>ML675601.1:49850757-50354063 GCA_007922155.1 Mesoclemmys tuberculata
GGCTTGAGCTAGTGCTCTGAAAAATGCCAACGTGGATTGCCACACAGGAAGACTTGGGCTAGCCACCCAAGCTCAGATCCATCCAACCTCCTAACTGTAGCTCTTTGCAGGTATTTCTGAGCAAGGCCAGGAACTCTCCATAGAATAAGCCCCATAGATGGATAAATGGGAGTTATTGCTGCTCTCAGTACCATTAACTTATTGTGGGTCTTCTCCTTGCTTACAACTGTACAGAAATGAGGAGAGGCCATCAGTGGCACCAGGGCTCTAACTCACTGGCTGTCTTCAGAAGGGTAGCTTTGGCAGTTTATAAAGGCACTGAGACTTATTAATGTTATGTAATTTCTTTGACTTTCATGACAGATAATGCTTCAGGGGCTGGACCCTGGCTTGCTCTGAAGGCCATGGGTGTGGGTGGGCAGAATTATTCTCTTCCCTGCAGTTGGAAGTGTAAGTTGACACTCCTAGAATTTCTTGCCCCCTTCTTGTTTTTTTCACCAAATAGAGGTGAACTTAGCCCTAACTGAGTAGGCAATTACTCTTTATTGCTGTGATTCAAACAGTACACTTTTTGTATTGCATGGTGTGGAGGGGGGCTGCGAGTTAATAAACCTGCCATTTAGTTCTGAAGATAGGTTGAAAATTTGACCTATGGCATAACCTAAGGAGTTCAGCAATTTCCTCTTGCACATTTGACCACATCACAGAATGGTCAAAAAGTTTGGTACATATAGTTATTTATGCTCAGGAGACACTCAGGACTGGATATACTAAGGTTCATTGACTTAAGGAGATCTAAGCAGATTCTGTCTGCAAAATGTCTAGCCATTGGTGTTATTCCTTCACTTACCCACAAATTTAAAAATCCCAAATTTCCCCTCCATTCAATGAATTGTCTTATATATTAATGAATATAGCAAAATGCAATAGATGCAGACCTAATTAAAATGACTACTGTTACATTGGTTTTAAAAGATGGAACAGATTTTATGCAAAGAATTTTTTTCATACTATTGTGCTTACAATAGAAACAAACAAAATGTATAATCACAAGGTCATTATTCATTCTTGCCTTGTAAATTTTCAAATCTGTGGACCAGTATCTAATTAGAAAGGAAAAACTTTATTCAGCAGTACGCATGAGAATTTTGGCAACTGCTGTATATTCAGTTTGTTGGTTGGTTGTTTTTTCTGAAGATGTAGATTAAGCTTGTCTGAGTCTGAGATCTTTGAAACAAATAATGTGGAAATAGGTGTTTTAACATGATTTCCAGTAAAAGAAACAAAGTAAAATTAAATCAATATTTGAGGGAGAAACTTATTGATGTGAGCAGCTTCATCTTCAAAACAATCAGGAAATGACACAACTACCCACCCCTAAAATGTTTTTATTAGAACAACTATCGTATCAATTATTGCCCTCTCCTCTCTAGCAAACACAGGTCTTCCTGGTTTTCCTTTAACAGCCTTTCAGCTGTGCCCCCAAAGCTTTTACTTTTGCAACATACAACAGACCAGACTAGTCTGAAAGGAATTCCATAGAATGGCATAAAACAATCAGCACTGCACCTTCTCACTTTGTCTGCATCTATTTCCCTTTTCTTTCTCTACATAGACCCTAGCAGCCTGAAAATGCTGTTGTGCAAGAAAATACTTGCTGTTGGTCAAAAAAAATTACTTTAATCTACGTAGCTATTAGCATCTCTGATTGCGTCTTGCAACATTATCAAGTACTTTGTATGATTAAGTTTCTCAGAGTCAGATTGTGTACATGAAAGCAGCTTGGCAAAATGAGGAATTGATATGTTAATAGCTAGCAGAGTTCATACGCACTGACAACTAGGTCTGGCTGGAAAACAAGAATTCCTTTTTGTGAAAAATTGTTTCTCTTCGGATGCACAGCTGCTAGCCCAATGGTCAGGGCCCTCACTTTGGATGCGAGACCCACAAATCAGGTGAGTGCCAGGGAGTTGAACCTGGGTTTCTCACTTTCCCTTTGAGTGCCCTGCCCACCAAGCTTCTGGCTAATCTTCAGAGGAGAAGGTGCAAGGGAGGGTGTGTGCGTGTGTCTCCGTCCATCCATCCATCCAGAAATTCCATCCTGCAACTGACAAACCTTTCCCAACTAAGGTTTTGTGAAACTGATCCAGTTCTGGAAAAAAATTTCCGTTTTGACAAATCAGCATGTTCTAATGGGAAAAGATATTTCATCAAAAAGTTCCTGATCTGCTCTACTATCAACTTTGCAAGTGTATAATAGACATTTAAAGTGAAATCCTGGCCCTCTTGAAGTCAGTGGGAGCTTTCTATTAATTTCAATGGGGCCAGAATTTGACCCTAACTACATTGAAATCTGTTCTCTAAATTCTTGGGATTGGGGAAATTGGGAGTCAATTCCTCCCCCACTTTAGAGAAGAATAGACCCCCCCCATGTGTGTCTCAATTAAGAAATTGTGACCTTCAAGAAACATTGGGCTTTAGTTCTTGTGATGTTAATTGTGAATGTTTAGAGTCATTATTTGGGGTGAGACTTAAAGGCATATACCAGGAGGTAGGGGTCTGTGCAACATTTGCCCTGAGCATGGTGTCTGGGGTCTCTGTAATCTTTACAGTTCTCACAACAGTACCAAAGATACACTCAAATACTTAGAAAAGCCCAAATTTTTGGTTCTTTTTATGTGCTGTAGTGATAAAATAATTTGTTTTATTTCTGGGCATCATCTATACATATGTGAAGTGCAGTTGAATGATTTAGCTGCCATAAGGAAACATATTGATTCATTTCAGTTATGTAGTTTTAGAACAGCAATATGAAAGGGGGTAGGAGAGCCTATGAAGGGAAAATATTTTATTGTTGTAATCTACTGCTATACTTCTAATATGTGGAATATGTAATATAACAGAAACAAATGCTCATTTAGATAGTAGATTCATTTACATTATACCTGGAATAGACTTACTAGACCAAATCATTCATTCAATGCCACACTTCTGCTCCGTTTGATTTACGGTATTTCTAGAACTTTGTCCAGGGCAGTTTTAAATGGCAAAGATGTGCAACCAACATAGGTATATGAAGATAGATTTTAGGGCCAAAAGGGAACATTAGATACTCTAGTCTGAGTTCCTGTCTAACACTGGCCAGAAAATTTCATCCGGTTAACCCTGTAATAATCCCAATCATTTGTTCGGTCAAAGCATATCTTCCAGAAAGCCATCTAGTCTTGATCTGAAAGCATCAAGAGATGGAGAATCCATCACTTTCCCTGGGAATTTCTTCCAAAGTTTAGTCACCCTGATTGTTCAAAAATTGTGCATTATTTCTCATTTGAATTTGTCTGTCTTTTACTGCCACTCATTGGTTCTTGTTGTATCTTTGTCTGCTTGGTTAAAGAGCCTTTTAAGTAACCAGTATTTTCTCCACATGGGGAACCAGGCTGACCACTCGAAACTTCCTTCCTCTTATTGCTCCTGCTACTTCCCTGCTGTGAGTCTTTGGTGAACCCTCCCTCTTTCCACTTGAGCACCTTCCTGTGAGCCTTTATAGGGCTGGTCTAATGAGCATAACAGCTGCTCTCTGTTACTCCAGTCCATGCAGGCTTGCTCAGCTGGCTCCACTTCCACTTTGTTAAGGTTGCAGGGGCAGAGGGCTGGCTTAGTCTTCAGTTCTCAGCCAGCACCCTGTCACCTTATGAACCACCAGGTTCAGTTTTCCCCACCCCCTCTGTCCTCCATCCAGAGGATCCAAGCGGGGAAGGGCCACCTGCTCTATGGGGTGAGTCACAGGGGTCCCCTTCTGAGGTTTGTCATCCCCCACCCACAGAATGTACACTGCGTTGGTGGTAGATGGCCCCACAGATCAGCTGCTGCCCATAGATCACCACAATAATCGTATCCCTGGGATCGTCCCCAGTTCTTACGGCCCTCAACTTTCCACTAGGGTTCGGGGTCTGTCCCAGTCTCCCCTCAGATCACTAGGGCCTCAGGTTTCTTAGGCCCAACTGGGGTGGCCTGAACCGCCCATCTCAGGGGTTGCGTTGGTAGGGGTTCTGCTAGCCCTCTACCCCCTTCTATGGGTCCTGGACAACTATTCACTCTGTCCCTTTCTCTCTGCTCTCTCATTCCTCTGGACTTTGTTGTCTAGGGTCTTCTCCTTATCTCCTCTCGGGGCTCTGGGGACTAGGAATTCCTCTGTCACCCTTTTCCTATTCGAGGCTCTGGTGTTGGGGTCCTCTCCCTTCACTAGGGTTCCTCACCAGCAGAAGCTCTACCCCTTCCTTTTCACCATCCCTGATTTACCTTCCCTCCTGGGAAGAGGTCCCAGTCCATGCCCAATACCACGGGGTACTGTAGTCCCTCCACTACCCCGATCCATTTCCAATCAAATCTGCCCCACATCTCCAGAGGCACTTGGGCCACCAGGTAGGACTTCCTATCCCCATGAATACATTTCAGGCTTAACCATTCCCCTGGGAGTATCCACTGTGGCTTTACTAGTCCTCCTCGGACAAACAAGCAGGCAGAGGCTGTATCCACTAGAGCAAGGGTCGGCAACCTACCGCGGCTGAAGAGCCGCATGCGGCTCCGGAGCCGCGGGTTGCTGACTCCTGCACTAGAGCCCTCTGCGACTTCCTCCCCACCCTCATGGGAATGGTGGACAACTTCTGCCCCTTGCCTTGCCCTCCAACCACAGTCCAACCACAAAACTCGATGTAGCCACACTTAATTTGGGAGCAGTCACTCTTCTTATGTCCAGCACACCAGCTGCCTGGCTCCACCGGTAGCTCCTCAGGGCTCCTCCCACTTCCTCTCCAGGTCCTTCCTGAAGAGTGGTTCCTTGGCTTCTTGCCCCACCCCACTCTCTGGTCAGGTAGATTCTCTTTAGGGCAAATCTGCCTCCACATTCTCCTCTGTAAACTTGACCGTGGCTCTACTGTCCCTGCATATGCCTCCTAACTCAAACGCAGACGTGTTCGGGTAGGCTATGTAAAAGTTGTTCTAGGACAATTGCATCCATGATCTCCCCTACAATATAGGTCTCTGGCTTCATCCAACGGGTGCCCTAGTACATGGGTCTTTGGGAAAATGCTCAGGGCCGCACAGTCCCAGTCCACTAGCCGCCCGTAACTTCTGGTGATACTTGTTGGCCAACAGGCCAACTCGATTGAGGACGGCCGCCCTTACTGCCTCATAGTCCTTGGCCCTTGTTTAAGGCCATGTAAGTTGCCTGTGCCTCACTGGCCAGGTTTGGGGCCAGTTGTAGGACCCAGGTTGTTCTGTCCCACCAGGCATTCACGACTATCAGCTCAAATGTGCCAAGGAAGGCATCCAGGTCATCTGCAGGGCCTGTTTTACACATTCCTAAACCCAGCAATCGACTACCATCCCCCACCAACTTGCTTCAGTAGTTGCTGCTGTATGCTGGCCTGCTCCCAAATACAATCCTGGAGGCTCTTTTGTTGCTTAGCCTGCCAGGAAAGCAGGGCTTGCCTCTCTACCTGTTGGGCTTGCTGGAAGCTTCGCATTGCCTGCTGTATCTGCTCCTGCTGCTTCACGATCCGTTGTAGGGCCTTTTCCATCCCTGGGCCACCAGCCTCATTCACTGGCTTCTGGTCCCAAATGAGCCCCCAAGTATAGCAGGTTCACATAGCCCCCTCCTCTGCTGCTTAGGTCTTCTGCCCCACAAACCACATCAGATCACAGCTTCATGCTCCCACTACTGCTCTTTATTCACAGGCTTTTTGCACCAACAACTATTTATAATCACAGTCCAGGCTCAGGGGCCACATAGTCTCAGCCCTTCACTCAGGGCAACTTCCCTCCAACTGAGGTTTGGCCGTGGCCGTGGCCGTGGCCGTGGCCCCTCTGCCTTCCTGCTGTAAGTCTCTGGTGAATTCCCTTGATCTCCTTCCTGGAGTCTTTATAGGGAAGGTCTAATGAGCGTAACAGCTGCTCTCTGTTAGCCCAGTCCCTGCAGGCTCACTCAGCTGGCTCCACTCCCCCTTTGATTAGGGTTCCAAGGCAGAGGGCTGGCTTAACCTTCAGCTCTCAGCCAGCACTCTGTCACATAGCCCTTGAATCCATTTTGTGGCTCTTTTCATTTTTATGAGATCATTACATTTTTTGTGCAATCATGATGAATCCTCTGCTTTAAGTGCAAAACAGAAGTCAATCATGATTAAAATCATAATATTTACATGCACCGCTAAATCCATCTCAAAGTTTTTCATCTGGGAATTTCCTTATCTCCCTCTCTTAAATAGAAGCACGTAGTCATCGGCCTATGCTTCTGTCCTTGAGCATCAAATAATGCAACTTGCCACAGATCTGTCCACAAGAGCAATCTCTTTATACAATCAATGCTACCTATGTACATTTCCCCATCCAGATTCTCCCCCCACACCAACACAAAGTCAGGGTCTCAGTTGTTCAATACAATATAATGTAAAGTATCTGACTGGTAGAAAGCCTCTGACACAAAAAGGGCATAGATGTATTTTTATGAAATCTAACTATAAGATGTTTTCCAGAAAGACATCCGCTTTGGGGTTTGTTGAAAAGACACAATTATTCAAAGTTCTGGCTTGTTGCAGTTAAACACATCCATCATGCTTTTCCCCCATGAGTAACTATAACAATGAAAGCTATTTTGAAAAAATGATTCTGCACTCCTCTTCAAGATCCAGTTTTTATGTATGCTTTTCAACAGAAGGTTGCTAATACCATGTACACTTGTGAATCATCTGAAGGCAGAACATTGTATTAATCATTTCCTTTATTATGGAATACCATGATCAAAATCTGTGCTAGTGGAAAGGAAGACAATACTTGTACGGTATGGCCCAATGGACAACTGTTAATGTAACAACATGAGGGTTTTTTCCATAAATACAGGAATTCTGCTCCTCATTCCACTGCATTTTTATTAGTTCCCAAGAGAATAAAGGAATGTCTTTCTTTCTTGTCTGTGTCTACAAAGTCCCAAGCATGATTATGACTGCCATCCACCCTGAGGCATGGGAATGGGCTACTATCAGTTAAACAAGATAATTTTAGTCCCTGCATTGGGACTATTTGGTATATGCCTTGCTGGGGCCAATGGACAGATGGTAAGCCATGCTTAAAGTCAGTATGGTTTGGTGGACTGGGCAGGAGTGTCACCTATCATCTATGATATCATTCCAGAATCTATCAGTTTTTGTGCTTTGGAATCTATAAATTGATAAAAATTGCTACACACTCTTATGCCAGTACTGTGAGTCAGATTTGTCATAAAGATATATAAGTGTTCCCTTGCTGAAAACATAATAAAAGGCTGTTTCAATTTTACATCCTGTCTGGAAGTCTTACTTATATAGGGGGCCCAATCCTGGTCCTCTGAAGCAAATGGGAGACTTTCCATTATCCTCAAAGGGAGTAGATGCAGGCCCAGATATAGAACACACTGTAAATGAATGAAAGCATGTCTTTGTTGCCACACACTTTCAAAATTTGGCTTCATTGCAGACACATAAAAGCAGGAGATAAAGCTGTCAAACCACAGTTTAATGTAGAATTATTATAGCAGTCTGGTTTTCTTTACATTAGTATATAATTATGTTTCAGTAAAAGACTACTTTAAGATTCATTTTCTTAAACCACAAGAATAATGCTTTTAACCTTCTCCATTAACGACAAGTGCTGTTGTAAAGAGCTGTGACACAGTGTGGTTCCCTGGCTGCCTGCAATTTTTTATTTATGTTAAATATTCCCCCATACCAAATCAGACAAGGTTAGAACTAATGTTTTCATTAAGCCTATACTTTGGTTTGATTTGTGTTTGTTCTGTCCTGGAGCCGATGGCCCTTCAGGAAGGTTCAGGGCCTAAATGACCCATGCTGGCTCTGTGGGGAATACCTTGCAGCAATCAGGTGCTCCCGGTGGTGCCCCTTTAGTAAATTAGACATGGAGCAGCTGAGTTAGAAGGAGACTGCTAGAACAGTATAGAGAGGAAGTTTCCCAGGGAATGGGAAAGCTCTGGTTGGAGAAGTCCTGTGGTTGTTGAAAGTTGGAGGGACCTGCAGGCAGAGCTGGCTGATGCCTCTGTGAGGCCAAAACTTGAATGCGGGCTAAGAGTTGATAGTAGGGTCCTCTAAAAGATATGGCAGAATCCATGGGGAAGGGGGATATTGGGGAGTGCCTATCAATAAGCTCCAGGAAGAGAACTGGAGATGCCTGTAGTCTGAGCTGGGCTCCGGGGAAGATGAACAGTGTGCTGTCAAAGAGAGACACAAACACTCACCCACCCGTCCCTTGGAGAAGGAGCACGTAACTAAGAGCTTTGCTCTCCAGGAAGGAATAGCAGAACAACAGCCTGAAGTCCAGCATGGCTGGGGGTGGACAACGAAGTTTAGGAGGCAAGATGAACTGCCTCTGACTTGCTAACAAGAGAAGAGTAAGACTCTGGTGAGTGGAAACTGAAGGATTATTTCTCTGTTATCTGATTGGTTACTAATAAATAAAGTTCTTGTCCTTCCCCCCCCTGCCCTCTCCACTCCCCCAAACAGGGGGTTTTGTAGGTAATGTCGGAGTCAGGACTTATTTGTACAGCCAGAGGGGGACACAGGAATTGCATAGGGCCTGAGCTTGGGACAGCTTCTCTCAAGCGAATGCAGTTTGCATGATGGCCCTAGAGGCTGAAATTGAAACACATGAGTACAGCACTAAAGCTGTGTGAATAACTGGTTTTTCAGTTTGCTGTCAGTTCTGGAAAATCCGGGGGAAAACTCAAATCAAAGCTTTCCAGATTTTTTAGCAAATCAAGAAAGTCAGAAAAATCTTGTTTTGGGCCACACAAAACACTTTGACCTGAACTTAAACTTTTTGTTTCTGGGCATTTAAGCTGCCTTTTTTTTTTTTTTTTTAAATAAAAGCAAAAAAACTAAAGGGCCAGAACCATCAAACAGCAGTGGTGTTGCAATGCCCTCTTATGCCCAATAGCCCGGTGGTTAGGCACTTGCATTGGGGAAGGAGACAGGAACCCCAGTTCTTGCTTCAATGAATATTTATTTAAATAAAGTAGAACAGCATCAGCATGGGACATTGAGCAAAACCCATCCTGGAATACCTGGTGGATAGGGTACTGCTTCAGAGCAGGGATTTGAATCTGGATTTCTCTAACCACTGGCATGTTGAGTATAAGAAAGCACTGACTCCTTCTCCTGCTCCTTAGCTTTTTTAATCTAGCCTGAAAAATCAAAATAGTTCATTCTGATAATATTGAGACAAACAGTTTCAGTCCACAACCAATTTGTTTGGTAATGACAAGCAAAGCAATTCCCTAAAATTGATACACATTTTCAAAATGTTTGTTGATCAGAATTTGCCTTTTTTCAGTGGAAAAAAGTTTCAGGCAAAAAATTTTGCCCAGCTATAAAATGCTTTGGTAGTGCAAACTTCCCCATTAAGTGGGCCAAATTTCTTTCTGTTGCATCTGTAAGATCCTAATGTACAGATATAACTGAGTAGAACTTTGAGTTGTTAAAGGAAGGCAATTTGCTTTCTCTGAAACATTTATCATATATTTTAAGTCTGGTAAGAATGAGATATTTCAGTTGACTGGCAAATGAATTGGGTGAATGTGTGCGAGAAGGAGGATGGCCCAGTGAAGTGGGAGAGTTAGAAATGAACTACTGGGCCAGCTTTCTTTTTCTCAATTTATTGCTTGCTTTCTTTATTATTTTTGGTACGGCAACAAGTGCTTTTTCAGGGTAATAAGCACTCCTTATACTGTTTAAATAGAGACTTTGGCCAAGAATTTCAAAAGTGATGCTAGATGCCTCTTTTTTGTGTGTCCAGTATGGGACACCGTAGAGGCCTGATGTTTAGAAAATAACAAGACCTTACCTTCTGAAAATCAAACCGCTGTAATGTGTCTCAAGTCTGATACTCAAAATTTAAAGCACCCAAAATCACTGTCACTTCTGAAAATCTTGCCCATATAGATTTTTTTAACTATATTTTTAAATCACCAATTAAAGGGATCATGTGACTAAAAGACTATCCTCCCTGCTTCTTCCATCTCACCTCTGATCACTCCCCAGGCCCAGAGGAGATAATGCTTTGGAAACTCTGCATGTTAAATATCTATTTGGATTAGATTTTCCTCTTTCAAGCATGGAAGGGAATTATACAGCCCCCATGATTTAAGACAATATTGCTTCAGAACAAGCAAGACATTGCCTAACCTTTGATGAATCAAATGCTACCTCATGCCAAATCCTGAGGAGCCAAAAAGTTAGGAAATTTTTTTAAAAAGTGCTTAAGTGACTTAGACTCCTAAATTACTTAGGCATTTTTGAAAATTTTGCCTTTAGGTTCATGCTCTGTTCTCTTGCATTTATTTAAATTGATAAGTCGGGATATGTGAACATTTGTAGTTAGGGAAGGTAGTTAATTTGGATCTAATGCAAAATAAACTTCAATTAAGTTAGACAAGGTGGATGAGGTAATATATTTTATTGGTCTGACTTTTATTGGTGAGATAGATAATATTATGAGCCACGCAGAGTTTTTCTTCAGCCGGTCTTTTACCAGCAAAAGTTGGTCCAAGTTGGACCGTGGCTACAACTACACTTGAACTAGCTTATGCAGTTTTAAAAAAAAACCTCCACATTTTAATGACTTTTGAATAAAAGTCACATACACTGTTTCCTGTCCACAATGCACTAGTTAGAGAAAAAAACAGCTAATATTTTAGGCCCATATCTAACAGGTAAAAAAATAATTTTGAAATATACCAAATTCAAATACAGTCCTTTTGTATTTTGTTTCTGTTTCCTTTATAGAGCACAGTATCCATTTCCTTCTTATTGCCTTCGTCTAGACAGAAATTGACTGTCAATATCAATATTGCATATTGCTCTGGCATCAAAGATGAACTCTCAACATTTTAACGATACTTTCTGTAGCACAGTAGTAGTGAATGGGTTTATTTTATGTAGGAAAAAGCTGGTTGGTGAAGATAATTTTTTATGATGCATCTCCATATAATTTCTGCCAAATAAACAAAATATTCCTTGGATAATAGGGCTATTAATATGTCACATTCTGGGTATTTTTGGCTACACTGAATTAAAGTCACTATAAATTCTAAATTCTTGTACTTTGCTGACTTTGCAGAATTCCGTGGTAAACAAACTGGCACAGCATAAAACCTCCATATTCAACTAAGACAACATATTTTTATGTATTGACTTTTGTGTGATTCAATTTACACTAAGTATCACAAAGACCTCTGTAACTGCACTGTGAACTTTAAAAGCAAGTTTGCATTTTGTGGTTAACTCTTCCTTTTTAGTGTGGTATTAAAATGATGACCCAGCCTTTCAAAGCTAGATTAATGTACAATAGACGTTCCAGCTGGATAATGAAAATTAAAGGCCTTCACAATTACTGATTCAAAAGGTGGAAAATTTGGTCAATTAATTATTAAAATGATTTTTCATCTTTCTTTACAAATTATATCAGGGGAAAAACAGAATGATGTTTCTCCTGTTTGCATTTAGGGGTTTTGAACACTTCACCATAGCTTTAAAGTCCTGTAGTTATAATTAAATCAGAGATAATGTGTCCATTTCTGTCACCCTAACTATTGATTTAAATTCTTATACTGCGCCCATCTCTGTGGTTTCTGAGTGCTTTGCTACTTACTCATACAAATCCTTCTGATTCATGGGAATTGTATACTATTGACTTGATTTAGAGTATTCCTGTAAATGTTACAGTATCAGGTCCAATATTTGAATGAAAGGGCTATTATCTTTTGCCAAACTCTCATTACTTACTGGGTCTGACTTTTTTGTGAGGGGGGAGGGAGGGGTTCTGGTTGACCATGAGAAAAGGAACAAAGACAGCCTTATGACTTTGTGGGTCCTCAGTCCTGGATTCCTTATGTTTTTATTCATAGGGTGGTGTATTGGTGGACAGAAACAGAATTGGAATGATTGTGATCAGTGGTATAAAATGTGCCCAATATATGGTGATTTAATCTTGGCTGGATCCTTTAGGTGTTCATTTTCAGATTTAACATTTTGGGATATTTTATAAAGATGTCAGATTTTTGTAAAGAAAGTGTAATTTTTTAAGTGTCAGCTGAACTCCAGTTAAACTACATTTCAGCTTTCTTACAGCTTTTGTTTTATTTAGTTTGAAGTGACTGCCAAAAGCTATTTACATTGAGTTGGCATATAAAATACACAAGATTGGAGCCCTGCCCCAACAGATCTTAGAGGCCTGCCATCGTGGGGTTTCTCTCCTACCTAGTTAGTAAATCCAGAGACTGATTAAGTATTTCTGGACACGATTAGCAGGTAATGGGCAATTATGTGGGAGAGGAGGAGACTTTTATTCATATTGAAAACTTTATTTACTTAAGGTCTTACAGTTTATCCACATTGAATAGTTTAAGCCAGCAGTTCCCAAACTTGGCCATGTTGCATACCACCAACATAAACCACCACCACTGTAGCACCACCTCCTCTAGGGGCAGGGGGAAAGGGTGGGACCAGGAGGGTGAGCAGCCAATGTGCTGCTTAGGGGTGGGGCTGGCACTGGAGCGGCTCCTGGCTAGCCACTTTGTGTCCAGGAGGGAGGGGGGCTGAACAGCCAGGCTGCTGTGCTTCTTGGGGGCAGAGCTAGTGCTGGAATGGCTTGTGGCCATCCCCCCCAGCAGTTGGTGGACACATACTATTGGGAGGTGGCCTGCGTACCACCGGTGGTACGTGTACCACAGTTTGGGAACTGCTGGTTTAAGCATTTAAAAATATAAGACAGCCTATCCCAGCCCCAGGATTTGAGCAATCCATGATGGCCAAGAGAGTGGGGGTGGGGAGAGGGCTGACACACACAGAGGGTGGCTTGGGAGATGGTGAGAACTTATTCTCCCTTGCAAGCAACTCCATGCTTCCAGCAGTTGTGGCTCTAGAGCCCTTTACCCATCCCCCACAAACTACTTATGCACCAAACCAACCTTCTTCAGGTTGGGCCACCTGGATGCTTGACCAGTTTGCAAATCTTTCTGCGGCTTATGTGCCCCAGAAGTTTAATTCTTTTCAGGATTTGGTCCATGCACTTTATCTTAAAGTTTAGTAACTAATGCTAGAAATTAGGGGTTAGGATTAAATCAAAATTAACATAATGAGCATCCTGGATATATTTCTTACTCATTGTCTGATGGCAGCAATGCAGTGAAAATCAGATATAAATCTTCAGAATTTTCATATGGTATTGTAAAGACCCAAATTTTTCCTTGTTAAGTGAATGGGAGCCGGAGATATCCTCCAGAAGATTGTTTCTTGAGGAAGAATCACCAGATGAATTATTTTTTCATCTGGGAGAGTCTTCAAGCTATGCTATTTTAGTCCATAAATCTACCTATCTACTTTTCTGTTTGCTGTCCTCTTTCTTTCAGTCTCTTCTTTTTTCGTTGATCTCTCCTCTTCATTCTTTTCTCTCGGCTTTCTTCTAGTTGCTTTACTGTATTTGCTTACCTGCCTTGCATTCTTTAGATTTCCTATAGGCTTAAGAATGAATCAGTTTGTTTGCATTCAATCTTTGTTATTGCACTTGTACTCATTTTTCCCTAAAAAAGTTTAATCCCCCTTCCTCAAATGTAAATCTTCAAAATGGGCTTTCTTTGTATATATTTCTGTTACCCTGTTATCCTCCAGATGTGTCTGTGACTACAAAAAGCTCTCATGTAATAACAAAGTAAGTTTTCTACAGTAGCACACTGTATGATTTACATGAGGCAATTAAAATCAGTTCCTGAGGAGTGCATGGTACTAAAAACTGTAATGGCTTGACAAATATGTGAGTACTGTGTGGCAGTTTTAACCTTGCCATAAGTACTTAATTGAACTGTAAAAAGGAGAACGTAACTGCAATGCACAACCAATATACTACATTATAAAATAAAAATGTCTGATGGACTTTTTCTTAGTTCCAATTAAAACTGGCCTGTTCAAAAGAAAAATTAGGGTCAGGGCATTTCAGGATGATGATTTTTAATTATTTATGGCTTTAGGGTCCAATCCTGCAAACCAGGGGTTCTCAACTCAGGGCTTGCAGCCCAATCAGCACACAGCTGCAGACAATGTGACATTCTCAGGGCCATACAGGTAGTATTTATATTGTGTGGATGCAGCCTACATAACACAGAGAGAACTGTATACGTGGCCCAGAATGGTGGTTAGGTTGAGAACCACTGTAAACACATACGACCAGACATAGTGACTATGCATAATAGTAAGCACTAAATCCAGTAGTGTTGGTAGGATCAATCCCTTCCATGTGAATAAAAATGATGTGGATTGAGTTGGATGATCATATCGTGGTATAAGGCCCTGATATGGCTCAGAGGCTGTATGGTGTGCTTTACCTGGGACTCAGTCCTTTAGACATGACAAATGCACAATGACTGCTTTATGGACTATGACATAAGGAAGGTTTAATAGTAATGCAAAGTAACAGATCATATGGATTCCATTTTTAATGGGGAATATGACACGATTATAATAGTACTTGTGCAATGATATGGATAAACTACATCAGGTGATGAATTTTTTTCTCAGTTTTCTTTCTTGTCGTGTTTTTAATATTGGTGAGATATTGGGTTCACTGTTCACTTGTGATCACAGTCAAAACACTTGAGAATGCAAAAATCAGGATAGGGAACGTCCTGATGCGTGTTTTTTCCCACAATAGTAAATTACAGAGATGGTTTGTTTGAAACAAATATGGTTATTCACAGTGTTAGTTAACTTTCTTTGAGATGAGGAGGACTTTTTATATTACACTAGAGATGCAAGAGCTCTTACTTTGGGAAATAGCCAGGTTTTTACAGGGCAGAAGTGTTAGAGAAAATAGCTTTAGCACTCCAAGATTAAGTAATTTCATGCAATGTAGACAAAATGGCCTGATTCATCTGTTTTACCACCTCTTCCATGAATCCAAATAACTCCAATTCAAACTGATGGGAGTTACTCTTATCCTGTGGGAGGAGAGGAAAATCAAGCCCTACATTTTTAAAGTGAATTCAAGAAAGGAACACATACAACTTATATAACCTCTGAGTATTAACTTACTGAGCCTGATGGCATTTAAACTGAAGACCTACAAAGAAAATATATTCATGATCATATAGTGAGCTCTTAAGTCTGGTTTGTAAGGAAGAAAAGATGAGCATACATACTGTGCCTCAGACAGAGCCTTCCTTATGTCTTTTGACCTCCAGGATCTTTATTTACACCTCCACTCCCATCCTCCCCCACCAAGAGGCATTAAACCCAAAAATGATGTGTTTTTCTAGGTAGCAGCAACAATAATCTAGTTAACACTGACTACTACAGGCAAGTAGTGTTTGTTATGTTTATCTGTGCATAGAATATGTCTGGGCCCTAAAGAGGGCTAAAGGGCAGGAATTCTCCTTGAGGATCTCCTTCTCCCATGGGTTTGCTTCCCATCCATGGGACTGAACTCCCCAACCTAGTGAACCTCAATGTTCTGGGTGGATCATGTGGCATCAGTGAGAAGCTTAGGGCCATACCCATGGAGGCTATTTGCCTTTGCAGCATCTGAGGCCCTGCTCCAGGTCAGCTTTGCTCTATCACCAGTGACTCCCTTGGCCTTGGCTCCCCTGGGAGCCATTTTATACCAAATCCCCACTGTGGAGCAGGCTCATCGTTTCTGAGGAAACCTTCATGAGGCTGTGAAGAGATGATGTGAGTATTGCTGGCCCGCTCCCACTTCTACACTATCCACCCCCTGGCAGATCCTCAGTGCACTCTCCACAGGGTCTGTGAGATTAGGAAGTAGTTGCCATGGAAGTAGCTGAGTCATTCTGAGTGGGTGGGGGACTGCAACATGCCGCTGGGGACACCCAGAGCTGTAAGCTATGGTATTACCTGTTTGCCTGAGCAAGAGCTAGCTTTCCTGGAGATTAGACTGCGTGTGCATAAGGTCCCTGCCACACCAGTACAATTCTCAAGGCTCTCTCAGCCCAAACTTACCTAGCCAATAGCAATTAATTCCAGCTCCCAAGCACGTCCGAGATGTTTCTATGCAGTGCACAGTCCCTCTCACTACATTCACAGAAGATATTGTTTGGTGCTCTTTAAAAGAGTCTTAATTTAAGTGGGAGTATACATATCCTTCCCTTCAAATACAGCACTGAGTCAGTCAATAGTAAATATAAAACACGTTTAGTCACAAAAGGACATAGGTTAAGTGATACCATGTAAAAGGGATAAAGGTACAAATGGATACAAGCAAACAAAAGTGAAAACACATTTCAAAATCTAAAATTTAATCTAGCAAGATAGTTTCTGTCATCCACAGGTTCCTTTACAGCTTTTACTGGCCAGGATCCATTACAGAGATAAATTGCTTAGTTCCTTTGTCTTCTAAGGTGAAAAATAAGCCAGGGCTTCTTTGCCCCACTCTTTCCTAGTTTGGTGAGCATTTGAAAAGTGCTCTTCTGAAGAGTTCCCTGAGAGAAAGTTTTAGTTCATGTTGAGAAAAGGAGCCATGAGGCCTGGAGGATAAAGCTCCATGCTGGTTCCTCCCCTCTTGGTGATTGCTACAATGCAAATCTATCTGTTCCTGCAATCTCTGATATGTAAATGAATAACCAACTGACTATGATTGCACCTGAATGGGGGCGCTGAACTTTCCTTTCTTTGGGAATGGGGCCTGTTTATCAACTCCCAGACTTTTCTGGTTTCAATACATTGTAGTCCCATTGTGTGGATTTACTGTACTACGCTATGCAAGATTTCCAGTTACACCTCGCATGACACCTATTGAACATAGATTATGACAGTAGTGAGTTGGGGCACACTGAACTGGTTTAATCAGCTGAAACTCACTGCTAGGTACCAAGCAGCCCCTTGTCCTCTGGTATTGGGATGCTGTCAGGGTCACAGAGATATCCGCCTGCAGATTTTGGGGGCCTAATCAGGACCTTTCTATGAATTAATAGATACTTGTCTGATACATTCCAGCAGCCAACAGGGTGGTGGGAGTAGGATCACTGTGAGAGTGGGAGGAGAGGGGAGAGGAATAGGTCTATCCTGTATCTGCTGCGAATGTCTGCAATACGTGAGACCGATTTAAAGTCCTTACTCGGTTCTTACTGAAGCAAAAGTCTCATGGAAGTAATTGAACCTTTAGTTCCCTTTACCTTTTGTGTAGGTTTCTGAGTCCTGAGAATAGGTACTGAGTTAGCCCTAATTGGCTAGTTCCTTTTTGGAAAAGTTCTATGGAACCAATAAGGTTCCTCTTTCATACTAAGCGCCTCACATCTGTTATAATGGATACTTCAGACTGCTTGCAGTTTGGGGGCACAGGCAGCAGGGAAATACCCCACCTCCTGATGTTCCATCAAGTTTTATCTGCCCCTGCAGCAGCTGATGGCTCAGGCAGACTTTTTAATTGCAGAGGTTGAGGGGGAATTTCAATCTTTTGTTTCAATTTCTGACAAACAACTTGAGCCAATGCAGTACAGTTGTAGCCATGTCGGTCCCTAGACATTAGAGCGACAAGGTGGGTGAAGTAATATTGGCTCAATGAAAGATATTACCTGACCCCCCCTTGTGTCTCTAACTTGAAACAATATCTATTTAAATCCCAGCCATCTACTAGAGCTGGATTTGCCTTTCGGGGAGATTTTCTCTTCAGTTCTCCTTCCATTTCTGAACCATGGCGGCTGCTGGTGCCCCTGTGAGGTAGGCAGAGGAAAGCTGGAGGCAAAAGGAAGAATCTGTTGCCTGATTCACCCCTTCGTGAAGAGATCTAATGGGGAGCTTATCAGGTTCTGTGAACAGAGTGCAGTTTCCCACACAGCCTATTCTGGATGGGTTCATCTCATGTCTCTCTTCTACCCCACCTCAGAAGGAAAAGAGGCAGGCAAGATTGGAAAAATTGGGTGCAGGCAAGCAGCTTCTCATTTCCCTGAGGGGAGAAGATCACACTCCATGCCTCAGATGGCTCAACCACTTCCTCCCCCTCTGCCTCTCATGCATTGCAGATTGAGGGCACTGGACACAGCATAGATAATGCCAATGTTAGGGAGTGCACTTAGGGGCTTGCAGGCCCCAATCCCTCCCGCTGCTGTGCCCTCTATAAGAG
This sequence comes from Mesoclemmys tuberculata, assembly GCA_007922155.1. Taxonomy (NCBI): domain Eukaryota; kingdom Metazoa; phylum Chordata; order Testudines; family Chelidae; genus Mesoclemmys; species Mesoclemmys tuberculata. The sequence goes on from ML675601.1 coordinate 49,868,926, forward strand.
GTCTCCCAGGCGATCTGTTATCCCAGGCGTGGCTGAGGGCAATACAAGCCCTTTGGGCCTGCACGGATCCCATGCAGCAGAGAAGAGTAGCGCTTCTGGAGAGCCCATCCTTGAACACCAGGCCAGTACTTTCCTTACACGACCCAGAAGGGGACCATGTGAGGACAGGGAGACCACTGGCCACGCCAAATATTTCTGGAGCATTCTCTGAGCTCAGCGTTGCTTTCTCCTCTGAAGCGTGGCCATAGGGACAAACTTTGAAAGAGGAATTAAAATGAGCACTGCTTTCCTTTGTTCACTTTCATGGAGTACAGCAGGGCAAATAAGCCTCCAGGCCTGCCTTGTCCCCTTGTTCACCTTTGTGGAATGCAAACATGATGGATCAAAGCAGAAGCGACAGGGCTATACCCATTATAACAACCTGTGGACCTTATTATTCCAAGAAGGGAAATTCTCAGGTAGGCATATTTTCCTGTTGTAAATCTTAACAGGTTTTGGAGAAATTATACTCGTTTTCTAGTACTTAAATAGATAATTAAATCCTTTCTATAGGTTAACTGAACCTGTTATAGAACTATAGCAATTCTCCATTAAATAGTTATTAGTAAATAATTCTGTGGGCTGATTTTAAAATGCCATAGAAAGGTTATAATTTTCTATTACATTCTGTGAGACTCTTACATAAGGGTATGGTTTTGTCATTGAAATGACTAACACTTGTGCAACGTGATTCTTTCACATAGGTGGAAAATACATTATATTGCTCATTTTACAAGCTGGTTTATGGCACATGCAAGACAGTGTCTCTCCTCTGGTGGCTAGATTCCCCTCTGTGCATACGCAGTAGTGAGGAAAAGACAACCTCCAGGTATCTCCATTTGATGATTTCCTCTGTCCCTTACTTCATTTTGTGTGAAGGTGGCTAAGAAATTGAACCCATAGTGGAATTGGTTTGAGGAGTTTCTGGGTGGGGGCAGGGGAAGAGAAGAGAAAATGGAGTTCCAAGCCTCCGTGAGTATGGATAAAGGTGGGATTCCTGCATGAATGTGGTTGAGTACTAGGTGTGTGGGTGGGATGGGAAAGGGCGGATCCAGGAGTTACTGTGAGTGAGCGGTACTAGATATGGGTGAGTGTCTGGGTTTGTGTGTGTGTATATATATGTTACTTTTAATCATCCACACCATAAAATGCATGAGGTTTACAAAATATTGAACAAATTTCTTATTTAGCACAGCGACTCACTCCATATTTTAGTTGACTTCATTCACTGCATTTAGAACGCCTCTAGGCAAGAATAACCATTTCCACAAAGTCACAATTGAGCAGGTGGAGTATTGTACATACTAGTGCCATTTCAACTTAACTGCAAAAATTAAAGAAATGCCAAAGGTGGCTAATATCGCTGGATATATTTTCTTTGCACTCAATTCTATGGGTTATGGATTATTGGCTGTTTAAACGCTATTATAATTGTAGAAAAAAGTATAAAAACATAAATCACCTGAAAAATTATCAGAGTGTTGAAGCACAGCAAAGAACCAGTCTGTTGTAGAATCTGAAGGAAATGCTAAATACTCTTTCTTTTTGGTACACTTGGTAACATTTACATAGGGGACCAAATGTCTCGATTTCATAGGATCAGACCTGATATTCAGGACTTTGTCTTATATAGGCACCTATTACCTCCATACCCCTGTCCTGAATTTTCACACTTGCTATCTGGTCACCCTACATTTACAGAACTTATAGAAATGTCTGTTATGTTGCATGAAGAGAATAATTGAAGTTCAGCATAAAATATGACATTTGCATGAATTTGTTTCTTGATTTCTAGAGGAGAAGGGGCCATGCTGAGATTTTTTTTTTGCATTGAGATACAAAATGTAAAATAAGTGAAAGAATGAAAAACTTTCCCTTACTTTTTCTTCAATGAATTTGTTTTACTAAAAACCTAATAAATTGGGTGAGTCTGGAAAAATTCTGTCAAACCATGTAATTAAAATGTTTTATTTACCTTCTTCTCTGTGACGAGAATTATAGAAAGCCCAAAGGGAGGGGAACTGGAATGTAAAGCAATAGTGTGTTAATAACCCTGCTTGGACAGACAAAGGAAGTGTCTGTGAGAGAGGGCAGAGGGAATGCTGGAGAACACTGCTTGCCGTCTTTGCATTTCCTAACAGTAACTTATGCAATATTATACCTCTGTCCTGCAGAAACCCACACTCTGGCACGATGTTGTCAGCACCATTAATCATCCCATGCACTTGGTATCTCAGCCCCAGTGGGTCACTGGTTAGTGCAATGTATTTTCGGTGAGCTTTTAATGTTTTAGGGCAAGTGCAGAACCTGGGTCTTGAATTCACTGCTTTGTCCATTTCATGGCAAAATCTTTTCCCCAGGGATATTATCTGTCATGGGATTTTCCCCATGGATGACTGCAGGCTGTATTAAGTTACATGTGTTTTGACACCATAAGTGATCTTAACAGCTTTTCCAGGTGGTGCAGAAATAATGCCTGGCTTTCTTGCATTTGTAGCCATCCGAATATGTGCATTCTGACTAATGAGGAATAGGCAAACTGGCTCAGGAAAAAAATAATCACCTCTCGAAGCTTTGCTCAGTTTGTAGAACCTATATTTGTGAAGGTTCTGAAATGTCTAGTTAACTATTTCTTTTCATTAATTTTCATTTGTCTCCATTTGTGCCCTCTCCAACTTCAGACCGGGATTGGATTGGAACTAGAAGAGATGTACTATAATAGGAGAAGTCATGGTAGTTCTGGCCCAAATTTGAGCAGTTACTACTGGAAATCTCATGAGAGAATCTGTTTTTTTGAGACTTTCAGCTCAGTTGTACAGACACAGTTGTTTAGGTAGCTTAGAGCTTCAGGCATGTACCAAACTGAACACAAACACACAGCCTTTTTGAAGTTTGCTGCCTTTAACAGTGGACCAAAATGCCCCTGAACATCCGTCAGATCTTGATCCATATCTATATTTTGCAGTTGTGGCCTATTTCTAGCTACAACAGAGCAGAAGCTTCATCCAGAGAGAAGTGGGCTGGAAGTCTCACAAGAATAGACTCAGATGCTATTTCATAAAAGGAATCTATTGTTGTAGTTGTCCAGCACCTACACCCTCAGCAGAACAGACTGATTTATTTATTATTAAGTGTGAGCAGGAAAATGTCATCCAGCTGTGTTGGCAGGGGGCTAATAAGGATGTGCTCAGGCTAAAGATGCTCTAATCAACAGTATGTTGCAAAATTAAAAGACAGCTAACACCACTGTGTAGTCTGGACTGGTTTAAAAAGAACCCCAAACCTTGACAGAGCTGTTTCAGTGTATGGTGCTTGTGGGACAGAGTAGAGGGAGAAGATGGGAGTGGCAGGGAGGGTAGGAGAAGCATTTCCGTGGAGTCTCTTCTTCCTTTTGGCATTCAGATTACAACTTCTAAGGTGCCAAAAATCTTGACCTTGTTGCCACCATGCATGTAAATAGCTCAAAATGATTCTGACACAACCCAATAGGAGTTCACACACCAGTAAGGGGCATGGAGCAGCTCTGCTTGAAGTCAGCTCTTCAGAAGGAAAAGTGATCAAAGAGACACTGCGATGAATAATAACTCTTGAGAGAAAAACCAAAAAATAGAAAGCCAGCTGCCATTAACATATATTTACAGGAAATCACAGATTCTTAAAAATATTGGGAACAATTTTTAAGGGAGGAAAACCTTTTCCATCTTCGAATTACTAGTGATGTCAAGGCTAAATTGTTCTTGTCCCACCTGTGATCTTTACTAGCTGTTTTCAGGGTAGGAAATGGCTGCAAGCAAATAAATGTAACTCTTCTACTATAACATTGAATTTTTCCACTATGATATGAGTGTGGCTGATATTATAAGGCTGCAGATCATGCTAGCAGCTTTTGTACCATATTAAAAAGAATTGTTCTCTAGTTGACACAACTGTACCAAGCTGTTTGCCTAAAGTTTGAACTCTGGTGTACAGACAGTATTACCTAAACCTTCTAACCAGATCTTCATTTGCCCAATAAACTGGCATCAGTCTCACAATGGGGTCTAAATTATGGCATTTAGCTATAGGACCTAAGTTAGGGTGACCTGTAGTGTTGCATCACTGCAAGGGAGCTAGAATTGTGTCCCAAGAATAGCTATGCCTCAACTGTGCCTCAAGAATAGAGCTGTGTGAATAACTGACCTTTTTTTTTTTTGGCTGTCATATTGGGAAAAAAAATATGTTGGGTCAGCTGAAAACATTATTTTTTGGTGAACTGAAAAAGTTGAAATGTTTTTGTTCCAGATGAAACAATGTTTCATTTCATTTGAGGTTTTTTACTTTTTTTAATAGAAAAAATACAAGTGAAGTAAAATTTGAAATATTTTGTATAGTTTTTTTGGGTTTTTTTACCTAAACAATTTTGTGAATTCTATACAAATTCGCTAAATGTTTCCATTGATCTGAATTTGCATTTTTTGGCAAAAAATTTTATTCAAAATTTTTTTTGCCCAGCTCTACTCACAAAACGCAATCCTTACTGCAGTTTTCATGTGTGCTTGGGAGAGTGCCCACCACATTGCTCATATATGATGGAATGGTATGCTTCTTAAAAGATATGCCCATACTGACAGGCTAATGCAGAGCCTCCATAGACACACAAAGGGACTTGAGCAATGTCCGGTGCCTCTGTTATCTTCCAGAACACCTGAGCTATGGCCAAGAACAACATATCCCTTAGAAAATAGTTCCTCCCGTTGGATTTCTGAAGAATGGACGGAAGCCCTGGGAATGTTGCATCTGACTGTGGAACTACTATATGTACATTAGGATCTACATGTTCTACTACTGATACTTGAATGTGAAAGCCTATGTTTCACTAAATATACCAGTGCATGTGCGGCAGACACATGAAAGAATTCATGTTTGTGCCATACATCACAAGAAATTCATTTGTAGTTTTTAAAAATACTTAAAAAATATTTAAATAAGAGATTGGATTTAAGCCCAGGAAGGATGCACTGGAACTGTGGTTATAAAGCTGTTAAATGAGACATGATTTTTATATTAGATGTTTTATAATTAAAAGCGACCTCTAAAGCAGTTTATAACGCATTTTGCCGTTATCTAGTTTAAATTTAATCTTTGAAAAAAGTTTTGTTTGCGGAGAGGAAATAGTAAGACCAAAACAAAAATGGGAGGGAGAGCAAGAAGTGAAACCTCAGTTTAAATACAATTGGCATAATCTTCATTACTTGATGTATATTTGTTTGCATTCACAGAGACACACAATTTGTTTCTTTTTATGGTACAGTAAAGTGAAAAACTTAAATCTAGCCACACAAAACACATGCCTGTTGTGCATGATTATCCTACGTATTCTGATTGTGAACAACATAGAGACTGTGGCCCCTCCGCCTTCATAGGCACTTGCAAAGAGCTGAGAGAAGAAAAGAGATTCCCTTCTCCCGACCTGCAGCCTTGAATGGCCATGTACAAAAACTAACAGCGATTGAAGTGCTTTGATGTAGACCCAGTGGCGCAATGAGGACTGATACATGGATGGATTTTAAGCAGCAGACTGTAACTTCTGCTCAGCTTACACATGAGGAGGGGCACTACTTGCCCATCACCAGTACTTTCCTATACCACGCATTTAATTGGTTCCCATGCAGGGGTTACAGGGCTCCTACCATATAACCCTAACTTGGGGTAGGCTTTTCTTACCCTACCACCCAGGACTCAGCTTGCTCTGAGCCCTAGCACCCTAACCCCCACTGCCTCAAGGATGCAGAATGGGGGGACCTTAGCCTGCAAGGGCATATGAGGTCTCACCCTATCTCATGAGCCCAGGACCGATCACCCAAAACCCAGATCTCTTACCTCTGGGAACCATTCATTTGTCTTCTTTTAACTGCACTGGAAACTGGTCACTAGTTGCAACTAATTAACAACTCAGCCAAGTACCTCAGTCAGGTACTAAGCATATTCCTACTTAACTTACTGTGGTTGAAGGTACCGCGAGGAAGATGATAAACGCCTCGGTCCATGGTAGGAAGAATTCCTTCCTGGCCCTCCCCAACGGGTGATTGGCTAGGCTTGCATCTGTCAGGCTGGATTCCCCTTCCTAGTTCAGGGGAGTGGGGTGAGGCTGCTGAAATGGAGCTGAAGGAGGCTCCACATGGCGCCCACTCCAGGATAGATGCTGGATTATGCACCATTCCCCCAATTGGCCAATGAGTGTCAGAGTCTAAGGGCAGGTGGAACTACCTGGTGTCCCTCAGTGAGTATGCCCTCCCTCACTGCTGGGGCTGTCCCCTTTCACTACTGGCTCCATCAAGTTTCCTCCCCCCATTGAGGCTGATGGATGGCATTTCCCTGGGGGCAGGGACTGCTTCTTTGTGTACTGAAACAGTGTTTGGTGGCACTACTGTCTCAAAGGCCTGGGAAGGAGGTGGGGCTTTTCCCTTCTATGCACGTCATCTAGTGGAATGGACTTGGAGCGTCAAGGGTGCGCTCACGAGAACTGCTCGGGAATTTTCGGACAATTTAAAAAAAAAAAAAAGTCCATTTGTGAAAACCGACTCTATCTGCAGGACCACATCAGTTTCAAATCCGCCTGCTTCCCCATATCCTTAGTGAGTGGCCTAGTCACCAGTCTACAATTGGATTCTCTTTCTATCAGTTTCTAAGCTGGAAGTGTTCCACTGTGTATAAGTAATTAAATATTCAGAGCGAGAGAGTAACGGACTGTACAGTCCGGTGGCTAGGACACTCACCTGGGATGTGGGAAAGCTGGGTTGAAATCCCAGCCTCTCCCACATCCCTGGTGAGTGTCTTAACCACCAGGCCATGGAATCAATGTGTCTGGCCCAAATATATTTAATTATTTATGCAAAGTGGAATAACTCCAACAAGAGAGACTCAGAGCAACTCCCCTGGAATCACCAGTAATCGGGAGATCAGGTTTAAGGGTCTGCTCTGCCTGATTCACAGCATGGAATTGGAGTGGAACCTGGTTCTCCCACATCTCAGGTCACGGCCCTAACCACTGGGTTATTGTAGGGTGGGCCTGTCTCTTCATGAACATTTTTGAAAGGTCTCAGTTTCATCCCAAGGCAGAATGGGAAAAATCTTTTGAAATCTCAACCTTTTGTGGAATGAAGAAAAAACCCAGTTCCAGCCTAACTATGCACTCACCCTGTGCAGCAGGTAGCTGCGGAAGGATTGCATCTTCTTGAGCTCCTCTGGGATTGAAACATCTCTGCCATGCCCTCATATCACGGCAGTGCCAAAATGGCACCATTTAGACCTGTGTGTATGTTTACTGTTGTTAGCTTACATGCAATTGTCTCTCTTTATGGATGCAACTAAAAAACATGCTATATAATGAAGCTAATCATTGTATTTTAGGTTTTATAGGGTCTTTACCCTGTATTTTTGTATTGTCTTTCTAACTACTTCTCCTGTCCAAGAAAACCTTTTTCAAATGTTTTTGCTTCATTTGTGTTTTATAACTGTAAAGAAAAGTATAGATTAGAAATCATATTACAAATCAAATAAAATTATTTGTTATTACTCAAGAGCTTTCTGATAATTTAGTGGAATTCAATATAAATGGCATGATGAGATGTAGATGTAAGGCATTTTTTATGATAATTAAAAATTCCATAATGTTTTCTGCGAGAATAGGAACATTAGCCCTGCTGTCCTGGTCAAATTCTAGTTTGTGTAATTCTGTTCTACCTAGTAAAAGTCTCCCTGAAGTCAATTTCATCTAAGTGCATTATACCCCTTAACTTTGTACCCTAAAATAGTGGGTATTGCTATGTGTTCTTAAAGAGCTGATTTGTTCTGTTGTTGCACTTCAGTGATAGATTAACTGATTTGTATGTAGAGCATACACAGGATGAGATTGTAGCTAGTTCTGTGTTGGTGATCAAGGCGAAGGGAGGCTCCAAAGAGTTCCCATGCAGGGAACAGCCACAGATTCTGTCCTTGTGAGCCTTGTGCCTGACCCAGCAGTCATGTAAATCAATGGGAGTTGGACCAGGAGGGAGAGGGAAGGAGGAGAAAAGCAGAGTCCTGAGCCCCATTGATAACATTTTACATCACTTTTTGCAGGTAAGTAACATGCAACAAGTGGAACAATTGCGCCATTGCTGGCAAGTTGCCAAGATCTATGGGTTTGCTGTGTTTTATGCAGTGGTAGTTTGGGGCTGCTGCTTGCTGTGCCACATGCTTCTCAGCACCCTTGGATTTCTACATGCATTGCCTGGATTGTGCCAACCTTCCTGTAGTGAAAATTGCAGATTGGCTATTGGAATTATACCTCACAGGAAGAACACATTCTGCACAATCCCAATTGTCAAACCTCTCCTGTTGACAAAAGTTCATAAGAGACAAACTCACCCCTTGTATTAAGTGGATGTCAATTCCATTGTACTCTGTGGAATTGCATCCACTTCTACTCGGAGAGAATTTGAACCACTGGCTTGAGGAATTGAAAGTGGTCAGTACCTTACAGATAGCATTCAGCATTTCACAGGAACTGACCCTAAGTGACATGTCCTTTGATGATGAATGCAGAGTAGGATGTGCTGACACTCTGCTGCACAGCTGGAACACCGTGCAGCCATTAATCCTGCCTTTCCACAAAAGTACAGATTCAAACCCAGTTTTATTGACTTTGTAATGACCTGGTCATGCTTTGTTCATGTCTGTTTTTGTTAAAAAGGAACTTTTCTGTAATAGTTTGTCCCGGAACTAGCCTTTTTTCTGTCTTGCACAATACTTTGTTGTCCCCAAAAAGCAGTAAAGCCAATTTGATCTTTGTTTCACTTTATCATTTTTCCAGTTCAAATAGTTCTTTTTGGAACAATAGTACCATGTCTATCAAATGGAATCTTAGAAGCTGTTGAACATGCATTTCCATTAATATTTAGTAGAAGCAACACTGTGTTAAATTACTATCAGAACTAATTTTTTTCAGAGAGTTTAGAATATTTGTGTCCAGAAATGTGATTAAAATAAAAGTAGATATTTGGGCAATAAGACGTTACCAAATTTCCTTGTTTATCAGCCTTCTGAATTAACGATTTGCAAATCTTCATGTAGATTTTTGTGCATCACACAGCTAGTAACTGATTTATTAAGGTTAAAAAACAAAACAAAAATGGTGCCAAGGAAAGTAACATAATCAAAAACTGCTCCAAAGAGAAGCTTCCCTAGCAACCTCTGGGGTTGGGGGAGTTCCCCTTCACAGTACACAAAACACTGTAGCGAGATGAAAGAGCTCTAAGTTAATGGAAGAGAAAGGTAAAGCTAGGTGAGAGTTGGATTAGGGTCTGATTGAGAGCCTTTTGAAGTCAACACAAGTCTTCTCATTACTTCATTGGACTTTGCTGATCAAGCCTGAAATCTAACCTTCAAACATACCCGTTTGTTTTAAATGAGGAAAGCCGAGACTACCACAGAACAACAATAGCAAAACTGTGACCCAACTGCAGGACAGCAATGAGGAGGCCAGGACTGCAATAACAGAGTCGGTGGGAAGAGGGAGTCGGTGGATGTTAGGAATGATCAAAGTCCATGGAGAAAGATTTTTTTTTCTTTTTAAATCAGGTCAGTTCAGGGCTGGATTCACAGATGGATAGAAATGTAATGAAGAGATAGAGAATGATACTAGACACACAAGTCTGTCAATTCCTTTGTTTTTCTATCACTGATGAAAACCAGTACTGACAATGGGAGGTGTTGAAAAATAATGAGCCTGCACCACAAAATTATGAGATTTAAAAAAAAAATATAGATTTGGAGTTCTTTTTATTTGTTTACTGGTTTCTGAGACTTTAGAGCACACTGGAGTCACATTTTGAAACTTTTATCTTTGACTGTGAGGGTTAGAAAATTTTCTTTTAAAAAAAGAAAGAGGAGATTGTCACAAAATCACTTAACTCCAGGAGCTGGCATTTTAACAAAAACACCACATATCAAAATAATGGGATAAATCTGAATTTTTTATTTGTTTACATAGAAAGAGAGTTTTCCATTATTGCCAGCTCTCACAATTTTATGAACTTGAGAGGGAGAAGAAGAAAACTCTGGAATTGACAACTCACTTTTAATTGAAAGATAAAGAAAACCATATTGCAAAAATGGTCAAACCATCAGTGTTAGGATAGCTCTAGATTGAGCTAGAAATGCCCTTGTGCAATCTAGGGCCTGGATTACACTGCCAGCAAAATTCGGTGGCAGTCGACGGGAGTTACGCAAGCTACACAGAGTAGCTTGCGTAACTCCCGTTGACCTCATAACTTCTGTTGAGGGCTCTGTCTCCACTGTGCCGTGCCAACAGGAAATGCATGCCCATCGATGCAGTGCTATGCTTTTGGGGGAGGTGATTTTATTAGGTCAACCTCCAGATCAATTGAGGGGGTCTTCACTGCCGCTCAATCGAACCAGATACATCAATCTGATGGCAGTGAATTTGTTGCTGTCAGTGTAGACATAGCCTAGGAGACTGTACAAAATTTAGAAGTAGATCTTTGGGTTTTTGTTATAATGAGCTGACAATATTCTACAAGTATTGCTTTATAGTCTTTATTCGATTTATACTATAAATTCTGTTTAAAAGATTTTTACTCCAGTCATGTACTGCATGTGATTTATTTTTCTATTTAGGTTATTTTGTCTTACAAGTGAATCTAATGCTTGTGAAAGACAAAATTATCCTCTTAGCCAACAGAACATGCACAACACTAGCAGTGGCCCTATAGGTACAAGACTGAGCATATCCAGTGTTTGTGACAATGGATTCAGTACTATCTTGGAACCACTTAATTTCATTGTGCAGTTAAGATTCTTTTATAATGAGCTGGTATCAAGCCAATAAATTAGATAGCAACAGTAACTGAATTTTATATTTGGATTCTTATTTTTATCATTGTTCCGTTTATATTTTAAAAAATCTGATAATTTAAAAAGACCCTTGAATTATAAAATTACAATGACATATTTATATAAACTACATATTTAATAGTTCAATTACCGCAATTTAATTATATATTCATTAAATGTTCACTCTATGTTTTCTGTTTCATTTTGCTCAGTTTGAAAAATGAAACTGGACTGGTTGGTTTCATTTTTACAGTAATAATATCTAGAGAGTCTTATTTTCTGATGTTCTGGTTCTAGCTCCAGGTTATCATATTTGGGTTCACAGCACTGTTGGGGAGGGTTTAAATTAGACTATTTCCAAAATATTTCTCTTCATATTAACTCAGGTTTTATAAAACCTCTCTGAACATTTTCTTCATTTACAAAATGTAAATGTTAGGTTAAAACTAAAATGATAGTCTCCCTTTTTCAGCTTTTAGAAAACCGACCATATCCCAGACTCCTAGCATCCTCCTGAAATGTGGCTGTTCTAGCCCTTTGACTGGGGTGTAGTGTGGGAAAACTTGAGTGTCCGATCTGCATATTACAGGAAATTTGAACAGCTCGCCAACACATCCTACTGAGCCCTCATTTTGGTCCGTGCATTCCCAGGTACTAGAGTCGGCAACATGGAGGAGGTGCTTTTCTGAACAACTCTTGCTTGCGCTTTCACTTCTGTGTCAGACGATGGGCTGAGCTTCTGTGAGATGCTGGTGGGCATTTCAGCGATGTCTTTTGACACCAAAGACACCTGACAGAACTTACGAGGGAAAAGGAAGAGGAGGCAGAGGAGGAGTACCCAGGCCTGGCAGACTTGCACTGGCCGATAGTGCTTATGACACTTGGTCGAGCCACTGTTGCCCCCTACATGGACTGGTGTTTCTGGTGCAGAGCACAAGCAGAGACTGGTGGGATCACATCACCATGCAGATCTGAGATGATCAGCAGTGGATCCAGAACTTTGTCATAAAGAAAACTACATTTCTGGAGCTTTGTGAGCAGCTTGCTCTGACCCTCCAACATAAAGACAGATGCATGAGGCCACCCTTGCTAGCCCAAAAGTGGGTTGCTATAGCTATGTGAAAGCTGGCTACCCCAAACTGCTACAGTTCCCAACCAGTTTGGTGTTGGGAAGTCAACTGTGGGTAGACTGGTAGCAGAAGGTCCAGAAGCAATCAGATGTGTGGTTAGGCATAAAAGATATTCCTTAAGTCATTGCTAGCTGTGAGAGAATAGAATTTCCAAAGTGCACCAAGGCCTTTGATGGGACTCATGTGCCCATAGTTTGTTCTCCTCAAGGCGCACATAAGCAAATGAACCACAAAGGATACAACTGAATTGTTATGCAAGCCCTTGTGGCCCACAGAAGTTAATTTATGAATGTCGGGGTGCGCTACACAGGGAAAGTTCATGCTGCCAGGGATTTTTGCCAATTCGGAATCAACATTCATGGGCAGGCTGGGACCCTATCCCCACCAAATGATATTGACATAAAACGGCATTACTGTCCCTACTGTTATTCTGGGGGAACCTACATACCCACTTTTGCTTTGGCTTATGAAACTCGCATCCTGATTTCAGAAGCTCTGGCAAAAGACAGTTTAATTACACTCTCAGCAGGTATAGCATGGTGGTTGAATTTGCTTTTTGCAGATTAAAATCCCATTGAAGATGCCTACAGCCAGGTTTGGATGCCGGTGTCGTCAGTGCTGTGAGCGTTACCATAGCTTGTTGTGTTCTTCACACCCTTTGTGAAGCCGTTTCCCCCTGAATTGAGCTATGACAGCGAGGGGCTGCTGAATCTGCACACTCAGCCTGAAAGTGCACCTACCACAGCTGGAACTGGATGCACCTGGGCAACAGGAATGCTTTGTGCGCCCACATATGGCCTTGTGGGGAGGATCTGAGTGATTGAGGAGGGGTGGGGTGGGGGCTTGATTGTCAAGTAATGTACTTAGGAATGATCTGACCATCTATGAAATGGGAGGGATGGGGAGGGATTCACATAAGGAAGTGACTGAAGTGTGGGTTGATGTACCTAACTGTATAGAGGAACAGTATTTGTTTACTCATTGTCCCTGATCCTGTGTTTAGCTGTATTATTTTAAATACCAGTTGTATGAGGTCATGCAGTGATAGTGATAAACTTCCTGATGACATAAAAAGTTTTATTTATAAACTGATATTAGAAAAGTACAACATTCCCCTACTGCCAGGTAGGATGGCTGCCAATACCACACCTAAACACCAGTAACAACAGAGCATTCCCAGAAAAATAAAAGGCGCATGAACACGTGCAAATAATGAAACCATGTACAAGACAGAAATGCCCTACCATTGCATGGCTCCTGGCCTCCTTTCTTCTTTCTTTTCTTTCCCTGTTTGCCACATGCTTGGTGCCAAGAGAGGAGGACTGAGGCATCTGCATGGAAAGGGGTCAATGAAGAGGACTGCCTGGAGCTAAGTTGCCATGCCCAACCGCTGATGGAGCCCGATTGCATGGGCCATCCAGCCATGCAGTTTTCCAAGCTGCTTTTGGATTACACAAGGGACTCAGGCTGTAGTGTGGCAGAGGCAGCAGGAGCCAGTACGCCTGCAGTGATTACTGATATCAGCTGTTTAAACAGTTCTTTCTGCTGAGCTCTGTGCTCCTCTCTTAGCCACCATTCCTGTGCCAGGAAGTGCAAAGCAACCTGAAGCAACCACGCTGAAAACCTGTCCTCAAGTTGGGCAGCCAACTTCAGCCTTTCCTCTTGCTTCTCAGCATGCCTTTTGTCTAGCCATAAGTCCCTCTGATTTTTCGTACTGGACTCACTTGTTGTCCCTGTCTAGAACTTCAACCACAAGTTCATCATGGGAATGTTTCCTCTTGGTATGATCCATGAAAATACATTGAGCCAGGTTTGTAGTGTACTGTGGGTGAGCTGTGGAGGTACTGCAGCCAGTAGAAGTCTTGGACTAGGACAAGACACTGAGGGTTATTGTCTCAAATAGCTCGTTGCAGGAGTAGAGGAAAAAAGCCTTGTGGGATTTCAAGGATATAAAAATTGCAGAACTGTTAGCAGGGGTTGGAGGCTGTCAGTGGCCTTGCTGCAAAAACTTTCTTTACCATTTCAAGCCTTCCACATTTTGGATGACATAACAGTTTGCGTGTTGCCCGATTGGCAAAGGGAGATGTTATTCCATGCTGCTGGTGGGGAAACCTGCCATGTATGCAGCTGAAGTACTCCAAATTATAGTGACTGAGCAGCACATCTTTGAGAGGAGTGGGCCGGTCAGCTACCAAGGTGGCCTTGGAAAATACACCTGTCCCTGAGATATGTCTACCTATCTGGAGTTCCTGCTCCGGGATTGAGTCAGAATTCATGAGAGAATCGAAAAGATGCTGCATTCGTTTCCATGTGGCTTAGCTGGTTATGATTGCATGCAAACACACAAAACTCCACACCCATCTCCCGTACATGCTCCTCTTCCCCTCTCCCCTCCATTTCCGGACATATTTTAAATCTCAGTTGAATTTGGGACAAATGTTTTTGTCACCTATGGACTGCATGGAGTACCTTTTACCTGCAATGGCTGAGATTTGTGAATGGAACACATTTCCACCCCCCTCCCCCCCCACACACACACTTCTGCCGCCATTGTTCACTGTTTCCAGGTGGCTTGTTACATGGGGAAGTGGTTACAGAGCAGTGCACTTACAGATATGGCAGTGGAAGGTTGTTCTGTTTAAGAAACAGGAAAGCCCTAGCAAAAATCTGTGCCTTTCCAGTAAAAATGAACTTTCAAGCATTTTTACTCTTTCATTTCCAGGTTACCATTTTGAACTCTACGTCGTGGCCAGGGGACGGAGCCACGCTGTTGGCATGCAGTCTGCCATTAGCAGATACACACTGCTTCCTGGGGTATCTAATAAGTTTTGCATTAGTTCACAGAGCAGAAATCCCTCCCATTCCTATATTAATAAACATTATAACGGAGCCAGAAACTTACCATGATCCAGGACAGCTTCTGTGTCTGCTGCAGGCTCTGCAGCAGGCTGCTTTTTGGGATGGAATCAAACAGTTCCTCTGAATACAGCCCCATGATGTGCTGTTGCTTCTGTTCCAAAGCTGCCTCTGGAGTTAGTTTCAGCAACAGAGTGACTTCATTGTCCCCACTGTTGGCTCCCAGCAGTCCCCTTGCTGGATTCAGGGGCCTGCAGAGCGCCATCCCGCTGACAAGGTCATCATGCATGACCGGTGGCACCCTGCTCAGCACAACGTGCAGCACCCCATCAAACTCATAAAAATGGGCACAAAGGCCTCAAGTTGCCTAAGTTGTGGTTTTGGTTCCTGGTTTTCTTGTCCTCGGTCTTGAGATGCTTAATCTGCTCCCTGCTCTGGTCACTGGTTCAGTACATTTACAAAGCTGCCAATTTCTTCATTGTTTGCTGGTGTGCGTGATCATTCCTGGTATTCTTACTGAAATCTATGGTTTGCTGGCCTCGCAGTGGCCAATTACCAACATCTGCCTGTGCTCCTTTCACCATGAAGTGCAGTGCTTTGCAAAAGGCTTCTTCTGTTTAGTCTGCATTACAAACACAAAAGGCTCTCTGATAGCATGGCTGCAGTTCAGTGGTTAGAAGGCAGTGGAAGGGTTAATGCTGACTCACCGAGCGGCTGCTATTTGCCAAGGGTGGTTGCGTCTGTTTTCATTGAAGTTAGTTGGAGATTCTTGGCATAGAGACGACAAAAAGTTGGCCTATGGGATTGTGGGATATTTTTGGTGGACTCCCAGGACCTGAGACGGGGGGTTGCATCTACTCTTAAAAGCAATAAGGCTCAAACTCTGGGTCCCAGCTTGATTTGGGCTCGATCTCTCCATGCCCCCAGGGTCCTAGAACCCTAGGTCCAAACCCAAGCCTAAGAGATTTGTGTGTCAACGGAAGTGTTTGGCTCAAGCCTGAGTCTGAGCATGGCCTTACATTGCAGTGTAGGCATAGCCTGAGACTGTCTTACATTCAGTCATAGTCTCCTTCTACTTACATAGGTTTAAATAAATCATTAGTCACTCTATAATCAGAGTTAATCCAGATTTAAACTGATATAACTAAGGGTACGACTACACTTGGAGTTAGGGATGTGATTTTCTTCTTGAGAAGACATATGTACTTGAGCTATGGCTGCTTGAGCTAAAACTAGAACGTAGGCATGGCTGCGTGAGCTATGGGATGGGCTA
Organism: Mesoclemmys tuberculata; assembly: GCA_007922155.1. NCBI lineage: Eukaryota > Metazoa > Chordata > Testudines > Chelidae > Mesoclemmys > Mesoclemmys tuberculata. The sequence goes on from ML675601.1 coordinate 49,885,099, forward strand.
GCTGCCCTAAGCATGTGCCCATCTGAGACCTTAGGCACACAATCAGGGTAGCCTGCCAATCTGGCTGCTGTGTCTACACTATTGTTAGTGCACTAGCTAGATCAGCGCTGATAGACAGCTAGATAGAGCTAATAGTATGTCTCCTCCACATCCCCAGCTCGAAGTGTAGACAGAGTCTGCTTCTGCTTTTAAGGTGACTGCTGTAGAATTACTTGAATCCACTTGCTAATGAATACTTTATACCACCTTACCTCTGAATCTGGAACCTTGGAGTCTAAGCATGATGTCTCTCATGTCTTTCTGAATAGGAATACTTTTTGAAAGGTAATTTACACATGCACCTTTAATTTACAGTTTAATTAGAAAAACTACCTCTAGCAACGCAAGTCGCAGGCTCTTCTAATTTAAATGGCTAATGTTATAGTTTAAAAATACTGCTAGGAGAGTCCATATGATAAGTAAAATCTTTATCAGTATTCTTCAAACTTTTCAGGCTGGTGCTCCTTTTTTCAAAGTAAAAAAAAAATTGACAAATCCCCTCTCCGTCTGAAAACACATCCATTTACTGTAAAAGTAAAAAAAAGATATTAATGAAAACAAGAAGAAGGGATGTGCATGTGTGTGTTGACAAGTTGATAGAGAAAAAGTTGAGCTTGAAGTGTAAGAGTGTCCAGGTTATGAAAGGGGAGAGATTTTCTTTACTTTAGACTGTAATACATTATTCAATGCCTCATGACCCTTTTGTGTACTGCTGGAGTCATGACTGACCTGATGAGATACATTGGTCACAGGGGAGGATGTGAGGGAGATTCCTATACCTGAGCCATTCTTTTTAGGTGACAAATCTGAGGAACTGTACCAGATTGAGATGTTAATAGAAGAGGCTTTGGAACAAATTGATAAAATTAACCAGTAATAAGTCACCAAGACCAGATGGTATTCATCCAAGAGTTCTGAAGGAACTCAGATATGAAATTGGAGAACTACTAACTGTGGTATGTAACCTAACATTTAAATCAGCCTCTGTAAAAGATGAGTGGAGGATAGCTAATATAACACTGATATTTTTTTAAAAAACTGTTCCAGAGGCAGTCCTGGCAATTAAGTTGAAACGATAGTACAGAACAGAATTATCAGACAGATAGATTAACATAATATCTTGAGGAAGTGTCCACATGGCTTTAGGAAAGGGAAATCATACCTCACAATCCATTAGAATTCTTTGAGGGTATCAACAAGCATGCAAACAAGAGCGATCCAGTGGACATAGGGTACTTGGATTTTCAGAAAGCCTTTGACAGGGTCCCACTCTAAAGGCTCTTCAGCAAATTAAGCAGTCATGGGATAAGAGGGAAAGCCCTCTCATGGATCAGTAACTGATTAATAAAAAGGAAACAAAAGGTAGGAATAAATGGTCAGTTTTCACAGTGGAGAGAGGAAAAGAGTGGGGTTCCCCAAGGATCTGTACTAGGACCAGAACAGGTGAACATATTCATAAATAATCTGGAAAACAGGTAAACAATGAGGTGGCAAAGTCTGCAGATGATATAAAATTACTCAAGATAGGTAAGGCTAAAACTGACTGCAAAGAATTACAAAGAGATCTCACAAAACTGAGTGAGTGGACAACAAAATGGCGGATGAAATTCAATGTTAATAAATGTTAAGTAATGTACATTAGAAAACATTACCACAACTATATATACAAAATGATGGGGTTTAAATTAGCTGTTATCACTCAGGAAAAAGACCTTGGAGTCATTGTGGATAGTTCTCTGAAAACATCCACTGAATGCACAGTGTCAACCAAAAAAGCTAACAGAATGTTAGGAACCATTAGGAAAGGGATAGATAATAAGACAAAAAATATCATAATGCCACTATATAAATCCATGGTATGCCCACACCTGTGAATAATGCATGTAGTTTTGGTCGCCCCATCTCAAAAAAGGTATTAGAATTGGAAAAAATACAGGGAAGAACAACAATTATTAAGTGTCTGGAACAGCTGCCGCAGAAGGAGAGATTAAAAAGACTAGGACTGTTCATCTTTAAAAAGAAATGACGAAGAGGGGATATGATAGAGGCCTATAAAATCATGAAGGGTGTGGAGAAAGTGGATAAGGAAGTGTTATTTACCCCTTTGCAAAACACAAGAACCAGGGGTCTCCCAATGAAATTAATAGGCAGCAGGTTTAAAACAAACATAAGGAAATACTTCTTCACACAACACACAGTCAATCTATGGAATTCATTGCCAGTGGTGTTGTAAAGATCAAAAGTATAACTAGTTCAAAAAAGAATTAGATAATTCATGGGGTTAGGGTATTTGCCAGGATGATCTGGGATGGAATCCTATATTATGGACAGCCATTGTCAGAAGGCAAGATACTAGGGTAGGTGGGCCACAGCTCTGACCTAGTATAGTTCTTCTGTCCTTACAATTACATGGAGCCATACCATGCTATGAGTTTTAAACTGATCTTTTTTTTCAAACGTGGAATTCTGCTTAAAAATCCCCGGCATGATTTGGCTCAATACTTAGAAAGATTGATTTTTGCTAATGTAAGAGGCATTCTGCATTTCATACTTTACAGTGATAGTGATCCAACAAACAGGACAGTAACTCAAATGGTCTCTAATTTATTTGATTTTGAAATAAACTAATGTGCAACTGCTGGGACTCTAATAGAGTGAACAAGGACACAAATGAGATGAAACAGTCTACGAAAAGACCCTCCTTTTCCACATTAATAGCCTCTTCTATAGCATCTTTCACCAAATGATCTCAAACCACTTTGTATTTATTAATTAGGCCTCATGACACTTCTGTGAGGCAATTATTATTACTCATGTAAGTGATAGGTAAACTGAGGCACAGAATGATCATGGACTTGCTTAATTTCACTCAGCAACTCTGAGATAAACTGGAAATAGAACTCAGGAATGCCGACTCCTAGTCCTCTGCGCTAATCACTAGCCCGCACAATCTCACCTACTACTTATGACAATTATTTTTATTACAGTCCAATCCCTGATATTTGTGGGAGGTAGTCAGTGATTAATGACAGAGGGCAGGCCTGTCAGTTCGTAGTAACAGAAAAGCTGATGAGACTTGAGATGATATTTGGATCATACTGTTATTTTATACAATGCATATATTGAACTGTACTAGAATTGTTAGATATATGACTGTACCAGATCCTCCCTGTTGCATTTTAATTCCTTTCAGGCAAAGATAATCGTGTTTTTATACTTATGTTTTTATACATATTAACTAATATGATTGTAAATTCTAGCATGGACAGGACATGGACATTCATTGCTAGTCTTAATTCTTAATAATCCTAACATGAGTAGCAACAAACAGTTTTATCCTGGAACAAATGTTTGTGCATTGCTAAAACTAGAATTTATAATCATATTAGCTAACATGTTAAAACACAGCTAGAAATTCAAGTCACATTAAAAAAGGATCTGCACATGGTGGGAAATAAGAAATGTAAAACAACTTGACATGGGGGTAATTGCCTTTCACAATAATGGTATTTCAGCTATTTTTTCTCTTTCTCTCTGAGTGGGATGCAACGTTTTCACTCTTCGCTTTGAGTGGATGTGTTTTCCCCAGCAAGTTCGATGCTCGTTTTATGGAACCCACAAATGGTATTCATTTTATATTAAAAAAAATATCCTTGATTGGCTTCTCCTGTGTCGATGGGCATTTAGTACAGTACATCACATATGCATGATTAAAACAGCTGACAAGGCAGGGGGAATGGACAGGAATGGGACTCTCAATAACATGTTTCAGGACAACCCAGTACAATGAATTCTAAAATGGATTTCTATTTAGTCAGATTCTGTTTTATTGAACCAAGGACACACCTGAATTCTGTGTCAGTTACTAATTTACATCTTGTTGGCTTCCAGATTATACACATTGCATGAATTTGGACCAATATGAGTAGACTGGGAGTGGCATGATTCATAGAATATTAGAGTTGGAAGGGGGTCATATAGTCCAACCCCCTGCTCAAAGCAGGACTATCCTCAGCTAAAAGGCATTACCAAAAGATTACCAAAAGGCAGACAATGACCCATAGCATACTGCATTTTTTAATTTGTATTTTTTTAAGTGTGTAGACAATATTATATTATACTGTAATATATATTTTATTTTTAAAGTAATTAAAAACAATTCTATAGAATCTACATTAGCCTCTTTGGCGTAAGTACTAGAATACTTTCTTTTAAAGTACAATATGCATATTTCAGAAGGTCTGAGATCCTGGAAGATTAAAAAGAGAGGAAATAAATTTTAATGGTAGGTAGGATCACTGCATCTCAACCCATTGTGTGCACATTGATTATACACACTATGACCCTCACAGTCTTGCACTTTCCCCCGATCACTAGTTTGATATGATGCTCCGAAACAAAGAGAGAGAGGGAAATCCAGTGGTCCACAAAATACATGTAACTTTCATACATCTTTTGAAGGAGTACTTGTCCCCATTATTTTATCTTAAGATTTGGGTTACTCACATTAGTGATGTTAGCTAAACATAAATAAGCCTTCCAGCTATTTTCTACGCATCATTTTTGGTTATTAATTAGTTTCCTTTTTTTATTTGATGTGCATTTCTCTAATTGTTTCACTTCCTCTTTGTGTTCTGCATATTTTGATGATATTTCCAAGCTTTATTGCTCCCCTATTGGTTTATGGTGTTCCTTCTTGGCTATTCGCAAGTTAAAATGCTTTAATGTTACTGGCAACAGCTAAAATGAAAAGACTGGAACAAAATTTCCTTTACTGATATAAGGTGTTATATATATTTTGTGCTTAGGATAACCACCAAAAATCATCATTCTAAGATGTCCCATTGTTCTATGAAGATACTATGTAAATAGTTCATTTCTGGCAACTGGTGAGAGAAATGTTACATTTCTATAAAAAGGACAATTTAACCAAAAGGTGGCACTGCAGCTGCATGCATTCTGCGTTAGCTGTCTTGCATGAGCTAATAAGCCATTCACTAAATGTATTATAACTTCTGGTATCATACCCAGTGAATAAGTATCATGACTGAAACAACAATGAGTTCATTATTTCCAAAACACTAGAAGAATAATTCTTCAGGAGACAAACAATGTGAAAACTAACCATATTGTAGAAGTAAGAAAGGCATTGCATTGATCAACTGATTAAGCAAAGAAACCATCTCTGAAATCTAATGCTGCCAAAATGTGTGCAATACAATACTGCAGAGTGCCTAAACAAAAATTCTTTATTCCTTTAGGAACAGAAAAATTTGTTTTGCAGTATCCAATGCATAAAGAGAATTGCTTGTTAGAAATAGTGTTTTGGGGTGATCCTGCAGTACTGAAAGCCCATAAGAGCTGTGAGTTAGACTTTGTTGGGGGCTGGGTTGGGTCCTTAGCTGCTTTAATATTCTTTGTAGGTGTTGTTTAACTAAACCACTAATGAAAAAGGTCATTAATTGCATTTTATAACTGTATGTTTGCTTTGAACTGGCAGAAGCCAGGAAATTCAGAATCCAATTTCCAGGCGAGGTTCACTTGGAGAATTCAAATGGAGAAATTTGGTTCCTTGTGGGGGACTGTCAGCTTGGAGGGGAGATCACCAGGGAGCTGCCACCAGTTGTGTTAGAGGTATGGAAAGCATTGGCACAGCCTAGAAAATGGGTGTTGCAGACTGAGAAGGAAGGTGTGACCAGGGCTCAGAATAAGTTCTGATTCAGTGCAGGCTCCTAGGCATCTTTTATTGGCGGGGCATCTCTTAAGTCATGCTTATACATTGCAGCCACAGTCCCTTGATGGAACCCTCAGGAGTGAGTTGCTAATGCATGGACTCAGTCTCTCATTGACGCAGGTGGAGCAGGTTGCACCTTTGGGTGCAGTGGAGTGAAAGAACTCTTCATTTGTACAGAAGCCTCTAAACAGAGAATGAACTATGTGTGCCATACTGTATATTCTGTAATACCTAGGCATAACGTGGCAGGTTGAGAGAGAGTCAATGAAATGCTATGGGCCGCGTTGTAATTACATGTTTAGAAACTGGGTAGTAAAACCCTATATGGAGAGTACTTTAACAGTTACAGATTACTTCATTTTATCTCCCATTTATGACAAAAGAAAGAACAAGATTATATACTAATCACAAGCTACATTTTCTCCCGTGTATTGTTTGAAATGTTTAAACAATATCATTATGAATATCTGACACTTCTCCATGAAGGGGAACAGTAAAAGGGACAGCAGCTGAACAAAACTTTTTTTCTACAGGAGATATAGTCAAACAAGATAAACACGATCAGTTCCATGCTTGGAGTTAGGAGCAAGCAAAGTTGAATAATGAGCAAATTTATGTGCTAACATAGGCAAAACTCCTGTAGATGTTACTAGGAGTTCTTTACATAAAGATAAAAGTATCCTACCTTATGGTGGAGAAACAGTCAATGATATTAGAAAGCATCTAAATGTACAATGACGATGAAGAGGATTTTTCAGAGCTAACTTTTCTTTATGTCCAGAATCTGAAGGAGTTTACCATACAGTTCTTTGCTTTCAAAATACACCACACGTGGACCAGCCAAACGTGTGTATGTGCATAATATAATTAATATAAAGTCCCTGGTCAAGTAAAAGTATTTGGAATGGAATTTTACAGAGAATATGATTACTGTTTTCACATTCTTCTAGGCAAATTCTTGCTGCACTGAGATTATGGACCTCTGTTTGTATTTTTAAATTTTAATTTACAGTTTAAGAACATAAGAATGGCCACAGTAGGTCAGACCAATAATCCATCTAGCCCAATATCCTGTCTTCCAGCAGTGCCTGATACCAGATATTTCAGAGAGAATGAACAGAACACTGCAAATATCAAGGGATCCATCCATTGTCATTCAGTCCTAGCTTCTGGCGATCAGAGATTTAGGGACACCCAGAGCATGAGGCTGCATCCTTGACTAGTAGCCATTGATGGACTTATCTTCCATTAATTATCTAATTCTATTTTGAAACCAGTTATGCTTTTGGCCTTCACAACATTCCACGGTGACAAGTTCCATAGGCTGACTGTGTGTTGTGTGAAGAAGTACTTCTTTATGTTTGTTTTAAACCTCCTGCCTATTAATTTAATTGGGGAACCTCTGGTTCTTGTGTTATATGAAGGAGTATATAACACTTTTCACTTTTTCCACACCCTTCATGATTTTATAGTCTTCTATCATATCTCCCCCTTAGTCATTTGTTTTTGAAGATGAACAGTCCTAGTCTTTTTAATCTTTCCTCCTATGGAAGCTGTTTCATATGCCTTATCACTTTTGTTACCCTTCTCTGTATTTTTTCCAATTCAAATATATCTTTTATGAGATAGGATGACCAGAACTGCACATAGTATTCAAGGTATAGGTATACTATGGATTTATATAGTGGCATTATAATATTTTATGTCTTATTATCAGCCCTCTCCTAATGTTTTCCTAACATTCTGTTAGATTTTTTGATTGGCACTGTGCATTGAGCAGATGTTTTCAGAGAACAATCTATGAAGACTCCGTTATTTCTTTCTTGAGTGGTAGCTGATGTATACCCCATCATTTTGTATGTATAGCTGTGGTAATGTTTTCTAATGTACATTACTTAGCATTTATTAACATTGAATTTCATCTGCCATTTTGTTGCCCACTCACTCAGTTTTGTGAGATCCCCTTATAATTCTTTGCAGTCAGTTTTAGCCTTACCTATCTTGAGTAATTCTATATCATTTGCAAACTTTGCCACCTCACTGTTTACCCCTTTTTTCAGATTATTTATGAATATGTTGAACAGTCCTGGTCCCAGTATAGATCGTTGGGGGACCCTGCTATCTCTCCACTTGGAAAACTGACCATTTATACCTACCCCTTGTTCTCTATATTTTAAGCAGTTAGTGCTCCATGAGAGGACCTTCCCTTTTATATCATAACTGTTTACTTTTGCTTAAGAGCCTTTGGTGAAGGACCTTGTCAAAGACTTTCTGAAAGTCCAAGTACACTCTATCCACCGGATCATCCATGTCCACATATTTTCTGTCACCCTTACAAAGGCCATGTTGATTTTGTGTTCATCTTTTCTACAGTTTCAAACACTTTGCCTGGTACTGACGTTAGACTTACCAGCCTGGCATTGTCAGGATCGCCTCCAGAGCTTTGTTTAACAAGAAATCAGTTACATTGTCTATCCTTCAGACATCTGGTACAGAGTCTGGTTTAAGTGATAGGTTACATAACACAGTTCATAGTGCCTCAATTTCATATATGAGTTCCTTCCAGTTTAATAATCTATTACTTTTTTAAAAAATTGAAGCCGTTATGAGCTACATGCAACACAAAGAGGCACACTGTGATCCAATTTTTCCCAAAATTAAGATTAAGAAAAATAAACTTTTTACAAATTTATGGTCAGTTTCCACGTTTCTACAAATTTAAAATACATTCCAAGGAATATAGGCTTTTTGTTCGTTTGAATGACAATCTCCTTGCAAGCATTGTTCTAGTGCAAGGGACCTTATATGTGAAATTGACTAGAAACTGGCTAGCTTGTTTGAGTGCCCATTCCAGAGAAATACAAAAAGTAAAAAAAGTGGCCTACTGAAAAATAGGATTTATTTCAAACAATTTGTTTTTCAACAAAAGTTGGTGGGAAGGCTTTAAATACATAGGCCATATATTTGTGTGTAGCCCAGTGTCCCTTTACATTAGTAAACTTTTTAATGTATTTTTTCCACTTGAAGCACCATCTTGCCTTCCTAACTCAAGAATAACTCCTGCTGAAATCTATGGGGCTTTTGCTGGGGGTGAAAAATGCACGATAGTCCCTGGAATGAACAAACCAAGCTATTGTTGCCTGTGACAAACTTGTCATGAGTTTTTAAAATGTCTCCTGCGGCTAATTAATGCCAAGCGGCTCCCTCAAAGAGCCTTAACTACAGGGCAGACCTTCCCGCTACAGTGGGTGTGGCTGGCTGGGACGTGTAGGCACGGGAGTCGCACCTCTAGGGTGTCTTCAGAAGAACACCGAAGGAGAAACAAGCAGGTGAAGCGACCAGGCGGAGGGAGAGACACGAGAGGTCAGCGGCGCAGAGGCCAACCTCTGGCTCGCAGCTGGCACCACCGGCGGGAGAAGCCTTTGCTATTCCTCTGGCTCCAGCTCTCTCGGTCGGAGCGAGAGCCGGCCCCCCGCGGCCGCTCCTATAGGAGCAAACCCCTCCTGCCCACCCCCCCGCAGGGGCGGGGCCTCGCAAAGTTTTCATTGAGGTGGAGAAGTGTGGGCAAAGAGCACAGCTGCAGCTGCGTGTGAGCGTCCTGGAGGGGCAGCAACGCAGACAGCCGCCGCCGCAGGACCGGGAGAGGCTGTCTGCTCCTGTCCCCCCGCGCCGCCTACCTCCAGCGCCCCGACAGCCGCGGAGGGGCTGCGCCGTCGGAGGGGCGCATGCCAGTCGTTTTCGGAGGGTGCAAAACGCCAGCCACGTAGCGGCTTGGGATGGTTTTGCTCCGCGCGCCACCAGCTGGGTCCTCCGGGCCAGAGACGGGGAGCGAGTGGCAGGCGGCGGCCGTGTGTCTGGGCATCTGTGAGTCGTGACGCCCACCGCTCCCAGGATCGAGGGGAGCGACGAGATTGGGGCATAACGGAGCCGGTCAAGGGCGATTTTGATTTTAAAATGCGGCTTCTCCCTGCTTGATGTGGGGCACACCTCCAGTGAGAAGGAGGGGGGAAAACCTCCCCCAAGAAGCGGGGCGTCTTGCACTGAAGTCACCAGAAATCCAGCTACTTCGGGATTTAACGGGCTGTTCCCACGATGTTCAGGGACTTGTGAGGAATCCGGCGCCGGTCGAGAAGAGCCCGTGACAGACCATGCTAAACCGCGTTAGCGCTGTGCAAGGGTGGACCTAAAAGTTATGAGGTCGTGCCTGCCCTAACAGCGAGCAAACATTGTTCTCGTTCGTTTAATCCAGACTCGGACCAGTCGGAGCTTGAAGCAATGGCAACAGAAGTGGTGTGTGGATTGATCTTCAGATTGCTACTTCCAATGTGTCTAGTAGCTGGTACGTGAATTTTTGCCTTGCGTGTGGGGGGGAAGCGGCGGGCGTTCATTTTAAAGTGTTGTTCCTAGCCGTAGCTACGCCAAAGGTGTCCATAGCCTTGCAAAACTGCTTTGTTCTTCTGAACGCTTTACCTTTTAAATGAAATCTTATGGCTTTGGCCGTCCCTAGTGATGCAGCAATTACCTCTTCTTTTTTTCTTAAGATGCTCTATGCATGGGCTTCAGAAATCCTCTCTGCTTTTTTTGAATGTTGTTGATTCTGGATTTACTTTTATTCCCCCCCGTCCCCCAACTTTCATGTTTGCAGCTTATTGACACCTAATTTACATTTTCCTGCTGGATAGTCTAGAGCCAGTTTGCAACTAATTAAAGGTAGCACACGTGCATTTGATTTCTTGCAATATGTGAGGATAACAATCGTGGTTGAAACTGGTTAAGTGAAATACTGTGCAGTACTCTTCGATTTGTACAGGTCTTTCCAAATCGTGTATCATTTTACTTGAAAAAAATCTATAGTATATAAGTCTATACTTTTCTTCCTCCTCCAGCAGACAGTGCAAGATATAGTAATAAGATTAATTACTACTTTCGTTCTGTGCATTTTATTTTTCTTTCTTTTGAATTCAGTATCCTGTCAAAAAGTAAATTATTTTAGATATAAAAACAGGAATTGATATTTGAGGTAGATGACTTTTTTTGTAAAGATTTGGAGTTCAATTATTAAACCACTTTACCAACAGGCAGCACTCTAAAATGAATTATTTTTAATTAGAACTGTAATGAACAGCTAAGGGGGGTACGTTAGTTTCAAGCCATGTCCTCTTAATTTTCAAATAAAATTTTGCCCAACATGACGATTACGTTTTAGGTTGATGTGAATTAGATAGAACTGGAGAGGAGGAAAAAAAAGCTACCCAGAAAGTGAGATTGATGATAAAATCAAGCAGGCGTTAATGAATTGAGACAAATCTCCGGCATGGTGTTTTGATTTAGCCATGATCAATTCACTGACCTGAATACATGCGATAAATCGTATTTAAACTACAAACATGTAGGGGTTAAGGCGTCACCAGGATTTGTGGTGTTCGTACCAAAACTGCACTTAAATATCCCCCATGGGCTCCGCTATTTTACGGCACGTTGCCCACAACAGCTGTTTGTACAGGCTGGGACAAAGCCCTTTCAAGGTACGAGCAGACGCGTTTCGAAGGTAATGTGGCCGGAGCTTTGCCATTACACATCCACGTCCGGCACTGTGCCCTGCTTGGAGAAATGATGGACGTGAGCAAGTCCAGGGTGGATCTCACGGGCAGGCGCTTGTTTGACCTTTTTGCTCGCCCCCAGCCCTGGGGGACCAGGAAGAGGTCCTCGGTGTCCTGCTCCCGCGCACTTACGATCCCGCTGAGGGAGAGCGAACAGTTTCGCCGCGCCTTGTCGCGACTCTGGCTGAGGCCGGGGGCCGCTGTTGCCAGTTCGCGCGCTGGGAGCGCTTTGGGAGCGAAGACCCGCGAAGGGAAACGCGACCGGGGGGGACCCAGACCTTCCAGCCCGCCCCGCTGAGCCACAGCTCCCTGCGCGGAGCCCAGCGCCGCGCGCCCCGGGCGGGAGGCGAGAGAGCAGCCCCCGGGGAAGGGGGGCGCGTGCAGGCAGAGGCGGCTGGCCCCGCTCCCGCCGCGGGTGCGGCACGCGGGGGCTGAGCTGGGCGAGGGGCACGTGCGCGCTGGGCTTTCCCCGGCTGAGCCGCGGGGGGGGGGCTCGCTCGTGCCTGCAGCGGGGTCTCCGCGGGGGGCTCCTCGCGCGCGCGCAGCGGTCTCCTGGCTGGCCCCGGCTGCGTCTCCAGGCGAGAGTCCGGCGCGGTGAACGTGCTAAGCGGGTCCAGCTACCGCCGCGAGCCGGGGCTGTGGGGCCGGCGCCGGGAGACTCGCCGTCCTGGGGGGCCGGAGGCCGAGCGGCGCAGGTGGCCGCCTGCCCCGCGGAGTTTGTCCCTGCCGCCGCCGCCCGCGACTGCGGCTGGGCTCGGGCTCCTGCGAGGTTCCCGCCGGTCGTGCTGCCGCTCAGCGGGACCGGCCCCCGGTATTAAGAGGCCGCTGCGGTTCAAACAGCCAGAGGAGAGTCTCCAGGTTAGCGGGTGGGGTCCAGCGCCTTGGCCTCCCCAAGCCTCTGACATTAAATATCCAGGTTCCCCCGCTGCTTTGCACCGGGAGATCGCCCCGCGCTACCTGCGGTTGGGTCCCTCCTCGTTGGAGTTTGTATCTGGGAAATGGGGTCTTCATGCACCTGAAGCAAAGCACTTCTCTTCAGAAGGAGAAGGCGTTTTCTCCCTCCCCAGCAGTGGCTCTCAGCCTTTCCAGACTAGGGTACCCCTTTCAGGAGTCTGATGTGTCTTGTGTACCCCACGTTTCACTGCACTTAAAAAACGCCTCACTTACAAAAGCAGACCTAAAAACACAGAAGTGTCACAGCGCGCCATTTGCTGACTTTCTCACTTTTACCATATAATTCTAAAAAAATGGATTGGAATATAAATATTGTACTTACATGTCAGTGTGATACTTAAGCCTGATTTTTACTTGGGAGCCGTGTCTGAAACCCGAGCCCCTGGCAGCAGGGCTGAAGCATGTAACTTAGCTTTGTGGGGATACCTGTGGTTGGGCCCAGGGCAGTTGCCCTGGCTAACATCCTCTAATGCTGGCTCTGCACTTGTGATCTCCCCTAAATCCATCCTGTGCCACCAGTGGGGGCTGCAACCCTCAGGTTGAGAAACACTAATCTAGATGAGTTGATGTATCCCCTGAAAGACCTCTGAGTACCTCCAGGGCCACATGTACGCCTGGTTGAGAACCACTGCTTTACTGCCCAGTAATGGTGAAAGGTTGTAAATTCTCACACAAAGTGCTCTGCTTTTACTCCGCACCACAGTATCAGATGTATCACCCCAATTGTACTTCACCTGATCTATGAGCTAGGGGAACCCTAGGTAACCAGTTCCCTTGGTGCTAAAAATACAGGGCCTGGGTCTCCATTGCCTCCAGTGCTCTCCTTTATACCTGTGAAAAGTGGATGTAAGATGTAACCAAAGTGGTTTTGACCTTCAGTTCCATTTGCATACACGTATATGTCTACCTATATGGCACCAGGCAGGGGAGAATCAGACACACAATCTGCTGTTTCAGTGTTCACAGAGAACCCTAGCTGTTCAAGGGCCTTTGAGACCTTCCTGTTTAATCGATCTCAGTGAAGTGTGAACACATTTCCAGTACTTCTATACATTGGCTGTAGATAATGTTTATAAATGTGTATGTATACATACCTCAAGGTAATACGGTAGTCTTTGGAGAATATCTTTTAAGACTGAGAGGCGGCCTTGCTTATGTATGTTGTATACAAGTGATCCTTAGGTTGTAAAAGAGGGACTTGCAGAAAGGTTACCCAAAACAAGGAATACAGAGGGGGATGAGAATAACAATAAACTGATGTGGTAATGGAGACTGCCCATGTGCATGGAGCAGGCACTCTGACCTTTGTAACATTAACCGTAGCATTGAAATGATGACATGATCTTCCTATCAAGTGCTTACTTGTGTTGATCTCTTTTTGTTATCCTCTTTGCATCATCTGTTCTAAATAGATTTGTTTCAGAATTATTTTGCCATCATGATGTTTGGTAACTTGTAATGTAGGGGTGCCTTAGTATTGTAGCAATATCTTAACAGATGTGAATTGACATTGGCATGAAGCGTTCATAATTATATCTCATTCAACTGCAAGGAAAAAGTCAAAATTAAAATGTAATAGAAAGCTTGAGATCCCAGTTTTTTGACCCAGCGATCTTGCTTAGTTGGAAATGAGGAAGAAATACATTTAATAGGATATCAGCTTTGTGCATTTAACTAGATCTACTATGTTATGTGCAAGCTTTAATGTTTTAAAAGTGTGTGTGCAGTTTTCAAGGTGAGAATCTGTCAGTGCAGCTCAACTTCATATCACAACACTCCTGCTGTTCTGTTGTTCACCTGTTCATGGGCAAAGGCTGCCATCTATCCTCAAGAAGCTTATGGTGGCTCCTCGACAAATGTTGATGAGAATTCTAATGCCAAAATGATGTTCACTAGGGTGATTTAAGACAGACTTTTTAACCCATGCATCTTCAGTTGAGGAGAGAGTGTGATGTGACTCACTGTCTCCTAGCTCCAACTGAGCAGTACTTGTACCAGTTATGCAAAAAAGAGTTTTTTTTTTTCAAAATCACTATTTAACTTTTGCATGGTTAGATAATCTGGATTTGTTTTTTCACTGTAGCAGAGTAGTGTGAAACTTGCTTATCTGATTACATGTATCACTGTAAAAAATAGTACAACCTAAGTAGATTGAGGAAATAGTATAACAGATACACCAAATTGTTAGTGGTTGTATATTTAAAAGTAAATATTTGTATAATAAGTTGAAAAACATTTAGTGTTAACAAAGTTTACTTTAAAAAAATATATATCCACTGCTACAATGTTTGTCTCCCATGTATTAAATAGTATTATATATTAGTGTAATTAATATTTTGGGGACAAGGACACCCGTGCTAAAACTAGTGCATTGCTTTGTGCACAGAAGTCCAAAAGTGTTTAAGGGAAAAGAATAACCTATTTTTTTTCTGGTTTGTTTTTGTTAATAGTTGATTTGTACATAGTATTTATTTCATTTCAGTTTGTCTTGAGAATTTTGTATCTAATAAGTATCTATTAAAGACAAGAATTTCAAATATGAAAATGAAAGATTTTTGGACAGTGAAACCTCTGATGCGACCATCTCTGTGTCTCAGTACTAATTTGCCCTAATATTCCTTTGGCCTGTGAAGTGTTGCAACACTTCTGTATAGTATGGGCATGAGTGATTGGGATACAAGGGAACTCTCTGTAACACCAAGACCTTCAAACTTTCCTCACAGTTAAATGCAATATTCTATAGTAAGTGACCATTCACATAGTATTTTAGGGTATATTGTTACCAGTTTTTAAAAATAATCAGGAAAGGAAAATGAGAACCTGTGGGATCAGCATTGAAAATTCATAATTGTTTAATGCTGCTAGATATCTTGGAATCAGCATAAAATGATCGTTTTATATGACACACACATGAACTTGTAATATACAGAATGCTGTGTTTCTCTCTTGCGTGTGTGCTCTCATTCTCTGAAGTAAGATCTCAGGATTTTTAGGATAATTATGAAATTAACTGTGTGCTAATTAATTTGTCAAAAAGTCTAAAAACCACAAAATTGATACAGAGTGGTGAAAACCACAATTTTCTTTCTGCTTCCAATTGGTTTGTGTTGTGTGCACTTAATTAGTTTTGTAGAAAATAAAATCTGTTTTCAAGTGGAATGATGAAGGAACCTATCTAAGCAGACAGATTTCTTTGGTTTTAGCTAATTGTGTGGGATTAGGTATGCACGCTTGCTCATGTACACACACACTCTCTCTCTCTTGCGAATAACATGTTAGATGTGGCTGAATCATTCTGAATACATTATAATTCTACACTCTTGGGTGCTGGCCAGAATGAAAAATGTAAGTCTCTGAAAAGCTGCTAGACTGTCAGTTCTGTGGTATTCTTGGTGTAATCAAAAGCAAGAAATGGCTGGAAATTGTTGGGTTAGTTCTTGCAGACCCAAAAAGTTCAAATCTTTTCAGTTAGACATTTTTGCTTGCTTATCCAAACCAAAATTATGAACTTTGGGACTTCCCTTCTAACTAACAACAAAATTATGGAACATAATTATTACAATTCTCATTCTCCATTCAAATAATAATGGAGACTCATCACAATGATCTTATGAAGATGATCTCTTCAGTATGTAAATATAATACGAGTAACAGTTTCAGAAGTGCTTAATCCTATTTTCAGAAGTGACTTAAGAACATTGATAATGGGATATGTCACCTGGGAAAAATAGGACAGAAGTTCCTAAATCACGTATGTAGACTTGGAAATTTTACGCCATGATATCAAAGCAAAAAAAAAGGGAAACACATAGAATAAGTTGCCGTTGGACTATTGATATTGTTTCTGTAATTGCTAAAATGATATAATAGTCTGTGCTAAAGAGTGCTTCAGAATACAACAATCTATTGTGATACCATCTGTTTATGACCCCTTCGATTACCCTAAAGGAAGTACAGAGAATAACAGGATAGAAAACTTTGATACAGTTAGGGCAAGTATGTGGAGACATTGAGCTATGTCATGCCATTGACTTATAAATTACTGATTTCAATGAGAATAGCTGTTTAAAATTGGATGGTATGGTATGGCACAACGTTATCCTTTGAGGAGAAAAATGTTTAAATGCAAACCTGTGAAGGTAATGTACAAAGTCAAGATGATGGCAAAATAGTTCTTACGTGTTCGTAACTGTGATGCTATGAATACTATGTCAGGATTGTCAGTGATGACATGCTGTAAAGATAATGCCAAAACAATTTCAAAGCTAGAGTGAAAATTTAAAGTGTCAAACTTTAAATTTTAAACTAGCACTGCTAGTTCTTCCTTAGTCACCTTGGGATTTTTTTTTAAATCCAACTACTAAGAAAAAAACTGTTCATTTTATTGCCATTCATGACACATAGGGGGACTCAATCTTCAGTGTACCAAGGAATGGCAGGGAAGAGAGACAGAGACAATTGTCATTCTTTTTGTGATTGGAAGGTACTCTCATGATGGATGCCAATATAAAGACTCAGCTTGACAGTATACACAAACCTTCTTTAACCACTTCTTTAACCACTTCTTTAACATAGCCTTCTTGTAACACTTTTAAACACTTACTCTTGGTTTTTTCCCAAAACATTCATACAAATATATTAATCAGATCCAAAAAAAAAATTGGAACTTTATGTAAGTGTCATAGGAAAGATATGATACATAGAAGCCACTTCAATCAAACTGTATGAGAGACCCTAAAACGGCTTTTGTTTTAGGTTTCACCACCAATCCCACTTCAATTAAATCAGTGGGACTTTTGTCATTGATTTCAATGGAGGCAGGTTCAGGCCTTGGGTTAAGTTAATGATGGAAGAAATGTATATGTCTGTAGCCTTGCTGGGCTGTTATTTTTCCAACATTGTGGAAAGAGCAAAATTGCATTAAATCTGTATTTCTTTTATTTTAGTCTAACGAAAATGCAAACATAAGAAAAACTAATTAAGTATCCATGCACAGGAGTAGAGTGTGGTGTTCATTGTATAACAGCCATCTTGAATTTACTGAAATCATTGTCTCCTAGCAGACAGGCCAGAAAACTCCTTTAATTTAAAGGTGCAGCACACGCAGATAATATAATTGTTACCTGTCCCCTACATTTGCCTTGCTACACACACACCGCTATTAATCCCTAAATATTTAATAAATACTACCCAACTTCCAGCCCACTTAGAAGGTTAAAATAGGACAAGTAGATCCTGTCAAACATTTGCCAAGATTTATGACAAACTTGGAATTTGCAAGCAAATTGAATTGCTCAATTAAAGAGATTAAACTAGGAATGAAATCAATGGGAAAGCTAAAAATGAGGCTGTTGTCTGTTCTGTTGTTCTCTTTCATCTGTTCACAATTGTCAAAAGTTGAATTTGGCTTGTTGTTTTGCACATTGTATGCCAACACAAATAAAAATGAGGAAGAGGACAACCTGCCTAGTGACCTTCTGCATTGACTGCAGCTATAAAAATCCTTCATTTATCAATACTTGAGCTCTCAGCCATAAATACATTGCCCATACCCATTTAGAACCTAAACTCCCGCAATAGAGTGTGGGCCGTAGTTTTCTGAGACTTCACTTTTACTTATGATCATGTCATGCACAGAACTCTTGTTCTCTGCCTATTAATTTACAAGCAGGAAATAAAGTCTGTATTCTGATTTTTCTATATATCACAGCAAGCAATACACAGGGTGACAGGGCAGAGCTTTACATATTTTGGAAACAGATAATTGATTGTTTTCTTGTGGTGGGTGGATGAAGATAATAGTGCCCCTAAGACAGTTGTACTTAGAGCCCTTGTGCTGGTTCATTTCAATATATTCTTGAAAAAGCTTTCTATAATTCCAAATATCTGAGTCACAAAAAAATAAATAAATTGTAAGTTAGCAGCTGGTGGCTGGAGTTCAAGTGTCCAAACTACTGCGGCACTAAAATCATTATTTCCTAGGCTGGGTCATTTGTTGGAGCAGATGAATAGCAAATGCTGGCAAATACCCCAGAAAAGTTGGCAGTGCTAAAAAGACTATCAGTAGAGAATATCAGTTAATTGGATCTTATCTGAGAGGGATTTCAAAGAATACACTCGTTTCTTATGACACATGTTGGATATTAAAACATTTTTCATGCGAAAAGTTGTGTATATTTGAGCTCCAGTTTCTCCTCTGCCTTCCTTCAGGATAACAACAGGTCTTTATGAGGCTGAAATGCCTGACTCTCAACCTTTCACTGAGAAGGAAGTAACCTCTGGCATACAATGAGGAAGTCTAGACTAGTAGGCTACAGGCTAGATTCATAAGAGCATAGCTCCCAACATTTCAAGTGGGTAAAGCAGGACACAGTGCCACTCAGATTTGGCCTGTCCACCCCTTCATAGATGGAAATGGAGAGGTGGACAAGTCAAATCTGAGTAGCTTTGCAACCCAAAGCCACTTAATTTGGGGACCCACTTAAATGGGGGGCCTTGGGCCAACTGTCCCTTTTCCCCACCCCATCTGGGTGGCCCCCAATGTGGAAAATGTTCACTTTGAGTTGGAGAACTCGAGGGATCAAAATGGGATGGTCCCATGAAACCCAGCACTATTGGCAGGTCTGTAAGGGCCACTATCTTTTAGGTGCCCTGCTGCCTAGTGGAATTCGCAGTCCTGAGTTAGGCACCCAGGTCCCAAAACAACACAGGAGGAATGGTGCATTAAAAAGGGAATCACGCTATGCTAATGCTAGCTAATAGGAAATGCTGAGGAAAGAGGTGTGGTCTACACCCTATCCCTAAGAGGAGTTAAGTGCTTAATTTTGGGCCGAAGTGGGGCACTTATATCTGCTTGGTTCATAGCTGTGACCTCTTCTCATGCATTTACATGCCTAAGTTGTATCATTCTCTTCTCAAGAAAAAATGTAAGAGACTGGGGTGATTCAGAGCAGAGACTTGAACTCAGAAGTCCCACCTCCCAGGTGAGTGTCCTAAGCATTGGTCAATAGTCATTCTCTCTCTGTCTCTCTTGCTGTCTGGCCCAGTGACTTTTTAAGGATTTCATACAAAGCGGGACAAACTGAGAGAGACCCACCCCGGAATATCACCTTAAAGCCCAGTGGTAGGTGGGAGAGCTGCATTCAAGTCTCTGCTCTGAAGTGAGTAGTGGAGGGATTTGAACCCCAGATTCCCATGTCCTGGGTATGTACCCTAACCACCAGGCCACTGGGTATAAGGGCACAGGTATCCCTACCCCTTGTTTTTTGTGCGTGGTTGGCATGCTCTGAGAATGGGGTTGGGCCCTGCTAGGGAGAGAGGCAAGGAAACACCTAGTTCGTGAATCTTGCTGGGGCTTAATCACTGAACAGTTTGGCACTGTCAGGACTTAAGCATCTTTGCGTGTGTCCACCAGCAGAAATGTAGGTGCCTTGGGGAGTTTACCAGTGGAAACTTAAGTGCCCACAGGGTTAGGTGGTGGCTTGAGTGGTGGTGGTTTTGTGAATGCCAATGCCATCTAAATGTTGGACTGAGGGCTAGATTCACAAGGGAGGCTTAAAGTGCCTAATTGCCCCTTTAGGTACTTAAAGTCTTAGTTTTGTTATGCTTGTTCTGTGGGTAACCATATTTGTGCAACTAAGCATGATATTAAGAAGCCTTCACTAAAAGAAAAAGTTATCTATGGTATGTATGTGGTTTGTGATTGGGCCTATGAGTTCAGGCATGTCTATGTTTAGGATTTGCTAAATCACTAAAATTTGTTTCTCCTTTGGAAGAAGCTACAGTAGTCTAGTCAATATCAATAATATAATCCACACCCAACTTATCCTCTCCTGCAAAATTATCCAGGTTTCTGTAGCACTGATTTTTCCAATAGTCCTAATATTTCATGCTACTCTTAGGCTTGGCCAAATTCAATTTTTATTTATTTTTAAATAATTTTAGTAGATAATATCAATGTTTGTTTTTAATTTTTTTTAATTTTTATCTTAAGTTTTCAGTTATGAGAAAATATGGGGTAATTATTTAATGACAGTAGATATTGAGAGTCAAAAATTGAAAGCTTTATAACCATTAAAACACAAATTTATCAACATCACATGCCAAAACGTACAAAGTAAATCTCCTTAAATCAAAATTGGAATTCTGAAGCAGCCATTTTCTTACTTTGCCTAGCTGTACATTTTGGTTATTATTGATGAAAATTTTTTTTTTTTGCTTTGTGTGTATGGTGAAATTGAAATTCCTGGATTAAAAATCTAATCCTTCCAAACCTAGATATCATCTTTTCAGATGTCAAAAGTTAAGCAGGGTCAAAGCTGGGCAGTGGTTGGAGAGGAAGCCTTTAAAGAAAGTCCAGGTAGAAAGTGTTGCTGGTAGTAGTGCTGCTAATCCAGGAATTGTTACTCTTATTTCTGAGTCAGCACTGAACTTGCCTCATTTTGGAGTTAAGTGCACCAGATGCTGTGGCTTGGTCTTTCTTTCACGTGAATCAGGTTATAATTTTGAGCATTCAAAAATCAGAAAATGAAAAAGCTGAATTATGTTAAGCTATCGCTTTGCAAGATGTAGTAGTTTCTATTTTTGATTGTTTTGTTAAATGTCTCTCTTAATGCATTACTGACACGTACCATAAAACATTCAGGATATGCAGTGTGGCTGAATTAATGGTCTTTTTCTGAGGACCTTGCCTGTTCGTTTCCTTTCTTGAGTAGTTCCAAAATCATAAGCTTCATGTTACATTATTGTTACTATTTTATTTGAGTATTAAATCCTTTTTCGATTTTATGCTAAGATACATGCCTCAGTAATATCCTGTGGCAGTGAATTCCACAGATTCCCTCTTTGTATTAAAAAGGGAGTACTTTTTAATCAATTTTAAATTTGTTGCCTCAGTAAGTAATCTGTTGGGTAAAAAGTATGTATAATCATTTAGATCAACAAAAACATAATGTTTTCTTTACTTTAAAACTTTGGAATAACATTTGCAGGGCCCAAAATTGACCTTTAAGATTGACTGTAGAAATTAATTGCCATGACTTTTGTCGTCTTGTCTGACCAATTCTGAGGAGCAAGCCATGAGGGGTGTTACACTTTTAATATGTTTTTTAATCAGAACCTTGTGGTGAAAGTGCAGTGTTCATTTCAAGAGATTAGAGAGAAGTACATTATGGCATTTCATCTTTGAGCTCACTTAAATATCTTCAGGTTGGAAGTTCTGTTGCAAATAAAAGGATTGTGTATGATATAGTAATTGCTCTTTCATAATAATTTGTCAAAATAACACAAGATTGCAGACATTATAAATTGCAGTCATTATAAATAAGACATTGTTTCTACTCTTTGCAAGATGTTAATTTATTATAGTCTGACAGAGCAATAACATCTTAAAATTGTGGGTCAAATACGGTCCCTCATGAGATTTAAAAACTGCATATTTCAGTGTACAAATAGGGAACTACTATGGATTTGATCTAAATATACATCTAGGTTTGTGCATCTCTTCCTCAGTGTAGTCAAAAGATGCTAAAGATGTTTTCCCAACGGTGCTATCTTTACCCTCGCCAAGCCTATATTAACAGCGAAATTGCTTTTACCCCATCTCCAAGTGTGTACCTCTCCCACATGTTAAGAAGGCATTGTTGGGGAAGTGTATTATTAGCTAGTCTGGGGACGTTGAACTCCTTTCAGTATCTGTGTGTTAAAGAATTTCAGAGTACACATTTGGATATCTTTAAAGACCTGTTTAGCTTTCATTAAATGCAGAAGAGATGATAAAACGCAGTAAAGATCCAACACTTTCCTAGTAGTCCAGCTTTATTTCCAGATTGATTAATAAAATGGAAGTGCAGACTACAACACTGATGTTACCAATCTGTAGCCTGTTCTGGTGTATCTCTAGCAAACATGTACTCAGAGGCTTAGTTGGACTTCATTTTAACTCATGTATTTGAGAATTCAGGAACCCTTTTGATATGAATTAATGCACCATGCAGAGTCAGAGCTAGGCATAAACAGACTAAGCAATTGCTTAGCATCCCAAGTAACTCAAGGGAGCCTCCTATTTGCTTTTTATTGTATTGTGCGGGGGTTAGGTTGGGGCAAAAATATTCTTGCTGCGGGCCCCCAGTGGGCTAGTATCAACTCTGGCACCATGCAAAGCATGTGTTTAATTATGGCTCCCACATTTAACATCATGTTCTATCTTTCTCCTTTTCCATGCATATGGCCTTTATTCACTTGGTTAGTGCAGCTTGACATACACTGAGAATAGGGTGGCCTGTAACCCACTGGCAAGTGAGGAGATGGCTGTCTTCTATCACAGGGTTGTTTGTCACAAAAATTGGGCGTAGCTTATAAAAACTCAATATACATTGGCATGATGAGCTGCAGAGGAGAATTGTGATGAATTATGAGTCTACATTACATCAGCTCCGGCTTTCCTTCTGTTGGAAGACATTTCTTATCAGTATGTGGGTGCCATGTGTGTGTTGACGTGTGCAATTTTGGCATCATATTTCAATGTTTTAAGGACTTACCTACCATTCACTCAGTACTTTCAGCTGAGCCTCAGGTTACATGTTCTACACCAATTTGTAGTTTTTATGCACTTTTCCCAGATAGCAACCTATGACACATTCATGTCTTAAACCTATTCCGACCACTTTCCCAGAGACCACAGCTCATTTTCTGAGATGTGTGGATTGCAATGTATTTTGTGAACTATGTTTTTAGCTGGAGTGTAGAATTCTAGCAGCTCAGGTCTAAGCATCTGCATGATGCATACAGCATAGTTAACTTCAGAGAGATTCTGTATTCCAGCTAACCACTGTTTCTGAATTTGGATTATAAAGGTATATTTTTACCTAAAGTATTTTTCAGTTATATTCACGTGATATGTTGAATCAATGTAGTGTACAAATGAACACCTGAAAAATTATTGCACCCTCCATAACATGTGCATTAACAACCATAGTAGCTGCATGACCCTATTGGTGTTCTCTTCCTCCTCCTTTCCCTCTCCTCACAAAGTTTTTAACACTTGTCAAATTACTGCTTAAGGTAGAAGACAAAGGCCTATGGGGCAGGGCCCATGTCTCTTATTTGTTAGTTAAATGCTAGCCATGCGTATTTACTGTATAGTGCTGTGTAAATAATAAATAACATTTTCCATAGTTTGTTTTCTCTAAACTGAAGGGAAATCAATGAAATAGCTTTTAAAAAAAGTTTGGATGAAATGGCATTATTTTGTTTTTTTAATAGAAAATTGCAGTGTTTTTAAAGTTGCTGCCTTGCAAAAAAGGAAATTGCTAACCCTAATTACAGAGTTAAACATCAATGTTGATGTTAAATCATATCTGCCTCTGACTTTGTGTAGATCTGATTAATTACAAACCATTCATCTCCAGAATTCACTCTTTCCATCCCCTTGACGCTGCCAAAATCTATGTTCAGTCTTTGGTCTCTTTGTTTGTCTGACCTCCTTGATCTTCATCTCTTCCTTCTCCAATCTATCTGAATCTCACCTGTGAAGATTCTCTGCTTTGCCAACCACATTCAGTTCCTCTTTAAATCCCCTCATTGCCTTCCTAACAAATTCAGGCTCCTGTCTTTTGTCTTCAAAGCCCTTCAGATCTTATCTGCTGTCTCTCTTCACTTGCCCCTATGCCCATCTTGCTTAGCCCACTTGCTCATCCCACTACCCCTGCATCTCCCAGGCCAGCTTTTGTGTGTCCATATGCTTGGAGTTTCCTGAGAGAAATTCCTTCAAATTCCTCCTCCAAGCCCATTTCTTCCAGGAGGCCTTATAAATCCCAGTCGTCCCTTCTATTAAGAGAAGCTTCCATATTTTAATTTAAGACATGCAATTTACTCACCTAATCTACCACACAGCCTTATTGTCTTAACCCTTCTTGTGTTCATCCCCTCCTCATTTTATTCTTATCTTAATTTAGATTGGCCAGAGACTTCAATTTTCTTTGCAAGAGATGTGCATGTTTATAGCACTGGATGAATACTGATTCACCTGGGTTGCAGGCTCTGTGTGATGAATTCTGGGCTGTGTTGTACGAGGCTTCTTCCCTCTCATCAGTGCTTTACCTATGCAGCAATCACTCACACTGTTATCTCAAACCTTGCTGTTTAATTCCTATTTCCATAGATATCGAATCCTACAGGTTAGGGAAAGAATGAATGAGTCATCTAAGCCAGTCTTCTTAACAGATATTGGCTTTTAAATGTTCTCCAAAATAAGGCCACCTCAATTTCTCTTGGAAAATGATTCAGTGGAAAGTGATTCACAATTGTTCTCCTTATCATCAGGGTCTGGTTGGTCATCGCTGCACAACCTGCCGTTGCAGAAGGATTGGCGTTCTGCCTGGGCTTGCTCTTCATTCCTCTTCGGCACCACCCAATGTAAGGCACAAGAGTGAGAAAGTGGTGCCTGTGCTGTGCTTCTAAGACTCAAAGCCAGCTTGCCTCCCAGATCCTACCAGGACTTTAGATCTTTTTGATGCTGACAGAAGCGCTTCCTTATCAGTAAGATACTTGGCTGGCATGAGAGAGGAAAGGGGAATGAGGAAGGGGATACCTGATGTTTTTTGGGCGGGGAGGGTGACTGTAATGGTCAGTTTCTCTCCCCAACTTCAAGTTGTCCTGCCTGTGCCCATTTGGGAGCTGCTTCTGGTCACTCCCTCCCTGCTGATTCCCATATGCCCTCATTTTGGGGATTCTTTCTGGGCTCAACTTTCAATCACTTCATTCCTGGGCTTCCCTTTTTACTGTCGTCCACGACTTCTGGTTGGTTTATCCCTTGTTTTAGTCGCTTTTAACAAATCTAGGAGATACAGGTAATAGTTCTTTGATTTCATAGAGTCAAAACACATTCAGGTCAGGATTCCTGGATCTAATACAATCAGTTGTTTTAGTTTTTATTAATTTATGGAGGAGTAGTAGAGACTATGGATAAGTCCATACCAGGAGTTCTGTTTAAAGTCAATTAGTTATCCATCATACTCATGAATATGATCAAAATATAATTTTAAAAACAAAAGAAAAATCCAAAACAGCCAAACAGTAGAGCGAAGACTATGATATAAAGTGCTAAATGTGCTATCTCTCCATCTTTCTAAACTGGAACATAATAGACTAAGATATTTGTCTAATTTGTGGCCAAAAATAAAGCAAGATTTGTGTATAATATGGAAGTTTAATGCTGTACTGTATCTTAAAATACACATTTAGTGTTTAATCTGTCTGCCATTTACTTTCATTGAATTGACTCATCTTGTGCCAATGGGAACTTCACATTTAATATTAAATACAGCTTATTACTCATATTTTTTCATTGTCTTATGCAAATAGAGCACCTCAGTTGCTCAAAGACCTCTAGAAAAATGTTTCTTATTAGACTCTTCAAGTTCAAAGGCAAACGTTTTTTTTTTTTTGGTTAAGTGTTTACAATTTGCTGTGTGACTGCAAATTAAACAAAAAATTGCTTTGATACATTAGTTTTGTACAAATTAAGTCAATATCAGCCTTGGTCAGCCAACCCTCCAATAAGCAACACTCTCATTTACTGTTTTTTATGGTATGACTTAGAAATGATGAAATAAGAGACAACCTTACAGTGACAAATGACATTATGCAATGACAAATGTAGTGGTGTTGGCCTTGATTCCTCCTTCCCATGAAGAAACCTCGTCAGAAGGGCAGAAAAGTTGTATGAAGTTCTCTGTTTTCTATAAATAGGCTATTCAAGGTGTGAGGGGTTGTGCTGGGTGTTGATGAAGTGAGCAACTGGCAGACTCCCCCAAACCCATGGATTATGGGGATCCACAGTGGACAGGAATCTCTAGAACAGTCAAAGAGATGGACAGTTGGATGCCTCTTGTCTCCACCGTCTATTATATGTGGCATAAGGTTGCTCATGTTATGGATATTCCTTATTTAAATAAAAATTCACTTGTAGCCAAACCAGTACGGGAAGCCTTTTGTCCTGTATTTCAACCAGTGCTGTTGGGGTGTGCAAGAGTGTTGCTCTGGCACCCCTAGGAAGGATGCGGGAGAAGGGACTCTCCTCCAGAAGCTCAAGTCAAGACCGGGGGATATCTGAAGTCTCTCCTGTAATTTTGAAATACAGTGTTAGCAACCCTATCCTGGCAGTGCAGCTCCTGAGGAAGAAGGGTCGTTCCAACAACTATACTATGTGTATAAAAATGGAAACTTTAAAATAGGAAAAATAAAGTAAAACCTCTTTATCGAAAGACCATGTCTGCATAATTAACATGTGGAATTTATTGTCCCAAGATGATATTGAGACTACGAGCATAACAGGATTAACAAAGAATTCGATGTTGATATTGATAAAGAGGATATGCAGAGTAACGTTAGGAAGGGTTTTAAAAGTAGTTTGGAATAGATAAAACGTCTCATTCTTCAGCATATAAGTCAACCTGCAACGGAAGGGGTTAGAAAAACATTTTCCTTCAAGCAAGTTACTCCATAATTGATCATTATGTAATCATAATTATCAGTTGATAATTGGGACTATTGTACGTTCTTCTGAAGTAGTTGGTGTTTGCCACTCTTTTAAGTAGAATTCTAGAACAGATGGACCACTAATGTGATTTGAATCCTGGCAGTCATGTGTTCTCATAAGCATACGCAGCTAACATTGAATTTCACATAGTAGAATAGCCAAAATTTGTGTAAGATACTTCAAATGTGAAAAGTTGAAGGTATTAGGATCACTTAAAATTATTATGTTGGTCTTTATTTAAAAAATGTATAATTCCAGATCAAAAGTAGTCAAAAAAAGACATATTGATGCCTGAAGTCTAGAGAACTTCAATCTTCATGTAAACGTTTGCTAATAGTGTCAAGCCTGAGTAGCAAAGTTTGTATCCAGACCTGGACCAAAACTTTTCCAAAATTCAGTGCCATTTGGGCCTGGGGTTTTTGTTCAGGGCTCTCTCTCTCTCAAAAAAAAATTATTATGGGAACTCTAAATCATTCAATAAATAATATTTTTAAGTTGTCCCCCAGTGCTGAAGAAATTGGCTAAAAATGCACTTTAAAACATTCTAGTCATGGCTTCTTATATTTGTGCAGTAGTTCGTGGAAATCCTGCTGTGAGAAATTATTTTTTTTTAGTATTTCCCGAACCTTATTGGTATCACAGATTTCAGAGGATCCAATTTTCCATTCCTGGTATTCTTTTTTTTTTTTTTTTTTAATGACGTACAGTCACATCATATAGCCGTAGGGCTATAATGTGCCCTTGCTGAGCACTTAACAGTAAACAGCCAAAGGCTCTGAAAAGGTTAAAATAATGTTTCTCAGTTGGATATGTTGATTATTAATGGATGATGTTGTGTTACATTGGCATAGTCATCTGTCACTGACTCGTAACGGAATAATTAATTTATAGGGGAAGGCGAGGTCTAAGCCATTACTTTTCAATTTCAGGAAATATCATATAGCAATGCTCTGAAAGGGCTAACTAGCCCACAAATTGTAGGCATTATTTCATAATAATCATGATTTTGAACTTAATTAGATAGTAAGGCTTACTACATTGCAAATTGTGATTGGCATCTTTCTAAATAACTTATTTTAAAACCACAGAACCAAACAGATTACTTTTGAATCTACCCCATTCCAGTCTTCCTTCACAAAATAGTATGAATATTTTACTGTTAATTATCCTCATAAAGTGTTTGGTCATAATGATTATTTTAATCTAAGGTTGCAGCAACAAATATTCAGGCTTTTGGAAAAGCTTGTTTTTGTATTTGAGAAGCAACTGATTTGAGTTGTTCAGAAGCCCTGATGTGTTTGGATTTTATGAAAAGGAAAGAAAATGTAAATTAAAAAGAAACCACTTTAATAACAAATGCTGCTTTAAAGGAAATGTTTTAATATTTGTATTGCTGTTTCTTACATTTGCGTGTCTCTTCAGAAGGTTTTCAGTAAGTTGTCTAGCCCCTGTCTATGTATAGAGCTGATTTTTAAATGTAAATCCATGTAAGTAGATGGAGTTACATGGGATGAATTTGGTGTGTTTTCTATAGGTAACTCCAATGTATTTGGTCATAGAGGAATCATTCTGTGCTATAAGCTAATAGTTTGTTATAACAGCTTCTACTCTGATATAGCTAAGCACAGAATTCCATTCATATTGCTGATCTAGATGTAATTTACACTGGGTTATGTGAAACTACATTTCATCATGTGATGCCAGAATTCTCTGCTTTCATGCAAGTTGTCTTGATTCTCCCTCCCCCAGAGGATATGAATAATTCCTATCTATATCAGTGGGAGCTACTCATTCCCTGTGAATTAAAAATCAAGATTCCAGTGAAGAAAGAGTACTCCAAAAATGGTTCTAAAATGGAAAAGCTTTTGAACATCCCCACATGCCCCTGCTGCTTTTTTTTTTTTTAAGCTAGTGTACAATTTGAGCAGAAATGTGTGGTGTTCAAGCAAAAACATGGGATTTGCTTTCTGGGAGCACGAACATACTATGTAAAGAAGCAGCAAATGCAAAAAAAAACCAACAAAAAAACCCCCCCAAAGCTATCCATGCTTACAAGCTTTCTCTGTACTATGCTAATTGTGTTATTATGTGTTAACAATGAGCAATCATAGTGTAGACAGAAAACAAATGTGGAATTATCTAGTGTGTTAAAACCAATAGGCAATTATAATGACCTTTCTCACAGGGACTAAAGACTCAACAAACTTCAGGTTGACCAGAACCACTCTAAAATGATCTCTATTATGCTAAATAGAGAGATCACCATTTATCAGTCAACATTTACTTACTGGAGATACTATAGTTATTCCTGTCCTAAGTATAAGGAAAAACTGATATCTGATACTACTGTTGACTTTGCAATGACGATCCCTCTACAGTTAGTGTAAGGCCACAGCTGATGTCAACAGATGGGTGTGTAGGCAGTAGAAGATGAGCAGATATTAGGAATGCAGTCTTGAATACCAGTAGAGAGAATTATATTTAACATAGTGCTTAATCAAAAGAGAACAAGAAGATATTGTCACTATTCTTTGATATTAATATACAGAAAAAATGATGCGGTGTACAATTATTTCACAATACATTATCCCTTTTCCCTTTTCTGTGCTTATATTCATGGCAAAGGGTAAACTTGTAATTTATACTTTTTGCAGACTGTAGACTCCAGAGGGCTGGATGTTGATCTCATATTTACAACAACATTATGCTGGTATAATTCCAGTAACTACTGAATCATTACTTTGGGTTTACACCTATATATCTGATATCAGAATTGGGTCCAGAAGAAAAGTAATTAGTTCAAACATTGCATGTAAACAATGTACTATGAAAGTGATTGTTTTTACTTGGCTAACAAACAGAATTTAATATGTAGTACTGTGTTAACTATAGCATCAATAACACTCATGTATCTGGCGAAGTGGGTTTCTGCCCACGGAAGCTCATGCCCAAATAAATTTGTTAGCCTTTAAGGTGCCACAGGACTCTCACTGTTCTGCTGAAAACAGACTAAAACAGCTATCCCTCTGGAACACTATAACATCAATGACACACATGCCTAGGGAGTCGGTGAATTTAGGAGCATCACTTTTCTTCTGTCTCCTTTTTAAGAGAAGGTTAAAAAGATGAAGGTTAAGGCACTTAATATTTCAAGGGTCTTTAAGTATTCATTGGATTGATAAACTCTGTTCATGGTCACGCATTTATGATGAAACATATATAGAATCAAAATTGCTATGAAAAAACTAGTTGACTGTAATGGGCTGAAATAAATCAATGAGCAGAAATGTAAGGAGTGGATGACTATCGTGACCCGTGGGGTGAGATGTATGAACATCATTTGTTTTATTAGAACATAACCCGGAAAAGACACCAAGGCAACAATTAGTGATCTAGATACTGCCAAGCACTGCTAAAGCCACCCAGTGAGTTCAGGGTCTGGAACTGTAGCATATACAGAAGGTAACCATGAGAGGCCACATGGCCTGCTCCTAATTCCTACAGTTCTCTCTCTTAGAATGGTGCCTACTTTCTGCCAAATCCTGTCTGGCAGGTACCAACGCATACATGGGCGGAAATGGGGAATGGAGCTGGAAGGGTGCTGGGGTAAAATAACATAATTCAGAGAGGAGAAAATTAGGAGCAGTGGCAGAAAGGGCAACCTCCCCATTCCACACCGGACCCTAGCACCTAACATTCAAAGTGCACAAAACTTGACAATTGTGTAATATCTCTATTTCCCAAATTAGGAAAGCTTATCAGATGAGAGGTGAAACAAATACATGACAGAACTTGGAATGGAACTTCAGTCTGGAACTCCCCTGCCCTAAAATCAAATTGTACAAATAGGTGAATTCTGCCAGCAGACACCACATTATATGAATGTGGATTTCAAACCTATGATTACAAACAGAAAGTTAAGTTATGGGGAGAGGAATTTCACTGCTTCAGAATGGAAGTTTCCTCTTCCATCACAGAATATAAGAATATATATATATTCCATCACAGAATATAATTAAGCAGGACCCAAAATGCTGAAAATGTTATAATTTACAAGATTCTGCCACTCACCTTTATATGCACAGCAAGTTGTTTATTTGAATGCACAAAACTGGAAGACTTTAAAAGGCACCTAGTGGAACTATGTTACAATGTACTAGTATTTACAGTTCCCAATTTTATATGATGCATATTGTATGATGATGATAGCACCATCTTGCCCACTGAAATATCCTATAGCAGCTGTCCTCCTTTAACACAGTGGAGTCCTTTAATAGCCCTTTACTGTCATTTTGATGTCACAGAATCATCAAAATTATTACTGCTTGCAGAACTGAACAAGATTATTATAGTTCTTTGCAGAGTTGGTCAAAAATTTTTATTTTGGAAATTGAAAGTTTTTGATGAAAATTTCATCAAATACTTTCCCTCCTTTCAATCAATTTATAGGGTTAGTAAAAAATAAATAAATTTTGGATTTAAAAAAGATTAAAAAATACTTTAGCTGAGGATAGTCCTGCTTTGAGCAGGCAGTTGGAGTAGATGACCTGAGGTCCCTTCCGACTCTAATATTCTATGATTCTTTGATTCTAATCCCTTTCCTGTCACCCCCATCAGCACTAATTTGTATTATAATAGCACTGAAGAGAGCCATTTGGAGATCAAGGCCCCACTATGCTAGACTGTCATACATGATGTAAAAAGACAGTCCTTACCTCAGAGAGCTTCCAGTCTTGATCTATGACAAGACACAACAGTTGGATGAAACACAGATCATAGGGGAAAGGAGAAGTGGTGGTAATTGTAAAATGACCTTGTGAAGTGTAAAATTGTAAAATGACCTTGCTTGGCAGGTCATAGCCACAGCTTGTCACCTGCCTCATCTTCATCATTTAGCATGGTTTGGTAAGCATTGTAGGAACGGTGAGGTGTAAGAATGAAGGTAATTGTTGTATAGGTGCAGCTCCATAGGAGTTTGTATTTAGAGTAACAAGGAAACTAAAAGTAAACTACTTTAGCTGAAGGTATGGTGATTTCTTCAATCCACGGTAAAGTATCTGTTGAATTTGTTCAGTTGAACAAAGATACTTCTAGGGAAATTGAATACCTTCCTATAGATTTGCTGGTAATACCAGGCACTTGTTGAACTTTCTCATTAGCTTGTAATATTTATTTAATATTTTTGCCAGCAGTGAAAGAGTTTTTAGGTTAATCAATCACCTCAGGAAAAACTGAGTAATCTGGACCAGTGCCTTCTACCACAGGTGGCCATGTAACGTGTCTTCTGTTTCTCTACAATAGGCAGAGGGCACATTGGCAAATATAGTAAAGATATCTAGCAGTTAGATCAGTTTTATGGGTTGAATCATTTTATTACTAATGAACATGCAAAGATAAATCAGATTATTTATTGGATGGGTGCAATATTTTACTGCATATACTAGTTCACTTCTGCAGAGAGAATTGGAAATGGTCAGGATGGTTGTATGAGGAGACCAGTTGTTCTGGTCTGACTTCAAAGGCTCTGAGTTTGTAATTTAGTAAAATCAGCAGTGGTTTCTCCTCTTTGTCTTCTCCACAAACCAGGTGTGTTTATGTTGAGACTAGTCTGCTAAACAAGGCCTCTCAAAAGCAGAATTTGAAGGCAAGAGTATTAAACTTTCCCAGTTAATTTAATGAGCTGGGATTTCTTTGTCATGGACTCATAGAAATGTAGGGCTGGGAGGGACCTTGAGAGATCCTCTAGTCTAGTCCCCTGCACTGAGGCAGGACCAAGTATACCTAGACCATCCCTGACAGGTGATGATCCAACCTGTTCTTAAAAATGTCCAACGATGGGGATTCTACAACCTCCCTTGGATGCCTATTCTACTACTTAATTTTCCTTTGAATTAGAAAGTTTTTGCTAATTTCTTCCTTGATGCAGAGTAAGCAAATTTTACTTCTTGTCCTGCCTTCAGTGGACATCATGAATAGTTGATCACCATCTTCCTTATAATAACTCTTAACATATTTGTAGATTGAGGCCCCCTACTGCACTCGTCTTCTCAAAGCTAAACATGTCCAGTTTAAAAAAAAAAATTAAAGCAAAGTTACAATAAAATGTTAGCTTGCCACATTGTACATTATTTAATGCTTATTCAGGATCAGGTTAATATTCAAAGAATCTGGCTAAAATTCTGGCTTGCTGGCCTCTTCCTCTGATTAAGATAAAAAGGGTGACGCCAAATTTCTAAATACCTATTCTCTTTTTGGCACTTCTCTTGTGTATCTACTTCACGCTTTTCTGTTACAGGAACAGCCCATATTTTACTATACCACAATTCCATAGGACAAGTGATCACATTTTTCCAGTAATATGCAGTACAAAGTCTTGCTGCTAACAATAAAAGAAATTAATTTGTCATTATGGTTAAAGAGTAGATCCTTTACTGGAACACTAAGTATGCCAGTCAGGAAATCTTTAGGAAGCTGGCATTTTGTCATAAGTTGAATCTCTCTAATAATTTTATCCCAACATCATCTAACTTCTGAACACAACTGCCACATGTACATGTATGTTCCCTTTTCCTCACAACCCCTGCAACAGAGCACCTTCCTAATAGCAAAGATACGGCTCTTAACTCATCCACTGGACCCACTCATCCACATCAGTTTTTGTCCAAATCCCTCCCCGGTCTTTACATCTGGATGGTTTTCTTATTACAGTCTTTTTCAAAACTGTGTACATGTCTTAGAAGTTAAGGCTTCTGTTCTAGCTTGCTCGTGGGTCAACTCAAATGTGCTCAAAGATCTAGAGAGAGCCATCTTTTATCCAGATTTCACAATAAAATGTTTGACTTGTAAATATTGAAAATATGGGATCTCTATATTTATTTACATTATTACACATCTCTTGCTGAGATTTCAAATCGGGCCCCGGGAATAGCTTTCCAAATTGACTATTTTAGGGAAGAGCTGAAATTTAACAGTAACTTTGATATTTTCCTAGGGATAAATTCCTCATTATTAATGAAAGTAGCTAAAGGAGAGGGCCTCGGTAGCAGGAATTTATAAAAATTTCCCAAAGCTGGAATGAATGGATGAATGGATGATTTTTAATTTATTTATAAACCTGACTTATGAGAAAATGTTGAAAAGTACCGAACCCAGGACAGTCCCTTATGGGTCTCCATTAGATACATTCTTCCAGTTTGACAGCGAACCATTTATAACTATTCTTTCAGTATTTTTTCAACCGGTTATGCATCCACTTTAGGGAAATGTGGTCTACATGAAGTTACCATCATTTGTTTACGAGAATGCCTTGTGGGATTGTCAAAAGCCTTACAAAAGTCCATATAGATCGCATCTACTACTTAGCTATCCACTTGATCAGTAGCCTTGTCAAGGAAGGAAATTAAGTTGGTGTGGCATGATTTGTTCTTGACAAATCCATCTTGGCTATTACTTATTAGCCTATTACCCTCTAGGTACTTTAAAATTGATTGGTAATAATTTTATGCCATTATCTTTCCAGATATCAAAGTTAGGGTGACTGGTCTGTTGTTCCCCAGATACTGTTTGTTTCCCTTTATAAAGGTAGTACCATGTTTGCCCTTCTCCAGTCCTCTGAGATGTCTCACTTTCCTCCATGAGTTCTTGAAGATAATCACTAATGGTTCTGAGATTGTTTCAGCTAGTTCCTTAACTACTCTAGGGTGAATTTCATTTGGCCCTGCTGATTTGAATACATCTAAATTATGTAAATAGTCTTTAAGCTGTTCTTTCTCTATTTCGGCTTATGTTCCTTTTCCATTGTCGTTAATATTAATTGTGCTAATTGGTCATCATTCTTCTTTTTAGTGAAGTCTGAAGCAAAACAGGCATTAAATACCTTGGTTTTCTTGGTGTCCTGTGTTGTTAGTTTTTCTTCTTAGCTAAGCAGTGGAACTAAACTTTCCATAGTCTTTCTCTTGCTCCTAATATATTTATAAAAGCCTGTCTTATTGCCTTTTAATTTCCTTGTGAGGTTAACCTTTTTGCTTTTGTCCCTACATGCTTGTGCTATTTTTTTGTACTCCTCCTTAGCAAGTCATTCCTATATACACTTTCTATAGGATTCCTTTTTTAAAAATTTTTTTCAGGTCATTACAGAACTCCTGATGGAGCCATATCGCCCTCTTTCTGTTTTTCCTATCATTCGTTTGCATTGGGGTAGTTTGCTGATGTTCCTTTAATATTGTCTTTGGGAAACTGCCAGCTCTGATATACTCCTTTTTCCCTTAGATTTTTTTCCCATGGGACCTTACTTACCAGTTCTCTGAGTTTGTTAAAGTCTGCTTTTTTGAAGCCCATTGTCCTGCTGCTGTCTCTTCTCCTTTTGCTTAGAATCCTTTCACCTATATTGTCTTCAATTTTCAGATTTGCAACTAATTCCTCACTGTTAGAATCAAGTCTAAATGGCCATTTCCCTGGTTATTTCTTCCACCTTCTGAAACCAGAAGTTACCCCTAATACATTCCAGGAACTTACTGTAGATTTTGTGTATGGTTGTATTATTTTTTAAACATGTCTGTGTTGTTAAAAGTCCCTCATTACTACCCGGTTCTGTTACTTGTTCTAGAAATGCCTTGTTGTCCTACTCCTGCTGATTTGGTGCCCTAATGGTAGACCCCTATCCTAATGCCACCCTGTTTTTTCTCTTAGTTTTCCAATTGCCTTCGTCTTGCCAGCCACCTGTCGTGCTGAACGCTAACCTTGAAAGCATATGCCAGAGGATTTATGCTAACTTTTTGCATACATTGTCACCTCTCAAGGGCTTATTGATGTCCCAAGAAAGAAGTTGAGGTTGTTTCTATCTTCTTGTAGAACACTTGAGTGGCTTTCTTTTTATGAGCACTTCAGAGTGAAAACCTGGATGAAAAACTTCAGCAATAAGGGC
Source organism: Mesoclemmys tuberculata (assembly GCA_007922155.1). Lineage (NCBI taxonomy): Eukaryota > Metazoa > Chordata > Testudines > Chelidae > Mesoclemmys > Mesoclemmys tuberculata. Next base: position 49,920,888 of record ML675601.1, read on the forward strand.
TAGCCTAGATTAAACAAAGCACAGTCCAAAAAGTGCCAAGTTCCAAAACTATGCCAGTCTTGGGGAGATTATGTGAGATATTTGGAATGTGATTACAGTGGTTTCAAACCAGAGTAATTCCATTACAATCAATGAGGAAATCTGGATTTACACTGGAGTAAATGAAATTGGAATGTAACCCAATGCCAATGGAATTGAATATTGTCCCAGGAAAAAAGTCTTATTTCTATAGAAATTATTTTAGAATGTTTATATAATGTTGTAAAAACTGTTGTGGTGAGAGTACTGGTTTCAACCAGTACTTTAAACCCATTTTATAGAGGTTGGTTTAAAGGAGGGTTATGAAAGAATTGAAGTGGATAAAGACAGAGCTATTATTCTGAGTGTAGGAGGTAGCATGGTGAAAGAGTGGAAGCTGAGAAAGGGAGAAGGAGACAAATGGAAAACAAAAATAAGAGGGGCAGGGAGTGGGAGCAGAGATGTAGGGAGAGGTAAGAAGTCCTTGAAGAGGAGAAGGCAGAGCTTGAGTTTGATGTGGGAAAAGACAGGAAATCAGTGTGGGATTCAAAGAGAAGAGTGATGTGTTTGGCAAGGTGGGATAGTTAGATAAGTTGAGCAGCATTTTGGCCAAAACTGGAAGGTGGACAGGAGATTGGCAGCTAAGCCAGGTGGGAGAACAGACCTGGAGGCAAGAGATGACCTTGACAGTTGCAGCGGGGGCTCTGAAGAATGTGTGGATTCTGGAAGAGGAAAAAGTGAGAGGACTTAAGTGAGAGATTGGACATGGTGGGAAGAGGGGAAGAGAGAAATATCATAGACTGCATCAAGACTATAAACCTGAGTGACAGGAAAGGTTGTCAGATAGGAAGAGAAAAGGGAGGAAGAGAAGAGAGAGCATGCTAAAAGATTAATTTTGGAGCTATTTAGCTTGAGATGTTGGTTGGGTAACCAAGAAGAGATGCCAGATAGGCAGCTAGAGATGTGACATGGGGTAAATGAAGAGAATTATAGGAGGAATGAGTGGACAAGTAGATTTTGGAATCATTGCTGCACAGATGGCTGGTTGTGAAAATACAGAGGAAAACCTAAAATGCACATTTTCAAAGTCAGGTATGTTGCTCTTGTGACAGTTGTCTATTTCTGTGACTTTATTTACATTGCAGCAAATTGGTGATGTAGGTTTAATTGTTTAATCTGATGGCTGCTGAGGCTGTAGAATTCTTACTCATTATAAATATCCTTACCTGCTGCATATGGATTGATTGATAGACAAGGCCTATTGTGGGCATTGACCAATCAGAGATGAGCATATTTAATCAAAAGACTGTAGTTTCCATTACAAAAGAAGCATTTATCATGCTACAATACTGAGAATGGTCTGTATTGACCTCAAAATAGAAGAATCTACCTGTCCCCTGACATGGCTGCTTTTCCGACCTCTACTCTGTTCCTCTCAACCACATGGATGCTTTCTCATTTTTGTCAGTCAGGGATTGGCACATCTGTCCCATGCAGGCCTCAAGAATGCTGAGAGGTCCCATCTCTCCTGTTTCCTACCTCCCTTTGTTAGCAGCAGACTCCTACGCCACTGCCTGCTGTGAATTGCTGAGAATGTGGCTGCAAGTGGGAAGAGCTGTCCTCATCTGCTGTGAGAGAGAAGAACCGTTCAAGGGTAGGGAATGGAGAGCAATGAGTTGTTGGGGGAGGAGTGACTAAAAGGAAAAGAAGCTTGTTGTTGCTGCCACATGGTCTCAGGATGTTGACTGGGACCTCAGATCCCCAAGACTGATGATTTTGAAAACCCAAGACTGTTCCTGCTATAATGGGGCGATTGGCAGGTGTGGTGGTGCAGCGGTCATCACCGTCTCTGCTCCATCTCAAAGGATTGAGATCTGTATGGAAGAAGGCTGGTCCCACTACCACAATTTGAGGAGAAGCTGTATGTGGTAGTACTCAAGGAGATGGATCACTGACGGGTAGGTTGGAGGGCAATTTTTACTTAGTCTAGGGTCTTGGATTGCCTCAATTCAGCTGCATGGGGTTTAGACTATTAAAACACAGAGAAGTTACCATCCATTAGTACTTTGAGGGTGACTCTTAATTTTACAAACATGCATAATACCCACCACTGCACTTCCCCTCCCCCATGCATTCTCATTCCCTTCCCAGACAATGGGCAAAGAGAGTATTTAGCATTGTCAGCTTCAAGTTACATACCTCACCACTTGAGCTTAAAGGAGTACCATTATGACCCGGTAACAGTAGTATGGTCTAATATTCCATATGGCTTAGCTATATCTCACGTTAGGGTCTGGTTCAGAGCCCATTAAATGCAGTGGGGGAGGGGATTAGACATTTAGCCAATGTGTTTGAATTATTCTATTCTTATGAATCAGTTTCTGACTGGCTAAAATAACGAATATTTTTATTAGCTTTTATCAACTAATGAGAGTGAGACATTCAGCAATCTGCTTGTTTGGCAGAGATTCTGTTTGATATCACTGTTGCTTTATGAATCAGGGTAATTTATGTTTGCTATGAGATCTAATAGACTTTCTCATGTCTCATAATTGCTTTTAAAAAACATAAAATGCCCTGAGCTATATAGAGACATCTTCATAAATTAATTGCCTTTCTGTACTTTTCAAGACATTTTATTTTTCTTAGTAATGTATTATCTGTTAGTCATCTAATTTATTGTAGGGTTATGACCTTTTAGTAGTATATCAATGAACTCTTTCATTTTCTTCTTTCAGAATGTATTTTAAACTACTGAAATGCTTCTGTCTGTAACTTTATACTGATTGGACGAATGCATGAAATTGTGATTATACTGCATTTCATATTGTTAATGGATAAATAGAGGGATACAGAAAATGGTTATGCACCTCTGTGATGGGGTCTATAAACCCCACACTTACAGGGAAGGGTTTTGGAAGACTCAGTATGCTAAAGTAGCCTTGTCTCTCTGGCCCTGTCAATCATGTATAGTAGGGAGGAGGGCTTTAAAAGGAGGAAGCTGCAGTAAACAAAGGGAGGGGGGAACCCTGACAAGGGAGGGATTAGAGTAGCTCCTGAAACAACAGGAGGAACCTTTATGCCAGAAAATTCCCAGCTCCGCAAAGAGTCCAGCAAATCCCATAGGGAGGGGCTGATGTGGCTATCCAGCCATAAGAGCTCCAATTAAATTGCTAAGGGGGTGCTTCAAGACTTTTTTCCACCCTTGTTCTTGACCCCAGGAGGGGCTTGGCTTGTGTTGATCTGAAGTTTTGCTTTTCCCAGCACCCAGAAGTGAAGGAAGCAGGGCCATTATTAAAACTAAGAGGCTGTGAACTGTCCTAGGCCAACGCTGTGGTGGAAACTGGGTGTGGTGAGGAGTGCCAGCCCAGCTAGGGAGGTGCCTCAGAGAGATTCTTTTTACAACTTAACCTTTACATTTGATTTTTAGAGTGATTTTTCTTAATTTGAAAACGAATGCATTGACACACTTGCTTTTCAGCTTGTAAACTATCAGTTGCATGTTTTTTAGTTCTTCTATCCTGCAGTTTGCTTTTTGTTTCCATCAATTTTATGATGAGGATTCCCTTTACAGTAGTTTCAGGTTTTTTAAAAAAATGTAACTAACTTTGAATTTGTCTTTCTGACTATTTATTTATTAAGAAAATTCCCAAGCAAAAAGCTTTGTGAAACTGGAGTTAAATTTGAAAAATGTTTTAGAAACTTCTGAAGAAAAGCTTTGACAAAGAGGCAAGTCTTCAGTTTGGTTTGAAAGAGCATATAGGCAGACTTCTTAAAATGCTTGAACCGGAGATAGAGGGGCAGATATGGGAAAGCTAAAATGGGAGCAAGACTTAATTGCAACCTCAGTATTTGTGGGAATATTTGTTCATGCAAAGCTTCACCTTCGTACATGCAAAACAGGTATTTGTGGACCAAATGGCAAACTGCCCTTGTAGATCACCATTAGTGTATGCATCAATTAATTTTGCTCACAAAAGATGGTGTTGACCCATTCTAATAGATATGCATAGAATAGGGCATATGTATCAGTAAAGAGGACTGCTAAAAATTTTGGCTTGTATCATCCGTGATCAGGAAATAAAGGTGTTGTCTTTACATCTTTTGGTCATGTTAACTTTACATGTTGGAAATACTATTAAAGTGATCATACTTCTTGCCCCATGAAACTGTAACTAGTAAAGTTTTCAGTAGGTGGTGTGTATTGTTCCTGATTGTTTGTTACTTAAACTCATGTTGCAAAATGCTGTTTACGACTAAGTGCAGCACTTTTTGCAAGCTGTCCAAGGAACACGGTATATATTAACAAGAAACAAGCAGCTATGAAAAATGCATGAAGTGCCAGGAACTACTGCAAACAAGAGTATTGTAAACTGGCTCTGTGATAACTTTGAACAATTAGAGCAAGAAACTATGCATTGTTTGGACGCTAAAACATCAGACCCGTAATACATCTTACTGCAAGAACTAAAGAATGCATCGTTCTCTCATTTAGCTGGCCACATGTATTGAATAATATATTTGTCTGTTTTATGTTGGTCTGAGTATCATTATATTGATGACACTGTAGCCTATAATATCTTAGTTTCTTTTGGTGCCTTCACATATACGTTGAACAGGAGAGGGTCACAATACAGGACAGTATGGAATTCCACACCTGAGAGCTCTGTGTGAAAGAAGAATAGTTGCATAACTGTAGTGACAAGTTAAAATGTGCTGTTTCTGTGTGGCTGTTCTGAAGTCTCATGGATAGGGATCTAAAATTGATCATCTACCACTTTTTTTTTTTTCCAATGACCTTAGCCAGAAAGGCAAGGAAAGATCTCTTGGCCTCTGCTACAAACCCAGCACAGGATTGCAAACTTTTTCTATGATGGCGCCTATCTAAATTGTTGCTGGTCTTCCACCCATGGCACTCTGGTGTCCTCCCCATCTTTTCAAATTTTGAAAATTATCTGTATATCATGGTGACGGGGGGAACAGTGCAAAAGGTTGTGGGTGGCTAAAGGCTAGGGCATTGATGGCTGTGGATGACAGATTGTTGTGATGTCTTCCCACACCATACATACCCTGATAGAGACCTGAGGGTGAGTCAACATGACAGATTCTTTACTTTCATCAGGAGGCTAGAAAGGCCTTGGACTTCGTCTGGAGAAGACGATCAGATTAAGTTAAAGGAATGCTCACTATTTCACTTGCATAGTAACTTATCTCAGGTAAACATTTGGATAAACATCAAGATTAAGAGGTCCCGGCTGAGTTAACTAGTACCTTCTTTGGTTGTGCACTGAAGTTCCACAGACTTGGTGACTCCAGTACAATTCAGCTGATTTTTTTGTAGAGAGCCTGTGAAAGAGGAGGGTGGTCTGTAGATCATTAGGATTTCCATGTTAGCTATATCCTAAGACTCACGTGTAACAGACACACTTGAAATACTGTCTGAAATGGGCCACTTCCTGCATATTAGGTCAGAAGCAATGTTTTGCTCCACTTCCTCTTTCCGTTCTAGGCTTGTATTACACCAACCAGCTATTCAGTGAGATCAGTGAAAACATACGGCTGGCTGGGTTGTCCAATCAGGTCTCAGTGGGTCTGTCTACACTGCATCTGGGAGTGAGCCTTACAGCATGGATAGACAGCCTTTCTCTAGCAGGGCTTGTGCTAGCACAATAAAATAGCTGTGTGATCATTATGGCACTGGTGGAGTCTTGGGCCAGCCACTGAGCTCAAGCCCACCCTACTCCCTGGGTCTGAGCTTAGGGGGCTAGGTAGAGCCTCTGCTGGTGCTGCAATAGCCACACAACCACTTTTATCTTGCTACGAACCCCACTAGCTGTGTAGACATATCCAGTGATATGAGCAAACTGGTGTTTCTTTAGTGGGTAGGTCATGGGTGCTTCTGGTGTTATGCTTTTGTTTGTTTTTCTTTTTCACAGTATTTTAGGATGTAAGGCAGAATATTGTAGTGAAGGCCTGATGCAAAGTCCTTTGAAGTCAAGGGAAAGACTCTCTGACTTTGACTTTGGATCCCACCTTGAACACACTTTATTTTCTACTGTCAACTCCTTTGCATGGCTATCATTATTAAGGGTGTCTTTTTGCTTTCCTTTACTTCTCATGCAACCTCAAATCCTCCACATCACCACTAGCAAGCTCCCAGCAAGAGGACTTGCTATTTTAGCAAACTAAATTACTCTGTTCCCTACAACCCAGTGTCTTCCTTTGACACCAATTCCAGTTTCTGCTGGTTAAGCCTTGGGGGGGTGATAGTCTGGAACTAGGTGTCAACTTGTGCCATGTGTATAAGATAGTTGGCAACAAGACTGTGGAGGCTTCACTGTTTATATTTAGTAGAGGTACATCCAAATGCAGGACATCTGTACAGATTACCTAAAACGAACAACCTCTTTGTTATCATGAGCCTAAATGGTTGGTAGGGGAAAACATTTTCAGCAGATACCATTAAGCAACCAAACATATTTGATATGAGATAATCTTTTGCAAAATATTTAGTAGTGTAATATGTTTTTCCTTCCCAGACTAAGTAGTTGCTAATGCTCCCCAAAACTCTGATTTTTTTTTTTAATTAATCCTCATCTCATTTGGTAATCTACGGCCATTTCACTCTTGTCTCCTTTTTTTTGGCCAAAGAAGCTTTTTATTGTGCTTAATTATCATGCTGGCAATAAAACAGTAATAAAATATATTGCTGCATATCCGCTGAGGTACAATAACAATCATCCGTAGAGTTGTCAGATGTGCGGTTTGTCCATTATGCAGGCTATTTACTCACTGTCATTACTAACTCACTGCATTGTTTGGCCGACACCATGTCATCATTTCCCAAAGTGGCAAAAAACAAAGGTGACAGCAGCAGCTGTACATGCTGATGTGTTAGCAGTTTACCTACCATATTAAAGTGTAGGAGGTGCTGACAGGTGGCATGTGCAAACCAAAGGAAAGTGTCTTGTTGTGCTGAAGGTTGCTTGGAAGTAAAATGAATGTTTTCTGTCTTATTCTAGTTACATTTTCAGTTTAAAATAGTTTTTAATTGTAATTTATTTCTGGTTTGGGGTTAGGTGGTGTATTTTCTCCCTCCTTTAATTCCATCCTCATTTTAGGTAGTGTTAAACTTTCTCTTCGAGGGATCTCTCTATGGAGCTCGCCTGTGTTGCTTCCAAGACAAGCAAAGAGGTTGCTACAGAGCATCTCAAAATATTTACTCCCCCCCCACCCCGCAGTAATGATTTTTTTTTTGTGTTTCTTTGGCTTAAATGAATATTTGTTTTTTATTTTGTATTTTTATACTATAGCCACAGCCAATATACCTTCTGTGTGGTATATTATTTATCACGTAATACAATATATAATACAAACTAGAGCTGGATTTTTTTACTACATTAGTACCTTATTGTAAATGGAATTCCTTTTTCCTAGGAAAATAGAAAAAAATAAGAGGAAATTGAAGAGAGAGAGAGAGGAAAGATATAGGATGAAAACCTAAGTGAATAGGTTTTCAGGTCTTAAAAATTCTCAAGGAGTAGCTATTCTACATGATTAAGCCTTCTGAATAGTGTATCCTTAATCGAGACCTCCTAATTTCATCTCTCCTTAATTTAACCTGAACATAGCCCTCTTAACCAAAGCTTAACTGAAATTTCTTATGTTCTTAGCTTGGCCATTGCAATACTTGATTGTGTTTCCTGACCATATTGGGTACCCCTTCAGAGAACAGTGCTTCTCTTGGGGTACATAACATGGGTTAATAACCTTTGATTTTTGTTAATATGTCAGTCCTGGGCTTTGCTGGAGAAGGAACTTGGCATCTGGGTCTGAGAGTGGCAACCACAGTCCAGCACAGATATGTCAATGCTGGCAGACACACTTGGAAATCCACCGGGCAACACCGCAACTAAGAGCTGTTCCAGTTCTCTTAAGACTTTAATAGTGAATGTGGGAACTAAGATGGTGGGTGTGGGATAGAACAAAATAATAGGGAGTAAAATGTTTAAAGGCAAACTGAAAATGGCAAATACAGTGAAGAAAGGGAAGGTACCATTTAGGTGCTATTACTGTAGCCACATGGGGCACAAACCCCAGGATTGCCTTGTAAAAAATCAAAGTTTATTAATCTATGTTATGTACCCCAGGAGGAAGGCTGTTCTCACAGGGAAGGTACCCAAATCTACTCCATTACACTGAATGACAAAGTAGTAAAAGCACTATTAGATACAGAAAGCTCCCAGACACTAGTCCATAGTCAATGGATTCCTGTAAAGGATGTGGCTCAGGAGAGAACCAGGAATTGGCTGTGTACATGGAGAGAGAAGGGTACACCCCACTGCAGAGGCACGTCTTGGCATAAGATGCTAGCAATATGCCATGCAAGTGATAGTGATGGAAGTATCTGGTTTGATTATGATTTGGCATTAGGCCAAGATTACCCTGTTTTATCAGACTTACTAATTGAAAACCCGGTGTCGTATGTGGTGACTGGATAACAGATCAAGCAGAGAGGAGGAAGTCCCTTCTCTTAATTAGACCAGGAACTTTTGGCGGAAACCTAGCAAGGACTGCACAAATAAGATGTAGAGGACATGGGGAAAAATCAAGCTGGAGAAGTTGGGGGGGGAATAATTGTAAGGGGAGTTGGAAATGGAAGGTTCATGGAATATACCATTACATTAGGGATATATTTAAATTGAAGATTTTTCCTTTCACCCACTGTATGCCAACTTTGTTAAATTGATGGAAAAAATTATACAAAATGGGTCAAAAACAAGAGCATGTGTTGGAAAAAGATTTACCTTATCTTGAAGGATTACAAGGCAAGCAGTTACTGATCCTGGACATTTGTTGAGAAATTATGTTAAAAGTGGGACATTCCTTTGGCTGGATACTAAGGGCAAAAGAAAACTTAATGATAAATAGCCAGAAGAGTTTACTGGCCTGTCATGTATCTACAGGTATAGGACTATTATCGGAACCTGCCCTGAATACCAGAAAGTAGTTCCATGAATGAAAAGTGATTAGGCACTCCTTCTTCCTCTCAAATAGCAGTGGCCATAGTGGATCCTTTGGAGTGAAGTCGCTCTGGATACTGCTATATCTTGGTAGTGAGTGACTAGGCTACTTGATACCCAGAAGTATTTCTAGTTATGGGGGTATAAAGAGCTGTCATATTGTAGTGGTCTTGGTCCAATTATTTTGTGTGTTGGAGTGCCAACGGAAATCATAAGTTTGTCCCCTGATCAGTGTTGTGGTGGAGTGGGGTGCAAGGGGCCCAATTCCCGCACTGCAAGAGTGTGTCCCAATCGAAAGAGAAGAGACCAGACCACTATTTTTTGGTTAACCACTATTTATGTAACTTTTATTGAAGTATATAGAGTTATAAAAAAGGAAAAATGCATTAAATGAAAAAATTCCTATTATTACAATTAAAAAAGCTTCCATTCTTATCAAATCCTATGTACACCAACCCCTCATACACAAGCCACATTCCAAACTCTACTTCCCTAAGACATTTCTTATTAAATCCTACGCACATCAACCCCTCGTACATAAGCCACATTCCCAAAACTTTACTTCCTTAAAACATTCCAAAAATCCTTCTCGTGCAAACACTAGCACCATCACAACCACAATCCCTCTTCCCGTGCCCAACCCAGAGGAAAAACCTCCGTGCCAGTCTCAGTAGGGTAAAGCTCAGACCAGACAGAGAGAGAGCACAATCTGTGGGCGAAAAGGATTATTCCAGTTTAACACACATTATTATATATGCGCAGCCCAGGACAGCACAAACACCTTGCTTCTCCCCCTTGCTCCACAGACACCATGGGTCACAGCCTGGTGAGGCTAGCCATGAGCTGTTTGCGGCTAGGAGTTACAAGGGTCAGCTGGGGTGCCTGGTGGGGAGTACAAGTGGATACCAGCTTGTTTTTAATCTGTGGGTTAGTAAGCTTGGAGCAGTGATAATACATACACACACAACCCCCCAAAACATTTCCCAATTTAAATCCCAAATTTAACCAGGTTATATTTACCACATGTGGATGTTATCTCCAGAGTGACAGACAACAGATCTGCAACTTGTTTTCTTGAGATAGAAGATAAAGTGTGAGAGAACAGCCTGGTGTTCCACCAGCTTGAACAATTTACAGTTCATCCTGACTGCAAGCAGCCATAATCAGAGCCCACCGGTCTGGTGTCAACCAATTGCACGCACTTGACCAGCTCGGTGTTTCAGCAGCTCGACCAACTTACAGTTCCTCCTGACTGCAAGCAGCCATAATCAGAGCTCACCGCAACCAGTTACAATGGTTGAACACCCCCTGCCATGCCCTTTGGATATGCCAAGGTGTGCGGCCTGGCATTCCAGGGTAACCAGGTGAACAAATATAATCAGTAAAAGAAAAATCCAAAAGCAGAAAAAAGATCTGCAAAAAGAGAAGAAAAAAACCAAAACAAAACTGCAGGCTCCCTTGGTGATCAGGCGAGGAGGTTTAACACTCTTCCTTCTGAAGAGTGGGGAGGTGCCCAGGACTGGCCAGGTCCCTGGGCAAAACAACAGGCTATTGTCTCTCCAACGTGTCCAAACTGGAACCCTGGCTTTATGGCTGAGACTCCAGAAAATTAGCATATCGCCTGTTGGCATGGAAACTCACTGACCTTGGTCAGTAAAGTTTTCTCATGAGCTCTGCAGCTGGTAGCTATAATTTATCTTATCACCTTCTCCAGGGCTGGTTCAAACCAGTTTGGGACACTGGTAGTAAGTTTCTTAGAAAACCGTTATTGTCTGTAGTTTTTGACTCTGGAAGATACCACCTATTTATTTATTTATTTAATTTGAGGCTTAACAAGCTGCATTCCATCCCAGGCTGGAGTTTGGCCATAGCAAAAAGCAAGTGGAAAAATCCACTTCTAACAATCAGTTGAATTCCAAGGTCATGAAATGGTTATATTGGGAATCAAGTATAAAAAGTGTAAAAACAAACCCATACCGTCCTCACAGATGGTCTTGTAGCAAGATTTAATCTGAAGCTTAAAAAGCATGCTGAGAAAATTTAACAGCACAGGGTCAGACTGGGAAAAATGGCTGCCATTTTTGTTTGCCTCTAGTGAAGCACCTTAGGCATCAACAGCAGTGGGTAGGAGAATGGACATTGACAGAGAGACTGGTATCTATACCAACCTAATAGATGATACTGGTAGTAGAATGAGTGTGCTGAAATGTGTAAGGAATGTGAGCGAAGCCAAATAGCAAAAATTAAGATGTTTGTATACCAATGCGAGGAGCCTGGGTAACAAAACGTAGCAACTAGAGGTATTGGTGCAGGAAGTGAAACCAGATATTATTGGGATAAAAGAAACATGATAGAATAGTAGTCATGACTGGAATACAGTTCATAGAATCATAGAATATTGGAGTTGGAAGGGACCTCAGAAGGTCACCTAGTCCAACCCCCTGGGGGAAGTGATCTGGGTAATTATAGGTCTGTTAGTTTGACTCCAGTAGAATGCCAGGTGTTGGAAAATTTTTGAAAGAGAAAGTATTTAAGGACATTGATGTTAACAGTAATTGGGACAAAATATAACATGGTTTTACAAAAGGTACATCTTGCCCGATCAACCTGACCTCCTTTTTTGAGAAGATAAGTTTTTTTAGACAAAGGGAGTGCAGTGGATCTAATTTGCCTAGATTTCAGTAAGGTATTTGATATGGTTCCACATGGGGAATTATTTAGTTAAATTGGAAAAGATGGGGATTAATATGAAAATTGGAAAGTGGATAAGGAACTGTTTAAAGGCTACAACAGTTCATACTGAAAGGTGAACTGTCAGGCTGGAGGGAGGTAATTAGTGGAGTTCCTCAGGGACTGGTTTTGGGATCAATCTTATTTAACCTTTTTATTACTGACCTTGGCACAAAAAGTGGGAGTGTGCTAATAAAGTTTGTGGATGACACAAAGTTGGGAGGTACTGCCAATACAGAGAAGGATCGGGATATCATACAACAAGATCTGGCTGATCTTGTAAACTGGAGTAATAGAAATAGGATGAAATTTAATACTGGAAAGTGCAAGGTAATGCACCTATAGACTAACAACAAGAACTTTTGCTATAAGCTGGGGAAGCATCAGTTGGAAGTGACCAAGGAAGAGAAGGACCTGGGTATATTGGTTGATCGCAGGATGATTATGAACTGCCAATGTGATGTGGCCATGAAAAAAGCTCATGTGGTCCTAGGATGAATCAGGCGAGGTATTTCCAGTAGAGAGACACAGAGATGTTAGTATTGTTATACAAGGTGTTGGTCAGACCTCATCTGGATTAGTGTGTGCAGTTCTGGTCTCCCATGTTTAAGAAAGATGAATTCAAACTGGAACAGGTGCAGAGAAGGGCTACTAGAATGATCTGCAAAATGGAAAACCTTCCTTATGAGATGAAACTCAAAGAACTTGGCTTGTTTAGCCTGAGCAAAAGAAGGTTGAGTGGAAATATGATTGCTCTCTATAAATACATCAGAGGGATAAATACCAGGGAGGGAGAAGAATTATTTAAATTCAGCACCAATGTGGACACAAGAACAAATGGATATAAACTGGCTATTGGAAGTTTAGATTTGAAATTAGACAACGGTTTCTAACCATCAGAGGAGTGAAGTTTTGGAACAGCCTTCCAAGGGGAGCAGTCAGGGCGAGAAACCTAGCTGACTTCAAGAATGAGCTTGATACATTTATGTAGGGAATGGTATGATGGGATAGCTTAATTTGGCAACTGACTGATCTTTGACTACTAGCAGTAAATATGCTCAATGGTATGTTAGATGGTGGGTTCTGAGTTAGTACAGAAATTCTTTCTGGGTGTCTCATTGGCGAGTCTTGTCTCAATACCCATGATTTAGCTGATCGCCATATATGAGGTCGGGAAGGAATTTTCTTCCTGGGCAGATTGGCATGGCCCTGGTTTTTTTTTTTTTTTTTTTTTTGCCTTCCTCTGTAGCATTGAGCATGGCTCACTTGCTGGTGGATTCTCTCTACCTTGAAGTCTTTAAATCATTATTTGAGGACTTCAGTAACTCAGTTTGAGGTTGGGGATCTATTACAGGAGTTGCGTGGGTGAAGTTCTGTGGTCTGCGTTGTGTAGGAGGTCAGACTAGATGATCATAATGATCTCTTCTAACCTTGTAGTCTGAGTCTATAAAGCTCAAAAAAGCAGACTTGGTATGTAAATATGGTACAAGAAAGCCTTAAATGAAATCTCCAAAGAGCCTCATGATCCAGGGAATATCAGCGGTGACTGATGATGCAGAAATGGATTGGCTTAGCAAACAGGAGGAGAAGGAATCTAGTTCACTGAAGGGGCACCTGACTGCACTGGAAGAGGAAGACCTTCAAGAAAGAGTCTTGAGCAAATATGTTTCTTTATTTACTGAGTGTCCAGGAAAAACTGCTTTGGTTCAACATACCATCACTTTGCTGGCATACTGGGAAGGAATTCTTCAATGTAACTGAGTACCAGAAAGATTGATTGCAATGCTACAAGAAGTGCATATAATATTGGAAATGAGAGTGATTTGAGCCAATGAATGGGTAAGCCCAATATTAGAAAACTTAACACAATATCGACGTTTGACTGTTAACTCATCAATATGTGGTATTGAGGGAGACAAATATATCTCAACCCTTTATCTGAGTGAGGGCTATTGGCATGCTCCTTTGTCACAAGGATCAAAGAACTACATTGCATTTGAACCTGGGTGTGCGTGTGCTGTGTCAATTCACTTTCCTTTCATTTGGACTACAAGGGGCTCTAGCCATATTTCAAAGGTGAATGGGCATTCTTTTAAAGGGGTGGGAGGGACATTATTCTGCATACTTGGATGATGTGATTATCTGTAGTGCCACTTGATGGCACTATGTGGAACATCTACAGGAAGTGCTCCAACAGATACAAGAAACTGGATTATCACTACACCCTGGCAAAGTGTATGGACCCAGAGAGAGGTCAAATATCATCTTGTGGTATATTAGGGAGAGGGCTTGTGAAGTCTACAATAAAGAAAGTGAAAGCTGTTCTAGAAAGCCCAACCCCAAGCCCAAGAAGAAGCCGATAAGATTCGTTTTAGGTATCATAGGATAGTATAGAAGGTTTATTTTTCACTTTTACACACCCCTACAGATCTAACCAGACAGAACAAACCAAATAATATGACTGGACAAATGAATGTGAAAGGGCTTTCCAGATACTGAAGAAAACCATCTGTGAACTTCCAGTACTTCAGAGTTGTCCTGATTTTTCTGCTTGCTTTGTAGCCTAAGTCAATGCTTCAGAAACAGCTTTGCTGCAGTTTTATTGCAGGATCGTTCCAAGGGAGAAGAAGAGGGATGAGGTAGTTCGCTTGAAGACTGGAAGGCTGAAGTAGTATGCAGGAATGCCTAAGAAAAAGAAACAACTCGAGGGGCAGGAGAAGAAACAGAAGGGCAAAAGTTACTGGGCTTAGGGAGAGCTAGCGTAGGCGGGGGTCAGCCTCCCCTGGAAACTGTAGACGGTGTCATAGAAATAAGAAAGCTATGGGGAAATGGAACTAAAAGACTTATGGATGTCTTTTGGTTGGGATGATAAACTAAATTCTGTCACACCCTTTTACAACTATTACTGTATATTCTCTGGGTCAGTTTTTTCCCTTGCCTCCATTTTTCTGGGGTGGTCATGTCATCCTGGCCCAGCAGATGATAGTTTAGTGTCAGGGCTCTTGGCCCTGTTGTTTACTACAATTTTATATGTTCTGATCCTGAAATAAGTAGGAGCAGCTTCTAAGAAAGTCTTGAAGTGAAATTCACTGATGGAAATAGTGATATAAAATTGTCTGGTATGAATTAGACAAAGTGGGTGCAAGTGTGGAAGTAGTGCAGTTTTCACGGATTTGGTGTTCAGTTGATATGCAAAATGAATTTAATATGCTCACCAAAGGTGATTGTAGCAATTTAAAGGAGGGTTTAAGACAAAACGTGTTTTATTTACTGTTTAAAATAGTCCTAATCCCAACCTGAATTTTTCTGTAAATTGCTTTTCATGCTGGAATACTCTTCACCTATCTTGATGTATAAATTGCATTAAATTTGCTCACCTACTGAATACCAAATCAATAGAGGTGATGGTATTTTATTACTTCAATTCATTTAAAATTATTTAATTATTTTGCCTTTGAATTTAACTTTGTGAATATTTCTTGATATTTTAATAATCAGTTTTATAATCTATTTTGGACTTTAGAGCCATTGCTTTTAATTTAATTATCCCACGAAATGCTGCTGCTATTAGCCATGTTCCAAACGACTCTACTTTTAACCAAGCCTCAAAAACAGAAGTGCTGCTCATTGGCCAAATTCCCAACTTTAAATACTCCTAAGTGTAAAACTACTCTTCCAAAATGTTCAGCTTTAAATCTAGATCCAGTCTGCAAAATAAGTAAGATGTTTCTGTTTTTTCAACAGTGTTTTTTAATAAGATGAAAAACCCATCTGAAATGGGGAGGGGGTGGAGGAAATTGCCCCCACCACACTGACGTCAAACAGCTGAACCATTGTATTTCAATCTTTACAAAAAACCCAACACCTTTGGACTGCAAATTTCATCCCAAAAGGTATTTGTATGAGAAAGTTATGAAAAACTAGAAAGGGGTAGAGAGTTAGAATGGAAGCTGTTATTCAACCTTACCTGGCTAGACCTGCTATAGGAAAGTATAACCCAAGAGAACATTAATTAGTGAAACACGGTATTAGAATTCAGCAAAATATCTTAAGAGAATCTGCTTCAAAACAGAACATCCACTCCCCCGGCCGCAAATCCCTAGCTGTCAACAGCCACTCCACACTGCAATCCATGTAGGGTATCATTAAATAACTACAACCCATACTCAATGGGGACCACATCCTGAAAGAAATGTTTTCCAAACCCCTTCTTCTGGCTTTCAACTAATCTCCAACCTTGCCAAGCTCATTATCAGAAGCAAGGTCCCCGTAGGCCTGGAGCCACCAACTCAAAGTGGCACCAGATTTTGCCATAACAATAGATGCAACCCCTGCAGACACATCACCCCACTGTGACAATCAACACACTTTTCAAGATCTGTGGGTCCTACACATGCCTATCACAAAATGTAGTGTATCTCATCCAGTGTACTAAATGCCCCAATAACCATCTGGGTGATACCAGACAATCGCTACACTCTTGAATGAAATCTCACAGAAAAATAAGACAAAAACACTGTATTACCTGTGGACAAGACTTTTTTCACAAAACCATCACTCTATCCTCATCCTGAAAGGAAACCTGCAGAACACCTTCTAAAGAGCTAAACTGCTGTAGTGCTTGTGGTTGAGTTGCTCTAAGCCGACAGGAGAGAGCTCCATGTCTGTCCTGCCGTCTCATAGCCCTGAGCAACGTAAATTATACTCAAGTAAGTTGTAGTGTTGACAAGGTCTGAGCACCTTTACCAGACCTGAAGAAGAGCTCTGTGTAGGTGGGTAGTTTCTTTCTTTCACCAACAGAAGTTGGTCCAATAAAAGATCCACCTTGCCTCTCTAATATTAGAATTCAGTTATATGATGTGAAATTGTGACATCAGTGATTTTTACTAATCTGAATATAATTTATTGGTTCATTTATGTACTGCATTCTGTTGGTTAAGACTCAGACCATGGTAATGACATGACATTCATGAAATACAGCTTACTGGTAATGTCACTTACATGAAAAATTCTGACACTGCATTTGCACAGAGCCTCACTGAAGTCAATGAGCAACCCATGCTCCTTCAGATGCAGGGTTAAGGTTTGTTATTTTACCTGTGTATTTGGTACTGGTGCAACTGCTGCTGGACTACTGTCTAGTTCTGATATCCACAGTTCAAGAAGGATGCTGATGAATAGGAGAGGATTCAGAGAAGAGCCACGTGAAAGAGAGGATTAGAAAAAAAGCTGCCTAGTGATAGATGCAAGGAGCTCAAGCTATTTTGCTTAACAAAGAGAAGGTTAAGGGATGGCTTGAATAAGTCTATAAGTAACTACATGGGGAACAAATGTTTGATAATAGGCTTTCAGTCTAGCAGACAAAGATATAACATGATTCAATGGCTGGAAGTTTGAGGCTAGACAAATTCAGACTGGAAATAAGGCATACATTTTAATAGTGTAGATAATTAACCAGTGGAACAGTTTGCCAAGTGTAGTAGTGGATTCACTATCACTGGCCATTTTAAAATCAAGACTGAATGTTTTTCTAAAAGATTTGGTGTAGGAATTATTTTGAGGAAGATCTGTTGCCTGAGTTAAACAGGAGGTCAGGCTAGATGATCACAGTATGGTCCATTTTGGCCTTGGAATCTATGAATAAGTGTCTTTGTCTTTTTCGCTAGCTGGTATTGGTTTTGTGCCCACATGCTTTTATTTTGCTATACCACTGGTCTACAAATTACTGTTGAAGCCTTATAAATTATAGTTAACAGTATGCTGTCATGTTTTAAGTCCTCGTATATATAATTACATCCAAAATAGCCCCTTATGTTAAAAGAACTATTCAGGTTGCATAGTCAAGCACCCCACAGTTAGGAAATGCCAGCATTAAGGCTGGGTCTACACTGACGGCGGCAAATTCGCTGCCGTCAGATCGATTACTCTGGATCGACTGAGCAATCTGTGTTCCCTTCGACGCAGCGCAGTGTGGACAGTGCGCAGAGGAGATGCCAATTTATGTCACTTGCGTATCTCCCATCGATTGCCAGTGAATCACAAAGGTAAGTGTAGACCGGGCCTAAGGTTGCTTGTGGAACCTTAGTTTAAGCCCTTTCTATGTATGTATTGATACAATTAGGTTTATCCCCAAAACATCATTCATGTATAAAATGAGGCAGAGGGTCGTGTGCCAAGAGTAGTATGTGATCATGTAATTAGAGTTGGTGTCATAATAGAAATAATACAATTATAAAAATTAAATAATTTTATTTTTACATTAATGAATGTAAATTAAAATTGTATATGAAAATTTGTGTAGTCTAATAATTGGACAGCATAACTATCTGATTTGCCCACACACATACAGTTTAATGGTAGTTCCAAGTTTTGGGGTATGCAAAAATGTGGGTCCATTAATATTCATACACAAACTTAAGTATGTAATTTTTGTTCACACAGGTATGAAGAACATTTTGAAAAATTGTTCCTCATACTCTGGGGGTTGTGTCTAACCCAATGATGATTAAACACAAACAAAATCTACATCCCATATTTTAAGCCTTGATATTTGTACTGTTTAAAATAAAATAAATTGTCAGGAGTAGTTAATGAATGTCATTCAGCTTGAGAACTTTCTCCAAATTTTTACAGTTTGGTTTACTTTGGAAAACTATTCACTTACACTAACATTACTTGAATAGTTTGGGGATTTTACTTATAAAGCTAAATCATCATTTGTTCGTTTTCAGCATATAGTTTTGTTGGAATTTACAGGTGCAGATAATCAAATTTTCCTAACATGCTCTCACATGTTTACATAACTCTCTGAGAGACTGACAGTAATCCTTAGACCATATGATATATTGAGTATTCTTAACACCCTCCCCTGCCCCCGAGCAATGCGCTTTTAAGACCTTTTCTATCAAAGATTGAATAAAGAATGTGCCTTTCGAGGTGAGCCTTATACCTCTATTTCTTGTTTGTTCTTTCATTTGTACTTAGTCAGAGACTATATCCTGGGTAACCCTTAATGTGTTGAATCTTTTTCTCTAACAATAAAAAACAAATATAATACACATTTATTTCTTATAGAGGTGTGGTGACAAAGTTTCCAAATGATTCTGCTTACTCTGTTTTGTTAGGATTTGCACTGATATAGAACACTATTTTAAAAATAGGGCTGATCTGCACATGACATGCTGTAAATGAATATGCCATAATTATTGTGTTTCCTGCATGTGCGTGCATTTGTGTTCTTTCTTCTTCTGCACAAATACACTCTGAGGACAGTGCATTATTCACCCCAAATCAAATTTCAGGGCCTATCATAACCTAGCTCCTTCCTGCTTCTCTTTTTACTTCCTCCCGACCCCACACACCCATTTACACTTGGATCAAACAACTTCTCTGGATGGTCCCCTCTTTATTCTTCCACGTCAAACCATGGACACTCTCATTGTTTCCTATTCTTTTAACTTATAGGATCATGTGTTCAAAAAAGCTAAGATCAGCTGATTAGCTGAGTTACTTTTGATGCTATAGCCCTTTTTTCATTCTACACAGCATTTTCCTGTCACAGAACACCTTCATGGATAAGGGCAGGTGTTTACCTTTAAAAAGCTTGCATGTATTATAAGTCTAAGTAATGACACTTACTTACAGATGTTAGTCAATTGCAAGGAGGCACCACTTTCTGAGATGCAAATTGTGTACTCAGCACATTACAAAACAGCAAAGGCCCTGATTTCAACTTTCTTACGCTATTGCACATATACTGAATAAAATACAATTATCACCATATGTATTAAGAATATCACCATGGATTAAGCAAGAAAGCTGAATCATGGATTTCTCCTCCTTCTGCCTGCCCACTAATACTTTCTTTTATGTGCCACTTGATTTTACAAGCTTGGTGAAGGCTTGTTCTCACTCCCAAGATGGCTGACCATGCTACTTCTAGTACGTTGTGCGCCACTGGAAAAGTTAGGCCAGCCCTAATCTTGGCTGCCTTCTAAAATTATTCTTTGCATCAACTTTAATTGAGGTTAATGTGCGTGCATGCCTGCGAACTGAAAGGTCAGGTTTAATTAATTTAATCTAAAGTAGTGTTTTCTTAGCATTTGATTAATTGATTCATTGTGATTAAATTAGATTATCATAGGCAGAATATTTTTGGACAGACAAAATAGATTATAAAATGTGGAGACATATCAGTGTCCATGTGATTAATGGGGTTAAATCAGCTTTGTGTTTCATTATATCATGAAAAATGTTCCTTAAGATAACTAACAGATAACTTAAAAAGCTAAGGCTTAAACTTGGAAAACAAATAATATTTGACTTTAGGTAACAGTGGGACAAAGCTATTTAAAATAGGCAGCACTCCAGTCTTTTAAAATACCTGTCTGTATGCAAATTATTGATATAATTGTCTCATAAGAGTAAAAAGCATTATCAAACAAAGATTCACTTGTGCTATTTATCTGCTTACATTTAAATCATTCATTCTTTTAGAAAACCTTATACCAACAGCAAAAGGCTTTCCAAACCACCAATAACAAAACCCCAACACAATCCCAACTAAAACTGCGAGTGCCTAACAAAAGAAAGGTAGAATCCATATATTAAAGCTGTTGTGCAGTAGCAGTCTCCATTAAACTACCATTTTTAACAGTTATCCTGTATTTAATGATGCTAAGGCATAATACTAATATCAAATTTGTTTCTTCCCATATATGAGAAGTTTATTGAAAAATGTTAACATACAAGTATTTCTAATGCAGTATTGGAGCATTTTGATGATATAACTAAAGATAATGGTTTTTATGCAATAATACATTTTAGTAATGAGCATTTAACAGCTTTTCCAGCAACAAGATGCAGCCAAAACTTAATTGCTATGCTGCTGGCTGCCAGAGCACCACAAATTTCCTGAGTGCCAGCACTGCAAAAATGATGTGATTTTTAGGGGATTCATCTTATTCTTTCAGAGGACATGAAACGTCTTTGTCATTTGGGTTTTTTATAGACCTTGACACTCCCAGTCTTATAGTATTCCAGGACTGGCTGGATCACAGACCATGCTACTACTCTTCAAGCTCAAGCAAAAGTGAAAAAGGGTGGACCTCTTTAGTGGAACCATACTCCTCTTTCCAATGCAGGAAGACAAACATTTACCAAACTGGCAAAGGTGCTCTCAGCATCCTTAGCCAGTCCACCCCTGGAAAATCAGGCAAAGGGGCTTTGGGGGCTCCCTGAGATCAGTGATGGGGTGATTTCTTCCCCCAATTTGATTAGGTGTTTAATCACCTAGAGAAGAATCTTAAAGGGGCCATAGCTGAATTTTGCCATTGCACTCTTTCCTTGTTGATGGGTCTGTTCATTTGATCATTTATTAGCCTCTACATGCTCTTGTATTTACTGAGAAATAGAGATCAACTAGCACAAATGGCATCTCCTGGCCAACTTTCAGATGAGAGAGCAAGGAAGGGAAGAAGCACGTCTCAAGGACTTAAACTGCTTTGCCATATAACAAGCCACCTAACATCCCTACATACATATCCAGAACTTCTCTTTCCAGCATGGCTCTGAATGGTGAGTTCAAATGACTGAAGTGTGTTGAGGAATGTTGGAAAAGAAGAGAATAGGATTTTTTGCAGCAGATAGAGGCATTGACTCTTTTTGGCATAGTAACCTCTGACTAGGTTCTGGTAACCTTTGTCTAGGTTCTTGTATTAGTACTCATCACCATAGTGTCTGAGTGCCTGATCTTTCTTCAGAATAAATCATGTTGCCATGGACGAAAGACATAACATTTGGAGTCTTGCACCTTTCAAAAATCCATAGGTGTATGTAGCTGCATTAGATTCTGAAGAACCATCTATGTTCATCTCCGGCTTGTAAGACATTTTGATAAAATTTCCTGCATTTATGGGTTTAACTTGAGGCATGATTACTTTGTGATTTATATGCAAAACTAAACAACTGTGATTTTCAAACTGTTTTGGCACAGGTAGTATTAGTGTTTTGCATCTGTTGTAAAACATGATTCATGCAGGCACAAGTAAAACAGACCCCAAAAGTACAACATAAATACGTATATGTGCATGTGGTATAAGAACAAATATTCACATTGGGCCTTTTTTAGAGTCTGTTTAATTTATTTAATAGAAGAATGCAAAGATACTTGTCTTTTTATTTCTCATCTCAGATACCAAGAGAATTGTGAATGAGTTTGTGTCTTCTCCACTTAATTGGCATCCTAAGATTCTAATGGGGAAAAAACATGCCTGTAAAAATCTCTAAGTGCTTAGTCAGGCCATGCTATTGACACTGGAGCTGATGAGACAGCGGTTTGATGGGTCATAAATGATCTGTGCCTGAGGATGAAATTTAGGTTCCAAGCGGATGTGGTTTCTTGAGCAATAGTGATTGTGGAAATTACTGTTTCTATAGATGGCTCCTGTCAGCCAGCAGACGGTGATAGAAAAGTCTAGGGTTTTTTGTGATGTCATCCTTGTCTAATATTGGCCGGATTAATACATGCTAGTTCTGTCTTTATCTAGCAGCTAGAAGCCTCTCTGAGCCTTATCTTAGAGAGGAGCCTGTAATGACCCAAATGTTGGAGGAATGACAGATTATGAAGAGAACAGATCATTATTCAGAGAGATCTGGATTGCTTGGTAAATGGAGAACAAGCAAATGATGCGTACTT
Organism: Mesoclemmys tuberculata; assembly: GCA_007922155.1. Taxonomy (NCBI): domain Eukaryota; kingdom Metazoa; phylum Chordata; order Testudines; family Chelidae; genus Mesoclemmys; species Mesoclemmys tuberculata. The sequence continues at coordinate 49,943,355 of ML675601.1, forward strand.
TAATATGGTTAAATGTAAATGTATATATCTAGGAACAAAGATTGTAGGCCATACTTAGAGTCCCCCATCCTGTATCTGCAAAAGCAGTGATTTGGGAGTTGTGGTGAATAATCAGGTAACCATGAGCACCCAGTGTGATACTATGGGGGAAAAGAGCTAATACAATCCTGGGATGCATAAACAAAGGAATCTTGAGTAGGAGTAAAAAGGTTATTTTACTTCTCTATTTGGCACTGGTGTGACTGCTGCTGAAATACTCTCTCCCTTTCTGGTGCCCACAATTCAAGAAGAATGTTGATAAATAGGAGAGAATTCAAAGAAGAGCCACAAGAATGATTAAAGAATTAGAAATGAGCCTTCTTGTGGTAGACGCAATGAGCTAGTTTAACAAAGAGAAGGTTAAGGGGTGATTTGATTAGTCCAGTGGTTCTCAATCTGGGGTACTCATACTCCTGGGGGTACTCAGAGGTCTTTCAGGGGTACATCAACTCATCTAGCTCAGTGTTTCTCACCCTGGGGGTCGCAGCCCCTATTGAGGTGGCAGGATGTATGGGGGGGGGTCGCAAATGCAGAGCCAGCATTAGGGGATGGCAAGCAGAGCAACTGCCCGGGGGCCCACGCCACAAAGAGCTCGACAAAGCTAAGTTAAATGCTTCAGCCCGTCTGCTGGGGGCTCAGGCTTCAGACACGGCTCACAAGTAAAAATCAGGCCTGAGTATCACACTGACATGTAAGTATAATATCAATGTATTTTAGAACTACATGGTAAAAATGAGCAAGTAAGCAATTCTCAGTAATAGCGTGCTGAGACACTTTTGTATTTTTATGTCTGATTTTGTAAGCAAGTATTTTTAAGTGAGGTAAAACTTGGGGTACTCAAGACAAATCAGACTCCTGAAAGGGGTACAGCAATCTGGAAAGGTTGAGAACCACTGGATTAGTCAATAAGTATCCACCTGGGGAAAAAACTGAATAATGGGCTCTTCAATCTAGCAGAGAAAGGTATAGCACAATCCAGTGGCTGGAAGTTGAAGTGAGACAAATTCAGACTGAAAATGTTAATGGTGAGAGTAATTAGACATTGAAACAATTTACTAAGGGTTGTCATGGATTCTCCAGCACTGACTATTTTTAAATCAAGATGGGATGTTTTTCTAAAAGATATGATCTAGGAATCATTTCAAGGAAGTTCATTGGCCTGTGACGTGTTACATGGAAGGTCAGACTGGATGATCACAATGGTCTCTTCTGGCCTTGGAATCTATGAATATCTTTATCCCTGGGAAAAAGGCAACGCAGAATGACTGAGACTCTAATCCTATAAACACTGTTATGTGTGGGCTTAACTTTATGGATGGAAGTAGTCCCATTGATTTTTGCAGAATCTGGGTCTGTTTCACTATTCTTTTATTAGAGTGGGAACATTTCTTTCTGGGGCCATGGAGTAGCCTCTGCTGGTGTCTCATAGACTCATAGGTCAGAAAGGACCAATATGACCATGTAATCTGACCTCCTGCATGATGCACTCCACAGAACCTCATCCTCCCACTTCCGTTATAAACCTCCAACCTCTGACAGAGTTACTGAAGTCCTCAAATCATGGTTTAAAGACTCTAAGGTACAGAGAATGCACCAACAAGTGACCCATGCCCCATGCTGCAGAGAAAGGTGAAAAACCCCTAGAGCCTTTGCCAATCTGCCCTGGAGGAAAATTCCTTCCTAACCCCAAATATGGCGATCAGGTAAACCTATATCACATGACAGAACTACTCTGGGGATGAATCAGGGTTGTGTCGTGAAGGAGGCTGTTTGTAGGATTCTGCTCCACTTACTGCAGAAGTTGGAAGGTGTATCATGAATGAGGCAGTGGATTCCAGGAAGAGAAAGGATGGTCTTGTTGGAGCAGTTGAGTGCTATCCTGGAGAACTGGATTCTGTCCTTGTCTCTGTCACGTACTTTCTATGTGATACCAGGCAAGTTGCTTAAATCAAACTGTTGCACAGGCAGTCTTAATTCTGGCATTTCATAGCTTTTGCGGCATGCCTTTACAACCTTTTTGACCCACATAATACATTTGATCATGGGTCTGCACTTACTCAAATCTACAGAAGTGTGCAGTCTCTTTGTTCATTTCCATGCATTCCAAGTACAGATCTCAAGGTTTGTAGATACTGCGGTGCTGGCAAATGAGGTGCCAGCTCTTGCCAAGGCTTGAAATCTCAGCTGAGCACTGACAAATTCATTGCTGGAAACCGGTCTGTTTCACCTGTTAGTATAGTTAAGATGGGTATTGAACTTAGTGTGTTTAGACTTTATGAAATGCTTGTAAGCTGTGCATGCATTAATCTCATTAATATCTTTATCATCTGCTATAAAGGTGCTTTATGCTTTATAGCTGTAAAAATGTTTACTCTAGAACTGTGAACCTGTCAGGAGGGCTTGTCTCCTGCTCATCAAGAAGGGTTATCAAAATGAAATGGGACACTGTGGGACATCACAATACAAAAACTTTGTTAATTGCGCCTTCAAATTCGCAAACAGGCTACTTGCAGAAGGGCTTATCCCATCAGCTTGAATTCTGGAAGAAAGAAACAGAAAATAGCTGATAAGATATTTTTTTGTATCTTTTGCTGTTTGGACCCTGACAGGGCCAAAGCTATGAAACAGAAGCAGAGATCCCCAGGGTCAAATTGGGTAGCCCTAAAAGATATTCAGTCCTGACAGATTACTACAATTCTGTCACCTTTTAGAACCATATACTGTAACTTGTGTGTGTATATGTTTGCTTGCTTTAACCTGTAAATAACAGAGTCTCATTTTTTTCCCTAGTTAATAAAATCCTTAGTTAGTTTACTATAGGGATTGATGACAAGTGTTCTTTGGGGTGACATGTAAGGTACTAATGATTTGGGGTAAGTGACTGGTTTTTTTGGAATGGAAACAACCTGAATCTTTTGGTGTGTATAACAACCATCACAAAGCCCAACTTGCCTATGTGGCAAGATAGCCCCAAGGGGTCGAGTGTGACTCCACATTAAGTCGATGATAGTGCATTTGGAGTTTGCACTTGTTACTGACTTGGTGAAATCTAATTATAGAACATAAAACCAGTTTGGTGTATCTGCCCTGCTTTTTGTCAGTCTTCCCTGAGGCCATGGTTGTGAACCACTCCGGACAAGTGTGACGGATACATCTGGATCAACAGGGTTTTGGATTACAGGATACAATGGCCAGTCAGATTTGTAAAAGTCATGCTATAGGGACCCAGTTTTCCTGTCAGTGCATATGAGCAACTGCCATTAAAGCAAATAGCCATTGCATGTATGCAGTAGCTGGATAATGGGTTTTCTTGTAGCTAAATCTAAAGTATTGTGTCATTACCTAGAGCTGGTTGGGAATTTTTTGACATAATGTTTTTAAGACAAAAATGCCGATTTATCAAAATTAAAACTTTTCAAGGGAAAAGATTGGTTTCAGCAAGCTTGTCAGCTTCACAAATTGCAACCTTAATGTTTTAAAATGTGCACGCATGTGTGTGTAATTGTATCAATGGAATGGCTCAGACTAAAAAAAATAGCTTTACGCGTAATATTATTTTACATGTATTAGGAGTAGAGAAGCCCAACCGGCTCTGAAAATATCTGGCGCTCATAACTCTGTGGGTGCTGCCATGCCTTCTGATAACATTTCCAGAAAATTGTGCTTCAGGAGAGCATGTCCTAGTGCAGTAATTCAGTGCACCCATTGCTATATGACTCACTTCAACTATGGTTCAATGTCTACAGTGTAGTGGCCCACTGCACCCATCAGTATATTTGATTATTTTTTTAAAGGATGGAATCCTCAGGCTAAAGAGGGCTTTTTGTTTTTGTGTTTTGTTAGTACCTAGCTGATATAAAAAGCTGAATTCTGCAGGAATGATAGATCTTTTCTTCAATTATTTTTTATTTTTTTTAAAAACCAAAAATTGAATACCTGCCAGAAAATTGCTTTATGTATAGTATTCACTCTGTTCTGCTCACTTATGCCTATATGAGTAGAAAGTAATTTGTTAGCCTGAGTTTAAATCAAACATGAATTTCCTGTTTATTTTAGCATTTACTAATTTTGTAGAACACAGATCTCCTCTCAGGTGACCTTTCTGGAGAAAATTATGAATCACATTTACTAGATTAGAGCAAATATCCTTCAGGAAATTATCCAGTTTAGGTTTCTTGCAAGCTTGCAATAAAAAATATAAAGCATTGCATTGTCTCTTTACAGTAACGGACACTAAGTAAAACTTTAGATTCAGCTGTCCTGGTCATTACTTGCAAAAGATTCACTTGCACATCCAGCCTCCTTTCTTGACAAAAATGAGTGAAGAATACTCAGTTGCCTAAAGATTGTATTAATTTAGCACAGACAAAAGGACTGTGTTATTCTCCACTTGCTGTGTCTCATCTATAGAGAGAAAAGATTGCAACAAACTCTATCCTGGTGCGTTGGTTGTTGCGACGTGCTATGATGCAGGAGGCCTGGGGTCCAGAGACACCTTGGGACTCTATTTCAGGGTTTTATACTGTTACCTATAACGGCTACATCTGAGGATCTTCCATGTAAAATTGTGAGCAACAGTGATGTCCATCAGGGTATGCCTACACTGTGATAACAGGCTTGTGGCACAGTTGTGGCTGGCCTGGGTTAGCTGCTTCAGGCCTATAAAATTGCAGTGTAGATGTTCAAGCTTGTGGAGCCTAATTTCTGTGATCGTGGAAGGATTGAGGGTCTCAGGGACTGGGTTCCAGCCTGAGCTCAAATGTCTATTGCGTTGTTTGTTTGTTTTTAAAGTCCCATAACGCCGAATCAATTGACCCAAGTCTGAGACTGAGTGCTGTGGGTTTTTTATCACAGTGTTAGACATACCCTTAGTGTGTTTCATGGAGTTTCTGGCACTCTTCCTTTTTCAGAGTAAAAACTCAGCTTGATGTACTCTTTGTTTTCTCTTCGGTTTGTTGGTTTGACTTGGTTTTGGCTCTTTCTCCTTGAGCAATTGGAGTCTGGGGATTTCGTGGTGCTGATATTTTCTGTATCCGTAGGACGAGCACAGCGGGCATTGATTTTATTGCATTGCCAAGTGGCTGATTATAAGCAGCATAGCATATAGTCAGGTTGTCCCTGACCCTTGTGCCAAAAGACTGGAAGGAAAAAAGAATATGCAAGAATGGCTTTCTTTGTGCATTCTGGGTGTGTGACGAATCACATCAGTGTGAGTGAACAGACTGTACTACCCCTCTTACGTGCTGCAGAGGAAGGATTGTGTCTCTCTGGATATGCCTACAGAGTTGGAAGGTGGGACAGTGGCATGTGTAGCCATACCTGAACTAGCTTTGATAGACCCAGCCCACTCAAGCAGGCTCCCAGTTTCTGGGTGGGATTGTACTTGGGTGGCTAACTGGAACAGTCTCTGCCACTTCTCAGTGTAGCGGCACAAACTCTTCCGTCTCTGCACTGCTGTATACTCAGGGATGTGACTGGTTTCAATCCTCCAGCCTATCCCACAATGAATACTTCTGCTTCAAAGAGCTGGTGCAATTTTAGTGGAAGGGTTAGGAGAGGTGAACAAGTTTAGTTAGTGGTGCGCATGGAAGGGCTGGAAAAATGGATTGGCTGAAATGTTAAGCTTCTCATTCTGTACAAATTTCTGAATTGAACTCTTAGTAATGAGTTCACCCTTCTTGTGGGACAGGAATGGTGAAGGAAAGTCCATGTTTCCAAAGCTATAGCCCTCTCCATCTCAGAGGTACCCATAATTTTAAAAACAAGGCCATAACCTAAGGGATAACATGTCATTTTTAAGTCTTCCTTCTCCTCCACCCCTCCCTCCCCTCCAACAGCCACCTGATCAAGATTTTTTCATTGGCTCTGGGTCTATTATCTCTCATTGTGTTAAACAGTAAGGCATCCAGACTAATTGTCATGTGGAGTCTTCCTTCTTCCAAGCACAAGGGTCTTGGAATGGTCACACCTCTTCTTTCCAGGTCTCCCTCTGGCTTTCTAATTCCTATTTGCTGCTGTTCACACTTTGTAGGTGCATTGTAGCATCCAGCTTCCTGGCCTGAGAAGATGAAGCCCCCATGCTGTAAGGGCATTCCAACTAGAAAACTACATGGCACTTTGGAGTGAGATCCTTCCCCTTCTTTAATCTACAGATATGAAAACAACTTGTCCTCAAAATCCCTTGTGGACTTTGAATCTGGATCAGCTGTATGGCAGCGGAAAACACATTCCAGATGTAAATGTCAATGGATCTCCTATAGATGAAAATAGAAATTTTGCACTTTTGGGGAGACCTGAATATTAGAATTAGTATCTGTCATGAAGATCTGGGAGCTCTTGAGGCCAGTCTGAAGTTGAACTTTGAGTTTCATTATTTGCATCTTAAATCAATTTTTTGGAAATACAGCAAAATTAAGCATATAAGGAGGTAAAAGAATTCCCCTTCCCTCTTCTTCCAAAGAAAAATCTAGTTATGAAACTGGTAAACAAGCAACCCAGCCTTCCACATTTTGATGGTTACTGGGAGTGTGTAAAACTTTTTGTTTTCCTTATAGAATATGATCTCTGAATGCTATTGGACTAAGTTGGGCACTGTTCTGTTCTATTCTTATGAACTCTGTTCACATTAGCTTACACGTGCAAGGTAGTTGAAATTCTTGGTATTTCCTATGTAGCTCAGTCTTGACAATACTTGTGAATCAAATTGGGAATCTTGTAAATAAGTACATGATTAGTAGAGTTTCATTTTAGTAACATTCCAGACATGCATTTTTTCCCTGTTAGTGTTCTGGGTCTAGAACTTATGTCTAGTAAGCTACAGACAGTTAAGTCTTTGGACTTCTGGAACTTCTCAAGAAAAGAATAAGGCATTTCTGAACATCTTAAAATGAACAAATGCAGAAAGTCATAAACAAAATGTCTGAACTTAATTGGAATAATATTTTTAAAAATTGAACATGTGATTAGGGTTGATTTCATTATAATGTGTATTCAGTTTAGAGTGGATTCAACTTTTGAATTGGGTAATAATGGTAATTTGCATTAATCAAGAAAATTTACAATACTTAAAATAATGCCTTGTTCATACTTTGGAATGAAAAAATGTGTGGGATGAGAGACTTGTTACAATGAAGTATATAAATACATTTATGGGCAGTGTAGAAAAGAGCTTGTTGAAGCTTTCTGAAATTTCAACAAAAAACACATTTTTGCTAAAAAAATGTTTGTTTTTTGACCAGCTGTAATGTAGAGCAAAAACTGAGTGGAATACTAGTGTGGAACTGATGAATGGAGAGGGGGAAAGGTTGCCAGATTTACCCTTCACAGAAGCAGGCACGTCTCTGTGGACTTTCAAGATGAATCCTGGCCCAAGAAAAGGCACATAATTGTCAAAGAAAACTTAATGGGGAAAACTTAATATAGACTGAGAGGTGAGAGAATGCTGAAAATGAGGTAGCAGATTACTAGTCATCATAAAGGAAATAGCTGTTAAGGCATGTATTAGCAACATGTTTATAATCAAAGGACTATCTGTAGTATACCACCTTTATCCTTAATTCAATAGTTTCTAACCTCACATCTGCTGAAGAAAGGCTATATTAAATTCTTATAAGCAGTTAATGACTTGTTGTGGTTAGCATAAGAATGTATTGACTAGAAAGGTAAACACTTTGGTCAGTATTTAACTTGCTAGACACTGCTTTAATATTCACTGGACCAAGTCAAGCTATATATTGATATGTGTTTTTTGTAACAGTCATTCAAATTAAAAATGAGCCCAAATCAAAAGTCTGCAGCTAAATTCCCTATCCTCCATGGTAGGTGGATTTTGGAATTGGAACATGTGATTTTGGAATTGGCTGTGTCTTTTTATAACAGGTTGAACTGAAACTCTGACTCCAGACATTCCTAAAATTTGGCAAATTGGAAATCTGTTTACATATTCTGAAGGATTATCTAATTCTAAATTAGAAATCTAACTGCAAAAAACAACCCCCCCCCTTTAAAAATCTTTTTAAAAAGAGAGATGACTTACTTTTATTTTAATTAAAACAATAAAGTGGATGGGGAGACCAATTATCCCTCCTTTGAGGACTCAGGGGTGGAGAGGGAAGATAGTTGTGCCTTCTCTAGATATGCAGTCTAGATTGGTTAATGTTGCTCCAGATCACAGTATTATTGACCTCTGAAGACTTAAACAATAGACATTTACTGATTCATTTTATGTTGTTTGCAGCCATTCAGGAGACAGGAATTTTTCTTGTGTGCACCAGTAAGTGTTTTTTAGGAATAGTAAACCTATATTAAAGACATGGAGCCCTTCTGCCAGGTGGCGTCACCAGGGATGGGTGCAGTGTGAAGGAGGATCAAGCAATGCCTCTGCTGCCGTTGCCACTGCCTTTTCAACAGCTCATTGCTGCCATTGTGATGCCATATTCTGAGGTTCCACCACTTAGCTCAGCCCTTCTGGGTTTCATTGGGTAGCGGGGGAACTTCACTGTTGCTGCACTCTGTATTGTCTTTCACTGCAGCACTGTCTCCCACACAAGGTCTAAGGTTCAACCCCCCTAAACCAGTTTATGAGTGATTTCAGCTCAAGTGATCACCAAGCAGAAACATGGACTGACTCTAAATTGAGTCTGATCAGCTCTGTCTTTAAACATTGGAAGGGAATGGTCAAATAGCAGTTTAAAGAGAGTCCAGAACACCTGTCCCCACCCATCCTCTAACTTCCACTTGGATTTGGCATCACAGTTTAGAGAGTGAATTACAAGTAGGATAACCCTGCCCCCCAATTAAAGCGTATTAAGTATAGTTCTGCCCTTTAGTCGTATAATAAAGATAACATTTCATTAACCCAGGACTAAAGTGAATTTTAACCCAAAACTGTAAAAATTGATTACTTTGGCAAATCAGATTGTTCTTCTCATCTGTGCAAAATAGGTGTGTCTGTGCAAATAAGGTCTGCTCCTGAGTTTTTCTCCCTAGTTCATCAGCAGATGGGGGGATGGGGGTGGGAGGAGAGCGGAAGAGGAGCACAATCAGACTCTGGCTTACATACACTGTTCGTTGTTCTGCAGTTGGGACTTCATTGACTGCTGGGATTACCCTATTTGTCATTCTATGACATTCTGACATGTATCACTGTGAATTGCTGTAAGATGCCATAGCTTTACTTTTGTGGCTTATTGTAGAATCAGAAGTCTGAGATAAAAGAGACTTTTAGGTCTTCCAAGTCATCTCCCTGCCAATGCTAGATTTTTTTTTTTCCTCCAGTACATTCTCCTCAGTACTGCTTTGTCAGTCTAATTTTAAGGTCCTGTCAAGGGATGCAGCTTCCACCTGTAATGTCTCACTTTCAGGAAGCTCTTCCTGATGATCAGTCAATTTTCTCTTTCTTAATTTCACTCAATTCCTCTTGGTTATACCCCCATATATTGTACTAAATTCCTCTCCGTCTTTGATGTTTATGCTCTTTAGATATCTTAACAGGCGTCCTTTTTATCTTCTCTTTTGTGGTTGTATAGTCAAACTACATTCTTACCACAGAAGTCAGTTCATCCCAGCCAATTTTTGTACCTCTTCTCTAAACTATCTCCACTTTTTCATTAGCTTTCTGGCAACTTAATGCCCACATTTGAATTCAGTACTCCTTATGCGTTCGAACAAGAGCCATGTACATTTGGATTATTAAACCCTCTGTAAAGGAACATCAGTGCAAGCAGAAATTACCTGAATCTGAATAATGGGATGAAAAAATGTATGCTGCTGTTCTGTCACACGTGTTGTACAATAATTCTGCCAGTCACTACTTCATGTATTAATGATGAATACATGGAGTGTAAATTCCACCACACAATATTTTACAGAATAATTCTAAACATGCATGTTCTTGCGTTATGATTCAGTGGTGTGCATTTAATATTGTGACGAGAAAAAGTTTGTTTAGAGATCACTAGTTTATCAGAGACCAAATCAAAGGGTTCAAAATGGTGATAGTCAGGGAAATACATTAGTCTGTGTGATAATATAGTTCAGAAAAGAGGTAAGCAATGCGGATTGATTAGTTTCTGCTAAAAAAATGTGCAGAAGTTAGTTTTAAGGGTTGTCATCATTTTGTAAAATTATTACCACATTAGCCCCCAAAAAAATGCTTTTTCCTTGCTTTAGGGAGCATGAAGTCAGTCAACATTCCTGAACTGCTACATTGCTAAATTTCTGTCTATCTGGTGTTCTTTAATAATGGGATGTTCTATAGTGTAGAATGACTATTTTTTCTTAACCTCCTTTAAATTGTTCCTGGAACTCACTGGTTTTTTTTGGTTTTTGTTTTTAAGTGCAGAATTGATTTCTGCCTATTTTAACCTTGATGATCTGCGTTTTTTAACATTCAAACCACCACACTTTAAAAGTTGTTTTGTTTTTAATTCTTCTGCATAAAATAGGCACATGCTTGCACAAAAGTTCCAGGAGGCGCATCAGTAGCTTGAACTCTGGCCTCTAATCTTCCTTCAGCAACAAGGGCTCGCTTAGCTACTTTTCCAATGCATATTTACATAGTGGCTGAGTTTGCAAGGCAGTGTATGCGGCAGTGTGCAGCACATGCCCATGTCTGAGGAAAGGATGGAGCCCAGTTTTTTTAACTGTGGAAGATGTGCACTGTGCCCTGAACATCCATGTCCAAGAGAGTAAAAATAGACCCAGAGGAGCTATTTTCTGTGATCATCCTCTCAACATAGGTAAATGTGGGTGATTTGAGCGGGGGGTTGGTCTAGATGACCTCCTGAGGTCTCTTTCAACCCCACTCTTCTATGATTCTGTGATTATGGTGAGCAGGATTTGGCCCAAATTGTGTTAGTTCAAGAGTAGCATTTTCAATATCTCCTTAACAACTTGCCTGGGACTTCCTTTGCAGTATTTTTTAAAGTGTAAGCATTGCTTTTTTCAGGGTACTCCTAAATGGAAGCATAGTAGAGATGGACAAAACAGAGACTGGTTCAAGAACAACACGGGTGTTGCCTTACATTTTGTCAGTGGTTCCCAAACATTTTCCCTGCAAGACCCCATTGTCAGAGGTGTTGTTTCCCACTACCCCAGACAGCATTGAAGTTGCTGTTTAAAAATGGTGTTCTACATGCACTGTAACCTCACATGCACTATACATGCAAGGTCATGCTGCAAGGAGGATGCTATTTTGCTTTACAAAATGGTGTCCTCTGGACTGCATGACCTCACACATACAGTGCGTGTGAGCTCGTGCTGCATGGATGGCACCATTTTGTAGAGCAAAAGAGCATCCTTCGTGTGACGTGACCTCATGCACACGGTGCGAGAGAGGTCTTGCTGTACGGAGGAGGACATTTTGTAAAACGACCTCCTCTGCCCACTTGGGATTGCTGTGACCCCATCTGCTGATGAAGCAATCTCACATGGGGTCATGACCCATAGTTTGGGAACTGCTGTCTTATGTGTCTTCCTGTTCTGTTGCCAGTATACTACAGTCTAACTGGCCCAGCATTTGGCATTAAAATGACTTTTGAAATAGGTCCCTAATCCAGTTTCACTGAGAAACAAATTTCGCTCTGATACATAGCTGTCAATTTAGATAAAATTGATTGACTTCAGTTGTTACTTCAGATTTACACTGGTATAAATTAATTTGGCTCTCAGTCCTTATTTGAGTCAGTGAATGTTTGCTTGAGTTAAGGGCTTAGGATTTGGCTTAGTATTTTTTTAAATACAATTTTCCAAATTTCTCAGACATAAATTGCTCTAGTGGAAGCATCCAGATATTTAAGACTGTACTGTAATTGTATTTTTGTGTGCTCTCCGGACATACTTGCATTGGAAAATGACAGACATCTGAACCACCAGGCATGCTTTTCCTGAGGTGAAAATGTTCTCTCACTGCAGGAACGCTTTGCATGCCTGCTTCGCTGAATGCTACTATGACTTTAATACATTGGCAGCATTGAGACTGGTCTAGTATAGAAAACACAAAGATAGCCAACATATCCTTTTGCACCACCCTAAAACTGCTACTGGTTATCAAATTCAGGATGCAGTTGCAAAGTCAGGGAGTGGCAGAAACAGCTCTCTTGGCCACGGATGTAATGAGTCTGGAATTGTTCGAGATTTTTAGCGTTTTTATTGTTCTTGTGCTATGGGATATTCCACCTTTTAACACCCTATGGATTCACTAGACTCTAGTGTCTTATGTGATTTAAGAAGTTCAGGAAGCTGGGTAAAGTACTTCTAGTAGAATTACAGATTCCAGGCTTGTCTGAGATAAGGACTCCTTTATGAATCCAGAGCCTCTTGATCTTGAAAGAAGGGCTGATTTAGAGCTCAGTTGTTTAGGTCCTGGCCTATAAAATCTTTTTAATAAGCATCAAAACAAGAACAACTCCTTAGATGTTGAATTTGAGGGAAGATGAGGCTTCCTCACTTACAGTATCTGAATCTAATTTGGAGTCTTCTGATTCTGCGGCCTGCAAATAAAGTGAAACCCTGGGCAGGGTGTTGTTTTTGGAAACCATGAGAACCACTGAATGAAGGAATGGAGGACCCACATTTCTCCCCTCCTCTGCACAAGGGTTCAGGGCTGTTAGAGGAGAATGGGATCTTTCTTCTAAATGCCAGATTTATTATGCAAGGGTCATATAAAAGGGGGTTCAGATGAGGATTGCCAACTTTACTTGACCACAAAACAGGATGTGCTCCCCTCTCCCTATCCCAGAACTCCATACAAAAATCAAGCCATTCATGCTCGTTTCAATCAGCATTTTAACTTTTTTTTTTTTTAAAGGGCTCTCAGCTAAAGACTGAGAAATGACTTTTGCCCTTTACCGGGTTACTGTTGTTGACTTAAGAAAATGGATTGGGGACTTTGGTAGGAAGGTTGTGCCAAGTTGAAAAACATATACAAATTGAGTTACATGAAATTGTCTGCCTGTCTGTGTCCCTATTTCTATTACCTCGTGTGTCCACACACTTACAAAATGTACATTATATAGAAACACACTTCTACATATAAAAATATGTAGAGTTTCTATATAATGTACATATTGTGTGTGGATCTATAGTTACAACTGTAACTATTTATGACATAAGACAATTCATTATATATATCCCATGTCAATATGAACAAAGGAAGCCTTGTTAATATGTACAACGCAGGATGTAGCTCAGATGTGAAGGAGTTTTAACATCAATATTCTTAGCAAGCACCAGTTAAACTCTTCTGGGCATGCAAATAAAACTTTTTTTTTGTTCACGTTTCTTAATTGAAACTGAAGTCATGTTGGCTCCTTTTGGTTATTTTTGAGTCTGTGCACTTGTTTGTAATGGCTTTAGAAATGAAATTTTGTAAATTAACTGTTTGTTGATAGGCAGCACAAGAGACCTGTGTATGCATTGTAGTTTTACCAGGTAACTAAATATTGATGGATTTAAAAATAATTCTTGGTTATGCAGTGGTTTATTTCTTAAATAAAACAATCCCAACCATAATATAAATGTTTTAAGACAGGTCATATTTGGGGCCCAATTTACTTGACAGTGTCACTCACTATGCTGTAGAAATGTTCCTAAAGCTTCTAGTCTGTTTCTGATATTTTAGAAATGCTGTGGTTTGACCAAGGATTTTGAGTCACTGTAGTTGATCAGATTTAAATGCTTTATAAATTAGAGACATGTTTTGCCTATTAGTCGCCCAGTTCTAGAGGAAATTTAGTGGTCTCTACCATCTAGTAGCTAAACTTTGCGGACCAATACTTCATTACTTGAGCACTCAAAACTCCACAGGAAGTCAATGCTAGCGTTGATTGAACAAGAAATCAGGCTATTACCCCATTACTTTGACTTCCTTGTGGTTCCTATTAGTTCTGCACAGTCCAGACAAGCCAAGAGCAAGCTTCTGTGTGTCCTAGCCAGTAGAAGCTGTGCGTAGCTTGCCACAGTTCTTTGTCTATCACTTGCTTGATGCAGATTCTTTCAAATGGAAGTTTACACATCCATCTGTGTAACTTTTTCTGGAATCACCAAGTGTTTCTCTGGTGTAGAGTCGTGAATAAGATAAGCAACAAGACCAATACAGCTTCTTAGAAGAACTGATTCAGCAGAGAGAAAAATTGAAATGCTGAGTGTTGTGAAGGATTTAAGAATCCCTGTTGAACTGCTACTGCAAAAACCATTTTTATCCTATATTTGTTTGCCAATCTTATTTTCTAAGACTCAGATTATAATGAGCTATTAGTTTAACACTTATGACCACCCAGAAAGGAAGAGACTTCCTTTTCCTAGTGAGTGAGACCATGCAATGTTTGTTCCTACTGCAGAAGGAGCATGGGATTTTAGTCACAAATGCAGAAATAATCACTTGGTTTAAAAATATTTCAGGTTCTAGATAAATGAGATAAGAGGTTTTGGGCACCAGTATTAGGTTTATTGTATCATATAAAGCAAATTCCACAAAATCTAGTATTAATAAACACATTTTTGTGAATAAACACATTTTTGTGAATACGGTTACTGGGTAAGCTGTGCTTTAGACCCCATTAGTCCCTCTTGAGTGCACTGCTTTGGGGACTTGTTTTGCCATCATAACCCTCTGGAACCACACCATCCTTTCGCTTGTCTCTAAACTGTAGGCCACCTGTTATCAACCATGTTAACATGATTGATCCAGTTGTGTTTGGAACAGGTAAGTCCTTTTCCTCCTGGGACCTGTGACCATCAATCTGATTTAAAGTAACCCAAAACCAGTTTCTCCAAAATAAAGCATTATTTATTCACTCAAAGGTACATAGCACACAGGACAAAAGGTAAAAAGGTAAATAAAGGACTGTGTGCTTATTTCCCCTTGCCTAAACCTTTAATCTTTCCTTGCAAGCTTTTGTATATTTCATTAGACCGTTTACTTCCAACTCGGGGTAAGAAAAACAAGCTGGTCTACTGCAGTTTGTCTTTTTTGGTACACCTGTCTGCATCTCCTTCCTGGGCAGTTGTAGACGACTCAACCCCCCCCCCTCCCTCCGCCTCCCTCCACTCACCATCCTTTAATAGCTTAGTTAGTTTCCCTTTTGTTCCTAGGCTCATGCTGGAAAGAATAAACTTTGCAAGCATAGGTGGAGTCAACACAGGGTTATCCCTCAATTAATAGCTTCCTGATTGTTTGCTTAAGCACCCACTCACTCATTTCCTGAGACCGTGCCTTATCTTGATCATTGTTTCATTTCCTGTTGGTTGTGTCATAGATTCATATACTTTAAGGCCAGAAGGAACAATCATAATCATTTAGTTTGACCTCCTGCATATTGCAGGCTACAGGACCTCAACCACCACTCCTGTAATAGACACCTAAACTCTGGCTGAGTTACTGAAGTCCTCAAATCATGAGAATCCACCATTTACGCTAGTTTAAACCTACAAGTGACCCATGCCCTATGCTGCAGAGGAAGGCAAAAAATCCTCAGGATGTCTGCCAAGCTGACCCAGTGGAACATTCCTTTCTGACCCCAAATATGGTTATCATTTAGACCCTGATCATGTGGGCAAGACCCACCACCAGACACTTGGGAAAGAATTTTCTGGAGTAACTCAGAGCCCTCCCCATCTAGTGTCTCCTCACAAACTCTTGCAGATATTTGTTGCTAGCAGTTGCAGATCGGCTACGTGCCTTTGTAGGTAGTCTCATCATAGCATCCCTTCCATAAACAAGCTCAGTCTTGAAGCTAATTAGGTATTTGTGCCCCCACTGCTTCTCTTGGAAGACTGTTTCAGTACTTAGTTCCTCTGATGGTTAGAAACATTTGACTAATTTCAAGCCTAAACTTGTTGATGATAATCAGTTTTTATCCATTTGTTTTTGTGTGCACATTAGCACTTAACTTAAACAAGTTATTTCATTCCTTATACATATTATATCTTCCCTCAGTCTTCTTTTGGTTAGGATAAACAAGTCAAGCTCTTTGAGTCTTCTATAATAAGGTAGGATTTCCATGCTTCGGATCATCCTAGTAGTCCTTCACTGCACCTATTTCAGTTTGAATGAATCTTTCTTAAACATCGGAGACCAGAGCTGTGAACAGTATTCCAGATGAGGTCTCACCAATGTCTTGCATAATGGTACTAACATTTCCCTGTCTTTATTGGAAATACTTTGCCTGATGCATCTTAAGACAGCATTAGCATGTTTCATGGCCATATCACATTGGTGATTCGTCATCCTGTGATCATCCAGTACACCCAGGGCTTGCTCCTCGTCTGTCACTTCCAACCGATACATCCCCAGTTTATAGCCAAAATTCTTATTAAACCCTAAATGCATGACTTTGCACTATCAAATTTCATCCCATTTCTGTTATTCCAGTTTATAAGGTCATTGAGATCTTCTTGCATGATATGGAGGAGGACCAGAATATTGGTTATATCTCCCATTTTTGTGTCATCCAAAAATTTTATTAGCACACTTGCACTTTTTGTGCCAAGATCAGAAATCAAAATGTTAAATAAGATTGGTCCTAAGACTGGTCCCCAAGGAACGCTGCTATTAGCCTCCCTCCAGCCTAACAGTTCACTTTTCAGTATGATATATTGTAGTCTCCCTTTTAACCAGTCCATATCCACCTTTCAGTTCTCATATTAATCCCCAACTTCTTCAATTTTACTAATAATTTTCTACCTGGAACTCTATCAGATGCCTTACTGAAATCCAGGTAGATGAGATTTACGGCATTTCCTTTGTCTAAAAAAATCCGTTACCTTCTCGGAGAAGGAAATCAGGTTTGTCTGGCATGATCTTCCTTTTGCAAAACCATGTTATTTTTGTCCCAATTACTGTTAGCCTGTATGTCCTTAATGACTTTCTCTTTCAAAATTTGTTCCAAGACCTTGCATACTATTGAGGTCAAACAGGCCTGTAGTTTCCCAGGTCACCTTTTTCCCCCTTTTTAAAAATAGGAACTATATTAGCAATTCTCCAGTCATAAGCTTTGACCCCCGAGTTTAAAGATTCCATTAAAAATCCTTGCTATTGAGCTTGCAATTTCATGTGCCAGTTTCCTTAATGTTCTTGGATGGAGATCGTCTGGGGCCCCCCAGTTTAGTTGTATTAAGATGTTTGAGCTTGACTTCCACCTTTGTTCTCATAATTTCCACCTTCATACCCCTGTTCCAATTGGCCACCTGCCACTACCCCTAATCTCTTCATTAGCCTCATTAAAAACTGAGGCAAAGTATTTGTTTAGGTATTGCGCGATGCCTAGATTATCTTTAATCTCCACCCCATCCTCAGTGTTTAGCAGTCCTACTTTTCTTACTTTCTTCTTATTTATATGCCTGTAGAATCTTTTACTGTTGGCTTTAATTCCCTTTGCAAGGTTCAACTTTGCTTGGATTTTGCCAGTTCTCACTTTATCCCTTCACTTTCTGACCTCCAAGAGGTAGCTCTCCTTGCTAATACCTCCATTTTGCATTTCTTGTAGGCTTTCTGCTTTATCTTAATCCCCTGTTTGAGATGCTTAATCATCCAGCTTGGTCTGCAATCCTTTGATATGAATTTTTTCATCTTGCTTGGAATAAAGCTTCCTCAACATTCAGATCTTTCAGTTCTTCAGTTTAGTCCACTTCCCTAAATAATTCTCTTAATTTTTTAAAGTTAGCCCTTTTGAAATCAAGGACTCTAGTTGCAGATCTATTTTTGTTTATCCTTCCTTTGTCTCCCTTTGTCCCTTTCCCCCACAGCAACCTTAGATTTAAATCCTTGCAGTCAGGCAGGATGTCAAACAGGTAAACTGAGGTGCACCTAATATTCATAAACAAAACAATTCTCCATAAGTAGATAATTCTCCATAAATCTTTTAATATAACTATTCCCCTATCCAAACACCACAACATTTTGCCCATTTGTGAGACAAAAAGTGAAATGAAATGTAACAGGACCAGTCTAAATTCATCCTCCAAGCTGAGTGAAGTTCAGAAAGCAAAAACAGCACGTGATAAAACACCATTTTATTAAAATTGAAATATTTTTATTTGTTATTAATCTAATATTAATGGATGTAATTTAAAAAAAAACTTAATGAAATTCTGGCCCCATTTTAAATCAATGGTAGTTTTTACCATTGACTTCAATGGGGTCAGAATTCATCTGTGGTTTTTATCTTAACAGTGTTTCTTTACAGGACTGGACTCTTACGCAGGATGTTTATTAAACTGCTAACTTTCCTGAGAAGAAATCTAGAATGACCACAAATCTTTTCACTTTCTAGTCTGAATGTGAAATTTGCTATTGCAACCTTGCTTTTCCAAACAGGAAATTACTTTTTCTAGTTTATACACCCACCTGTGTGTGTCAAATAAAAAACAGCACATGTAGAACTAATATGTGCACGTGGGGGGCGGATTTTGGATTATATTTTTCCATTACTTCTCCCTTTTTCTCTTTACCTAGGTTTTCCAGTGGGGGAAAAGGGAAAAAAAAAGAGGGGGAGGGGAGCAAGGCAGGACAGAAAAGTAGTATTGAAAAACTGAGAAATGTATCATCTCTAAACAAAACATTTTAAATAAAAATGTTTATGAAGGTTTTCAAACACAAACTTGCTCCTTCTTGAACCCCATGGAACAAAAAATAGTTTTACATTTTTCATACAGTTTCCCATTTTAGCTTTAAAAACTATTCCTTATCAAAGTAACTATAAGGTCTACACTTGGAAAAGGTTTGGAAGAAATGGGGGAACTAATTCCTACAGGGAATGCCCTGCATATGCACTTCTCTTAGACTGCATATTATTAATTATTATTTGTATTATGGCAGCACCTAATACTAATCAGGTCCCCTTCGTGCTAGATGCTATACAAATGCATAGTGAGAGAGAGCTCTTCCCCGTTTAAATAGACAAGACAGACACAGGATGGGGAACACAGGCAAGGTGAGGAAACTGAGACACACAGAGAATTGAATGCACATTTCTCACAACCAAATCTAGAGCCTTAAGCTGGAGACGAAGGATGATCTTATGAAGGAGGTATTCTGGCATCACAGGGAACACAAGGGAAAACAGAGCCTCTCCTTTCATCCAATTCTCCTAGAAATTAATTATTTTTACCACAGAAAGTCATTAGAAATGCCAGTCATGACAAAATTATACTCCTAGGTAAACTTGCATAATCTCTCAAATTTTTTGCAAGAATGCCCTCAGGAGGCAAATATTGCTATTTTGTGTAGCTTTCTGCATGACGAATATAATACATTTCTTTGCGCACAGGACGGTGGGTCTGCATTTCTACATTCCATTCTGTTCAAGTTATCCTACTGTATTCATCATCATGATATCTGAGCACCTTCCAGAGTTAAGAATTAATGAGGAACCTAATATTTGATATGTGAAATATCCTGTTCATTCCCTTCTCCCCTCTCCCTTCAGGTAGAAGGTCTGGGAGTGGAGAAGGGGGTGGGCATGCTAATTTAGTTACAGGAACTTAATCATAGGGCTGTAACAGTGACAGGGAGGGAAGTCAATGAAGCTTATTTCTTGCGTTCCTGGAAGCACTACTATTTTTCTTTCTCCCTTACATCTATTCCACTGCTGCCTGTCCACTCCTGCACCTTTGCTGTAGGTGGTGAAGCCTAAGGCCAGTTACCTCTCAACAGCATCTTTCTTTTATTCCAGATTGACTGACTACTACTACAGAACCCTCCAGTGGCTTGGGAAGGAGCTTCCCTTTGTACAAACAAAGACCACTGGTACATTTTTACTAACTGCTCCTTTCTTGGAGCTGAAGTTTGCCTTGGGCTAAATCCTGGTCACTTAATTCATGAAGACTTCGGAGTCAATAGACTAGGTCCTCAACTGGTATAAATTAGTTTTAGCTCCATCGACATTAATAAAACTAAGCTGATTGACACCAGGTGAGAATTTAGCCCAGTGGGAGTAGTCACATTAATAAAATAGAGGTTTTGTACATCTGTACTGCTGGACCTCCTCACTATATAGAACTTTCACAGCGTCAGAAAGGGATCAATGGTTTCCCTACTGAGTTCACTAAGGAAAGCACATTTTTGTTTGGAAAACAGTTTGTGTTTGTATCTTTTTTAAATCTCCAAGTCAAGTTTAATGCACTCTTCATTTAATTTTAATCCTTCAGGATGTATACTTTGGCTCCTTCTCATGGAACAGATCTTTTGAGATTCTCAGTAGGCTAAATTCTTCAGAAATGAGAGTTTTTAATTACAGAGAGATGGTTTGGTCCTCTTAATTACACAGATGCACTATTTCATTTGGAGAAGGAAATTTCACAGTGTGACCTTCCAACTGTATTTTGGTTATTTCCCCCTTTAACTTCTCTTGTATTAGCCTTCATGTACTCAGTGCTTGTCTAATAAAAAGAGTTAATTGTCTTTTTTCTATGATAAGCAAAAAAACGGTCACTTTTTGGGTAACTGCATCAGATACAGAACTTCATATTTGTTTTGTGAATCAAGAACCTTAATTTCCCTTAGTCGAGTTTAATTCCTTTCCATTTCATGTAGATTTGATGCTTCAGAGACTCATTGAGTCTTTTCACTACAATGGTTTAGCTTCAAAGCAATATTTAATCAGATTTTTTCTTGAGCCTAGATATAAACAGATTAGAATTACTAACTGCGTGGGAAGTTTTCTCCAAATTAGACTTCTCTTTAAATTCCCACATTCAAATACTCTTGGATACGAATACAATGGTTTGTTATATAAACATAAGGGAGGCATTAAGTCACTTGGGATTTCCAGTCTTGCTGTTAAAATTTGGCTGGTAGCTTATCAAAGGTCCTGGGGACTTTCCATAATTCAGAGTCTAGGGACACAGAATGTTGTTACAGATGATGGATGATGGAGAATCAGTATGTGGAAGAAAGCATCCACAAAGTACAAATTACCTGACAATTTAAAGAGCGCACAAGGCACAGATTGTAATCTCTTTGAGGAACAGAATGTGTGCTGTCTTGTTTGTGTATGTAAAGGACAGTGTGAATTCAGCAATGAAGTCAACTGGTGGGAATTTGTGCTCAGTGCTAAGGATGTTGAGGAGTTCACCTGAGAAAGTGGCTGGAGTTTATGAAAAAAGAGAGGTTCTTTGCAGCCATTTTGTGTGTTTGTATATGACAGAATGAGAGAGAGCACCTGTGCACTTGAGAGAGGGGAGAAGAAGAGACTGAAACCAGAGGTTCCATGTTCTGGATGAGAAGCCCTGTGTAGAAGGGCAGAAGGGAGAGGAAGGATCCTGGCAGGGATAGTATGGAATTTACTAGAAGTGGCTTTTACCAGGTAAAATCCCGGTTTGTAGCGCCCTGGGAAAAACCTAGTTAGTCTCAGTTTGAGGCATTTTCTATTTTAAAAATTGTTTCATTAATGCACACACCACCTTATTTTCATTTTAGCTACATATTCAAATTTAGGTTACATATGGTTGTAGATACAGAGATTAATTTAGGATGGTACAAATAAATTAAAACTGCAATAGTCATAGTATGGAATATAACATCAGAATGTCTATATATTTAGGTTTAGTATTTTCTTAAGGAAGTTATATATGTTATGACTACAGTTTTCAATATTCCATAAATATATATACTTCAAAATATCAAATTACTCAACATTTTTCAGTAATTTTCATAGCATATTCTAATAATTTTATTTTTCCCAGTTTCCTTCTGACCTATGCATAAAGATTTTCTACAGTAGTGAGAAACCTGAGGCAGGGAAATGAATATTGGTGTTTCTTATTTTGTATAGATCTGTGCATTTCTTGTGCTATTATGTTAAGAGTATTGGTGTTTCAGAATCCTGTGCAAAGTCTGTGTGTCTGGCCTCCACTGTTTCATGCCCCCTTAAAAGGTAAACAGTAAATCCGAAAGTTCTTACCTTTGGTGGACTTCAGGGGAACATGCAAAACTGCTTGGGTGGTTTGTGGGAGATGGCTGGCAGTAGTTTCTGGTCCTATGCAATTGGCTCAGTGGGCTCTTCACTACTAAGAGGACTGTCGGGTATGAGGTGCATCAGCAGTGCACGTCTAGAGCCCCCAAAGTCAAACACAATGCCTAACTCTTCCCAGTCTCTGTAAGCGAAGGGTGTGCTATAGAGAGAGTACTCTAGGAAAAGTAGAGATGCCACATCCCACACACTCTTCATGCAGTCTTCAGGCTTCCTTGTCTTCTTGCTGGAGTCCAAAACAAAGGCGCCCGGGATAGGGTAGTGGCAGGCTGCAGCTACACACAGCAGTAGAAAGTTTATTACCTCATCTCTGTACATAGTTCTGTTCACAATAAAAGGTTCCTCTTGAAACTGGTCAGCTCGTCAGTAAAATACTACAAAGGGCATATGGGAATCAGCTATAAGAGGATCCAGTGTCCAACAATTAGATCTGTGGCACCTTCACTATTTTGGTGTCTGGGGTAGGGTGAAGGAAACCTTGCTCCTTTTTCTTGTGTTGGCTGCCTCACATATCACCAGGTACAGTATTGGAAATACTGTGTTGTAGAACGCTTGATGTGTTTTACTGGCATTCTTCATAAGAAGAATGTCACAGATTTATATGCCTTTATCCATGTCACTTTTAAGACATAAAAGTCCCCATTCGGACATGCAGTGCCAGAGCAAAAGGGTTCTGCAATAATGAATTAATAATTCATCATATTTTAAGTAGGAATAAATAATTACCATTTCTCTTCCTCTTGTCCCTTCACATAAAGTGAATTATTTATTATTTTTTGTGCAAGGCAGATCAGCGTGGAATTGGGATAATACTGGACCATGAGAACAAAAGACTAACATCTCCTCCAGATAGAATCACTGTGATTCCTTGATTTTTGTCAGTTTCCCTTTCTAATATTATGTCTTCGTAATGTTGTTTAAATTACCTTTTCACTAACCATTGGTTTGACTTATAGTTTTGCACATTCTGGGCCTATTTTATCCCTGATGTGCCGAAAGATGAATTTAGCCTTCTGTTTCTTTTCTATAACTGAAACAGTGGTACAAGTTTTAAAATTATATTCATCTTTATACCCTTGATAATGATGTTCATATTTGTTCATGTTAACATTTCACAGTTATTCATAGTCATATTTAATCATAAATGTTTTTTCAGGGTTAGTTTTTGCTATATTCTTCATCTGAGTCAGTGTTTTTAGCATCGGTGACATTAGGGTAAATATCTATCACAAACGAGTGCTTGTTCCTTTCCGAATCTTATGTAAATTGACATTTGACAATTTATATATTTAAAACATGATTTGCCATGAGGCATTTGGGTGGCTGAGCAGATTAATGATAAATGTGTAACCTTTCACATCTAGGCTGCTAGTAAGAATCTCACTGACCCAGTGCAGTGCATCTCACTTGGTGCTTAGTGGTTAAATGTGGTGAGTTGATGATCTTAGTCCATTTCCTGGTGAAGGTGTCCACATCACAAAATCACCACCATGCCTGTCACCAGTTGGCACCCTGATGAGCAGAATCACTGTGTAGAACCGTCTGGTGTTAGTTCACGTGGGTTTCATGAACCAAACCCAGCATGTTAAGTTGGCAGTGGTTCAGTGTTTTAGGTTTGTTTGGACACTTGTGTCAATACTACTAGTCTTCTTAATGTCTAGAGACAGGCAGAGAGCCAGTTTGTCACCTTCTCTTATCCTGAGTAAGTGGTTCAAGGAACAGGCTGACTTTTTTATCTGCAGCCTCAGACATGGTTTGTCTACACGGGAAGTTACTTTAGAATAGCTAATCCTGATTCACTGCACATACAGAGTACCATATTATTCTGAAATAAGAGTGTCTGCACATGAATGTTATCAGAAATAGTTAATCCATTTTAAATTCAAACCCTACTTTATTCCAAATTAACTTGAATATGTAGACCACTTTTTAGACCTTCACCAAATACAGGATCTTTGATTATATAGCAGAGAGAGAAGCCTGGAGACAAAAGATAGTGATCATACACTGTACATACAGTGGTCATACAGGGAAAAACCAACTAACCAGTGTGAGGAGAAATTGGAACTACGTGGTATTTTCTATTCCTTTGCTCAAAATGTGAAGGAGCAAAAGAAAGCTAGTGCCTCAAACTTATTGGCAGAGATGTCCAATAAAAAGTTGGAAAGAAAAACAGCAAAGCTCTGGGACAAATAAAGGAGATAGCAAAAATAGTCTCACAATATTTGGCAACCTGCCATTGAATTTGAAATGAATGATAATGCTAAGTGGCCCATTACTACTGTGAAACCTATCCGAAATATTCTTGATTTTTACTGCATTTAACTCTGGAAACACTTGTATATCTTGTCATGCCAGCGCAGTTTACTGACATTGGATTTCCTGCAAAAGTAGAGCTGGGGGTCCCAGGTCCTGTTGTGGGGAAGGGAGCCAGCAGATTTCTCTTAGCAATGCACATAAATCTCTGACTGAGGCTGCTCCAGACCGTAATTTATTGGTTTGTATTGCCTGTGCCATAATTAGCTGCCTTCAGCCTAAGGGGGCTGGGGACTAGTGTGATCAGGTGTTAATCTGAAGAACGCCGGGATCTCTGAAAAAGATCTAAGAACTCCAAGAGGAAGAAGAACTGCAGGAAAGCAGATTAGGTTCCCGTGGGAGACCCTGACATAGGAAGCCGGGAGGTCTCTGAAGGGGGAGGCAGTGGATGAGAAAAAGGGCCTCCAGGGAGAAAGTCCTGGAAGGCTGTGCTTAGCTAAAGAGCAAAGAACTCAACAGGGCTTGAAAGGAGGGCTGAAGATCAGGGAATTTAAGTGAGTGATAAGCAGCAAGAGGGACTCCAGAGAAAACAGCCTGGGAGTCAGTGCTCTATAACAGAACAGGGAAAGACTTAATTAGACTGGAAGTTGCATGAACTGAGCCTAGAAGGCAGGCTGAAGAACCTGATGTTTGTTTAGACTTTTAAATGGACTTTTATTCTCACCCAAGAGGTTTAATTTGTTTAGTGACTTGGCTGGAGGGGGGGGCCAAGTCACATCACTAGTCCCTATCCATGTGGAGAAGGCTGCAGGGACCCACCTCGGAAGAAGAAGCTGAAGCAGTGATGCTGCAGGGCCACCTCATGCCATAAGAGGGCATGTTGAAGTTAGCAGCCATATTGCAATACCAAAACTTGAAACTGTATATCACATTTTCATACTGTCCTGGCGGAGAGACTCAAGAGTGAGACAAAGGACTGAAGGGGCAAGGAAAGTGAAGCATTGCCTTGCCCCACAAGCTCAAGTTTGAGGGCAATGTTGGGACATTGTAGAGAAGTTTGCGTTGCCACAACCTGTGTTGCCCCTTTTCTATAGATTAAATCAGGATTTAGTCTCCAAGGCTGTCACGCCAGCAACTTTCACAAGTACTAAATTCGCCAAGATGTAAAAAATTGTTAGTTTTTGAAGTGAAAAATGCTGTTGATATGAAAATGTAGCTAATAAGGACACCTCCGTTATTCCAAGTTTGAAAAAGATACCTTGTGCTGTCCTCCCTGTTTGGATTTTCTTGTTCTTATTATTTGAAAGATGTGAGGAGAATAGCTGCTGTACCCAAGGTGCACTTCTAAAGTAGAAGAAAGGAGGGAGCAATATCTCTTCTTGATACACTCAATTCCCAGACAATCTGCCACAAAATTCAACTAGTTCTAGATGACTTCTAAACTAGAGTGAGTTTCGTGAAATTGCTGGTCTGAGAAGATGAAAGTCACTGTCCAGCAGTTCTCTGTGCTGATGAGCATTAGCCAGGGGAAAAATGTGACTATAAAAGTATATCCATAAACCAAACCTATTGATTTTATCCAGATAAATAAATCATTTATCTGTCAAAGCATTCATTGGCTTTCCAAAAGTGTAGTTCTTTGTCTGGGCCTACTGCATATTTATAGTACTAAACAGTTATTTGGGCTAATTGTAATAAATTTTTTCATGTTGCAATTTTGAACAATAAGGTCTGATTCCAATCTCATCTACCCTGACCATTGACATAAATGGAATTATTCCTAATTTACACTGATGTGGGAGCAAAATTGGGCCAGGAGTAGTAGGAATTCAGAAAAAGAGCATGAAAGCAAATATTAACATAAGAATGTAAATGTAAGAACATAAATATATCTGGGCATTATACATTTAGGATGATTGGCTAGGGATGTAGTTCTGAATTGGAATTTAGTTTTTGAGGTTCTCAATGTACGGTTTCAAAAATGTAAATTCTCTTTTAAGAAAACAGTTCTGAATACAACTTACTTGCCATGATTCTTACCTTTGCTGTAGGAAGCTTTGGGGGAGAAGCAGTACAGTTTCTTATGACCGAAAACAGAAAGTTAAAAATGTGGAGAGACAAAAATAGTTATACTACAAAGGGGCTAGCAATTTAAATAAATCATAAAACTTTACTTTCTGGACATTTGGTGTTTGATATTTAATAGTGGCAGAAACTGGTAATGAAAAGAATTTCATGCCCAAGGATAACTTTTCTCTCATATTGTCCATTTGGTCATTCACCCAGGGCCATTTCTGCTCTTAGTTACGCATCAGTGCATATACAGTAGTGTTGATGGAGGAGCGCATCTGTCAATGTAGCTGCTATTGAATAGGAAACGGGTGTTCCTCCACCAGTGGAATAACCTTTATACTGGTGTAGGTTGCATCTCCACTATCGAGTTATGCCTGCACAGTTTCTGTAATGTAAACAAACCCTTCATTTTAATTTACTTTATTATTTTATAAACAATTTAAAGCTTATCAAATAAAGAAACAAACAGCACTGAGTCCTACAGTTTATATGCTATGTAGTTAGTGGTCAACTTTCCATTGCATACCTGCAGCTGTCAGAAATGTCAGCCAAGTGTCAGAAGGCAGAATTTGCCTAATGGGATAGGGGATAAAAGGGACAATAAGTGAAAGTGGGGGGAAAAAATTATATTCAAACTGAACATGAAACATTTTGTTTGTTTTTTTGTGGGTTTTTACATTTTAAAAACAAAATTGAAGCAAAATTCAAAACAGTCATTTCAAAATGGAAAATGGGAACATTTTGTTTTGAAAACATTGAAACAAAATATTTTGGTCTTTTCTGATTTTTTTTAACCAAAACAATTTGGCAAATTTGACATGAATTCACAAAATGTTTTGATCAGCCCAAATATATATTTTTGGTGGAAAAAAATTAATCAAAATTTTTTGACAAGTCTAATCATTCAAATTATGTATTTGCTTCAGCAGTCAGGCATGCGGTTTTCAAATCCTATTGCTGTTGGAAATGCATTTTGCCTGCCTGGATAATGGGAATTAACAAAATCCAGCAAAATGATTTGAGGACATTAGGGTTTTTTTTTCTGCAGTTTCTAAACACAACCACTCCCATTTTATATTTAAATTGCTTTTGCTTTATTGAGCTCTTATATTGCACATGCAGTAGCTGGACCATTGCTATTGTATTAACATTTTGTCATAATTAAAAGCTATCCTGTATTTACAGTATTATAAAAACCATGGAGTAGATTGTTTGGCTGTGCATGGATGCATATACTTGGGGCCAGGCTGCAATAGCCCCCCTCTCTCCACCCAATAGAGCAATCTTAGTTCCCTGTCCTACAAATTTTTTTCTCATGTGGATCTCCACTGACTTCAACAGGGCTCCTATGGGCACAAGGTCTGTCTCCATATATCACATAGCAAAATTGGGGCATTAGTTCTTGTACAAGTATGATAAGATTTTCAAAAGCACACAGTGTAACTCCCATTGATTTCAACGGGAGCTCAGTTAGGCTAAAGGTGAGTTCTTCTGGAAAATGCAGTAGTTTTTCAGCAGTGCTTTTTGTCCTTTAAGGACTGATATGTTAGAGCAGAGCTGATCTTCTTTAACTGCTAGTGTAGACAGCTTGAAATGTTAAATAATTGCACTGGTTCAGAGATTTTTGCAGCCGGATGATAAAAATGTCATTCTCATCCACGTAATCATACACTTTTGGACACATCTTAATAGTTTAGTTATTTTTCACCTCTTTGCTTAGATTCTATTGGATTGTGTTGGAGTCTATTCCCGCTTCTGCCACAGAATTCCTATGTGACGCTAGGCAAGGCACTTAAACCAAATGGTCACTGATTATATATTCATTTTCTGGGCGCCTAATGTGAGATCTTGGGGTCTGATTTGCAGATGTGCTGAGCACTCATAGCTGTGACTAAAGTCAATGTGCTTGAATATATATTAAGTAAGCTAAGTACGCTGGGAAAATCGGGTCTTAGTTATCTCAGAGTGGACATCCAAAATTGGTGGAGATATTTGACCTTAATCTGTCTCTGCCTCAGGTTCCCCTCGGTTAAAAGGGGATAAGGCCACTCCCCCACTGCACAGAATATTGTAAACAGAAAAGAGTGTTTGTGATGCTTTCGGATGCTGTAGTGATGAGCACCATAGAAAAGGAAATTAATACTTACGTCTTCGGATCATGGTTTGATAGCATGTAGTAAATAAGGTAAGGGGGCCACGTCTTGAACAATAAGGAAAAAACGAAATATTGAATATTTGCTCTTTCACTTAGCACCATCCATTCTGTGCACTGAATGATGTCTGTCAAAAACATAGGCTGTTATAAAGTAATTATAGATTGTGTCAAGGCATATATATGGGAGGAGAGGGTAAAGGGGAAATTAAGGGTGCACAGGCAGCCTTAATTCTGCCATTTCTAACTGCTGAGTGTTTGACGTTGCATCCTCAATCACTTTCTTTTAAAAATAGGTTATTTGATATGAAACATAGACTCATAGGTCAGAAGGGACCAACATGATCATCTAGTCTGACCTCCTGCACAAGGCAGGCCACATGTAATGGTATACCCAATGATCTTTGCCTAGAACTTGTTAATCATTTGCACTAACGTAAGTGTTTGTTACCTCCTTGTTGTCCTGTTTGATGATTTCTGATTAGATCACAATTAGTTATTACATTGTCATATGCAGCCCCCTGATTTGAAACAGGAAGTAAATTATTATTATTTTAAATTTTTTTTTTTTTTTTTTTTACAATACCAATTAGCATCCCTAGTCATCGACCAGGATCTCAGTGTTCTAAGCACTTTACAAACCTGTAGTCATCCTATTAATGTTTTCTGCATGGTAGAAATCAGAAAATATCAAGTGTTCTTGGGATTAGGTGAGGGAGGCAATGTTGATAATTTGCCTTGGGCCTGCAGGAATGGATCCTATCTTGCTTTCCTTGCCCAACTAACTGTGAATGCCCTTTTTACAACAAAATAACTTCACACTGCTGTAGTAATTCACTAAGCCTGGGTCTACACTGATGGCGGCAAATTTGCCGCCGTCAGATCGATTGCTCTGGATCAACTGAGCAGTCTGTGTAGACCCGCTCCATTGATCCAGCAGTCGACGTAGGAAAACCACCCCGGTAAGTGGTGTAGTGCTGAGTCAAAGGGAACAGTGTTCCCTTTGTGCTGTGCAGTGTGGACAGCGTGTATCTCCAGTCACTTGTGTATCTCCAGTCGACTGCCGCTGAATCTGGAAGGTAAGTATAGACCTGGCCTAAGTGTCTCCCAACATAGTTAGAAGATGTACTCCACAAGTTACATATGGTCACATATTTCAGTCTTTTCCCTCCTGCTCTAGTTAGGTGGTTTTTGTTTTGTTTTTTAAAACTGCAAATGTAAAATTGGTAGAAAGTTTGTTTCACGTTTTCTAGGGAGTTTTTTGCAGAGCAAGAGGTAATTTTTTGGTAACTTCTGTTTTTGGGGATAATGATGAAAATAATAACGCTAGACTGGGATTTTCACAGGGACCTACAGGAGATGGGTGCCCTGTCCTTTGGCTTTCTGTGGAGTTGGGCAATCTTACCCACTTTGAGTTCTTGTGGAAATCCCAGCTCAATGTTCAACTCACTTAAAAAAAATAAAATTAAAAAAAAAAATCAGATTTTCTTGGGATTAGCTGAGTATTTTATGGTGTGAACAGCATCAACCAACAACATTGTTTTGCTGTGTGTTTAAATATTTTGTTAGAAGCACTTCTTCAAATGACGATTTTACCCAATGTCTTTTTTGTTGCATGGTGAAATAACATGAAAATTGAGCCAAAATCAAGTCTATAGGTAATGATCTTCCTTGAAGAATACTTTTGCTGAGCCGTCTTAATAGACTTTCAGCTGTAAAGTTGTTAAACAAGATGCAAGTGCCATGCAATATCCTGCTAAAGATAGAAGAAATATGACTTCATTATAGTTGGTGCAATCAATTTCTCTTCATGCTAATGCACACACATCAGTCCAGAAAAGATGTTGCCAAGAATAATATATAATCTACTCAAGCCTACAGTAAAAGCTTACAAAAATCTATTTTTATATAGTTCTTGAAAGAAGGAAGTGATAGCAGGCAGTATATTAATTCCATTACTAAAAAGCCACTGCAGTTAATGTAAGGTAAATATGAAAACAATTTGAGTGTATGGCTAATTTTGTCTTATTCTGGCTATGTCCTTCACCATTTTTTTGCTACCATCACTGGTCTTTGCTACAGTTATTGCTTACAAATAGAGATGCAATAGACATCCGCAGTGCCAAATTACACTTGCAATTCAAAGTATGTTAGTGGTTAGGAAGACCCCTGGTTGCAAGGCGTTTGACTTTTAGATAATCAGATTAGTAATAGAATATTTGTTCACTTAGGTGTTGGTATTTTACAAAAAACCAAGGAAGTATAAATCCAATAGCATTTTCCCCTTTCTAATATATAAATTCTGTTTGTCCTCCAGATTTCCTATTTATCTGATGAGGAAATTTGAAAATTATCCTGCGAGTCCGATGTGGACTTGTAGGACAATTGGAGATGGAAGAAGACACAAATCTGCATACTGAAAGTTTCAAATCAGAATGTATTACCAGCTTTTAGTATTGTCCTAATGTTTGTTTAAAAGGTGAACAAATATATCCGGAATCCAGCTGGTCATATAAAAGAGCAACAGCAAACCTTTTAAGTTCAAGAACATTGTTCATAGTACAGCCACCATGTAGTGGTTTGCAGAATTATTTTGAACATTAAAAGTTAAATGGTGACTAAAGGATATGGATACACAATTTTGCTTGCCTTCCCTGTTTGATTTAAAATGGATTATATATAGGATGTCCCTTCAGATTGTTACTGCATAATGCACTTCTCCATCCAGCTATTCTGGTCTACACTAGAAAATTAGGTTGGTTTAACTATGGCAGTCAGGGATATGAAAAATTCACCCCCTTGCCCCTGAGACATAGTTAAGCTGACCTAAGCCCTGGTATAAACAGTGCTAGGTTAGTGGGAATTCTTCTGCCAACCTAGCTACTGCCTCTCAGGGAGATGGATTACCTATGCAGATGGGGGAATACCTCCCATTGGCGTAGTATCTATAATAAAGTGCTACAGCTATGCCAGTGTAGTGTCTTAAGTCTAGATAAGCCAGAAGTTAAATGTTTGTTTAGAACATTTTGTAAGAAAATATTGCTAATGACTATTAACACTTAATTTAAAAAATAAAATTCTCTGTTAAAGGGAGATGGTAGCAAATTACAATAATTTGGACAGCCTCTATTTTTTTAAAACTAATATTTCTTCATGCTTCCCTGGCAAACTGTATTTTACTTGCAGGGTCTTCTTGTTTTGTGTATTGCACAGCATCTAGCACAAGAGGGCTCTCATCTCTGATTAGGGCCTCTTGACACAACTACAGTACTAATAATTAATATTTAAAATATGAAACAAGAATACACCACGAGCTGCTAAACCAAAATAAATAAGGATCAATTTTTTGAAGAAGCATGTTATTTAGAGAGAGAGTGGTTTAAACAAGATTAAATAACAGCTTTTAATGCTTTAAAATGTCTGTAAATTACATATCAAAATACACATGCCGTTTTCAGTAAAGACTCTTAGAAGACTCTTAGACTTTTAGAAAGTAATTAGACAAGAAAATAATAAAAACATCAACATTTAAACTCTAAAAATTAATTGTACTAACTGGGCTAAAATGATGTCAAAATAACATGAAAAAGGTTATTCTGTAAACTTCCCAAGCATAATATTAATTGTTTGCCTTAATTTGACAAAGATACTGTAATTGCTAATGACTGTGGAAGGATATCTAGAGAACTTTTACCAGACAATAGCCAGACTGAGAGTTTGTTATGACTGAAGAGAAAATTACATGTCCAATTCATGCTAAGAGTATTATTCAGCCTAATATGACTGTTATTGCTTGCTTTATTAGAGTGCTTCAGGGTTTGTTCATAAATATTTGCTCTAGTGATTTAGGAATACTGGAAACTTGTATTTTCTGCTATGCTCTAACACTGGAATTAGCCCTTAATCCCAATATTATCTGTATAATCATTTGTGTTAACTTTTTAACAACCTGTGGTAAAACTATATTAAAAGATATTTCTGTATTGCACATTTGTGGGCCAAATTCTGCTCTGTTATTTCCGTGGAACTCATGTGACACCAAGCAGGCTGAATTGGCTTTAAATGAGGACAAAATATGTATCATTTTTTCACTACTGATAGACAGCAGAGCTGTTTGTTGTGAGTAAGGGTATTTGCGAGTGTAATTTTTCAGCTATTTGAACAAATAATATACTGTAATATTTTCTATGCAAGCAATTTGTTAGTAGCAGTCTGCTGTGAAAATTTTATACAGCTGCATGTTATGTTCTAGCAGTGGGTTACTTCTGATCACCCTGGGATAAAGGTGTGTGAGAAACAACTGTCAGTAAGTATGTTGTTTAAAATAAGTCTCTCTTTGCTGCTCCTAGGATCAGGTATAGCGTTTCTCACCAGTGGGTCTAAAAAGAAAAGTGTTTGAAATTGTAGTGTACAGAAAAGCAGTTGAGTGGAGGAGTCATATTTACATGATATACGGCACTCGTTCCATGTAATAATGAAGATGGTACTTAGCTGAGGTGTATATTACTGGAGAGGAGTTCACTTGTAATAGAATGTTTGAATGTGCAGAACCTTAATATTTGCATTTTTGCTTTTTAAAAATTTATCATTGCCACCATAGTATCCCTAATAGTGAAGCTGCCAGAGAAAAAAAATCACATTTATGGATATTTTTCATTAATGGCATTTTGATACTATGGTGAGGAATGTGGTTTAAAAATATAGAAAAATTAAATATATGAAAGATGATATAATTTAGATTAGTCTGTATTGCTTATGTTTTCAATACAGTATATCCCCTGGACACTTGACAGTGAAGGGCACTAAAGTAATATGTAAGCATAGATGTCTACATGTAATGCACACTTTTAAACTACAGTAAAACCTTAACATACGAGCGAGTCAACTTACGAGTTTTTTGAGATACGAGTCGTCGTGCGGTCGATTTTTTGCTTTGAGATGCGAGCCAATATTTGAGTTATGAGTGAGCTTACGCCACACGCCGCCATTAGGAGGAAGCGTGTGAGCGTTCAGTTCATGTGTTTATCTCGCCGTGCTCGCATCTTTGTCTGACCTTCAAGGTAAATACACTTAATAAAACCAGTTTATTTCTTTACATTCTCTTTTATTATGTATTATTATTTTTTATACATTATTTGTTTATAAAGTACATTTTTCTTATTTAAAAACGTAAAACAAATTGGGGTGGTTTTTGGGGGGCGGGAACAGATTAATAGCATTTCAGTTAATTTCAATGGGGAAAATTATTTTGACATACGAGCAAATTAAGTTACGAGCTCGGTCACAGAACGAATTAAACTCGTAAGTCAGGGTACTACTGTATACAGAGGTGTTTGTTGTAAATTAATGAGAGAATGCACTGCTTTTGGCTTAGGGAATGTTTTGCTGTTGCCAAATATATTCTAATTCTTTTCATGGTTGTTCCATGTATTTATTGTACAAATATATATATATAAAAGTAAGGATATTTTAATTGCTTGATTTATAACCAATAGTGGGAGCGTATCAGTATAAATAGTCATGCTTGGTTTTGTTTTTTGTTTTTTTAAAAAAAAGCAAACAAGTATATGTAGGGAAAATACTGACAGTTACAGGTCTGATCTGCAAAGATATTCATGCGTGCAGACCCTCATTCTTGTGTTGGCTTCAGCAAGGCTCTATGCAGGGGGTAAAACTCTCCTTATGTGAATTTTTTTGGATGATCAGTGCTTATAACTGCTTACTCAGAATGTTAAGGATGGATTTATTTGCATTCTATGC
This sequence comes from Mesoclemmys tuberculata, assembly GCA_007922155.1. Lineage (NCBI taxonomy): Eukaryota > Metazoa > Chordata > Testudines > Chelidae > Mesoclemmys > Mesoclemmys tuberculata. The sequence continues at coordinate 49,977,606 of ML675601.1, forward strand.
GTATTTCTTCACTGCAGAGTTAAGAGTCTCTTACTCAGGTTTTAGCCCAAGCTCCCTACCATCCACAAAGGAAAAAAGTAGGTTTGTATGTACTTTAAGCCTGGGATAGCTTACCCATCTCCCACTTTGCAGTGAGGATGTGGGCAACGTCTTCTGCATGTTGGTAGATCTCCAAATGTTAAAAGCATTTTCTCCCATGTAATATACAACAGGCCATTGGTGAAAGCTTTGGTAGAGAGAACTCAGCTATGAAACCTGCTGTTGTTTTTATTATTATGATAGTGCCTAGAGGGCCTCAACTGATTGTACTGCCCAGACACATAAGGAAGAGTCAGCTTTGCTCTGCAGTCTGCTCAGAGGAAGGATATTAATGTACTAATATATAGTGAAATTAGTGGGACTGTTCATGTGATTAAGAACTGCTGGAGTGGGACCTTGAAATAATTAGACAATAACTAAATGCCTTTATATGGCTTCCGTTGCAAGGTATGGTACAGCAAAACATAATTAAGCCACAAAATATTAAATGCTAGAAAAAAAATCAGCATTTTATTTATGATGTTTATAATTTTATACATTTTATAATGAAAATACAAACCTTTTTCTTTATAATTTATTATTATTATTATTATTATTAATAATATTAATTTGTATTGTGATAGTGCCTGCGGGCTCCGGTTGAAGATTAGGGCCCCGCTGTGCTGAGTGCTCTGTGCACACATCACGGAAAGATGTTCACTGCCCCAAAGAGTTTACAGAATGGGGGCAATCAATAGAAAAACAGAAAGTGAGTCCTGTAGTTGTGGAGGACAGTGGCTAAACGCTCTTTCTTACTGGGGCTCCAGGTTGTAACTTGAACACACCAAATGCTTTGATTTTGACTTCCATGGACAACCTGAATATTTCATAGAAAGTTTTCTCAGGTACAGACGGCCATAACCATTAAAGGCCACATCTTGTCCAATAACAAACTTGGGTAGCTCTGGACCTCTACAAAGGACCTCTACATTCTGTTTAAGATTGCATTAGGCTCAGTAGGTCTAAGGCAGCCACTATGGGAGTAGACAAAACAATGTGTCTCAGATCGGTGCAGCACTAGATTATATGTATGTATGCATATTTCTGATATATAATATAATAAATTATTGAACTGCAGTAGCACATAGTAGCCCCACTCAACGATCAGGATCTATCACATTGTGGTAGGTACTGTTCATATCTATGATGGAAAGATGGTCCCTGCTCTGAAGAACATACATTCTAAATAAACACGTCATGGCTCTTCAAAAAAGCTGCTTATTATGGTATTAGTTTCCATATAGCCATGGGTGGTTTCCTGAAAGTCTCTTCCCTCCAGCTTCCATCCCTCTCATAGTTAAAGCAGATCCTCAAGAGGTCTGCTATGTCTGGAACCCATTGTATGGAGAAGGCTTGTCCATCAGTGCAATAAAATTATGGAAGTTGACACATGAGATTGGGTAGGCAAAAATTTGTAAATGATTGAGATGGCTAAACGGGATGCAGGCAAAAGGCTTTTTGAAAGTTGTAGATGTTCCCCTTCCTGCCTACACCTTTCTGCAACTGAAAAACAATGATCTTCTTTGTATTTTTATTCAGTATTTTTATTAAAACAAGGGAGACTTTAAAAACGTTTTCAATTCAAATTTATTTTTAATACAAGGACATGTAAACAATTTCAAGCAGACTCTGCTGTACAGAGGAAAAATCCCTTGCATGTTTGTTTATTTAATATTTGCATAACAGTGGCACCTAAAGGCCCCAGTCAGGTTAGGTGCTCTATTGTGTGGTGTATCAACATAATAAAATACAGCCCTGCCCCGAAGAAGTAACTATTATAAAGACAGGTAATATTGACATCTGCTCTCTTCTCCCCACACCACTGAAGAAAGATTTTCTATTGATCCTTTACACCCAGATAGGCCACAGCTGCCAACATGCTCTTTTTCCAACTCCAGCTGGCAAGAAGGTCTGTTTATTTTGGACAATGATGTGACCACAACAGTGCATACATGGGTTATCTCTAAGGTGGACTACTCTCATTCATTCTAGATAGGCCTCTTTAAGAAACTCACAAATAAGCTGTAATAGTTCATAACACAACTTCCTGTCTGCTTATCAGGACAAGCCAAACTATGCATATTATGCCAGTGCTATCCAGCCCTTGCTGGTTCTTAGGTCACTAATGTATTTACTACAAGGCTCTGGCTGTAATTCACAAAGCCCGACAGGGATAGGTGCCATTTATGCCAGACACTGTCTCTTCAAATCCTAACTCTAACCCTAAAGAAGAGAATCTATCCCCCAAAGAGAATGGGATGCAGAGACTTTTCTATAATTGGCTGTAGCTCTGGAATATCCTCGAAATCCCGCAAATCCTACACCTACCCTTTCAGATCCCTCCAAGTACCAAAGCATTCTCCAAAGATCCCAACAAGAATGTAAGCTATGTTGCACCCAAAGATAGCAGACCACACACACACAATCATAACAGTATTCGGATAGTAAACTATCTACTAGCTTTTGTAAAGTATGCAGGTATTGTAAATAAAGTCACTTTAGAAATGCTGAAATAGAGCTGATTAAAATATTTCAAAATTGTAATGACTGACTTTTTCATCTGAATTTTTATGAGGGGAAAAAAAAGACACTGTGAAAATTGCCTGGTTTTGTCCAACTCCAATTATTATAGATCAACAGGAAGCATTAACTCCTCATTCCAGTATAATATACATAAGAGCGTATGACTTTCCATCTTCAGAGAACTTTATGAACTTCAGCTCTTACAACAGACTTGTGTTGTAAGCATTATACAATTTTACAGATGTGGAAATATATAGAAGAGATGCAACACCTACATTTTTTCAACTTGAAGACAGTTGGACCCTGATTTTCAGATGGGTGGAACATTCCCTTTCAGCTCCCCTTGATTACAGCTGGAGTTGTGGGTAATAATCAACTCTGAAAATCAGGTCCTAGAAATTTCAAGTTGGGCACCTAACATTAGTGGATGCTTTTTGAAAATGTAGGCTTTGTTCAAGGTCTCAGACAGACCAATGTAGTCTGGAAATAGAATTTGGGAGTTCTTTGCTCCCAATTCTAGTTGAGGCTACTCTTTAAGGTCACAGATGCTCCACGGCTAAACTTTGCAACTGTAGAATACAAAAGGCCTATAGTTTTCACATCAAGCTAATCTCTTCAGTTTAGAAATTAATCACACAGTCCATTACAAATTGATGCTGTTGTCTAAAATATTAGTCAGTTTTGCAATCATAAGTTCTTTATTGTAGCATTTATAAGTAGGGTGGGACAGAATTTATGATGAGCTAAGTATGTTGATTACTTGGTTGCACAGTGTAGGCCAAATTCATTCTTGGTATAGTCCTGTTCAAGATTATGATGATACACCAGGAATGAATTTAGGCTATTAAATCTTCCTTTATTTAGGAAACAAATTTGCAGCAGAATGGAGAGAGTAAGCCTATGCCTTTCCTCCAAAAGTCAGTGATCTTGGAATTAGTTGAGGGAATTGGTTTGATGATTTTACTTAGGTTCCATGATTGTGATGTAAATAAATAGAAATGTTTATTTTTTTTCTCCTTACTCCTCTGTATTTGGCTTATCTCGTAGGAAAAGCTGACTGTGGTACGTCTCATAATGTTTTAACATTTGCCATGCAGTTGGATTACATCCTGCTGAGATTTTTAATAAGGAAGTCCATACTTGACTTGCGGCATAATCTGCATTTATAACTATAACGTCACAGACACTGTTTTTATTAATGTTGCTTCTTGAACAAATGTCTCTTGAAAGTTTCAAATTCAGTGAAAATAGAGTAATGCTGAACATATGAAAAAAGGAAAAACACTGAAAGAAGTTAAATTGTTTGCCTCCTGTGCAGGGTACTTTGTATTATCACCACCAGCATGAGATTTTAAAATATCACTAGTATGAAGATCTTACATGTGAGTTCAGAGTTTTCTCACTACATGATCTTTTGTTCAGTTTTACCATTTGGTGTTTACCTTTGCTCGTAGGAAGAGTTCTGGAATGAGTAGAATGCTTTTTAAATGATAAACACTAACTGTTGAGTTTTGGTTCCAGAATTTTTTGTGGTTAAAGATATACTATAATTAATATAATGTAGTGTTACATTCTGAATAACCAAAAATAATAGGAGAAAAAAAATAGAGAAAAAGATTCTAATTTCACTGACTTTGAATAATTTTTTGAATTTACCATAACTTCCTCATTACTTAGTAATAATTTATGAATTTTGTGTTTTCCACCTGAGGATCGCATATATTTAGAGATCTTTACACATATTCATGATTTAAGCATTACTATATTCCTGTGAGGTAGGTTATGGTATCCCAATTTTATAGATGAGGAAAATGAGTCACGCAGATATCAAGTGATTCATCCAAGGTCAAAAAGGAAGTCTGCAGTGCAGCTTTGAAAAAGAACCCAGATCTCCTGACTCTCTTGTGCCTTAAACACAAGACCACCCTTCTTCTAAAATGAAATGTATAATACTGCAGGCATGTTTTGAATCACTATATTTCTTAAATAGAACTTTTAATGATTCTGTAGGACAAATACAGTTCGTGATACAATTACCTCTTCTGTGGAAAAAGTTGTGAAATAGCTATAAGCATTAGTCAAATACGCAACTCGTGGTAAATACAGTGTAAATGCAATTTGTCTTTAAATTTAAGTATTCCCAGGTAGATTGGCCAGATTAACAAACATACTCTCCTTTTTTCCATTGCAGCATGCGTGTTCCGTTATAATGGGCTCTCGTTTGTCTACCTCGTCTACCTCTTGCTCATTCCTTTATTTTCAGAACCCACAAAAACGACGATGCAAGGTAAGAGTTTCCCTATATGTTTTAAAGGTACCTAACAGATTTAATGTGTAGAAAAATCTTGTAGGTGGTATAAGATGGAGTCTTATAGTTATTTCTTCTTTATGCTTTGATTAGTTTGAACTTTTTCTCAGGTACATGAGCAGGTTTTGTAATATGTCTTGTAAGCTCACTGACTCTGGAGTGAGTACTGCCTAGTAACTGATCTGATTATATTCAACTATGGAGTATTCGTTTAACAATGTATATTTTAGTTACCTATATAGACGTCGGCACCACACTGATCTCCCCATTAGCATGAGCTTGTCAATTTTGTTTTCAGTTTTACAGATGCAGAGTAACTAAATGTATCATGGATAAAGATATTCATAGGTCATGTAACAATCACACTTCCATTTAAAAAATGTGAAAATAGGACTCCAGAAATGAAAAAACAGAAGCCATTTCAGAATAAGGATATTTGTTATTCCAGTGGGGTATCTTGCAACAACAAAGGGGTTAATCTGTAAAAGTCTGTTCTCAGAAGATGCTAAGCAACAGTACTGTAACTTCAGGATCACTGAACAGTCGATGGAAAATTTCCTGTGGTAAGGTAATACTTCCTTTCTGTGTTTTATCACTGATAGGTATGGTCACTCAGTAGCTTGTGGGAGCTGCTATGGTGGGTAGATCTCTGCTAAACTGTTCTTAACTGCCTTTAGAACTCTCCATCCCATGTGGTTTGAATCAAACTCTTGTATCCACAGTTCATCTTCAGGCTATTATTTACAATAGTATCTCTCATCAAGAAGCATCATTTTATTTTTACTCAGGTGAGTGGTGCGGTGGAGAATAAAAATAAGCTTTTCCCACATGACAGTGAAGGAGAAAATGGGTCTTGTTAAGGCTGATACTATAGGTTGAAAATGTGATCTAAAGCTTTGGTTTTGTTTTGAATGTTGTGGGTACCATGTGCATATAGCATACTTCCCCACACTGCACCTTTCTCTAACACCTCTTGGACCACTCTGATGGTTAATGGAAAATCAAACCATTGTATTCAATAAACATCCTTAAAGAAATAAATTAGAAAATATAAACTTTAAACAAAAATATCTCAAATTACTAGGCCCCTATGGAGGTCTTACCTGAATCAGTAGCATCCCATTCATATAAAGGCCCCTATAATATCTCTCCGAATACAAGGCTTCTATTAGCACACCAGTCACCCCAAATGGGTCTGCCAAATTGCATCTGGAGCTATCCCTTTCCATTTTTAGCAGTAAGTTATCGCCCACCAATTTGTTTCATTTTTACTCTCATGAAAACCTCCCTTTGGTACCTTTCAGGCTGGGGTCAGTGTGGCTCCCCCTTCTTCCTGACAACAGTAGCCTTGACCTTCTCCCAGGATAGCTCTTGTCTGGTAGTTTTGTATACTACAGGACTCTAGATTTAATATACATATAAAATCTTTGTTTCTGAAAAACAGTGTCTGATTCTTTGTTTCTGATTCAGTGTCCTCTTTCTGTAATGTCTGCTCTTCTGAACACTAGATCAGAGAAAACAGCAGCTCTTACCTTTTGAGAGGGAAGGAGAGTCATGCTAGTCAACTTGCAGTTTGAAAGACTCCAGCCTCTTAACTTTTCGGATTATGGTGACTTGGTTGAGTAACAAGGTCTCACCAAATGCATACACTAGGGCACATTAACCAACAAGTAACCTACCTACAAATGTTTTAATGAGAAATAACAATACTACTTCTGAAAACAACGGCAACCAATTCAGTGTCTTGCATATGCAAACTCAATTGGCAGTTACTCCATTTTACCCCCTTTTACACTCCTGTTGGTGGCAGGAAACATTTTTCTTTCTTGAATTCACTGAAAAGATTCTTTGAGGAATTTTTAACGTTGTCTAAGTGCAGCCTCTCAACCGCAGGGTACCATCCTTTTTCTCATTACTGGGAAGACATGAGAAATGGAAACTTTCAGGAATTTGTAGTATTCTTGTTCCATTTATAACACATGAAGAAATCATCTAAGTACAAATGGTTATTTTTACCAAGTTAAAGTACAGTTTTCTGTTCTAGGCCTCATTAAGAGTTAATGCACAAAACTAGATTGAAGAATGGGTGAAAAAAAAGAAATTCTACTCCAAATATCTTTCATCTTATATACTTATTTAATTTTATGGCCCCTATTACAGTACAGTAGTATTTGAGCACCTACACAAAGTTCCATTGAGGGGATAGAGAGTCAAAACTAGTCTTGCACTATGAAAAATATGTGCCCACCATAATAATTAATTTATTAATTGACTTTCACCATTTTCTATGCTAGTCAGTGTAAATGCTGATGCTTTTTTGAAACCTTCAAAGTAATGTCCAAAATAATATCCTGCCACAGTGAGTTCCACCTGTTAGTTACATGTAGGCTAAAAATGCATTTAGTTAATCCATTTTACAGTAAATGTGTTGCCTTTTAATTTATTATAATTATTTTGATTATAAGAGCACCTGAGGAACCCAACTGAGAATGGGGCCATGCTGTGCTAGGCACTGCACATATAGATAGTGAGGGACAAAGTTTAAAGTCAAAATAGACAAGATATTTAAAAGATGGCAGAAGAGAAGTAGTATTAAACATATTTTACTGATGGAGAACTGAGGCATGGAGAGATTAAGATGGAATTTTCCAAAGTTGGTAGTCTTCTGTTGACTTTAATAGGAGCAGAGTTAGGGTGAAATTCTCAAAAGCATTCACCATTGACCTAAGTGGCTTGGCTAAGGTAATATATCCATGGAATGTGTGACAGAGCCAGGAATTGAACTCAGGAGTTCCAATTCCCAGTTCAGTAACTTAATCCCCAATCTATCATTCCTTTATTTTTAATCTAATACCATCTTCCTCATGTATTATGGAATAAAGAGGAGCATTCCTCTTTCCATCTCTGTATCATTCACTAATTCATATACTTCTACCATGGTTCCTCTTAATTTTCCCCTTCCCAAAGGCCCTGTAGATTTAACCAGTCAATTGCCCCAAAACCTGAGTGGCATTAATGCAGTGCTTTGGCTGGAGCCCAATGGGTGGGATTAGTTTATGCTTGGATGCATAAGTGCCCAGAGCAGCCAGCAAAAACAGAAGTGTAAAATAAAAAAAGCATAAAGAGCAAATTCTCAAAACGTTAGGGAATCCCAATCTAAGTAAAACTGTCAGTCATTTTTACAGTGGAAAGTTACAAGGACAGTGAGAAAATGAAACGTTAGTAAATTCCCAGATGTGGGTTAAAGTTTCTCTTAAAAGCACTGAAGGTGACAGATGAGACGGAAGCAGCAAGCCTAGAAGGGGAATACGGGTGCAGCTTCCCAGCTAATATCCGTTTACTAGGTTGATTTTATGTGTTTTCCTTTTTTTGCCCTTTCCGTGCCAGCAAGAATGACTGACAATTTAAACATACATTTTCTTACAACCAGATGTGATATTTTTGACAGTCCTCCTCCTCATCTCATTTGAGTGTTTTTTTTTAAATTTTTTATTTTATACGCTTTTAAAACAAATACCTAAGTGGTTTGATGGTTGCACTTTAAAACAATCCAATATGTGTCATTGTCAGCAGAGCTTTTTTGCCAATGAGGAATGCTTCAAAGAATTTCAGATAGACTTTCAGTAATTTTATATCATGGTGTGCTACACTACTCATCAGCTTGCTATTTAGTGTGATGTCTTGGTGCATTTTTTATTCAGAGTAAAAGAATTTAAAATCCAAACTTAATGTACTTAGAACAGTACATCTTCTGAGGAAGATGGATGTTAACTTTAAATGTGTGGAATGTGAAGGTTTAAATAACTTAGCCTGTTCACTTTTAAGTTGTATATATGTGTGTATATATATCTTTCTCTATCACATGTATGTGTGTGTCCAGAGAATATAAAAAAGGGGAAAATTTATAGTTATTTTAGCTAGAAACAGCCAAACCACTATTAAATCAGTCAAAATATTAAATAAAGCAAACTTTCTATAAAATAGAAAAAATAAACATCTCACTATGTCTTCATATTATCCTTTCCTCCTTTCCCTGTCCTCTTTCTGGACTTCACTTTTTAGTCTATACAGTATCTGAGTCTTCTCATCTATTTTTAATGTTTCCTTTCAATTAATTTTTCACTGAAGTCTGCTTTCTTTCATTGCATGTTTGTTTTGCTTGCATTTTTACTTTTGTTTTTTGTTTCTGTCCATTTTTCCTCGTTTCCCCTCTCTCTGACCGACTCCACTCATCTACCCACCACTTCCATTCTTCCATCACCATTCCCATTCCTCCAGGTCTTTCTCTTCACCTTTCTCTTTCACTCGAACCTTCTAGTATTTCCTCCTCCTTCCCGCTATTTCTTTTTCCTTTGTTGGTCTTCTCTCCTCCAGCTTTAAAGGCTTCACTCACAAAATTACCACAGGTCAGTAGGTTGGCATGAACAAAATCAGTATGGCTGAAATTCTCTTCTAAAAGTTCTGAGAGGGTGCATTATTACAAACAGTAGGGAGTAAAATATTGTATTAAACTACATTGTACATGAAATTCCTTTTAACACTTCTCTATCTCCTAGAAAAATGTGATCACTAAAATAACTCAGTACTAAATCTCATCTCTGTTTTGATGCATACACATTGGTCCTTTCTCCACATGAGTTATGTTCTTGCCCATTGATCTTAGATCTCATCTATCTCTAAAAGGACTTGCCTTCTCCCAATTAGAGCTGAAAATTTAAGCTATTAATTTACCAGAAAAAAATTAATTGAATATGTTACTTACTGAAATGATAGGCAACCATCTATAAAGCTGGCTGAATATTGGAAAACTTATTCACGGATGACCTGTGCATTTAAAATTCATTGGATTAATTGTTTGTTCATCATTGGGTAGTTATTTGTTCCGCTCTACCTCCAATGTTCTTCTAAATCAATTACAATGAAGTTAATATAAACACAAAATGTAGCATTCTCTGTGGAAAGATTATAAAGAAGAAATATTTGTTGCAGATATCAGATTAGTTAATTTGATTATAGAGGTAGTTTAAAACTGCTTGAGCTAAATTATCAAGCATGGTAATAGGGACTGCTCTTGATGCAAATATAATTTTACATTTATTCTAAAGCCATGTAGCTTTTAGGTTGTGGTTACTCTTATATAAACAATGTCTGACTAGTGACTGGTTTATTACTTACAGTAGCTCTCTTGAGATAAACACTAAGTATTAACAGTTTAATAGACCAGTTGCAAACTATAATTCTGTTGTCCTGATTGGGGATCAATGGAGTAGTGTGTTTAGAACTGTTTTAATTATACTTATTTCTCTCTCAAAAGAGTAGAGTAAGTAAAGTTACATCTTATATTTAAATGCACTTGTCTCGTACAGGAGAAATTACTTAATATCTTTGTATAAGCTTGAGGCATCAGTAAGGTTTTTTTATATAGTTCAGAAAATGCTTTTAAGCAATTAAAAATGTGGCTTTTACTGGATTGGGCATATGTCTGCTTATAGAACCATGCCAGCCTGCTACATAAACATTTGGCTCAAAATACTGCAGCTCAGCTAGGTTTCTTTATTTTCAGTGTTATGGAAACTCCCAGGGGTGAGTAGTGGATTTCGTTGCAACTGAGAGGCCAAATCCAGAAGTATTTACTCATTCCTTACTCAGACAAATTTTAGTAAAAATGAAGCAAGGTCTTCAAAATCTGTGCCAGCCCAACATCAGAAATCCTCTTGCTTTTCACAAATGGAGAGCTTTTCTGTTGGTTGCTAGTATCATACCCCATTTTCACTGCTTTCCTATCAGACCATTTTTTTGGGGGGAAAAAACCTTCAAATTAATTTGAAGCAGACCTGTGGATATGGGTAGCATAGAGGGCGATTGCCTACTGGCCCAGCGATTTAAAAGGGCCTGAGGGGATAGGAGGATGGATACATATCCTCCTGTCCCCACTGCTTGTGCTCTCTGCCCCTCCCCTGAGCTGAGCTTATTCATTATGTGCCATGCAGTTCCAGGGTGCCTGAGGAAGTGGTATCTGCTACACAGCTTCCCAGGTTCTTTAGTAATCTCCCTGGAGAGTCCAAGGGACCCAGGGAGCTGAGTAGCAGATACTGCCTCCTCAATCACGTGGCAACCTGCATGGCACATAATAGATCAACAAAAACTTCCGGAGGAAGCCCGCTCGTCCAGCAGCCATCCCTTTCTAGGGGTCCATTGACTGTTCTGCCCTTGAGCCTGGAACTGCTGTCGGTGAGCCTGATTTTAAGTGAATGGTGCTTATGAGAAGCACTATACTGACAGGCCTGGAAATGGAAATTCTCTATTCCTAGCCTGGGCGTTTTATACCACAGTCAGCAACAATACCCTTTGGTGTGTGTCAAGCTTTGCAAAGCGGCATGCTCTAATGTGAGAAGATAGATTTCTGCTTCTGTGCCCATTTACACATGACCTCTCTAAAGAAACAGTCAACAGAGATTCCAGGTAGATGGCTGATATTATGGACACCAGTTGTCATCTTCATCATTGTTTAGGTGCCAGAAACATTTTTGGAGCTGAATAAAGCAGAATCCAGACATCACCTGGCCTTGCCTTTATGATCGAAGCAAAGCAGGGATGGTAGACAGGGTAAAGTGGGAAGCCAAAAGGAGGAAATAACTAGGATTTTTATTTTACCATATATTATTAAATCATTGGTGCTTTTTTGTGATATCCCAGAAAATGTATATCTCCAGGAGAGATCACAATGGAAAGGGAAGTAGTGTCTTTGCAGACTGGAGTTGGCTAAGAGCTTCATAAATAGGGACAGTATTGAAGAAGGTGTGGAGATGATTGTGATAATGTGAAATTAGGGAATGAATGCAGGAACTAGAAGCACTGCTGTGCTGTTGGGCTGCCAGAATATGGGCTAAGACACGAGTTTGTTTCGCATACAGGTCACCCAACTGTGATCGTGTCATTGAGCTTTGGCCATTCCCATTATGGCAAGGACCTGATAGTGAAAGTCTCCTTACTCTTTTATCCCTTAAACCATTCATAAACAGGGCATAGAAAACTTTGTCTTTGTCTGTCTGTCTAGAGTTAAATCGAGAGCTTTGAATCTCATTGCAATGAGCAGTTTTGTACTGTAACTAAATTTATCAACATTTAAGAACATGAGATTGTGGTGGGGCACATCCCCACACCTGTCAGGAACGAGTTAAAGCTCCTTTGGGCACAGTCAGCCTCAACCTGGTGTGCCTGTGGCAGTGTTTGAAAAAGTTTCCTTTTTCTTGATAACGAAGGAGAGCTGCTGCTCACATCTCCTTTACTTGAACTGTGTGGTAGATTTGAGGATTTAGCCCCTAATGAGAAGAAAAAGAACTGTGGCTTTGACTAGATGGGTGAGTGATACCATATAATTGTATGCTTAGGTATTGAATATAGAATAGTAGCAGACATATAAAGCTACCTGCATCAGTTTTTTGCTAAAACTCCTTTTGTTCCCCCCCTTTTAATACCATTTATATTTTAAACAATCATGTTTGATTATGTTGTCATAAAAGCAGATGGAAGAAAATCCAGTAAATTATTAGGTATGCCTCTTTATTACAGTGATCAATCTAAGAATGAGAGGAATTCCTATAAAAGCAGCATGTGCCAGTGTTTTAAAAAGCAATTGTGGCTGTTTTCAGTTACTCTGCTGTTGATACAGCCCTGCTCAAGATCATACAATCACACTACGGTACTTCAAGGCCTGCCCTGAAGCCACCATGTACAATATTGCAGGCAACCAGAGGATGCCTGAATGAGCACTTAAAAATGAGCTCCAGACTGAGCTAGCCATCAGGCCAGGCTGTGACAATGGCATCATTTGTTGTTGCTTTAGTTGCAGCATGGCCTGTTCATCATAAATCTGTTAGAAAACTGTCTGACTTGTAATACTTGAAATTTGTCTGCTGGTGTAAACTTCCTTCCACTCAAGTAAATAAACTATTTATTTGTGGTCTCTTTTCCCTCCTTCCTTCCCCAATTTGCTGCACACAGTATCTGTCTTGTTTAACATGCAATCAGGTGAGAATGGAGGTGGTTAGAGGTAGTGCCTATGTATTTCCCAGATTAGACACCTTGGAATGGTGCTGCTGTTTTCTGTTACATTTGTCAGTGTGCTTCTTACCATTTAGTAGAAGGGAATAGAGTATAGTGAGGAGGCTGATCAAAAACTGGCAGTAGAATGTAATATCACGTAAGTGTATATTTATAAAGGATGGCTTGGACTAAACCACAGATCTGACCCTAACCTGAACTTTGTGACTGGCCCTGTCTCTGTAATGGATGGAAACTTTGAATTCAGACACCTTGGAGTTTGAAGAAGTTCAAATGTAGGTCCAGATTCTGCATCTTGGTCCCATTTCTAGTATATATTTTAAAAAATTAAAATGAAGACTGTATTGTGCAGCACCGGCTCATATAGGGAGGGGGCGGGACAGAATGGTTCAGCTCTGCATAGACCAGGGATAGATCCTGGAATAGCTGAGCCACTGGAGTCCAGGGCCAGCCCTAGACCAAATGGCGCCCCTGATGTCTGTCTTATTGTATATGTCTGTCTTGTTTCTATAGGTCACAGTGAAATCAAGCAGCTTCTTGTCAGAGTAGTAGCAGTAGTGATGGTCATCAACTGCGTTTGTAATGCCTTGCTTACAATATTTACTTGGAACAGGATATCCTGCCAAACCACTACTGAGACTAGAAGTTTGAAGTCAGTGATCTGGTTTGCCAGGCTTTGTGCCTTATGTCGGATTCTGGCCTCGGCTTTCTTTGTCTGCACCAGTTCCATCAGAGCTTTGTAAACCTCAGTCACTTGGTACCTGGCTGGCCTTACGCTAGCAATGCAGCTCTCAGCAAGTGTCACTTAGCGGCTTCACAGTCAGATTTGTAGCACTGTCTCTGAGGATCTTCCACCTGATAAATGATTCTGAAAACAGGACGTATATCCTGTGCAGTACTCCAAACAGATACTTCATCTAAAGAGGATGATGCTGCATTTGACACAACCAGCCTGAGGGCAGCCACAAGGCACAAAGAAATCTCCAGGATTCAGCACAAGGATTCTTGCCTGGACGCCACTGTTTCTTCCCTTGATGTTTGCGCCGTTGTCATAGCCTTGACCATGGCAGTCCTGAAGCTTTATTTTATTCTAATTCAAAACATTCATAAACAGTTCTGTTAGGCCTCTTCTAGTAGAGTCGTTGAAAGACCAGAAATTGCGCTCCTTTACTTGGATACAGCCATCCCTATCATCAGCAAGTCTTACTGTAAATGATATCTTTTCATTGTGACTAATTTCAGGAGTGCAGTCTATTATTGTGGTGTAATACTTGGCCTTGTCAAGCCGCATCAATAGGTTATCAAGCACCTTCCTTGTCATAAGGTCAATCAATTTGTTTTGCATTGTTTTGCAGTAGTAAAAGTCCATATCTTCTTTATAAACTACTCAACATTGTCATATTTACCAAAGAGCTGTACCAAACTGAGGAAATTATCATTATGTCCAGTGAACAACTTCTCCAGTGAGCCCTGGAAAGTCAAATTCTTTGCAAGGAGGAGGGTAATTGAGTTCAGATACTCGAGCATGTTCCTTTAATGCTGGATTTCTATGTTAAAAATGTTTTTTCTGCATCTATGCATTTATTCAGCTTGAACCTGGACTCAACCTCCATGCATCAGTTATAAAATGGCCAGGCGACTCTTCATGTTGCTTCAAAACATCAGCTAAGTTATGTTAGTAATTGTACCCAGAAAGCACAAGAACTATTTGACATTCTTGTCAAAGTTTGCCACAAAAACAGAACACTGTCAGTTGGTTTCGAGTAAACTAGCTTACTTTGATTCATTTTCTCACCATTCTAGTGCACTTTTTTGTGGTGTGACTTTGAGAAGTGTTGCTTATGTTCATTTATTGGAAACGTCATATCCTTGATTTTGCACGGCTCATTCAAAATTGTACAATCAATTTCATCAGAGTTTAGTATTGCCTTCCACAAAGCAGGATCTGATGTACCTATTTGTACTGTGCAATTTTTCTCACTGCCGTTTCTGTCATCATGGGACGCTGATTCTTCTTTATTGGTTCTCTCCTTTTTCATATAAACCAGATTTTTCTTTATCAACACTCTCCTTTACCCCTCCAGGAAAACTGTATGTTTCTCCATCACGTTCCTCACATTTCCATTCTTACCAGATAAATCTGCTAATTCTTTAGTAATAGGACTCCCATCATTTACACTTCACTCCTCAATTTCTTCTGCACTGGAATGATAGCTACTGCTTAAAGCCTGGTCTATGTTGTTCTGTTCAGATATTTTCCCATCAAATTTGTGGCTTGCTGCAAACTAGATTACAACCGACCTTTTTGCTTCCTATACTGAGCTCCTGAAGGCTTCTTCAGGGGCATCTTTTATTTTCTGCGGGGGAAAAAAGATCGTATTAGGGAGAGTAGAATTCTGTTCTGCAGTCTTAGAAAGTCATCAAGCATTACATGTTAAACATGGCAAAAAAAAGTAACAGTATTTCTCTTATTTTATATATCTTAAATAGGGATTTGGTAGACATCTCTGGTCTCGTTAAATGTTCTTTATTAGTCACTGCTTTTACTCTTCAAGTCTTGAAATACAAGTACACTACCACAGTTACGCAGTAAAACAAGGTTCACAATATTGCAGCTGGGTTCTTGCTTCATTTCAGTTTAGTTCTTATATCTCACTGACTGACTGATGATGCTTGCCCTTTTATATACCCACAAGGACATGGCTAACAACTTCCAGGAGACTCGAGGAAAATGTAGTTCTCAGACAGTCTGGTAGGTTCCATGACATTCTGCCAAGGTCCAGAACTTTCTAGGATGTTAGTGAATAACGAATCCAACTTTCTATTTTCCCTTTTGTCACTAACAACAAAAGCAGCACCCTGAGCCCAGCACCCCCCAAGACCAGCACCCCAGTTGATTGCCTGGGTCACCTGCCCCTAAATCCCACCCTGTACAATGCCTCCCCAGAGAGCAGGGACAGACACCTTCCCTTTGGCTAGGCCAGCTTTGCTTTCCCTGCAGTTGCCACCCAACTTGTGTTCCAGATTTGTTTCTGATGTCTGTAAGAGTTCCTTCAGTGCCTTACTTCAAGAAGAAATTATGAATTCCACTGGGTGACAAGTACCTACCCCTGGCAGTCCTATAATAACAGAGCATTGAGGAGCATTTATGTTAATTATCCTTCCATGTGGCTTTTGACCTGCTGCTGCTTCCTTTTGCTGCTGTGGTGACAAGGGGTTAAAAAAGTCCTGTCTTGGTTCGTTTGTATTCCTCGCTTCAGACGGGGAGGCCTGGAGAAGAAAGGAGGAAGAATTTCTTATCAGGTCCACTTCCGTTTACGGCCTGGTGACAGTTTTATGGCTTACTGTGTGGTTTTTTTTCTTTTTCTCCCTTGCTTGAGATAGTTGGATTTTTCCTAAAGGGATCAATTTCTCAAAACACACTTACACATGCAGTCATACAACGTACTCAGGTTTGACTGATTGAATGGGCCGCACCATTTCTATTCAGCCCGTGATACTGATGGGGTGAATGAATCCAATAACGGAATGCTTATTTAGCGGGAGGGGGGAGGAAAGGCAGACAGACAGACACAGAGGGAATCCTTTGAAGTCACAGGAGCTCTATTGAGCAACGGAGCTACAAAGGCTCATGAGTTAGGGAAGGGGAAAGGGTAGCCTTGTGGCTGCAGTCACTCCGCCTGTCCGTTGGGTCCCTAGGTTCAGACAGGCCCTCCTTGCTATTCACCCGACCAACTTGTGGATGGATGAGAGCAGCTGAAACCTGTCTTAGTCCAAGACTTGGTCAACGGCTCAAATCTATCATTCAATGACAGACATTCTCTGTTCAATTCAAATTCACTATTTATTGAGGGTTTTCTCTATCACAAGTTGTCTCCCCTTATCCTTTTACAATGCCTTAAACTTAAAACTTAACACTTAAAACTTATTATTTAGACAACCAATCATACTAACACAGATACTTAAAGACTTACAACTAAACAACATTTGATTAATACTTACCACATAGATGGATGAACTCAGTTGCAACAAAAACAATAAAAGTTTATGGCCAAATTTCCTTACTCTGTTATGTTCCTGGGTTTTCCTCCAGGTGGAACCTCTATTGCACACCCTGGTTACTGGTTTTCTTCCAGGTGAAACCTCTATCGCATTCACACCCTGGCTACCAGCTCTAATGCCCTATACTTTCTTGAGCAGCGAGCGGGGGAGAGGCAATGACGGTTGATCAGGCCATCTTTGTGGTGCGATTCTGGTGCACCCCTTGTGATGCGTGGCTCATCCAATTTGCCTCTCTCCTGACAACCTTATATATCTCTCTACCCCAGCGTATTGCTTGCTTAAACCAATTGTGACGTTTTGGCTACTGTCCAACCAGCAAGTCCCACGCCCGTGAGGGGACTTTTGCCCCCCTGTGGCAAGTTACACGCCTTGGAGTGACTTGCTGTTGCTGGGCAGATTCTCTGATTCAGCAGATTCTGTTACCTTAACGGTCAACAGGTCTGCTGACAAGCTTCCATTTCAGATAGCTAAACTTTTGGAAACAGCTTGGTTTGGGTAATAACTGTCTTTGTTGCCTGAGCATTCTCTATGTTGGTATGCAGTTTCTCATAAAATGGCCTTGGGGCACACATACATTACAGGCTTTATAGAAGTCTGTTACAACAGCTGCCTCAATCCTGTACTGCTAAATGACACAACATTAGTGCTTTCTCATTTTAATGAAAATGACTTGACAGTTTTTTAGATCACCGAGGGCATTTAGGAACCAGAAAATAGAGAGTGGGGAGAGGAAGAGAAGAAAATTAAGTCCCCATTAGTCCCTCTGATATTTCCCTTTGCCATTGTCTGGATCTACATGTATAGCACATTGTTCAAATCACGGGCACTGAATGTTCAATTAGAAAACTGTTCATTTACAAGCAGTCAGAGCAAAATATTGATCGGTTTGTATTAAATTATTCATGATGATGCACTTTTTTGCTAGTGTGTTTATATGCTTTTATGACTGTTAACGTGGATTGTACTAGTTAGTAAAATAAAATGTTCAGCAGGCTGGTCTCTTGTTTATGCATATTAGCTGAGCTGAAAACAGTAATATATGGTGCTGATTCACTTGTCTTTACATTTGAACAGTAGTAACTGATTCTGTCATTAAGCCAGATGTTGTCCATCAAATATTTATCATGTAGCCATTCCAAAGGCTTTTAAGGGTCCACACAAACACTGCTGATATAAGTAAGAGAACAGAGCTTTTTAACTTATTTTTAAAAAATTACTCATGTTTGAGTTCCAAGAGTTTAAGCTAATTCTGATAATGCAAGGAGCATGGGAAATAAACAGGAAGAACTGGAAATATTAGTACATAAGATTAATTGACTTAATTTGCATCACAGAGAGCTGGTGGGATAAATCTCATGAATGGCATATTGGTATAAAGGGTGATAGCTTGTTCAGGAAGGACAGTTGGGGAAAAAAGGGAGGAGGTGTTGCATGATACATCAAGAATATAACACTTGTTCTGTGGTCCAGAAGGAGGTGAGAGACAGATCAGTTGAAAGCCTGGGTGTGAAGGTAAAAGGGGAAGAAATAGCAGTGATATCATGGGGGTAGCAGAGGGGGTCTACTATCAACACCAGATCAGGAAGAGGAAGAGGATAAGGCATTTCTAGAACATCTAACACAAATATCCAAAACACAAGACCTGGTAGTAATGTGGGACTTTAACTACCCCAACATCTGTTGGAAAAGGTAATACAGCAAAACCAATCTCTGGTAGGTTCTTGGAATGTATGGGGAATAACTTTTTCTTTCAGAATGTAGAGGAAGTGACCAGGGGAACAGCCATTTTAGACTTGATTCTGACTAACAGGGAGGATTTGGTTGCAAATGTGAAAGCTGAAGGGAATTTAGGTAAAAGTGATAATATTCATATTTTTAAGTAAAGGAAGGAGTCAGAGCAATAAAATAAGGACAATTAACTTAAAAAAGCAGACTAACTCGGAGAACAGATGGGGAGGAAATTCAGTTTAAGGAGACAGTTTGAACAAGGGCCTTTAAGAGAGAGGAAAAATAGAAGAGGTCAATATGGCAGCTTTAGGAGCTGTTTAATGACCTGAAAATCAAAAAGGAATCCTACAAAAGCATGCTAAGGAAGAGTACAAAGGAATAGCAAAAGGATGATGTGACTAAATCAGGAAGACTAAAGCACAAAATGAATTACACATAGCAAGGAACATAAAAGGCAATGAGGAGAGGTTCTTGAAACACATTAGGAGCAAAGTTAGATGAAGGGAAGTGTGGGTCTTCTACTTAAAGGGGAAGGAGAGCTCAAACTGATGACAACAAGAGTGCTGACATGTTTAATGCCTGTTTTGCTTCAGTCGTCACTAAAAAGTTTAATGGTGGCCAGATACTCAACACAATATTAACAAGGAGGAAGAAATATAAGCCAAAATGGAGGCCTGAGGAAATTCATCCTAGAGTACTTAAGGAACTATCTGAAGCAATTGTCTGAGAACTCCTGGAGGATGGGTGAGGTCCCAGAAGACTGGAGAAGGGCAGTACCTCCCTTTAGAAAGGGAAACACAAAGACCTGGGAAACTACTGTGCAGTCAGCATAACTGATACCTGGAAAGATACCGGAACAAATTATTAAACAAGCAATTTGTAAGTACCTAAGGGATAATAGAGTAATAAGTAATAACCAGGATGGATTTGTCAAGAACAAATGATGCCACAGCAACCTCCTTTCCTTCTTTGGCAGAGTTACTGGCTTAGTGGAGGGGAACTCAGTAAATGTATCTTGATTTTAGTAAGGTTTTTGACACAGTCCCACAACATTCTCTTATGAAAACTAGGGAAATGTGGTTTAGATGAAATTACTATAAAGTTGGTGTGATAGCACAGAACCCTTGAGGCATCACTGAGCCCACTGTCTGACCAGCTTGGGCTCCCTCTCACACTGTAATACTGTAACAAGCCACAAATCCCTGGCAGGTATTGCATTTACATAGCCCTCCACAGGCAGGGACCACACCCAGCTCAGTTCAATTAACACTTTCCAGGCACTCATGAGCCAACAGTAGAGAAACTCCAGCTGGCTTCTCAGCCCAGGGTCCCAGGACTATACCATCTTGCCCTGGTCGAAAACCCTGACCAGTGAAGATTATTATCCAGATTTCCCCTCTTTCCAAGTGGAAGGAACACGCACCAGCTTTTGTTATGGAGCAAAGTTTGTCTAAACACTTCAAAAACACACCGGTTGAGCTAAAATATTAAACAAGATTATTAACTACAGAAAAATTGATTAAGTGATTATAAGTGGCAAGTGTAAAGAGATTAAAAGTAGTTATCAAATTAAAATAAATTTAAGATCGCAGTCTAAGTTCTCTACACTAACAAGCTCTTGAATAAGCAATGCCTGACCCTTGTTAGCCGCTACAAGCAGTTTCTTACATGCAGCTGGGCAACCTTCCTTGTCTGGGACTTCCCCACCCTCTTTTAAAGTGCTTTTGTCTTCCAGATGACTCTTCAGGTGTTCAGCTGTATGGGAGTGGAGCCAAGTGATGATGCCATGCTCCCGCTTTTAGTCTGTTTCAGCTTGCCAGAACAGACCGTGCATGTGATGTGGCCATTGGTCAAGCGACCCCATTGCAAACATGCATCTTACAGTGAAGCCTTCACTGTAAGCAATCCCTGGTAGTGCAGTCTTTCCTTGATGGGCCATTATCATGTTTGGCCACTTCATTGTTGTACCTGAAAAGCTGGTTTAGGGGGTTCCAAGGTCACAACATTTTCTAGTAGCATTTACAACAATGTTTTATTACTTCATGTACTATGGCAGCACATACAATCCAACAGGATAGTAATGGTTAGCAGATCAAGACTTCTAAAATAATACCAAACAAGGCAGACCTTGTACAGAATTTATCATAATTACATGACGTTGGTGAATATGGAGTTTCTGGGGTGGTGTTGTCAGACACAATGTGTCACAGTGGGTGCATAATTAGTTGAAAGACCACATTCAAAGAATAGTTATCTATGGCTCATTGCCCAAGTGGGAGGACACACACAGTGGGGTCCCAGAGGAGTCAGTCCTGTGTACATTACTAGTCAATATATTCATTAATGACTTGGATAATGGAGTTGATAATATAATTTGTGGGTGACACCAAACTGGGAAGTGTTGCTAGCACTGCGGAGGACTGGATTAGAAGTCAAAACAACCTTGACAATTTAAGGAACTGTTCTGAAGTCAACAAGATAAAATTCAATAAATACAAATGCTACGCTTAGGGAAGAAAAAAATCAAATGCACAATTACAAAATAGGGAGTAACTGGCTAGGAGGTAGTACTGCTGAAAATGTTCTGAGAGTTATAGTGGATCACGTTGAATGAGTCAACAATATGATGCAGTTGTGAAAAAGGCTGATATAATTCTGGGATTTATTAACAGGGGTGTCAGAGGTGAGGCATGGGAAGTAATTGTCCCCTTCTACTCTGCATTGCTGAGGCCTCAGCTGGAGTACTGTGTCCTGTTTTGGGCACCACATGCTAGGAATGATGGGAATAAATTGGGAAGTCCAGAGCAGACTAATAAAAATGATAAAAGGTTTTGAAAATGTGACTTATCAGGGACTGTTTAAAAAACCTAGGCATGTTTAGTTTTGAAAAAAGAAGACTATGGGGGAATCTGATAGTCTTCAAATATTTGAAGGGCTGTTATAAAAAGCATGGTGGATCAATTGTTTTCCATGTGCACTGCAGGTAAAACAAGAAATAATGAGCTTAATCTTCAGCAAGGGAGATTAAGGTTAGATATTAGGAAAAAAATTCTCACCGTAAGGGTAGTTAAATTCTAGATTAGGCTTCCAAGCGAGGTTGTGGAATCCCCATCACTGGAGGATTTTAAGAACATGGATGGTCTAGGTTTGCTTGGTCTTGCATTACTACAGAGGACTGGACTTGATCATCTCTCAATGCTTCCATTGAGCAGTCCCTTCCATTTCTGTGACAATGCTGGAGTGGGACAATAGGAAGAAAGAACAGTTTGAACTGGGCTGTTTTTCTCATTACAGAAATCTAAACTACACAGATTGTATTCATTGCCAAGGGCACCAGATCTTTTTGTGTAATGGCATAAACCAACACATTTTTTCTCTTGAGTAGTTCTTACATGAATAATTCTACTGCTTCGGGATTGTGTACAAATGTTTACTAGATCTGCATCAGCAGTGCTAGGGAAGTTGGGGGAAAATAAACAGTTCCCTAAATATTTCATAGAAGCAGAAATGTTAATTGAATTTTATTTTTTTTATTTTCGCTCTGTGTTTCGTAGTTATCTGTAAACAGTCGTGACATAGGGGACAGTTCTTTGGCAAATACTGAAGAGTGATAGGTGTGTAATTTTCATTGCCTTTTGGATAACTGATCCAGAAGGGCAGTTGGTTTCCATGGGACCATATCTGCAGATCTTACTCAGGCAAAACTCCCACTGTAGTAAGACAGTGGAGATTTGTCTGACTAAGTGCTGTAGGATTTGACCTCTAATAAAATGAACCAAACTCAAGACTATTTAAAAGTATCCCATTACTGGTGGAGATCAGGTAATAGAAAAATAATGTATATAGGATCCATAATGAATATTAAATCTCATTATGACCGTGTAAAGGATCCCGACCCATCCGGGTCTGCAGAGTCTTGTCGTTGGGGGAACTTAGCTCCTCCATGGGCTACCGCAGGGTCAGCAGTCTATCGCCCCGGCCCCTAGCAGGGCGGGCGAGCCAGCAGTCTATCGCCCCGGCCCCTAGCAGGGCGGGCGAGCCGGCAGTCTATTTCGGGACTAGGGGTACTCCTTCTCATCTAGGGACGGAAAGGGGTGAGGGGGGAGGGGGACGCAGGCCCACCCGACTCCACTATGTCCCAGCCCAGGGCCCTACCAGTGGCACGAGAGAACTGCCACTGGGTCAGCGGGGTTCCGGCTGCAACACACCGACATTGGGTTGGCCCCTATCTCGGCCACAAGCCGTGGCTTCCCTGAGCTACTTCCTCCCACCCAGCCCCGGAGTACCTGCATCCACGTTTGGCCCTCTAGGATACGGGGGGAGGTGGTGATTGGCAGCCCGGCCAGGCCTTCACTGTTGGTAGGTCTGGTAACTCCTGAAGGCCGTCAACCAGGAGTAGCTCCTCCAGGTCACAGGGCCCCGGGATCTCCCCTGGGCAGTCGAGGTCTCTCCACGCTGAATAGGGGTCGTCCGCCGCCGGCAACTCCTCCAGGTCGGGGCCGGCCTCTGGCAGTCTCTCTCTCCCTCCGGGGTATGGGTCTTGTCTCCAGCTGCAGGGGTCTGGCAGGCTTCCCCCCTGCTGGGGGGTTGGGCGCCCCCCCTGCCTGGGCCTGGCGGCCCTAGCTGGTCCTGGGGTTCGGACCGCTCCCCCCAGTCGTCAAGGTCGGGCAGATCTGGTCTGTCCCACCAGTGTCCGTCGGTTGCAGGTTTGTCTGGCCGGCCCTTGGCAGGCCCGGGCTGCTGCCTCTGGCGAGGCACGTCTGTCTCAGCCGGCAGCTTCTCCCTGACTGAGCTGCCTGGCTTGCCTCTTATGCTTCCCCCCCGGGCTCCTGGCCCCGCCCCTCTGCTTCCGGGTGGCTTGGCTTGCAGGGCTGGTTTCTGTCCACCGGGGACCCAGGGAGGGCTCCTCAACCCCAGGCTCGGTGGCAGGCCCAAGCGGCTTGCTACAGACCAACATTTCAATGGGTCTTGCAGGTTCTTGAAAACTCTGAAAACCAGGCCACTTATTATGGTATTTAAATTTAGGCACCCAAGTTCTGAAAATTTAAGTTTGTATTTTTTCCAAAAAGAATAGCTGTGTCAGTGGAATGCATATCTTTGTTGCCATATGTTCATTCAAATCTCATGCGAAAAAAAAGTAAGCTTGTAATACAGCCATCACATAGCTAGATGAGCTAACTTGATTTTTATTTGATCAAGATACATTTGCTTTGAATGTAAAAACATGGCCTTTGGGATTCCAGTTATCTCTTCTTTGGGTGTAGGTTTATAAGACAGCCTTTGTTACTGATTTGTAATTGAGTTGGCTGCTGCTAAATATTATTGGAAGGAAAAACCTGTAAGGGGATGCATTTTAATGGTGTGTGTTAATAAACCTTTAGGACTTGAAACCAATCTTAAAATGCTTAAAAGATCTTCCAGGACTCTGACTTCAGAACCAGATCAATCTATTCTCACTTCATTTAGCCTGACCCAGGGAAATGTATTAAATCCTATTCCCCAAGAGCCTTTTGCTGAGAAGCACAATAAGAGCTTTGCAGAAGAAAGGAGGGAAATGAGCTTCAGAGCAGGCTTGTGTGATACACGTACGGATTGCATCGCATAAACAATTGTGTGCATGGTGTGGCAAAATTAGCAGTAGGCAAAACCCATTTGGTAAAATTAGAATTCACTTGGACTTTTGCCCAAAACTTGAACAAACCACTTAAAGATTTGAAAAAAGTTTGCATCATGTCCTCGCTGCCCCATCCCCTTATTAAGACAATCAGTGACATAAAGTGGGCTCTGCAGGAAGGCTGTTCCAGATTGGAAGAGCTGGTGATACGACTGTGGGAAGGGACAGAGAGGAGGCCCATATTATCTGAGTGGGAAAAGAAATAGAGACTCATGGGGGAAGTCTTATGATATTGTGGTCCAAAATGCCATGTTGTTAAAAACTCCTTATCGTGACTTTATTTAGGACTTTTGTGGGAAATAGGAAATTCTGTACTTCTCATTTAAGGACCGCTTCTAATGATGCCTCCCATGCCATACAGGAATATAAAGGAAGTTGCTTAACTGCAATTTTTTTTCCCCAGAAATAGGCATAATAAAAATGATGTGGCTTAAAAGTAATGAAGAAGTTCAACTCAAACATAGCAGCACAGCCATGTGTAGATAAAGTTGTAAAATAAACAGTAGCTAACACAGTGCAATCCTTTGGGTCCAGCCAATCATTTAAAAAACCCACTTGCTACTCAGAAAAAACAATGATATGGGGCCATGAGGAAACCCAAGATTAATTTTATCTTGGCTTTTAAATTCCTTCTTTGTTCATTCATAAAATTCTGTGGTGAAGCTGATGAGATCATCATCTTCCTCTATTTCACACAGGGCTCAAACAAATTCTGAGCATGTTCTTTAATTGATCTTTCTGGGTGCACTGTGATTGAATTGCGAACTTTCTGGGTGCACTGTGATTGAATTGCGAATTGCGAACTGTGTGTCACATCGTAAAATCCAACTAATGGCTGGTTGAGAATTTGTCTCCCAACTCAAGTCTCTACATTTCATTTAATACTACATCAGTATATAGGTTATAGCTGGCAAATGGCTTGAGCTGATTTTTGTAAAACAATGTTGCGCAAAGTCAGAGAGGTTTTACAGTTCTACTGCATAGTTAAGTGTTGGGGAGAAGGGGAATCAATTAAAAAAGAAGCTGTCTTTAAAAATACATCTACTATTAAAGCTTCATAAAATTGGCATTTCCCTTTAGCTGTTGATTATTGGAAGCAGAAAGTTCTTACACAGACTGAGAGCTACTTTTGCCCGGGGGTGCTGTTGTGTCTTTCCTTTCTCACTGTGCTTGCAGCTATTTTCCCAGACTTCGTGATAACATGTTTTTCATCTTGCTTGTATTGCCGTGAATGAGCAAGGCAGAAAAATAATATAAACACTATTTTTGGAATCACTGAGCTCTAAACATTGACGGTATGCAGGGGATACCAAAGCAAGGCAAAAGGTGACACTTATAAAGGAAAAATCTGTGTATGACTTTCTGATTGTTAGGATAAATTCTGATCCAGTAGGTTGTGCAGTAGGTGGCTGAGATGAAGTGCAGCATGTATGAAGTGACAAATTCTCTGCTGACAGTGTAGATGTTCCAGCGGAGAATCTGGCTTGAAGAGTTTTTAATATATGGGTCTCTTTTGAGATATTGGTTAATGATTGGACTAACAGCAAAATTAGTACAGAAATGGTTTTCAAAAGGTGAGAACTCATGAGCTTAAGTAAGCATCCATAGATATCTATTTTCTTGAACATAATAATCTTCCTCACAAAACCAAAACAGGAAATAGTCTATCAAAAGTTCTTCAGTGGCATCTCTGGAAAATTGACAAGAAATGGCAAAACTTATGGATTTGGGAGTTAGTTTTTATGTAGAATGAAATACGTTTATATATATTGCTAATAATTTTTTTAAAATGCCTATAGGCAAAGCTAAGTGAATCCTTATCTTATACGGGGGCTCTTTAAAAATCATGTTCTGAATGAATAATTCCATTAATGACAGCAGATCATGTACATTATGCCGTGATGCTGAACTGTACTGACTAACAAACTATAAATATATATTCCATTTCGTGTCTAAAATTATGGAAGATTATAATAAAAACTTCTTATAGAAATATCTGGATTTGGAATAAACTTGCTAAAGTACTGGTATTGTTGTTCACCAAGGCCATGTGAGAGTTATGCTATATTATCTAAAAAATGTTTGCTTTTAGCTGACAGTAATTAATCCACTATTATATTATTTTCTATAGTTTCTTCATAATAGAAAATAACAGAAGTCTGCAGCAATAAATCATTGGGTTGGGAATAGAGGCACTTGTTTTTAAAACTGAACTCTCACTTTAATAAAACCAAATTTTTTTACACAACATACAATATTAGATGTTGTATGTAAATATCGTTAAGCAGACAACTAAAAGATAAATGTCTGGAAATGCAGAAAGTGCCATTCTAATTTCAATTTGTCAGAGAGGATGGAGCTAAGCTGTTCTCAGTGGTGGCAGATGACACAACAAGGAGCAATGGTCTCAAGTTGCAGTGGGGGAGCTCTAGGTTGGATATTAGGAAAAAGTTTTTCACTAGGAGGGTGGTGAAGCACTGGAATGGGTTACCTAGGGAGATGCTGGAATCTCCATCCTTAGAGGTTTTTAAGGTACGGCTTGACAAATCACTGGCTGTAATGATTTAGCTGAGGTTAGTCCTGCTTTGAGCAGGGGGTTGGACTTGATGACCTCCTGAGGTCCCTTCCAACTCTAATATTCTATGATTCTGTGAATACCTGGCATTTATATATCGATAGTTCTCCGACAACTCCACCTTGCCCCAATATCCTTTTATCCAAGACTCTCAAAACACTTTTCTCAACATTAATTATGCCTCAAAAAAGCATTACAAGGTTGAAAATCATTACTAATTTTGAGAGTTATTGAACTGAGGCACTGAGAGATTGACTTGCCCAAAAGTACACAGCAAGGTAGTAGCCGAGCCAGTAAGAGAACTCAGGTTCACTGACTCTCATTCCTCTTGTTCTAAACTCTGTACCTACTGTACTAGACCACCATTCTCCTTAGCAGCCCTGACAGAGGAATACTATCTGTAGTAATATCTACTAACAGCAAAAACAGCATAGCAGATAATCTCTGAATTACCTTGCTTTTCTCTCTTAAATTGGCCTATAATGTGTGTGTTGTAGCTCTTTCAAACATTCTTATCCACTATATATTGCATGCTTCAGACCATTGTCAGGGGTATAATATCTAAGTCCTTCCATTCAGGTTCTCATTGTTTCTTTGTATAGGTGTAAACATTTTAGATTGAAATAAAGCTACAAGTTGTTGTTTGTTACAATAGCTCCAGCATGCATGGTGTTGTGCAGGCATACAGACACATTTCCTGCCGTGAATAGTTTACTGACTAAAAACTAATGATAAAATATATAATCTGAAAGGTAAATTGTCATTCAGGTTAGCCCAAGTAGATATTTAAAGGTGACGCAAAGATAGTTTGCGCTGTAAGTAGGCTTGTACCAGTAAGCAACCTCTGTATTGAAGGTATAAGACCCGTATCAACACATTCCCAGTACTCTAGTACATCAAATCAGTTTCTCTTCATAGCAGGCCCATTCCAATTACTGTGGTGTAAAGGTCACTTTCCCTAACTTTAGTTTCAATGTTCTTTATTTCTGGTGGGAATAATCTTTAGCTGTAAAAATGAGGGGCCACCAACTTCATGCGGAAGCCAAGCAACTTTGGGACTAAAGTGAGCGACATCCCTCAAAATGATAGATATGTAGAGAAC
Source organism: Mesoclemmys tuberculata (assembly GCA_007922155.1). Lineage (NCBI taxonomy): Eukaryota > Metazoa > Chordata > Testudines > Chelidae > Mesoclemmys > Mesoclemmys tuberculata. Next base: position 50,005,720 of record ML675601.1, read on the forward strand.
TACTCCATTGTGTATGCTCAGAGAAGCCCACATGTTTTTGTACCCTAATTGGCCATGCCCCAACTGCACAGCAGGACTGCTAAGGCCATTTATTGAGAATCTTGAAGGTCACATACAGTGATGTAGTGGTTTAAAAAAAAAAACAAACCAAAGTTGGAAAACTCCTATACGAAACTCCATATTCCCCAAATGAGAAGTGGGTAAACTAAAACCCTCATTGACCTTTGATTACGCGACTGGCCATATACTGAAATTCTAGCTACACTAGAGAGCTTACAGCGATGCAGTGGCACTGATGCCGCTGTAAGCTCTCCAGTGGAGCCGCTCTGAGCCAATGGGAGAGAGCTCTCGTTGGCTTAATTACTCCAGTCACTGCAAGCTGATCTCCTGCTGACACAGTGCTGTCCTCACCAGTACTTAAGTCGGTGTAAGTTATGTCGCTCAGTGGGGTGGCTAATTCACGCTCCTTAGGGACATAATTTATGTTGACTTAAGTTGTAGTGTAGCGTTAGCCTCCGTAGTAAAAAATAAATAAGAGTTTACTTTTTAGGAAATCCTTGCTGGTGAAAATAGTGCCATTAAGATGCCAATTTGCTTAAGTGCTTTCTTGAACAGCGATGGACTACTGAATCAGGGCCTAAATGGAAGAGGGATGGGTGAGGAGTGTGGAATCCATCTATCAGGATGGTTCAATATATTGCTTATTACATTACTTTTTTGGCACATAACTCTCTGAACCATGTCCAGATTTGTTAGCCTGGATTAACTCTCTTTTCCCTAGATTTTTTCCAGTAACATGAATTTTCATTAAAGTTTATCGTATTAGCACAAGCTCTTTTCATTTAGAATCACAAGGCCTTGGCCACGTGTCAGAACAGCATAAAGAGTGGCTGAACTCTGGTCCTGTAGGTCCTCTCTATCTAGTCCAAGATCCCTGGCTTATGCAGCCACTAGGTACATTCAGATCAATGCTGAGAAGTAGATCTTGTAAACAGTACACGTGTTTACCAGTCAGTCGAGAGTCTGTTAGTCTATCCAGAAATTTTAACAGCACTAAAATTGTAGCCTGGTGAAAATACTTCATCAGATCAGTAGCAAAAGTTAGTGGTGGCTGCAGTCCATTGATATTTGGAGTCAGTGTTTTTGCTGGTAGCACACCAAGCCCTGCATGTTTGTCTTGGTTCCTGAGGTGCTCTTGTCTTTAAAACAAGCAAACAAACAAACAAAAAGTCTCTTTAGGAGATGCTGTACTCATTTTTAGTATTAACTGCCCTTTTAAAGAAATGGAAACAATTTGCCTCTGTTCTCAAGCTAAACTGAAGGGAGCACTGAGAAAAACAAAATCCCAAATTCCCTCAGTGACTTCTAACCAGAAACATTCACTTTAAAAATATTTTTAAAAAGAGTACTATGCTAGCAACGTCTCAGAAAACCATTTCTATAGTAAAATCTAATTAGCTCTTTCAAGTGTTATTGTCCAACAAGGGCAATACAATTCAGTGGGTGAATAAGAATGAAACTTGTTTTCCTGAAGTTTATCTGCAATGCATTTCATGTTACTCTAATATTATATCTGGAAGACAGCGCTGTATGGGGAGCAGCTGTAGTGGGGGAGGAAAGAATATGGTAAAAAGTAGGTCCCATTATACCTTTGAAAAAAATGTAACTTGTGTCTCTCCCTCCTCCCCCCAGAGCCCTTACCAGAACTCTCTAGCTATGTGATGTGGCTAATATCTATGGGACTATGGCCCATCTGGTACTGCTAGTACTGCGCTCTGCACTAGTCAGTCCCGCCTCAATCCTCACCCCTTGTTTTCCACAGAACAGCCAGTTGAATTATAGCTGTTTCCTGCGATAGTGAACTGTGGTGGAAGGCAATGAGGATCTTCTCTGTTATTCACTTGCCCAGACGTAGTTTAATTCTAGATATTGCAAGCAAAGTACCTGATTTACTTAGAGGCTTTTATGTAGACACTGAATTCTTTTGATTGTAAAAATTTTTCTCAGCTATAAAAGCACTGAACGTATTTCATTATGGGTGTTTGGCATTTGTCTTGCTCTCTTTTTTCCAGTGTATAATTTAACTCTAGGACTCTGATTCCAGTAAATTATACTTATTTATGAGTCAGATATTTATTGTGGACCGCTTCTGACAAGCAACTGGCAGCAGTGCAGTCAAAATAAAATAAAAATTATAGCATAAAACAAATTTGTCCTGTAGATCAACATATTACATACCTGCCAATATCCTCTGACATAAACGGTAGATCATAGATTTGAATAAATACTCATACATATGCATACATTCTGGCAGAAATCATCACAAGTACATAGATTCCCATTTTAAATGTGTGCTGTAGCAAGCCCTTAGGTGGGAAGATAATTATGTGCATTTTTGGACAGTCTATGGTGTTTTGCACACAGCAATATAATAAATAAAAATCGGGAAGAGCCTGGGATATCTGAATTTGTCTCATTTAACCTGAGAGAAGTCAGGGAGACCTAAGATGACTTTGAAACATTTTAATATCTGGGCTAATTCTTAACATCACTCTGATTTCATGTGAAATGCCGTGCATTGCGCCTGGGTCAGGAAAACTAGTGGATTGCTCTAATTTCCCTGCAGACCTGATGTAAGCTCCAAAAACCTGTAGCATACAGGGAAAAACAGTAGACTGGTCAGATCTGACATTAACTTTAACATTAGTCTTCTAATCACAAATAAGTCACAGTCAGAGAGTGTTTTCATAGTTTTAGGACAATTTTGAAGTTTTAAAACGGGTAGCATGAACCTTGAGACTGAAGTTGACTAAATGCTCCCCGAGAAGATAATTGTCCATGTATCTTCTTAGAAACATAAGAATGGTCATACCAGCTCAAACCAATGGTCCATCTATCCCAGTATCCTATCTCTGACAGTGGCCAGTACCAGAGCTTCAGAGGGGAGTGTACAGTACAGGGCAGTTGGAATAATCCATCTTTGTCTTCTCCTCCCAGTTTCTGGGAGTCAGAGGTTTAGGGTCACTTTCAGTATGAGCTTGAATCCCTAACCATCTTGTCTAATAGGCACTGATGACCCTCCATAAACTTATCTAGTTCTTTTTTTAACCCAGTTATGCTTTTGGTCATCACAGCAAACCATGGCCATGCGTTCCAAAAGTTAATTATATATTGTGTGGAAATAAATAATATTGTAATAAGCCTGCTGCCTATTAATTTCATTGGGTGACCGCTGGTTTTTGTATTGTGGGATAGGATAAATAACATTTTTCTCTTCATGGTTTTCACACCATTCATGATTTTATAGGTTTGTCATATCATCCTTCAGGTTTTTTTTTAAGCTGAACACCCTTAATCGTTTTAGTCTCTCCTCACATGGAAGCTGTTCCACACCCTTGACCATCTTTGTTGGCCTTCTCTCTAACTTCTCCAATTCTAATGTTTCCTTTTGGAAATGGAGTGACCAGAATTAAACACAGTATTCAAGTTGTGAGCATGCCATGGATTTCTATTGTGTCCTTATAATGTTTTCCATCTTATTTATCCCTTTCCTAATGGTTCCTAACAGTGTTAGACTTTTTGACCACAGCTGCAAATTGAGCTGAAGTTCTCAGAGAACTATCCATGATGACTCTAAGATCATTCTTGAGTGGTTACAGCTAATTTAAAAGGCACCATTATATATGTATGTAGTGGGGATTATTTTTTCCAATGTGCATTACTTTGCATTTATTGTTGAATTTCATCTGATGTTTTGTTGCTCAGTCACCCAGTTTTGGAGATCCTCTGTAATTCTTCATTCAGCTTTGGATTCAACTCTTTTGAATAATCTTTATCTGAAAACTTTGCTGCTTCACTGTTTCACTCCCTTTTCCAGATCATTGATACATATGTTGAACAGCACAAGTACCAGTACAGATCCTTGATGGTCCCCACTGCTTACCTCTCTTCACTGTGAAAACTGAAACATTTATTCCTACCCTTTATTTCCTATCTTTTAACTGATTACTGATCCATGAGAGGACCTTCCCTATTATCCCATTACTACGTAGTTTCTTAAGAACCTTTGGTGAGGGGCCTTTTCAAAAGCTTTCTGAAAATCCAAGTACACTACATTGACTGGATCACTCTTATCCACAGACTTATCTGTCAAAGAATTCTTATAGTTTGATGAGGCATAACTTCCATCCAAAAAAAGCTGTGTTGGTTCCTCCCCAACAAATTTTGTATCTGTGTCTAATAATTTTATTTTTTATAATAGTTTCTACCAATTTGCCTGGAAACGAAGTTAGGTTCACCAGCCTGTAAGAATTTGTTTCCAATCTAGGTTAAAATAAGTTTTTTATTGGAAAGCTAGCAGGCACCTTTTGAAGTCAGGAGAATGAGTTTCCTTTCCACAGACTCAGGTCCCACATATTCAAAGTACACAAACTAATGGGGTGGGAGGAGAGGGAGATGGGGAGGGAGAAGCTTTTGACAAATCTTATGATGTGGAAAATGATGGATGGTGTGTCTGGTCGAGAAACTCTTATTTGTGAAATAGCATCTCAGAGGAACACTGAGTTAGAGATTGTAGAAAGCCAGTGAAAGCAAGTTAAACAAATAGTTCATACTCTTTGTGCTTTTTGCTTTTGCCTACACAACAGCACAATTATACACACATCTTTTATAGATCTATGGCCTTTACTTTCATAACCTTAAATCATTTTTAAAAAGTCTTATCTAAAGAAAACTTTATAACATTTAGGTAGAGGCAACTTTGAAGCTGTAGTGCCTTGTTCCATGAGATATTTTTCCTTGGACAGTGCTGTCATTGACAATGGGAATAGGATGTGAGTGCAGGTCTTTCATCAAGATCGGAGCCTATTTAATGAAAATCAGAGCTACTCTTTTCTGTACAGAAGTGAACTTTGCATACAGTGCATGTTCTCCTTTGAAATGGGAATAGAGTTTTATTTCCTAGGCGAGAGCATGTGATCCACTCATGTCTTCCAGGAATTGAGGTGAGTCAACAGACAATGGTAGGAATGGAATTATTTCATTTGAAGGAACCTCTAGTCACCTATTTAAAAAGTTACAGGGCTTGATGTGCTCCAAATGTAGCATAATATGCATTAAAGCTTCCATATTTGTTAAAAACGCCATGTAAAAAGCTGCACGCAGGAAACCATTTGTAATGCGCAATAACTTCTATTGGTCCTAGAAAACCCATGAACAATGGTAGATATTCTTTAGTGTCATCTGCTGCTACATTACCTTATTCTATCCATATGAGCACAGCCTGGGTATGGCATTGAATTGGGGGGCCAGGAAATGGTGGCTTTGTACCTTGCTCTGTTATAATGTAATTTTGAGCAAGTCACTTTGACCTCAGTTTCCTGTGTGTAAAATTGGGGTAATTATATTTGCTTCTTTTTTAAAAACTTTGTGATTTACCAATGGAAAGTGCTGTATATGAGAACTCATTTATTAAAACGAAAGTTAATATACTTTTAAACTGTCTTCTATATTCTTCTTCAAAAATGGTTCCACTATGCCTGTTGAAGAAAAAGACAAAACTTAAATAAAATATTTCTGTGACTGTTGTGTTCAGCACTATTGGTGGGTGGGCTCTACCCCAATGAAACTCACCTAGATCTACCTCCAGGCCTATTTGAGAATTTTATGAGAAAAGGTGAGCCATTTGTACAGAAGTCTGAAAAACAAAAAACAAAACAAAGCAAAACAAAACACCCCTTCCTCCCCCCCAAAATTTCAGCCGCCAGTAAATAAAGACCTGGATTGCAACATAAGTATTAGTGCATCTATCTTTTAACAAACTTTACAAATCAATATTATTACCTATTTTTTGCATCAATCTCTAGTGGGAGAGATATTGACGATCTCTGGCAAGCTTTGTGACACATGGTTTGTAGGAGATCAGGGCAAGGCACATGCACTAATGAAGATGCTCATTTGTCAGATGATTATGGTATTGGTTTTTTATAAGGTTCATGGTAAAAAACCCAGATTGACAGGGGTACACTCATTTGGACATCGTTAAAAGATAGATGGCTAGATCCTGGATATTCTGAGACTGATCAGAATATTGAGTTAAAAAAATCACAAAGTCCCACTTATCTGAATTTTTCCTACAAAACATCTGAGATCTGGTGTCTTAAAATTTCTGATTGAAAGGCACTTTAATCAATTGAATCAAAAATGTTATTTGCTTCAGAAGGACGAGGTCGACCAGCAGAGACAACAAATGGCAGACACAACAATGAACAGATAAAAGCAAATCCTTTGGAATTCCAATCTCATTTTTAAATTTTTGATCAGATTGTTTAGGAATTCTTGAATTGTTTTCATCGAAGTTTCATCTGTAGCAACGACATACAGTATGGAGAAGTGCAACATCTTTCCTGTTAGGGCTGTCTGAAAGATTTCAAGATTTCTCTGAAAGGCATGCACTTTTTCAAACAGATCCCCAACACTGCTTGCATAACCTTGGAGCTGCAAGTTGAAGGAATTCAAGTGACCAATAATATCTCTCAGAAAAGCTTCCTGTGACATCGTTCATAAATTACAGGAACTTGTAAGCCTTGTTGGTGTTGTGGTTTGAAAGAAATGTGATTATTTCTTTTTGAAGTGCACAAAACCTATCTAACCCCTACTTCACCAATAAATGTCGTTGTGCTACAACAGGTCACCATATTCAGCTGAAACGTCTTGTAAAAGAGCTTTAAAAAGTGATGCTGCAAACTAGAAATTGAGCATATGTAGTTTGCTAACCTGATCACAGTACCCATTATTTTTTTCAGTCCCCAGACAATTTACTGTACAAGACAGTCTGGTGAATGATGCAGTGAAGGGTGTGTCATTGCCAGACATGAAGCAAAACCTTGTCATGAAGGATCCTCTATCTGTAACAAACAAGTTTACTTTCTGCAAATCTAAACCATATTTTTCTTTTAAAAAAAAGCCTTTTACATTTCCAAATATGATCTCTCCTGTGGTGTAGGTTTCTAATGGTATTAAGTGCAAAAATTCTTTCTTAGAAATTTCAGAGTCATAAAATCTAACAAACAGCAATAGCTGGGCAGAGTCATTTAAATCGCTTGTTTCGTCTTCTGCAAGAGATGTATTGGGTATTTATTAAACCTGAAAGCAGTGCTGACAGACAATCCTCATAATTATCTCCAATCTTCGCACTGCTGTGGAATCAGACTGGGGAAGTTGCTTCACACAGTTCACAACATCATCTTTGTTTTTCACTCCAGCGAAAAGCTCCTCCAACATTTCCGATGTGCCCTCCTTCACAAGATCAGCCTCCAGGAAAGGCTTTTTGTTCTTAGCTAGTACCCAGATTATCCAAAGAAAAGCACTGTTGCTCTTTCCTGTACAGTCATTGATGATGGGAGAATGGCATCTGAAGTGTGATGCAAAGGCTTCAGATTGTCAGTTCTGTCACATCTTGCAACACTGCCAGGAGGATAGGCCACATTGAAGTTACTGTGCTTTGATTCATGGTGGTGCCTCACACTGATGAATTTACAGATGGATACAGTGGCTTGACATATTAAACACAACGGTTTTGTGTTTGAATGAGGTGGAATAATAAAGAAATCTCCCGTCCAATTTGGGTTAAAAAGTTGTTTTTTGCTGTTGACTTTGACGTTTACTCCAGCTCTCGTTTTTGGCTCCATTTCCATCACTCATGTAAAAATGGGTGGTGTCCTAGCTCCATTATAGCTGATGCTTTTGTGAAAACTTAAGATCCAGTAAGATGTGCTTCATTTGTGCAGGAGCTTATTGGGGCTGAGCCGCGGCACTTCGAAGCTTGGCAGTTCATAGCCTTGGTACCTCTGGGCTATTGGCCTGCAGCTGCCACGGTTCAGCTCTGAAGGTGGCACTGCCTGCAGCAGCACAGATGCAAGGGTGGCTGTACTATAAACCATGCCACCCCTACTTTTGCACTGCTTCTGGTGGTGGCGCTGCCTTTAGAGCTGGGCGCCTGTCCAGCAGCCATTGCTCTCCGACCACCCAGCCAGTGCTTAATTTGTGCTGGGGCTGAGTGCCGTCATCTCTTCTACTACAAGTTAAGCACTGCCAGTAAGTTAGTTACTAGGGAAGTCATAGGCAAATGATAGGCAGCACATTGCTGTTCGTTTATTTAATTGCACATCTTTATTAAGGTGAACTGATGGGCCACAAAGGAAGCTATTGCGGGCCACCTTTGACCTGTGGACACCTATTGAGTATCACTGCTCTACACCCATGTCTGGCAGGAGTCTGAATCAGTTTAACCATCAGAAGGCTTTTTTATCATCTTTTTCAAGTTATTCTGGTGGTCATTACTTTCTTTTTCTACCAACTCTGACGATACAGAGCTGATATTTGCTCTTGGATATGCACACGAGGTTCCCATTTACTTCACCATCCTTTATCCAGGATTTGTATATTCACTGATTTACAAAATAAAGCTAACATTAGTATTCAGTGAATCAAGAGCGTTAATATCCTGGACTTTGTCAAATCACCTGCATTGATCATGCATGAATGTTGGTGTAAAGTGACATCCCAATGCAGCAATGGGTCTCAGCCTCTTCCATGGCAGGACACTCCTTCCATTTAACAACATGGAACGACAACCCCCTGGTAACTGTTTGCATCACCCAGATTGAATAACAATATCCTAAGGATGTAGTGCATTATTGCTAGGGGGAGTGATAGATAGCCTGGAAGAGAGGGATAGGATACAGAAGGACCTAAACAAATTGGAGGATTGGGCCAAAAGAAATCTGATGAGGTTCAACAAGGACAAGTGCAGAATTCTGCACTTAGGACAGAAGAATCCCATGCACAGGCTACAGACTGGGGACCGACGAGCTAGGTAGCAGTTCTGCAGAAAAGGATCTGGGGGTTACAGTGGTTAAGAAGCTGGATATGAGTCAGCAGTGTGCCCTGGTTGCCAAGAAGGCTAATAGCATATTGGGCTGCTTTAGTAAGAGCATTGCCAGCAGATCATGAGAAGTGATTATTCCCCTTTATTCGTCATTGGTGAGGCCGCATTTGGAGTATTGTGTCCAGTTTTGGGTCCCCCCCTACAAAAAGGATGTGGACAAGTTGGAGAGAGGCCAGCAGAGGGCAACAAAAATGATTAGGGGGCTGGAGCAGAAGACTTATGAGGAGAGGCTGAAAGAACTAGGCCTGTTTAGTTTGCAGAAGAGAAGAATGAGGGGGGATTTGATAGCAGCCTTTAGCTACCTGAAAGGGGGCTCCAGGGAGGATGGAGCTAAGCTGTTTTCAGTGGTGGCAGATGACAGAACAAGAAGCAATGGTCTCAAGTTGCGGTGGGGGAGGTCTAGGTTGGACATTAGGAAAAAGTTTTTCACTAGGAGGGTGGTGAAGCATTGGAATGGGTTACCTAGGGAGGTGGTGGCATCTCCATCTTTAGAGGTTTTTAAGCTGCGGCTTGACAAAACCCTCGCTGGGACGGTTTAGCTGAGGTTAGTCCTGCTTTGAGCAGGGGGTTGGAATAGATGACCTCCTGAGGTCCCTTCCAACTCTAATCTTCTATGATTCTATGCACGAATAAGAATGGTCAAATGGGTCTGGTTAACTCTGGGTGTTTTGGAAACATGTAAAAGTGAATATATGCCCACAAGATACTAGATTTTAGTTGTGGGCGCACTCTCTGTACCTGATGTCACTAGGATAGAAACCAATACAGAAATCACAACAGTTGGAATTGGCTTCTCTTTGGGGAGTTGACTCCAAGTCCTGGCTTGGTGATTTGAACACATACGTTTTGTAAAAAATCAAAGTGAATACATCCTGTATTGCTGGCATCTAACAGGAATTTCATACGCATAGTGTTACTGGGCCTGGTCTGTCTTTCAAAGCCAAATTCTATATACACAGCTGGCAAAGAACAGGAAAAATAAAGGTGCTTTGGCTGAATTACTTCTGGCCCAAAAATTTCAGTCTCTGGAACTGTGGCAAAAAATGGTTTAAACTGGCAACTTAGAATAGTTAAAGATTACTTCTTCATTTTAAAATCAAAGGGTCTGCTTGTATATTCCAGATCTCCTCCTCAGCATGTGGAAAGGGAGACCAGTTGCTTTGAAGTGGAGTTCCCTAATCCTTTGCCTGGTCCCTGTGGTGTGGGTCCAGGAATCCATATTGGAGGAGAAGATGGGCAGGGGTTAGGTCAGGATTGGAGTGGATGAATTAGGTACCCTGCTCCCATTTTAGCCCCAAAGAAATGTCACTTGGAAAGGCAGTACTGTGTTAGGCGGACTTCAAAATCTGGTGTGATAGAAATCCTTTTGTGTATAGGATGGAAGTAGAGTGGAGGAGAGAAGAAAATAGGAGGTTGTGTCATGCTGACTGGATTAAGGGGGCCTTTGAGGTGTATTCAGGAGCTCTGATTACTCCCTTCTACACCAGTCTTGTGTTGGGGGGGTCACACTGGCTGGATAGGTGGTGGTGGGGGGGGCATTTGTGTTGTTTGACATCAGTATGTCAAAATCTTAGTAATCCGTGTGAGACATGCCATGTCAGGTACTATTAGAAGGCTATAATGTGCTGAGTAAGAAGATATTATTTGTGTTCATGTGTGATGAAAGTTATGGAGATCTTTGATATACCTGTATTTCAAGCTATGCTGTATAAGACACACCCCAGACAGAGAGGCCGCAGGACAATAGCCCGCTTAATGGCCCATCAAGACCTTTACAGAAGTAAAAGGCCCAGGAAGGAACTAAAGGCATACCTGAAGAGTTACCAGGATTGGCCCATGTGACTCTGGACTCCATTTTGTTTCCTGTAAAATTCCACAAGCCGCATGGCAAGGGCCAGAGAATATTTAAGGTGGAGCCTTTGGGATCCATTTTGTCTACAGTTCAGCTTTCAGTCACCTATCTACCTCTGGAGCAACTCATCTGCAACTGAACTGAAGCTGTGAAACAAAGGACTGAGACCCATCCAGGTACTGGATGTACACCAGAGGGACTGTACAAGCCTGCAACTCCACAATTCTTCTAGAAACCTGATGTATATGGACTTTCAAATCATTTGTATGTATCTGATTGCTTTAATCCTCTAACATTTCTCTTGTTGTTTGTTTTTCTTTTTATAATAAACCTTTAGTTTTAGATACTAAAGGATTGGCAGGCAGAGTGGTATTTCGGGTAAGGTCCAAACTCATATTTATCTGGTACTGGGGCTGGTCCTTTGGGATCAGAGGGAATCTTTTGAGTAAAGAGCATAGAGTTTAAATAACTGGTCTCTTTACTGGACCTAGTGGCAGTTTGGGAGCCAGAGACTGAAATGCAGTAAAGGGGGCTGTGTGTATTTGTACAGTGGCTTTTTGATTACCAGTGTGGGGCAATCAGAAGCACTGTTTGTGGCTGGCTGGGAAGTCTGACTTCAGTGTCACCCACCAGTGTTGGGAGAATCTGCTCTCCTTTTACAGCCTGCCCTGACCTTGGCATTATCAGTTGGCTCCCTGGGCACGGACAGGTCACAGATTAGTTAATCTTAAAAGCAAAGACTTTGTCTAGGTAGCACTTCCTTATGAATCAGTGTTTGACTCAGTACCATAGCTTGGTTTGAGGGTACTAGAAGAGCTATATTTTGGATAAAATATAAAACCAAATTCCTAACTGTTAGAACATAAAAACCTTCTGCCAATTTATATCAAAAACAAGGCTATTCTATTTAATGTTGGTTAGCTAAACACCACATTGGGTAATTACCGTTAAGAGCTCCTTCTAAAGAACTACAGAGGGGAAGACATCCGTGCACAACAACAGGTTTCATTAATTCCATTAAACCCCAAGAACCATGCAGTATATTCTTAAGTGCCATCTGCTGGCACCTAATCTATTAATTATTTACGTATACATGAACATTATATTTATAGAGCACTCTTGTAATATTTGCATTTGGCCTATACACTGTAAATTCCCCTTGTGTAATTTCCGTCGGCTTACAATATTCAAATCCTGTCCTAAAGCACTGTGTAATGTTGCTTTGGGCGGTTAAACAGTGGTCATGTTCCTTCCCAGAGGCAGTTGCGTTTCAGTGTCGGGCAAACTTATCTTTTTACATTCCTTGCCTATTTTACAGGGCTTGCGTGACTCTTTATAAAAGTGCATTGAGATATTAGTCTGAGATGCTATAAAATTGTCATGGAGTCATAGAATTTTAGGACAGACGGGAACATCAGATCATCTAATATGAGCTCCTGCATATCAAATGCCACCTGCATACTACACTCAACAATCAAAATTTGGCTATAGTATTACAGCGCACAGAAGACTAAACTATCTGCCACAGGCACAGAATAGGAGGAAACAAGGAGCACCAATGTCTGAGGCTCCTCCAGTGGTAGGGAAATGATTAAGTGAAATATACCCAATAATCCTTACAAGTGACCTGTACTGCAGAAGAAAGAGAAAACCCCCTAAGGTCACTGCCAGTCTGATTTGGGGGAAAATTCCTTCCCAACCCAACATATGGTGATTGGTTAGACCCTGAGCATGTGTGGGAGAATGCTCAGTGCTCCCTCAAAGTAGTAGCCCATCGTGTACAGTAGTGAGGAGATAGCAAGTATGAAAAATTGGGACAGGGTGTGGGAGCGTCATAGGCGCCTATATAAGAAAAAGCCCCAAATATTGGTACTATCCCCATAAAATAAGGACATCTGGTCACCCTAGTGCAGTGTCCCACCTCTAGCAACTCTGATCTTTTAGAGGAAGGAGACAACCCTTCCTCCCCTCAAAAAAACCAAACCAAAACGAAAAACCTTCTCCAGAATACATTGATCCTAGCAGGTGACCATCTGAAGTCCTAAAGCATGAGCTTTTAGAAACATAAGACATAAACTTGAAGTGAGTCCCAGGGTGGCTGAATCTTGCCCACCGTCATCACAAGTAGCCTGTGACAAGGTGTACCAGTCACTCCTGCCCAAAAGGGAACTCTTAGCTTCCTCCTGGGCCAGAAAGGCCCCTCCCCATCATGCCTGTTGTGCACGCCCTGGCAGGAGGTGGTGCTTAAAAGCCCTGTAGAAGCTTCAGAGCAAGGCGGGACTGTAGAGGAGAGAGACTCATTCCCAGAACCCTCCAGAAGGGATGCAACCCTGCCATGCCCAGAGGAACTCCAGGGCTGCTTTACTGCTCAGCACTGCTATTTGTTGAGCCCTGCCATGCCCAGAGGGGCTTCCAGACTGCTTCACAGCTCACACTGTTATTTGTTGAGGTCTGCCGTGCCTGGGGGCATTTCAGGATCATCTCCTGCTCAGCCTTGGTCAGTTGTTGGGCCCCATCACACCTGGGAAGCTCTCGAACAGTTGTGTTATAGGCAGCCAGAGGCCAAGCACAACTCTTCAGGGCCTGCATGGGACAGATGATGTATCAACACCCCTTTCCCATCTGGGGTAGCCCTAAGCACTATCTGTCATGTAGCCCCGTTACACAGTTGCACTCATAAATTTATCCAGCTCTATCTTAAAGCAAAATTGTTTGTCTGCACAACTCCTATTAGGAGTCACTTCCTGACTATCACTCCTCTTATAGTTGGAAACTTTCTTCTAAATTCCAGCCTGAATTCATTAATGTCCAGTTTATATCCATTTGTTTTTGTCTCAACACTGTCATTTAGCTTCAATAGCTCTTTACCCTCTTGATGTGTTTATAGAAGTTATGGCAGTCATGTCCCTTTTCAGCCTTCATTTTTCTAGGCTAAACAAGCTAAGATCTTCCAGTCATTTCTCCTAAGATAAAACAACAAGAGTCCTGTAGCACTTTAAAGACTAACAAATTTAATTTCTGTGGGCATAAGTGTTCGTGGGCTGTAACCCACTTCGTCGAAAGCTTATGCCCGCAGAAATTAAATGTGTCAGTCTTTTAAGTGCTACAAGACTCTCGTTTTTGCTGTATACAGACTAACATGGCTACCCCTCTGGAACTTTTCTCCTAAGATAGGCCCTCCATTTCCTGATATTTTAGTAGCTGTTCTCTGGATCTGTTCCAGTTTGAATTAATCTTTGAATAGGGATGACCAGAGTTGTACACGGTATTCCAGATGAGGTCTGCCATTGTACAGTGCCATGTCTCTTCTGGAAATGCCTCATCTGATAAATCCTAAGTCTGGGTCTATACTGACGGCGGCAAATTTGCCGCCATCAGATCAGCGTCTGTGAATTGACTGAGCGGTTTGTGTAGACCCATTCAGTCAATCCAGATATTGACAGAGGAAAACCACCCCCGTAAGTGGTTCAGCGCAGCGTGGATGGCATGTGGAACAGACGCAACAAAGTCGACGGGAGATACGCAGGTGTTTTATGTCACTTGCATATCTCCCATTGACTGCTGCCAAATCCGTAAGGTAAGTGTAGACCAGGCCTAAGATTGCATTTGTCTTTTTTGCAGCTGGATCCCATTGGTGGCTCACAGTCCTCTTGTGATTAACCCACACACCCAGGGCTCTCTCCTCTTCTGTCACTTCCAGCTGATGAGCCCGCAGCTTGTAGTAGAAATTCTTATTAGATCATAAGTGTATGGCTTTGCACTTTGGACTATTGAATTTCATCCTATTTCTGTCCATCTAGTCTTCAAGGTCATCCAGAGCTTCCTGCATAATATTCTTCTGATCCTTCTGTTTATTGGTGATGCCTCCCAATTTTGTATCATCAGCAAATTTAATTAGTGCATTCCTACTTTTTGTGCCAAGATAATTAATAAAAATGTCGAATAGGATTGCTTTCAAGATGATTTTTGAGGAATTCCACTAGTAACCTTCCTCCAGTCCAACAGTGCACTTTTCAGCACAGCCTGTTGCCTTCTCCCCTTTAACTAGTTCATTAATCAACTTACAATGCTTGCATTGATCCCCATTTTCTCTACTTTAACTAATAATTTACCAGTGTTGTGCTGTGTCAAATGCTTTACTGAAAAGTCTGAGTATGTTAGATCTATTCCATTTCCCATATTTAAAAAATCATTTTTTTTTCTCAAAAAAAGAAATCAGATTAGTCTGGCATGATCTATCTTTGGTAAACCCAATGTCTTGGTATTTTTAAATTATATTTCTTTACTGGTTATTCTTGAGTGTATAAAACCCTTGACCCTGTTGTATTGAATAAATAATCTATTTCAGTTAAATCTTATATAATAGACTAAAGCCTTACTATGTTAAAATTAAAGGAGTCAAAACCTCAGATATGAATTTGCTAATTTGAATCCCTGGATTCAAACCTGCACCTGTGGTATGGCTCCAAAGCACGAAACTAAGGTCTTGTTTCTGATTCAAAGTCATGCAGTTACCTTTGTGGACAGTCTCTTTCTTCAGTTTGTTTAGCTTAAGTTGATTGGGAATCAGTTTAAGATAAACTGCAATAAGCCATTCTTTAACCAAAAATAAGAATGTCCACACAAAGGTTTGGAATAATGTAACTCAATTTAAAACTAATTTATGTTAAACTGGTACAACTCTCCCATGTAGAGAAGGCCCTGGTTGTGAATACTGCCCTCTTTGCTCATCATAGCTAATTAAGAAAATGAATCATTAACCCTATTGTGTCAGTAATGTTTTTAGAGTGGAAAGACTGTTCTCTTGCTGTGTAAAAGTTAAAACTTAAAAGCAATGAAAATGTATCTAGGTCAATAGTTGTGGCTGTTCCTTATTCTGATCTGTAGTTAGAGGTCAGCAAGCTACAATAACAATGTGCAATTTTAGTAATTTAAAATTATTGTGCAGCTTGCATATAGTCAGAGTCTTGGATCTCTCTTGTCTCCAAAGAGCAGTGAGATTTTTATTAGTCCAAAAGAATGAGCATCTTATTAGCTGTTTAGCAGCTTATCTCCCCATTTTGAAAACAAATTTTGAATCTCAAGTTTGCTTAATGATAGGAAATATGCCAAAAGTGCCAAATCAGCGTAAGTCAAGTAGGAATGTTATTACTAGAAATCATTTTTGTGAAGACTGTTTAATCAGCAAAACCATTATAACCTGGATAACATAACAGTACATGTTGTAACTAAAATAGTAACTGTAGAATGGTTAGCGGGTGAGGGCATAAGATTTAGATCCAGTCCAGTCCTATAAGTGTCCGTAAAAGACAACAGTCTGAGATACAGGGCAGATCAAATACTGATTGATTGATTTATTATTGTTGAGAAATTGTATTTTCTCACTTGTTGGAATATTTTATGTTAATGCATTAATAATCTTCTGAAGAGAAGTAATCTTAGTGGAAATCTCACGTGCATAAAATAAACCAGGCAGTCAACAGCAGAAAAAACCATTGAGATTATTAAAATTGGGTCCTACTTCCTAGGTTTTTTTTCTTTTGCTTGATCTATGGAATCTATCATTGTGTACATACTGTATGAAGTTCTAAGTGGTCATTGTGCTCAGCATTGCACTAAGGGCCTTGAAACTATTATGGTACCTGTTCTTTTCTGCAGCAGTAACAATTGAATTTTCATTCATTGTTAAATGAAGTAGAGATGGTGCTTGATTTCTCCACTAGTACATCACTATTGGAGTGAAATGTGGAACATTTTCATCATGTTCCTTAAACCTATATTACCTCTGGGGTCTCATAGGGCCCTGCACATACAGGGTTGCTGCAACTTCATACCATGCGACCAGCAGGGGGAATAGGCAGGAGGTGAGGGAGCTTGAAGCTAATCTGTTCTTGTACAGGGTTGCATCTAAAGTCCACCTTGTGCCATTTCCCCTTCATTGGGGATGTTTCTGATTTGATAAAAATCACTCATTGATTAAAGACATGTGCAGTGGGGTCTAGTTACATAGTTCTTTCTGGAAATCCCTTGGGTTGGCTGTTCTAGGCAGATTATCACTATATTTAGATCTATAAAACATGGAATTTAGAAAATGACACGATCCTAGAAACAAAACCTCCATCTTGCAAAGATGGGGGAAGTTTTGCTAGATATTTTGCTGAGGCAGGTCTGATGGGTTATAATTAGTTTTAACTGACACTCTCACACGCTGTAACATTCTATACCGTCAGCCAACTGGCGCTCAGAAAGGTGTGAAATTCTTTCCTTGGAAATGTCAAAGAAATGTGTGATCTCATCCTTAAAATTGAATGTCTCAATAATCACCATGAACTGGGAGTGAATACATCAAATGATTTTTGGGAAGTAATTTTTTATTTTTGATCAAAATAATTAATAGGAGCAGTAGTTATTTAAACCGAATTCCATTTTACTACAGTATCTCTCATCCATCCGTGGAACTCTCATCTTCATTAGTGGAGCTTTGAGTATATTTGGATGGCAGTATATGGTACTTAAATCTTCAAGAGGTATAAAATTCTGCTTATATTTACAAAATCTGGGTTAAAGTTTTACTACCTACCTTGCATCTCCTATCAAATTAAGCAGTTAACCGATGAAAGAAAATCCATATGCACCGTACAAATATGCTTTAGAATCCATAAAGATGATATAATTTGCCCCCAAACACTTGGCATTCTTTGGTGCAAGCCTTTAGTTTCATTCCAGCAGGGAAAAGAATACTGTTTAGAGAAATCCACTTTTAATGTCTGCTCTCTTTTGTATGGTAGCTTTTTAACCTTTCCAAATCTGTAAAACAGAAACAACCGATTGTGTGCTGGAGACAAAGTATAGATTATGAAAAGAATATTTGGGTGAGGTTTGACAATGAAGTGGCCTAGTAATAGGATGTGCTCCGTCTAGTGACCTTTTGTAGGATTTTCTTGGGGATTTGAGGAAGAAGCAAGCTGTAGAATATGGATGTAATCTGAAGTATTACATTTAATACAGGGATTGATTGGCAAGAAATTTTTTTATAGGGGGCTGGGTAGCCTTACGTATTATTGTGATTTTTGTATTTTGTGAAGGAATTCAGATTACCAGATGGGTACTTGTTGGGGCTATTATAATATAAATACAGTAAATACATATAATGATTTTGGCAAATAGCTACAATTATGATAGGCACATCAAAATGTATAGATAGATGTAGTTCTGGAATTACCAATAGGAAAGTATTCATATAAAATTTAATGTCTGATTCTCATTCACACTGTGACCACTATGTCATTCTGGCAACAATAAAGGACCTTAAAGTAAGTACAGTGATCCCTCACTTATCGCGGGTATTAGGTTCCTAGACCCCCCGCGATAGGTGAAAATCCGCGAAGTAGGAACTGCTCTCCACAGTGAAATTGACGCTGCCTTGTCAATTTCACTGCGGAGCAGGGAACACTCTCCGCAGTGAAATTGACACTGCCTTGTCAATTTCGGCAGCGGAGGGGGAGACTCAGCATCACAGGGCACGCTCTCCGCAGTGATATCCGGTTGGATATCATCACTGTGTATACAGTACCGCAAAATCCCGCGATATAGCGAAAAATCCGCGATAAATATTAAATATAATATTTTAAAAAATCCCGCGATACAGTGAGGCCGCAATAAGTGAACCGCGATATAGAGAGGGACTACTGTATAATGGTAGCGTACTGTAAGACCTTTTACTTTGCCAGAATGATCTAAAGGGACTTCAGTGTAAATGAAAATACTAAATGAATAGAGTTTATGGCCAGAAGGGACTATTAGATTATCTAGTATGTCCTCCTGTGTATATCACTGACCATTAAATTTCACATAAGTATCCCCGTATGGATCCCAATAACTGGTATTTGACTAAGGCATGCCTTCCAGAAGAGATTCGGTCTTGATTTGATGTTATCTCACTGTTTCCAGTGGCAGATGGATACTTACTTTCCTTTTATCAGAAAAGGAAACTTCTCCTACTATAACGACAGCATAACAAAACATGGCAAGTAATAGTATTGGAGAAACTGGCACATCAATTTTGAACACAGCAAAACCTGGCATATTAATATCAACCAGGCTTAATTCATTCTTGTTCATAAATTGCTTTGAGATTTTCTGATGGAAGATTCTATGTAAGTTTTTAATATTTATAAAATCATATTTCATCTATTAAATATATTATCTATGTGTCTATATGTACGTTAGAGTTAGGTAGGAATTCTTTCATTTTAAAATGCAACATTATAAAGATTAATATCTAATTGCTTTATATATGAAATGAACATTTCTGTTGTTTTTTTAAAATGTATCCAGTTGTTTCTGAAAAAAGTGTGTGCACCTACTACCCATCAGAGATGTTGTGGATAGATCCTTCATTTGTCCTAAGAATCAATAATAGACGGTTTGAGGAAGCCAAAAAGGATGTTGACAGCAATTTGATTTTTGAAGAATGTTCTTGATGTCCACACTAATTTTGCATGTGCTTGGGAAATTATTTCTCTGTGGGAGCAGGGTTGTGTTCTACTTATACTGTATATAGAGTATATTTAGTGGTATAGTGAAGTTGTTTACACAAAGTCGTCTAGATAGGGTACAGAAAATAATTTTCAAATATCCTGTGAATCCTACTAATATAATTAAAATGCTTTCTGGTAGTGAAATGGGCTCAAAGGGCCAGATCAACTCTAGGCGATGGAGGGGTTTGTTTGTAATTGAATCCTCATGTATGCACCCATGGGTTGTCATCTGAGTGGGGTTCAAATGCTGGGCATGGTGGCAGTGGCCCAGCTGTGATCTTTTCGTGAGAATCCTGCTGGTGAAAGGCAGCTTTAGAATGTGATCAGTGAGACCCAAGAAGGGAAACCTTGCATTGGCTGAACCCAAAGAATGAACTGGGGCCCAAAGTTTATTTTGGCACTCTTCCATGCAAATTTGTGTGGAACAGGAGTCCCAGAATGTGGCCCAAAACCCAAATGCAGTCCAGCGTATCAATCCCAAATGGAGCTTTCATCCATCCCCTCCCTGTAATTACACAAGTTTTTAATGGCTGCTAAATTCAGACAGCAAGGAGTTGTTGTTCTGCTTCTGAGATAAATGTATGGATAAGGTGCATTAATTTCTGATGAGTAATTTATCTAAACCTATGTGTGGATTAGATGGTCCCTCAGTCTCCTGGCAAATTTCCAATACACTTGCGGTCCTCTATTTTAAGGTATAGGGACACCAGTCTAGAATATTATCCAGTCCAACTCTGATGCAGATTCTGTCATTGTCACTTACATGGAACGCAACCTTACTCCAGCACTGCTCTCAGAGGGACTATTGGTAGAGTAAGGTACTAGTCTATGTGACTTCATCACATTCTCCAATTTCTCAAGGTTATTTTGAATTCTAATCCTGTTCTCCAAAGTACTTGCAATCCCTTCCAGCTTGGTGCCATATGCAAATTTTATCAGCATGCTCTCCACTGCATTATCCTAATCATTTATGAAAATGTTGAAAAGTACTGGATTCAGGACACATCTCCTCCTCCCACTCCCCCCCGATACATCATTTCAGTTCAATAGCAAACCTTGATAACTACTCTTTGAGTAGAGTCTTTCAACCAGTTATGCAGGTGGGAAGGGAAGGGGAGCCTTTATAGAAATTTAATGTAGACCACATTTCTCTAGTTTACTTATGAGAGTGTCTTGTGGGACTATATCAAGAGCCTTGTTAAAATCAAGATATATCACATCTACTGCTCTCCCACCTCCCCTCCATCCACTAGGTCAGGAGTCCTAGTGGGTGGGTGTGAGAGGGAAGAAAAGGCCAGGATTCACCCACATTTAGTCTGGAGATGTGGCTACCTTTAATATCACCTGGTGTTATGGTAGATTTGTCTCCGTTCTGTCCCAGGAAATGCATTCTCTTGGCTCATAAATTATTAATATTTTAAATGAATCTTCTGTCTGGCAAGCTTCTCCAAAACTAAATTATGGTACTTTCACATAACACACCACATCGCATTATCCTGTTTATAATAGAGACGGCACTTAATGTCTGTACAATAACTTTGAAACATACTAATATGGTTCTGTTGGTAGTTCTTTTATATCTCTACTTCTTGTTGTTTCCTTTTGTTAGCTTCACATGTGTTATTCCTGGAGGTGATGAAACCAAAAACAGTGCGTTTATGAAAAATTTTCTCAGCACCTGTGAGGATTTGGCCCAATAGGAGATTTGCCAGAGTATGGAATTCAGAATTTGGGTCTTAATGAACTCTGGGATGTAGGGAGAATTCTGTGTTCAGGAATGAGAAGATTATTTCATTGAATGTGAAAATTCTAATACTAGCAGTAGAGAATGTTGATTTGAGTGACGTTGTCTTGTGAGAATATTATTTCATTCTGAGAAGGCTGCATTGTGTCTATGTCAGGCTGAAGAAAGTGAACAGATATAATCTGAAAGAAGGGATCACATTAAGGAAAAAATGTTCTCTCTGATCCAAGGCAATCTGCAGCTCCAAAATTCTGCTTAGTTTATATGCGTGGTCTCCAACAGGGAGATTTTGATAGACCAGTCAAAGGGACAAAGACCACTTGGTAGTGTTATATCGATTATCATACTTGTTGCTTTCTGCAGGCCTGTGCAGCCTTAGCATGACTAAGTCAGGAAGGGAGGGGAGCGTTTTTCTCAACCTTCTCTGACTCTGTACCACGCCTCCCTTCCCCCACTGCAATTGAAGTCTCTGGTGGATATGCTGGGATCTGTCTTTTAGGAGAAAAGTGAGAAGCTTATCTACACATGCCCTCTAGGAGATGTTTGTCAGTGCCTCATGACATGCAGGTTGTGTAGGAACACTTCTAGTTGATTAGCGCTCTGAGGCAACCTCCTGATTAACTTTTGTAATGGCTTGCCTAACAAGTTTTTTTTTCTGAAATGGTGGTGTCTACTAACAAAGAAAAATGGGGGGGGAGGGAAGATATTTGGACACTTGGGTATCTCTTCTTGGACACAGATTTTGGGATCCCCCAATGGCTGCTGGAAGACTGGCCAATCGGAAAGCCGCTGCTGTACCACTTGAAAGCCACCGCAAACCTCGGTAATTAGTGAAGTTTCAGGGTGTTTTACTAACCTATTGCGGATGTGTGTAAGTGCTTGGGACTAAGTAAAGTATAGGTTTTAAGTGAGAGTACTCTTGTTTTATATTGTTTCTCTCAGGCCATCTATTGGCTGGAGAGATTTGTCTCCATCAGATATTTTTTCCTGATACCACCTCGCACAGGATAAAGTTATTAAGAGTTTTGGGTTGGTAGGACCCTGAGTAACAGTCTAACCACAGATAAAAATGGGAGTTCGGGAGCAAAGCAGGACAGGTTGTGACACAAAATCTTACTAGTTTGGATTGCAGAAACACATTATGTACACACACACTCGGAGTCAGGCAAGATTGATTTTTGAGGCGATGATTTTAGGTTCAAGACCACTGTATTATATTAAGTCAGTACTAACAGCTCTCACTTAATTTCTGTATTACTTTAATTTTTAAGACTAATGGATATCAAGTTGCAAATGTTGTGCCTGAGAACGTCATTGGTTTGTGTTGAAATGCCAAACAATTACAAAGAAGAGGGGGTTTCAAAAGACTCATATTTAAAACAATCTTTGTCATTCAGGGGAGATAATACTTGCTTTGTCGTTAAGGTTGCAGCTGGGCTCTCTTATAAGTGGTACTTCTAGCCAAATAAAATTTTGGCTAGCAAACTTGCTCTAGCCTGAAAATTGCCATATTTAATATTTATTCACTTTTCCTAAATTGTTAATTTCCATACTTTTAAAATGTTGAGGTTTTTAAAAACTAATTTCCTTGGTGTGCAACCTTCTGAAAGTTAACATTTTATCTGTTGTTTTATATCAAAGAATTTAATGGTACTTTAAAGATAGGCACTGTATTTCCAGTTATGTTTCACATGTCACATATACAATCTTCACAGCATCTGAAATCTATTCTTTACTAGTCTATAACAATTAGTTTTTAATGGTGCTACACATTGTTCTTTATCAGCTGTCACCTCATTCCTCAATCATGCGTTTGTTGGTTTTTCATTGCTGTTTGGCATGGATTTACTACTTAGGAAAAATGCCAGATTTTTAGCTCTCAAATCTGAAGTCCTATATTTAGAGTAGATAGAAGAGTGGCAATGCAACTCTCCATACAACTTTGACTATGCGCTTCAACACTGTATGGAGGGATCATTTCTAGCAGTGAAAGTCTTTGTGCCAATGCAATTTTTGGTCTGTCTTGAGCCAAGCAATAAGAATACTAATCCATGTTGCATATCATTTTCCTTCATTTTATCTTTTTGCTTTGAAGAGAGGTATGGAATGCTTGTTTTGACTGGTGCTTGGTTTTTAATTTTAACAGTCCCCCTGCTTCCTCATATGACCACAATAATCAAATAGTTTTGGGTTTGTGACCTGGATGTTATACAAAGCAAGAACCAAGCCGAAGACTGACAGCAATATAATAACTGGTTTATGGGGGAGATGGCCACTGATGGTGTTTCTACCTGTGGATAGATGGTGATGCATAAATTATTTCTATAGCAATATCTTTAATAGTATCTACCTCTGTTGCCTACAGTGTCTTATGTTGTAGTTTCTTTGATCAGAGAAGATGGTGATTATCCTTTGTTGCCTTTTCTTTATCCAGCTTCCATCTATTCCTTTAGTATAAGAATCCAAAACAAAAATACTAACTTCTCTGCCTTAAGCAAAGCCAGGAGAATAACTTTAAAAATGCTGTTAGTATACAAATCAAGAATTCTTTATAACATTTTGTACATGCATGAAAGCAGTAGATGGACTCAAAACAAAAAGTGGGAAATGAAGAAGGTGGCCTTGTGGTTAGGGCAATGGCTTGGGATTTGGGAGATTTCCTATCTCTGCTCCAGATTCCTTGTGTGACCTGGAACAAGTCTCATAATTTCTTTGTGCTTCAGTTCCCCATCTCTAGGGGTGATAATCCTTCATTCATCTGGTTGTAGATTTCATCCTTGACAGGGCAGGGCCCTGTTTATTATTATGGATATGTACCATGCCTAATAAAATTATGTTCTGATCTTGATTGGCAACCTCGAGATGCTACCAAAAGATAAATAAAAAGTAAAAACATTAATACCTTATCAAATTTGCAAAACAAGGTAGTAAGAAACATAACATTTAAAAAAATACTCTGCTGTGATGGGGGAAGGAATGAGGATATCTGTTTGTATGGGCATTCTTGCTTTCTGGATACGTAAGTCATTTTCTACTACTTATAGCCATCACAAACAAATTCTGTATAACAAATGATAAAAAAGAAAATTAGTCTGTATTCCACAGATAAACCCCAAAGATTATTATCAATAAATAAACCAGGTCTACTCATTAATCTACTTGTAAGTGCTTTAAAATACTTATTTGCATTTCTGTGGTGTCTAGTAAATTTGATAGCAGAGGAACAATCCTATTAAATCCCTGTGGGCCAGAATTAAAAAGGTATGTAGGTGCCTAAGGATGAAGATGGATGTCTAGAGGAATTTCCAAAAAGCACCTAAGCCTAACACCCATTGAAGTCCACTTTTGTCTGAACTTTGTAAAAGGAAAAGGGTATCTGGTTTTGGTTGGGTTTTCATTTTTTGGACAGTACAGTATCTCTGCTTCTTGGGATTCTTACTGTTGTTCTTACTCAAACAACATCCGATTGGTTCCACTGTTAGACTTGGTCCTTGGGAGAACTTTTCTGAATATTTTTCAAAGGTTTCTTTCCAAACACATGGACTCCATGTTTTTTTAATTTCTTTTATGTCTTGAAAATATATCATCATCAGACCGACACTGCACATGCTCAAGCTGGCTACCCTTATTAATTAGACAGCTCAATGGAGCAGTCTGACACCTATCATAAAACCATTTGCAAAGCTACTAGTTTTGAAGACTTATTGTGCAATAACATTAACACTAGAATAGAATCTTAAAGCTGCAGCACACCTGCATATCATTAAATTGATTTCCACCTCTGGGGTTTTTGCCTGTTGGACAAAGCAACCCATGGTTTTGTGATACTACAATGCAATGCATTATTAATAATATTTTGAATTACTTTAAAATCGAAATCCCCAACTAACATTGTACCCCACCTTGTGCATTCACTACTTGGGTGAAATTCAGGAGCATGAAGACTAAATTCTGCCCTCAACCCAGGGAGAAGGTTAAGACTGTGTAGTTCAGAGAGGAAGTCTGCAAGAGGGGACATGATAGAGATATATAGTATAATTAATGATATAAAATAGGTAAATGAGACACTTCTAATAATCATTTTTTTAAAAATAACCAATAGAACAATAAGAGACATCCAAGTGCTAAACTTAAAACCAATTAAAGGAACCACTTTTTTACATAGTGAATAATTAGTCTGTGTAACTCACTGCCACGTGATTATATGGGGATCACAATACCCATAGTGTAAAAATGTATTACCCACATCATTTTTGTCCTTATGCTCCATGTCATAAGACAACCACTAATGGCCAGATATTCAAGTATTCAGTACCCAGAAGCTCTGCTTTCTTTGATGTCTATAGGAGCTGAGCTATTTTCAAAATCTTTTCCTAGCTGCATAGGGTTAAGAATCTCCCTATATAGCTCATAACTATCCATTACAAGAATCTTTGCATCTTTCTCTGATTGTGCAGCTGTTGAAGACACAATATTAGAGTAGATGGATCACTGTTCTGGTCCAGTATAGCATTTCCTATTTCCTGGGGAAAGGAGATTCTTCAAGTGATTGCCCACATGAATTCCACTCTTGGTGCACATATACCCCATGTACCACAAGACTGGATTTTTTTGGCAAACAGTATCAATTGGGGTCAGTCTCCCCATGCTAGGGCATAAAGGGTAGAGTGAGTGTCTTGATTGATTTTTACTGCCAGTAGCAACGAGACAGAGCCCTTGCAGTATCCGCTTCTTTCTCTTTGCACTACACTATTGTTAGTTAGCAGTCACATAGTTAGCCAATAGGCAATAACTATCTACCTATAAATAAAGAAATAATTATGTAGCTGCTTTTCTTAGTTAAGTTTCAGTTTGACGATAAAGAACCCCCCCGCCCCCATCTCTCAGCTACACAGGGATGCTTGCAACATGGGAGAAGGTAAATCCACAGGGTTTAAAATTTGCCCCTTGTGAATCTTTGATGCTGATAAACAAACAGCACATTGGGTGTTTGCATAAGATTTGGCTGCCAAAAATGGCCTTCATGTTACCATCAGAATGTGCTATGCAGTCACTTCATGTAGCTTGGTGACTAAGAGGTGAGAAATGCAGGCTCCCACGTAAGAAGTTCAGCAGTAAATTTTGGAATTGTTTGCATGGTACTTGTTTATGTTGTTAAATTGAACAGAGAAGGTCAGATCTTCAGCTGCTGTAAATTGGCATGGTTTCATTTTCTTCAGTGGCATTGAGCTTTTTTAAAAAAAAATGATATCTTAAAACACAGATTAATAATTCCAGGTGTTTCACTGCAAAGTTATTGATTTCCTAACCATTGCCTTTTGTTTTGCATTTACAACGTTCAAATTTACAGACTGTGTAAGTATGGAAGGTTTTCTGTTGAAAAGTTTTATTACAATCTATATAATCAGTAAGTGTTCACAATATGTAGAAAACTGGTTGATATTATGCTTCATTCACTTCTCATGATCAAGGGAGTGACACTTGGTTGTATGAGTCGCAACCGCCCCTAAATTAGTGAAAATTGTCAGTCATCTATCCAAGTAATTTTGGATATTAGGCAATAACCTGATCTAGGTTCTATGCCTTTTAAGAACATCTCAAATTCTTGCGCTTCCATTTCTATTGTTTAGTCCAGATATGCGCTTTCACTTTTTTCTCTTAAATGCTACATTTTTTAATAAAGTTTCAGATCTAC
This sequence comes from Mesoclemmys tuberculata, assembly GCA_007922155.1. NCBI lineage: Eukaryota > Metazoa > Chordata > Testudines > Chelidae > Mesoclemmys > Mesoclemmys tuberculata. The sequence continues at coordinate 50,032,498 of ML675601.1, forward strand.
TGATTTTTTTTTGTTTGTTCACAGTACTGAATTCACCTTAATGCAGTTCAGAGTTCTCAGCTAGTTTTGCTTGCTAGCCTTTTCTAGTTTTTTTGTTCTGTACTCACGGGTGTGTGCATGCGCCTTGTTTTCATTCTTACACTCCTGAGCCTGAAATGTAAATCTGCAACGTACATGCGGTCTTCCTTTGACCTTTGCACTTTTTGGTTCTACTGCTGACATTTCAAACTGTAAACATTGTAAAATCTGTAACAGTGGCAGATGCTCCCATTTAGACTTTGTATGCTCTCTCCGATAACTGGAGGTCTGTTTACGTTGTTGATGAAGGCTGAGCTAGATAGAAGTCTGCTCTCTTATGCCTTCATGGGCTATAGAGTTGGAATCCTTTTTAAATCCATCAAATCCCTACAATCATATATGGAGATTGACCAGCAATGATTGCGCTTCACTGACAAATTCATGGAATTTACAGACATCTGCTCAAGAGGTACACATGCATAGAGAGGTTAATTTGCAATCCTCCTTTTGCTAAGAAATTAACATGTTCTTTAAGATACCAGGATAATAAAAAAAATTATCCCTCAGTTTAATAGTCAAGTGCTCCATCAAGAGAAGTAATCAGCACTGTGTTTAAGCAAACAGCTGTGTCATTATAATCAAATATATGAGTCTCAGTAAAACATTTCCTGCTTTGTCCACTGGTTGGGAACAATTACCTATCTAGCAATGAGGAGGCTTCACTAAATCTGTCTTCAACTGGATACGTTTTAACCTTGATTATGATAATTAGCTGTTAGCTAGTTAGTGCTAAAGGGAAGCAGCAGACGTTTCATACCTTCACTAGTAAGGACTTTAAACATCTCTGATAGCATCCGTGACCCAAGGTCATTTGTGGAACTCATCCATGTTAGGTTTGTGGTTTCCTGGAGTTTCATGACTATGTCTTCTGGGTGCGTGGGCAATGTTATGGCTGTGTCTTGCTAAACAGAGGTTATGGTATAAATCCTGACCTTGGAGGAGCATGCACATAGCTCATGTTGGTGTCTCTGGGAATTTGCAAACCACAAAGAGCAGAAGGACTGCTAGTTGTATGTATGAAACTCCAAATCCTTTGCAAATCTTTTGAATTTTTCTACTGTGTGTTATGATCCATTATTCAAAATGAGCTAATCATAAATACCATTTCTGGTGAATACTGTCTTTCTATGCTTCACTACAGTGTTGACCAGCATGTTCCTTAGTTGAGTTACTTAGAAAAAAACTGTGATAATCAACTATCAGCAGGTAGTTTCTTCTTTTTTCTAATAGATCAGTTGTCAATTATTGCCGGGCTCTGCTAGGTTCATCAGGAATTGTCATTGGTTCCTTGAAGTTCTGACTCCAGTACTTTGCACACATGCAACAATCTCTGACAGTTTCTTTTATATGTGCATTCATGTGGGATCATTGAAGTGTCTCTTGACTGTCTTTTGGATAGTGACACTCAGAGGTGTTACTTCCTGAATCTTTTTTAGAATTTCCTGATGCATTTTCTTTGTAATTATTTTCTCCCCTTTCAGCACTTGTTCTATTCTCCACAGTCAGCTCTGTTTTTTCATTCTGAAAGGTAGAGATAGCCAAACTGTTTTAGTGGAGGTCATCCTGAATTTCTTTTAAAAGGTTTATTGCATCATCACTCTGTTTCTCTATTGTTGATAGCTTATATATAGACACTGATAAGTATTGTGGTATTATGTGCACCTGTTCTTCCAAGTCTTCCCCCTTATCTGTGTCTTTTCCTTCTATGAAATTGTGTAAGAGAAGAACTACTACAGGCATTCCTTTTCAGAGCTGATATTTCACTTTCAAATTGTACCTTTGTAGCTTTAAGACTATACGCTGAAGTTCTTGGTGGTGCAGAAGCTAGATGTTTGTCAAGAGTGCTTTCCATGGGTCTGTGATCTGTTTGAGCTGTTGCTGTATGCCTGTAAAGATACCGATGAAATTTCTGACATCCAACAGAGGTGGAACATAATTATTTTTCTATCTGAGCATAATTTTGCATTATTGGTGTCAGCACTTTTGATGCATATGCCACTGGAGCTCCTTCTTCCAGCAGTATTGCTCCAGCAGTTGCTTGCAAAACATCTGCTTGTAGTATTATTTCCTTGTTTTCCTTGTAAGGTTTTTTTTTTTTTTTAGTGGACGATGGCATCCTTCATATTTTGGAAGGTCTTGTCCAGATTGGTATTCCAGTACCAGTCGCTGTGTTTTTCCCCAGTTTCTCCTTAGGTGCTGTGATTTCTGCTAATCTCTCTATGAATCTTGATAGGAAGGTCACCATGCTTAGGATGCTTTCCTGTTGCTTTTGGGAGGTAGGTGCTTTTAATGGTTTTCGCATTTTCACTTTATTTGGTTCAGGTCTGATGCCTCTTTTTTCTAAGATGTGACTGATGTAATTTACTTGAACTATACTGATTTGCACTGTGCTGTGATTCAGTTTTAGGTTGCACTCCTTGAATCTTGTAAGTTAGTGCTATTAGGTTTTATCGTGCTCCCTTCTTGTGCTGCCACGTACTAGAATGTCATCAATTATAACGTCAGCTCATATCAGTCCTTCTAGTATTTTGTGCATCTTTCCCTGGAATGTCTGTTGTGTGAATGATATAACAAGGACATTCTTTTATAGCACCATCTTCCAAGCTGTGTGTTGAAACTTACTGCACTCTTTGTCCAGTCTGATCTGCAGTATCTGAACTGGGCATCAAGAACATTGAATACACTTGCTGCAGAGAGCTTGTGAGTGTTGCTGTCTGGGATAAGTAGGCCATAGTGTCAATGGTCACATATTAGTTGAAGTTTTGAGGGTCTGTTCATATCTGAATTGCACCACTTGTTTTTTTCTTTGTTGCAGCTATTGAAGTAATCCATTCCAACAGTTCTTCCACATTTTCAGGTATGCCCAATTGTTCCATAGGCTGGAGTTCCTTCTTAACTTTGCACCATGTGGTTAATGTCAGTTCCAATACTGGTTTTGCTGGCATATTTATTACGTGTATCTCTAGACTAACATCTTCCCTTGTACCTACATTTAACATCAGATTTCTGTAATATGTGGAGTGGGTGACCTCCATATCCTGCTACTCTCACTGATACAGGGGATGTTAGTGTCGTGATGTGGGCTTGATTTTTCCTATATTCTGCCTCAAAGATGCAGTTTACTTGTTCCCCAATGTCAATTTTTAATTTCATGGGTATTTCTTCTGGACCCATTAAAATAGTTGCACATGCTTCACCACTATCCTTTTCCTTATTCTACATTGTAGCCAAAATAACACTGTGTCCTTGTTGTGAAACTTGTCTCCTCGGAGGTGTTCTCTAATTGCATACACTGCACTTTTCTGTTTGCCTTTGTGGCAAGTTTGTGCAAAATGGTTTGCTTTTTGGCACTTCATGCGTATCTTCCCTAATGCGAAGTTTTCTTCATGCTTTGAATGATGCAGTCCACATCTGTTGAAATCCTGCTGCGTCAGTACCTTTGCTACATGTTCTCTTAAGGGGACAGTGGACTAGTTATCTAACTGCATATGAATACAATATAGTCAATAAAGCATGAATATTTGCCATTTTCACTTGTCCAGCAAAACTGCAGTTTTGTCAGCAATATCTGCTAGTCAGGGCAACTTTCAGTCCTCATTCCAAGTGTGGTAAGGTGGCAGCGGGGGGGGGGGAAAAGAGGTAGCCCACCCCCCGTGGGTCTCGTGCTTTCTCGGCTCGGCCGGTGGTGCAGCCGGGGAAGGCTTTGGGGAGGGAATGGGCCCGATCTGCCCTGAGGTGCTGGGGAAACGGTAGGCGAAGTCCCACGCCTCTGTAGGCTGCAGGCGGCAGGCTGCCCGCCGCGGGCGGCCAGCCCGAACCCCACTCTGCCAACTCCCCCCCTGTTGGCTCTTACTCTGCGAACCCTCCAACCTGTAGCTCCAATCTCCAACCTCCACGCTCCAAGCTCCTTACTCCACAACCCACACTGTCTGTCTGCTGAGGCAGGCTTTTTGAGTGTTTGGGGCGGGGCTTCCTAATTGTCCTCAGCTGGCCTAACTGGTTCAGCAGCCCCAGCTGGCCCAACTGCCCAATCAGGCCCCTGCTGAGTCACCCAGGAAATAAGGCCCGGCTAAGTCTGGGGCTAACATACCTGCCTTCCAAGACCCTTGCATAGCCGCTAGGCCTGACCCCGTTACACAAGTTTTCTGTCCAGAATAGTTTCTGATTTCCATCTTATTCCAATGGGTCACATCCCTGTTTTCTTCCCTGAGCCAAACACTAATAAAGGGGAAGGCTACACTGTACATGCATAGGGTCCCGGCATTCTATCTAGACAGGACTACACCATTTAGTGCATCTGTTAGGTTATTTGTAGCTTATGCAGAAAGGTTGACAGGTTACCACATTTAGACCCAAAGGCTTTCTAACTGTATCAATAGTTGCATTGGGCTATGGTATGAATTAGCTAATGTAGACTCCCTGGAAAGAGTCACAGCACACACCATCAGGGCTCAGGCAGCCTTGGTATCTTTTTTGAGATGTGCACTGTGGCAAGGTGGGGGGGCAGGGGTGGGTAAGGTACTCCGCCCCGTGGGTCCTGCGCTCTGCTGGCCTGGCCGGTGGTGCAGCTGGGGAAGGATCGGGGGGGGGTAGCTACCCTGGGTACTGCTACCTTCCCTCTAGGGTAGCCCGTAGACCGCTCCCTGCGTTTCCAGCCAGGTATTCTGCCCTTCGGGGCTGCGGTAACAGCTGTGGAAGCTGCAAGCCTCTGTAGGCTGCAGGCTGCAGCCTGCCAGCTCCAAGCCGCCAACTCCAACTGCAGGCTTTCAAGCTGCAAACCTCCAAAGTTGTAAACTGTAACTGACTCCAAACTATAACTAACTCCAACTGTAACTCACACCTCCTCTCTCCAGACTCCACAACACACACTGTCTGCCCTGCAGGCTTTTAAGTATTTGGGGCGGGGCTTCCTGATTGGACCCAGCTGGCCTGATTGGTTAAGCAGCCCCAGGTGGCCTAACTGCCTAATCAGCCCCCAGCTGAGTCATCCAGGGAACAGGGCTTTGTTGAGCCTGGGGCTAATATATCTGCCTTCCCACACTCTGGCAAAGCCGTCAGGCCTGGCCCTGTCACAGCACCCATAGTAGAAGTGTGTTGGGCAGCTCCATGGAGTTCAGTACATAGGTTTACACAGAATTCGTTCATCGTGGAAGCACTTGACCAGGTTTGCCTCCGCAATGCCCACCCTTGTGGCCCATCAGACAACAGGTCTCGGCAGTTAGGTCGCTGCCTCTTCTGAGGTCTCAGGTCGTGGTGCTTTAGCCCTCTGGTCAAGGCACAGTTCGATCCTACTGCATCCAAGATATTGAGATTTCAAAGAAAATGGGAACAAAACCCACAACTCTAAACCTTCAGTGGGACTCATGTTTCTGTCCAGGGCTTGTCACCAAACAGTGTGTACTTCAGTCAGTCCAACCTCCCTTCTAGCAGGGGGTTTATCCAACAGGTCTCTGGGCTTCAACCAGAGTTCTCTTACATCAGGAGAAGCGGAGCTCTGCTTTCCTTCCTGGGCAACCCCAAACTGGCCAAGGTCTCCTCCTTTTAACGCCACTTTCCATGTCTGACATCTGCTGCAGGTGTAGTGGGCTGGGGCCCGCTGCATCCACAGGCTCTCTGATTAACCCTTCTGTTTCCAGTGTGTGGACCTATTGGCTTAATCACAAAGCATGAGAGTCTGGTACTTATTTTGGCAGGCCTATCTTCCAGTCATGATTTAGTTAGACTCCTAGCACATACCTAGCACATATTTGTTCTTTATTTGTGACTCACCATCAATTGAATATGTATGAGCAAGCACTCCTAGAAGAAGAAACTGTTATTTATCTCCCAGTTACAGTGGTTCTTTGAGATGCTACGCATATATACCCCTGTCCTTCCCTGCTACTACGGAGTCTTATAGCACCTGCATTCTGTGTTGGTGAAGGAAGTGAAGAGCAGTTGGAGTCACCCTGCCGTTTATGCCCTTTGGTGGTATAAGAACACTCAGAGCACAGTCACAGCCCCCAGTGGATGCTGTTGGCCAAAATAATCTGAACTGGAGTACACAGGAGGGTGCATGTGCAACATGGACAAGACACCTTGAAAAAACACAGTTATTGTTACCATTTTATCTAGGAGCTGTACACCAGAAAATTCAAACTCTTGTAACTAAATATCTTGGCACAAAACTGTACAATATTTGTATATACTAGTGGATAAAATAGTATGTATTTCCTGTATTGATTTGGTAAATCTTACCTGTAAGGTGACAAGTACCTGTTTAATGCCACAAAAATCTTCAATGATCGCCTGGAAAAATAATGAACGGTTCAGTTTCTGAGTCTTGTATGACAAAATATTTTGTTAACTAAATGGGTAACTTACTTCTGTAAACCTGCCAGTCAAAGATTATAACTGGCTTGAAGGATGATATTGTCTATTGATGCAGAGAATACAGGTCAGTTCTAATAGTATTCTGGGCACGAAAACTTTTGGAAAAACAGGAAGTCTTGCAAGAAGCTAGAGTAAGTACGCATTTATTTTTCTATGTAGGTCTTTTTCTGTTTTCATTTCTAAATCAGGTTACTCTAAACGATGCAACACTTTTGACTGTTTACCCAAGTCCATTTTGTATTCTGGTAAACATAATCATATATGTCTAAATTAACATTTTATTCATTTTTATGTGTGCTGAAATTCAGTAGTGTCCTAATTTTTTTTTAAAAAGAGAGAGGAAATACAAGCAGGTTAGCATCTGCGTATTACATAGAAATAAACAATAGTGAGTTTGTTTACAGAAGGTAAAGTTAAATTTAAGCATGTTTTTAATGACATGTGAGCTATTACAAATTTCTTGGGTTTTTTGTGGTGTTAAGAATGGGTGCTACTCAAGATAAACAACATTTTATTATAATGTAATATTTTGTTCAAAGTTTGATCAAAATGGGATTTATATATTGTTTTAACATTCCTTCTGTTAGCGTTTTTCTTTTCTGTGTCAAGCAGAGTTTCATCCCATTAAAAATATGCCATTTCAGCTGTGGATAGTTGTGCCAGTGAACTTTAAGCTCACTGTCATCAAATAACTGAATGCTTTCTCTGGGCATTTCCACAAGTAATACTTAGATTGTTTAGATACACATAAAAAGTTAATAGAAATTACAATACTGCTCATGCTATTTATAAAAAGAAATATTGTAATTAATAAAATAAGTCCTCTATTAATTGGTGGTCATATTAATAATAGCCACTTGAAGTATTTCAGAAACTACAGCTAAATGGTAATCTACTAAACTGTCTGTCAGGAATACAATGAATAGCATGACTGGGTCAGAAGGAGATTTTAAATTGACAGTGTTAGGACATACCTTTAAAAGGGTTCCTTATTCTGAGATAAAAGTGAAATGGAAAAGTGTGGCCATGATAGAATTATCAAGTTATAGAGCGTGGTTAACACTACATATTTGTATCAACCAAAATATATTCATGGCATTTTGTCAGCTGTGTAATCTAACTGCATATTTAAAGCATCTGTTCCTATAGTATCCATATTAGAGAGTAATATCTGAAAATAACTAACAACTATAAACTTGGTCTTTTTGTATTTAGGAGTTATAGCTATATTAGTAAAGGAATGACGCAACCAAATTAGGGTGCAGTTGTAGTAGGTATTGTGTATACAGTAGAACCTCAGAGTTACAAACACCAGAGTTACGAACTGACCAGTCAACCACACACCTCATTTGGATCTGGAAGTACACAATCTGGCAGTGGCAGAGACCAAAAAATAAAAAAAGAGCAAATACAGTACAGTGTTATGTTAAATATAAACTATGAAAAAAATAAAGGGAAAGCAGCATCTTTCTTCTGCATAGCAGGGTGGATAAAAATCAATGATTTAAAAAAAAATTAAAAATCAGATTTTATTTAAATCAGATTTTTTTTTAAAATCATCAATAAAATACTAAATTTCTCTCTCATTTAAAAAATAATTTACAATTAAATCTCATCACAAACATGCTAAACCTACACTTACAGTCTCATAAAAATGAATTAATGGCTCTAGCCTGTCTAGCCTAACTACCAGCTCTTGCTTCTGGAAAGTTCTGGGCTTTCAGTTTCTGCATCTCAGCAAACTAAAGTCATAGGCTGGATAGGATGGAGGTTGTTCTGTGCTTATGTGGTGGTGGAGCTGGGCCAGGCAAGGCAGAGGAGTTAGATAAGACACTGTCTTAAAGACAGAGAGACAATGTACGGAGGCAGAGTAGAAAGGAACAGTGGAAGGGACTGGAAAGAAAAAGGGAAGGCATTATTTAGTACACATACAACTTCCTATATTTCCCCACACTTTTGCCACAGAAAAACTATCATGACTTCTGGGCGTAAGAGAGACCCTATCCGGAAATATTTTGAAGAAATTCCTGGTTGATTGTTTTGAACAATTTATTAAGAACTGGCCTATTCTCATAAAACTTTGGAAGTATCTCATCCAGAGTATTTAACATTGGATTAAAGAGGAATATAGAGGATATGCTCAGTATACTGAAGCCTATATCCATAAACAAACTTCAGAGAAATCATTCCAAATTTCGATGGTACCTCAAGAGATACTGAAGAAAGAAATACCTCACTAGAAAGTTAAACTGCAGACAACAAATAAGCAAATGGATTAAACCCGAACTCCACCTCATTTTCTTGTGAACATTCTTGACCCCAGATATAAAGGTAGATGCCTAACTTCTGAAGAAGATGATGCTGCCATGGCATGGACATATCAAAATCACTCTTCAGTTATGCCAGTCATAATAGATTTCAGGGCTGGAACAGAACCATTTAAACAGTACATGTTTACTGATAATGTTTTCAACAAAGTCACTCCCCTGATTGGAGGAAATCATTAACCAGGCACATTGAAACAGAGTTCCTTCAGTTGCTAAGCCAACTTTTCACAGCAGTAGCTTCCTCTGCAGGCACAGAGAGAATATTTTCATTGTTTTGTATTATTCACTCAAAGCTAAGAAATCGACTGGGAGTTGAAAAAGCAGGAAAACTCATATTTCTGTTTCAGTCTATGAATAAAAATGACAGTGGGAGTAGGGAAGATGAGAGGTAGTTGTAGAAGTTTTAAGGACAGTGTATGTTTAGTGTTGTGATGACTTGTCTGTTAGAGTTAATAAAATTTGAAAACTAAAAAAAAAAAAAAAAAGTTTAAGGGCAGCTGTCAGCCGGCAACTAAGGAGACTGATGCAAATGTGAAACATTTATGTACCATTTAAGATTTAGTTTAATAAAATATAAGTGCTGCTGTGTTTGTGTGTGAGATTTAGTTCTTACCATTCCTAATGTACTACTGCTGCATCTGCAGGTAGTGAGTGCTATGTACTATTTCCTACATTAATAAAAATCAAGTTATCTAAAAAATGACACAAAAGTACGCCCTCCTAGATGTTGTAAAATGCTGTATTGAGTTATTAATTAACATGTTTTAGTGATCAGATCTGCACCATTGTTTAAGAAATATATGAAGAAGTATCAGTGGGAAACGGGATTTAAATCAATGATTTTCTCTTGGTGATTTAAATCATGATTTAAATCGCCTTCATTTCAATCAGTCCACCCTGCTGCACAGTAAAGTTTCAAAGCTGTAGTAAGTCAATGTTTGGTGGTAAAACTTTTGAAAGAGCAACCATCACGTTTTGTTCAGAGTTATGGACATTTCGGAGTTAAGAGTAACTCCCATTCCCGAGTTGTTCAGAACTCTGAGGTTGTACTGTATATAACAAGAGACACTCCCTGCCCTGCAGAGCTTAGAGTTTAAAGAGAGAAGCTGGACAGAGGGGACGAAGAAGAGAGAGGTACAGAGATGTGAAGTGCCTTGCTGAAGGTCAGACAGCGAGTCAGCGGCAGAACTGGGAATGGAATCCAGGTCTCCTGAATCTTAGAGCTGCCTTATATATCTGTACCCTAGTGCCTTGTGTCTTTGTCTGGAGTGTGAATGGTTACATGGTCCCTGTCAAATTTCAAAAGGGCTTTTCTCCAAGATACCTGTAGTGCACCACGCCCCCTATTTTTGATCTGCTCCTGTCTCCATAGTTGTTGGGAAAATTCCCTTCTATGAGCCATTGGATAGTTGACGAAGAATATCTCATTTCCTCACATATCTGGGAGTTATGGGGAATTAGAGGGGCTTCTGTTCCCATCAGTTCTGCCATAGGTTTTCTGTATTACTTCTGCCGAGATCTCAATGCCTCTGTTTCTTGATTGGTAAAATGTGGCTTATAATACTCACCCACTTCATAGTTGATCTGAGAGTAAATTTATGGAAGCTTGGGAGAAGGTACCATGGAAGTGCAATTTACTTATTTATTTCATTGTAAGTAAGGCAGATGAATGGATAGTTCTTGCCCATTTTTAGTAGCAATACCTTTTAGATTTTTTAAGAATATTGTTTTCCAAAGAAATATTAGTGATTTACAAAAATCCTTCTCTTCTGTTCCTAACTGACTCTTTTCTTTCAATTTTCACTATTGATGGGAAAGGCAGGACACTGTTGGGGAGGTATGATGACATTTTCAAAATCCCTTCCAAATATTTTTGATTTGTTGTCTGCTGTGGATGTCCACCAAGTCATAAGAATGAACAACTAAGTGTCTATGCGGAAGTCTTCTCCTAGTACATGTCTCCAAAAGGCTTAGAATGACCAGACAGCAACTGTGAAAAATCAGGATGGCATGGAGGGTAGTAGGCACCTATGTAAGAATAAACCCCAAATATCAGGACTGTCTCTATAAAATTGGGACATCTAGTCACCCTAAAAAGGCTACCAAAGCAAAGAGACCGAGCAGCTTGTCTGTAAACCCCAATGTGCACAAAGGAAAGCATTCATTTTAAAAGACTGTCTGTGCTCCCTCTGACCAGCACCACAGTTTCAAGTTGCTAATCTTTCTGGCCTGTCGTAAGTAATTGGAGGAGTAACAGATTGGTAGACCTTTTTCTTGCCTTTGGAAATGTTGCGCATTTATAGTGTCTATGTCAGATAACTGGGTGATAGAAATATTGAAAATTTTCTTCATCAAGTTTAAGACTGATACCTGGAGATTCCAGATAATTTTGAGTAAACATTGTTTGAGTAATAATAAGAGTTTTTTAATAACTGAAGTGCCATAGTTGAATATTTGTTATAACCGTACTGTACACTGTGGTATGAGTGAGAGCAATCCTTGTGGTGACATTCATAACTAATGGGTAACCGGTTAGATTTAGAAACCTTCTCCATTTACCAGATCTTTACAAAATTTCTGTGCTTGGATAACTTGAATTTCCCAACTATGTCTTTTCAATATTGTGTCTTCTAGGACATACAGGACGGCTATTAAAGTCCCTGTGTTTCATCAGTCTATCATTTCTGCTGCTGCACATCATCTTCCAAATCACAATAAACAGCCTTGAAGCTGGAAACAATATTGAACCTGGTTTTAACTGTAAGTATTCTTTTTATCTTTGGTCCATTAACATAAAGGATGTAAGAATGCTTAACTGGTATAAAAGAGAAGGGGCTGGTGGCCGGACTTTTACCATTAAGGCTCTGTCCAAGTTGTTAACCTTTGTCATGCTGCAAGGCCCATCTTTTCCTTATGGCCCAAAGGGAGCTGGGAGGGGTTTATTATTAAATGTTTGTAATACTTAAATTGCTGTCAGGATAGTGCTCTATGGGTCTGTTATGTATTGCGCTACATGTGAATTTTATTTTCGAGAGTTTTGTCAAGGTTATCCACAATCTGAAATGGTCTCTCTTTTATGCAGTTAATATGTAAGTTGATACATTAATATTAAACTGGTGTATATTAATGCAGATCTGGCTAGACAAAGTACATCTTTCATATGCTTCCAAAGAAACTTAGTTGCACTTGCTTATTTATGTAACTTTAAACTGTGGATTCAAGGTTTACAGCCCTAAACAGCATGTCACTTTCTTCTTTCTTTCATGTAATATAGGAAATAGCATTTTAAAATTTTTTTTATCCTAGCATTAGTTAAATCATGTAACCTATTGTATATTCCTCTCTCAGAAAATATTCTTCAATAATTCATATGTGAACACTGTTGCACAAATGTTGATTAAAATATCTATCTAAATATTTGAAATAAGATAAACTCCAGATAGACTATATTTGTCTTACAATGCTTATGTTTGACATTTATAACTGGCAAGTTATCTTTGATAAATTCTCATTTCATTTATCATAGAATGTGCTGCTACCACTTGAATAAACAATAATACTACAATTAAATACAAGACACTGGTAAAGTTAAGCATTGGACTTAAAACAACAAAAATCTCAGGAAATTCAGTGTTAATGCTAGCACTTCATTCTTAAGTCGTACTATTTTTTAGAGAATAGGTACAATTGTGCACATCAAATGATAGGTTTAACTCTGATTTATTGGACTTTTGTCAGTTTGCCAGATCTTTAAAGATATATTTTTTTCATTTTCAAAAAATAAAATGCATGTAGATAAGTTTCTTTTCTATTTCTATTTGCTTAGTAATTATGGCTATTATTATTTATATTACCTATTATGGGATCATTCACAATGTTTTAGGCACTGTCCATGTATGTAGATAAATAGTTCCTGGTCCCACAATCTTTATAATCTCCATGGACAAACAATAAAGAGGGGGGAAAGAAAACGTAATTTTTTTTTTACTTATAATTAGTATCAAGTATGCTAAACTAGCCCTCAATCTACCCATTATTACATGACTAGTTTCTTGTATACGTCATAGTATAAGTGAGTATTGATCGGGAATTAGGAGGAGGACCTGATATTGGACTTATGAACTGGTTCAGGCAGGATATTTTATTTAGAAAGGGGCATGGTGATAAGTGCAAAGATGGCTGTGGCTGAAAGGGACAAACAAGTCTTTCAAGGCTGATGGTGTGGAGGAGGTGGAGCTAGCTAATAAAATACATAATGTTATTTACTATTAAATAATGGCCTCATAATGTGCATGGCACTTACCAGAGAAATAAGACCTGATACCTGCACAAAATAGTAATGTTGGGGCACTATCCTGGATCCGTACTCATACTTACTCAAGCATGTCATGCTGTAGGGAATACTCATGGAAGTAAAGTTTTGCGGGATTGAGTATGGCAGCATGTTAAAAAAAACAAACAAACAAAAAAAACCACCTCAATGAGCAAAGATAACACTGGCAATAGGGCATCTGAATAGTATTAACTGTGTCCTGTTCTATATAATTATGATCAATGAGTTTTGGAGCAAACTGATTTTTAAAGACATTCATTTCCCATCCCACAATATTTTCTCTATCCCTAAAGAGTTTATTTAAGGTTGGGTAGAAGCCTTAACATGTTCGGATTTCTTTTAAGTTTAAACTTTAACTCTGAATTACTGATACATACTCTCAACTTTAATTTTCTTGTAACAGTTTTTAAACATAGGGCCATAGAACTTTTAAGAAATGGTGACAGTTGGGTTAAGTAACCTATGCATGAGAACACTTGACACATTAATTCATTCCAGACTTTCTGATACCACTGACTCACTACAACCAATAGATCTGTAGTAGAATTGACTAGAACAAACTAGCTACTTCAGTTTATTGTAGAGGTAAAGTATTGATTGGTTGTTGCCTCTGATGCCACAATAGCTGCAGTTGAGAGTGATCTGACCTGTTGACTTGTCAATATTTTATTGCAATAATGTCAGTCAGAAACAAAAATTGATAATAAGTTAGCGTAATTACAACTAAATTTCTTCAAATATAGTGTATGCCTGAGATTTCAATGAATTTGATCTAGATGGACACTTTTTGAGAGGCTGTGTAATTCTATTGTTGAGAGCGTTCAGGGCAAGAAAAGGTTTGGTATCGATGCCAAATTTCTTAAAAGATCCAATTTTAAAATTAATCCGTCAGTTTATGAGTTAAAATTTTCTTGTAAATTTTCAGATAACTCATTCTTTACACAAATACAGTGCTGAGTTTTGGGGAGTATACAAAGTACTCTTCATATATAACAAAAGAGGTTGAATCCCTGCTTTACCTGCAAAATTCATCTCAGCTTTAATTATGTAACCATAACTGGCATCTCCATATTATAAAGACTGCAGTTTGGTACTGCTTCAAGATACAGGATCTTTGCATTTATTGTTATAATGTATAGCAGAAGTAGGGTCTCTCTGGGCCAACTGCATAGGCACTCTGGCTCTTGGGAGGTAGGATTACTGAACCCCTGTTTAGTTTAGCCACACAAAGCCTGTTTACTCTGGCTTTGAGCTGCTAGGAAATGTGTATTTCACTCAGAGTTTGAATAAATTAGAGCAGATGTTGCCCTCATTTAAATAAAGAAAATATAAGTAACTGATGTTATTTAATAGCTATTTAAGGCAGAGTGTGACCTGAGGCTTTCAGGAGAGCATTTCCCTTTAGGCTGAAAAAAGTGACAATAGAACAGGGGGAAGTAAGAGTGACAGAAGAAGAGGAAGGAAGAGAATGGCAACATTGAATTATTTCAGTGTATGGTTTATTTGATAATTTTTAAGTATCAAATATTCCTCAAAAATTGAGGAAATTGCTTTTATGCTGTGGGAAAATGAATGCTAAGCTCCAGAACTCAATGTTTGTGCCTCCAGATATAAGTCTTAAGGTTCCATAGAATTCTTTAGGCTTAATATTTAGAACTAATGCCAACTTGAACTGGGGATGAGAGATAGGGAAGCAGATTGGGTTTTTTTGTTTTTTTCAAATTTTGTAACTCAATTAGATCCAGGGCCAATATAGGCCAAGTTGTTAGCCCAGAGAATTTTTTCCTCTCACTGCTATAAATACTTTAAGGGTTGGTAATGGAAAGCCTTACAAACCTTTTAAAAACAGGGGATAGTGCAAACTGTCATTTCGTAAAGAGTTAAAGTGATAGAGTAACAGTTTACTAAACCAGTGAACTAAAACCCATCTCTTTAATCTTTTAAGTCTAGAAGCATATAGATTTTTGGCATTTTGGAAGCAAAGTAGCAAATGTCAAACTGAAAAGTAAAATTGTCTAGGCACACAGAACCTTTAAAAAATCCTGCTTTATATCCAAGACACCGTATATCAAAATGAAATACTCCAGATGGCTTGTTTTTTGCGACTAGAGAGAGTTTTCCAGATCAAGACCATCAAATATCAGCATCTATACAGTTTTTTCATTTTGTTATTTTAACCACCCCACTCTCATTCAAAGCTCATATACCTTCACTTTCAGCACAACTACAAAAATCCCCAGCATCCTCCAGAGTCTTTAAGATGCATGTTATTGTGGCAACATTAGCATTTAGAAATATTGGATCATTGGAAGGCTCTTATTTCCCTTGAGTCTCTTGTTTCCCTTGAGTCCAGTGACTATTACCAGGCACAAGTAAAATTTTGTCTTTAAAAACTGCACATTTAGTTTTATACCAGATTTCTGGTTTGTTAAAGGTTGCCTTGTGCTGATTTGACATTTAATACCTCCTCTTTTTAAAAAATACAGCTCATGCAGGTAAGCGAGGGAATAGATACAGCAGAAGTAAGCTCTGCAAACCTTCCCAAAACATCTGTTGTGCTGCCTATTAAAATATATTTCTTACGTCAAAAATATCCTCTTAAAATAAATATTATCTAGGTTTCAATTATATCATTACAAATAATATAGAATGTTTTTATGTAGTAGTAGTGTAGGCATAGTAGTAAAATTTCTTTCTAATTCATTTTTGTCAATTTGTAACAGTTGAAATAGAATAATTATTATTAGATCAGTTGGACAACTTCTGGCCATAGAATCCATAATATTAGAAATTGCAAAGATGTACTCTGTTAGGTCCCAAAGTACATGCCTGTGGCTATACAGGATTTTGTTTCTACAGTATATTTTGTGGTGCTTTCACAAGTCCAGTTTCAAATGACTTAATCTATAAGGCTTCTGCACTTAAACCCTACACATTCTAACTGATATCACTGGTAGAAAAGTTTTCCTCTAAGACTACTTTTCCTTAAATTAATGCCATTAACCCACCCCTCCTCCCCCCTTCCATCCCTTTGTGCCACCCTAAACAATTCATTTCTTGGTGTTTACCCCCTTCTAACTAAAGATAGTTGTAGATAATTTCCACTCCATACTATTTTACCAGCTAGAGAATTTGCCTTGTCCAGACTAACATTTATGTCGGCAAAACTTTTGTCGCTCAGGGGTGTGAAAAAACACCCCTCTTCACAACAACTTTTGCCAGCATAAGCGCTGGTGTGGACTGCGCTTATGTCAGCAGGACACGTTCTCCTGCCAACACAGCTACCGCCTCTCCTTTAGGTGGTTTTTATTATGTCCATGAGGGAACTCTCTCTTGTCTATGTAACACAACTACAGAAGCGCTCCTACAGCGACACAGTACAGCTGTACTGCTCTTACAGCAAAGTACTTTTACAGAGGTACCAGTACAGCTGTGCCACTGTAAATTTTAAGTGTAGACTGGCCCTTAATCTGCCACCTTTGCTGTCACTGAGTATTACTGTATTCTGTGATAAGTCTTGTTAACACTCTTATTCACTCTGAGTAGTATCTTGCTCCCTGAAACATCCCACTAACAACAACGAAACTACTCACAGAGTAAGTTTCTACTGTGACGGGGTCAGGCCGGACGGCTATGCAAAAGTACTAGAAGGCATGTATATTAGCCCCAGGCTCAACAAAGCCCTATTCCCTGGGTAATTCAGCTGGGGCTGCTTAGGCAATTAGGCCACCTGGGGCTGCTTAACTAATTAGACCACCTGGGGCAGTTTAGGCAATTAGGACGCCTGGGGCCAATTAAGGAGCCCCGCCCCAAACACTTAAAAGCCTGCAGGGGCAGGCAGGCAGTGTGGGATGTGGAGTTTGGAGAGAGGAGGTGTGGAGGACGGAGGTTGGAGTTATAGTTTGGAGTCACAGTTACAGTTTACAGCTTTGGAGGTTTGCAGCTCGACAGCCTGCAGTTGGAGTTGCCGGCCTGGAGCTGGCAGGCTGCCGCCTGCAGCCTACAGAGGCTTACAGCTTTCACTGTTGCTACTGTAATGCCGGAGGGCGGAACACCTGGCTGGGGAAGCAGGAAGCGGACCACGGACTACTTCAAAGGGAAGGTAGCAATACTCAGGGGCAGAGCGGGCCCCGGCCCCTCCCTCAACCCTTCCCCAGCTGCACCACCGGCCAGGCCGGGAAAGCGCAAGACCCACGAGGGCGAAATATCTCACCCCCCACCCTGTTACACTACTTAATGTGAGTTAGAATACCAAAGGTCTGAACCTTAGCTATTCAAAGTTTTCCTTGTAAATCAAATTCTCTAACTGATTAATCCATAATAGATGTTTTGACATATTTGTAAAGATTATATAAATTACTATTTAGTTTTATTCTGTATTATTTAGAAGTTATATTTGCAGGGGGCGGAGTAATACGTGATGATAGGAGGAAGGATGGCTTTATAATCAAAAGGGGGGGGGGGTCTAGGTTCAGATCCTGGCTTGATTTCCGATTCCCTTTGTGATCTTGGGCAAGTCTCTACCACTGTGCCTCAGTTTCCTTACCTGGAAAAGATGAACAACAGTCTCAACAGATATTGCATAGCATGTTATGGTGTCTGTTGAATGCTTGTCACCCCTGTGACATTGTAAGTATTTTTAAGTAAATTGAAATAGAATTTCTTAGGGAACTGCTATAAAAGCACTTCATCTGCAGTACTACCGTTGTATACCTATTGGTTTTGTATTAGGAAGCAACTGCATTTAACATAAGTAAATTCAGTATCTCTATTTATTGAATGTTCAAGCACAAAATCTATATCAGAATTTTGATATGAATGAGTCACTGCATAATTCTTTCTAGTAATATTTTTTTGTGTTTGACTACTGGAGATGCTTATTAGATTGTATTGGTTTTGATTTAATACTCTGTCTTTAAACTCCAGCATCTTTCTAGTTTGATTTATTACCTGCATGAAAAAAGGCTTTTACTTGCTCTGTTAAACATTTAGAGAATTAAAGGATTTCATTTCATGTTCATATTGCAGATCAGGTAGTGAGACACATGTACATTTCCAAATACCTCTGAGCATTCCCTGAAAACTTACCTTATCTATGAGCTCCTCCTAAATGACAGGGGCCAAGAATGTGTTCACATCATTCCAGATAGTGCTATTCTTAAGAAGATAACCAGTCTAGGTAAAAGTCATAGCACCAGCCAATGAAGCTCTCTTGATCCTAAAGCATAACTGTATTTCCTGGAAATATTTCACCCACTAAGTTCAAAGACAAGTCACAAAAATACTTGGCCTGTTGATTAGTGTTTAAACAGCTCAGTTTGGTTCTCTTGACAAACTGGCTTGTCTTGTCTCTAGAAAAGACCTTTTCATACTTAACAGAAGCAACACTCTTTTAACATTATAAAGGACAGTAGAGCTTCAGAGACTTTAAACACCTCCATCTTGTTTTAAACATATTGTTTATTTTCTCTCTTTGGAATATCCAAGCTGAGCATTCAAGGAGCTATCTGTCTTTTTTTTATTACTTGGGAAGTCAGCATTATTCGATTTGATTCTGTTCAGGTTCTTATACCACACTTGTAGTATCTGAGTGCCTTCCAGTAATGTATTAAAAGCCACATGACTAACTGTGACACTGTGTGATTAAGATGTGACACGGTATGAGCAAAATATGACCATGCATATGTTCTGCTAATTGACAGGGTTGGCAGAAAGAACACAGACACCAGTAGAAAGAACAAGGTTGCTTTACTATCTCTTTCTAAATATTACAGGAAATGAAATATATACATAAGCAATAGAAAGAATAAGTAAGGTAATGCACCTGATCATTACTACATAAAATCAACTATAGTGATTAAGAAAGATACATCACCAATTGCCCTGTTAATACATTACCATCATCCAGATCCACAGTCGCTGGGGAGCCCCGGTTGCAGCGAGGATTTGGAGAGCCCGTCCCGGCAATTGGGAAGCCCTACGCGGTGCGTCCACCCATAGGTGAGGTCTCCAAAGTCGCTGCAAGTGGGTCCAGCTTTTATAGAGTGGAACAAACAAGCATAGTGACTGTGTGCAGATCATCTGATGGATATCTGGTTCTCATGCAGGGGGCTGTGATGGGAACCTGGCCAGGGCTCCCATCCCAGACCCTGCATGTTTCTCCCTTAGGGCTTCAATAGCAGGCAGAAACTCCTTATGAAAGCAATAAAGGAAAAGATAGAAACTCCTTATCAAAAGCAAAGGTAGAAAACTCCTTATCAACAGAAACTTCTTACTTTAACAACAAAGGGGAAAGACCCCTCTCATAGGTTAAAATACTCTCACTCTGTCAGCAGAGGGAGAGGCTCCTTTCATGTGTTAAACGTAGTAACCTTATTATTACAAACTGATAGATTTGGAGTGAACAAGCATATACAATAGTAACATTGATGATACAAAGATTCACTGGCATAAACAAATATGACTCCCACCACGCAGAGGCCGATTCAACTAGATACATATAATCCTTTCATATCAGCATATCATTATTGCTACCACTGTTATATAATTGCAACAAATCTTATACAAAGTGTGTCATGTAAAGATCAATGGAAGAGTTAAGATTTGCTGGGTATGATTATCCTGTTTATTTGCATGTGTCATCTTTGTATCTGAAGTTATAAATGTGACTTTCCATCTGGATTTCAAATGTGTTTGCTCCTGGGATAACACACGTTTGTATCCAATCTAGCTATTTTGTGAATGAATAATGCCAGTCCATTAAAGCCCATAATAATAGCCCATCAAAGGATACTTAGCTCTCACAATGGCCCATAAAAGACGTTTGAGATTTCCTATGGATGCTTTAGCCAGTTAATAAGTTATAGCTACTCCTGTGACTCAACTAAGCATGCAAGGACAAGTAACTTGCTCATATGACCTGAACTCCATCTTGTTCCTGTGAATTTTCACAAGCTGAAACAATGAGCATCCACCACATGGCAGAGGGTATTTAATGCCCTGAAAACATCTCTATTTTGTCTTCATTTCCTGCTTCACTTCTCTAGACTGGATTTCTAAAAAAGAACTTCTAAACAAGGGCTGATTACTTCCAAACTGTTTTGTTAATTTCCAGAGACTTTTTGCAAATTAAGAACTTTGCAACTAGTTATCTCTACTTTGAAACTGACTTATGAACATTATTTTTCATCTGTATGTATATGAACTTTTAACCAATACTCATTTAAAAAAAATAAATATTAGTTTAGTTAATAAGCATTGTATTAGGGTAAGATCTGAAATATTCATTTACCTGCTTGGTTGTGTGTTCAGTCTTTTGAGGTTGGTAGAACTTTTTTACATATGATGGATAAAGATTTTCAGTAATCTCCATCATATTTGACTTGACTGTCTCGGTGCTAGCCAAAGGGCTGGATAATTTTAAGGGAACTGTGTTTTTATCATCTGAATAACGGTGAAATGATCAGAAACTGTTTGTTGCTGGCTTGGTATATCTTATTGCAGAAAAATCACTAGTATTAGGGGTCCTGCCCAATTCTTTGTAATTTTGCCTGGTTTAAGCTCTCTGAGCGTGGCTTCCCATGAGGCCAACGTCACACTATCATTTTTACATATGTATTTTCTCATGTATCTGGGGCAGGTTTCTTCAGTGTCAGTCAAACTATCATGTGCTTAAAGGAGAAAGGGAAGATCACTTCTCTCCATGATCCATCAGACTATTTTGGTCAGAGTGGCACCAGTTTGTTCATGACTCTTTCACAAGGCAGGAAGGACATTGGTCAAATTCACAAGTCTTGGGTTGAGACTCCTTTAGGGTGTCCAGAACTTCAGTGACTTCGCTCATCAAGAATTCTGGGAATGCAGGTAGGCTGTTGGTTGGTGCACATAGGTGGAGTGAATTGATGCTGTTTGAGAAGACTTCCCAAATGTGTGTGATCTTGTCTTCAAAGTAGGATGATAGTTCTTTGCAGCACTTGGTGCTCAGTTTGGTTCCAGATTGTTGCATCTCAAAATTGATGAAGCAGTTTACCAGTCTTGAGGACTCCTTGGAATGGGATTTGGCACCTTCAATGGAGGCTGGTAGAAAGGTTCAATTGGCTCTAATCCATCTTCAGCATAGTCTTTGAAAAATTCCTTATTTCATCCTGTCTGTATCAGCCTTTGATTTTTCATCATTGCCACTTGTTTTATGTTGCTTTTTTTTTCTTTTCCCTACATCTTCTCTTCATTTTTATTCTAAATGAAACATTTTAATCCATATATCATATCAGGCCTTTTCTTGAACTGTTGTAGTAGAAGCTGAAAAGAATGCTGTCAAGTAGCTTTGCTCCAAAGTTTGATTAATTTACCTTTTAAAATGTTGTGATCTAAATAGGCTATGTCTTGCATATTATAAGGGCCAAATTCCATTCTAATTGTGTGTGTAGAAATTCCATTGATAATGATTGGGATGTCTCACAGAGACATGTGAGTTTGTATAATAAACATTGGCACCTTATCAATTTTTTTTTTAAATACTTACTTTTTCCTGTCAAACTCATAAACTTTATCTGTAACATTCTTTTGGAACCAAATTCCAGTTCCCCATAGCCAGAAACTGGATTTTCCATTCTATTTAAAAAAAAAAAAAAAAAGTTGGAACAAAAAGTTGAAAACTCAAAAATTTCCTTTCAACAAAAATTCAGAAAAATTTCAGTTCAGGATCATGGAAATGGTGCATTTTGACAGTGTCTTCTGTTCTTCTTTGAGTGCTTGCTCATGTCCATTCCCAGTTTAGGTGTTTGCGCTTGCCACATGCACCAGTGCCAGAAACCTTTTTCCCTTTAGTGGTACCTGTACCAACTGGCTCTAGTGCCCCCTGCAGTGGGGTACATATGTGCCCACATATGTGTGCTGCTGGCTCCCCCTCCCTCTCAGTTCCTTTTTGCCACCAGAGATGGTGTTGGCCCAGACTGTGACCTTACTGGTGAGGATTTCCCTCTGGAGTACTGCAGGCTGGTTCCGTGAGAGGAACCTCACGCTGCAGTCTTCCATCTCTGAGTGTGGCACAGCACCTGGACTTGGACTCAGACCATGGCGGTTCATGCATCTTAGGACCAGTGGATGCTACCTCTCCTAGGGCAGAGGCCCCTCCCTCAGCTCAGGTACTGGCCTTTTCCTTGTCGTCACCAGATGAAGCGGTCATGAGACCCTCTTCTGCAGTGTCAATGGATGATTTTAAGGTGCACCCAGACTTATTAAAGAGGGTCGCCTCTAACTTGGGCCTAAAGATAGAGGAACTGGTTGCGCTGATGGACAAGCTGTTCAGGTTACTGGCCTCGGCAGCTCCTAGTAGAGTGGCCCTTCCAGTCCATGAGAGAGTTGTTGAACTTGCCAAGGCCCTGTGGCATACCCCAGCCTCCCTGCCCCCCACATCCTAGAGGACAGAAAACAAATATTATGTGCTGGTGAAGGGGTTTGAATACCTTTACACCCACTATGCGCTGGGTTTCCTGGTCATCACAGCCGCCAACGAGGGTGACAGGCAGGGGAAAGTCAGCTCGACCCCTAAACATAAGGATGCTAAGAGACTTGACGGGTTTGGTCGAAAAATTTATTCTATGGCCAGCCTGCATCTGCAAGTGGTGAACCAACAGGCACTTCAATATCTGACAAGTTTGAAGACTCGCTGTCCCCCTCCTCCATGTAGGAGTTCGAGACCATATAGGAAGAAGAGAGATTGGTGGCCAGGGCATCCCTGCAAGCGGCCTCTGATGTGGCAGATTCTGCAGCCAGGACCATGGCATCAGTGATATTGATGAGGCGAGGGTCATGGCTCCAATCCTCGGATCTCCTGTCTGAGGTCCAGCAATCCATTCAGGACCTCCCCTTCAATGGCGCGGTCCT
This sequence comes from Mesoclemmys tuberculata, assembly GCA_007922155.1. Lineage (NCBI taxonomy): Eukaryota > Metazoa > Chordata > Testudines > Chelidae > Mesoclemmys > Mesoclemmys tuberculata. Next base: position 50,055,493 of record ML675601.1, read on the forward strand.
CTTTGCCGAGCAGACAGACGCCTTTCTGCATGGCTTGATGGACTCCATGGCGACCTTGTAGTCCCTTGGCCTCTCTACTCCTCCTTCCCCCAGCATGAACAGCGGTCTGGGGACCACCCCCGCAGAGACTCCTATAAAAGGAAGAGCAAGTCTTGCAAGAGGCACCAGGGTCATTTGTCATTGGCCAGCCCTTGACTGAGCCCTAGCCACCATAACCAGGGCGGGAAACAGCCTTTTTGAAGGTGAGCCCAAGAGTGATGTACCAGTTCTTCCCTTGGATCCAACTCCCCCATCATTTTCTTTTCACCTAGCTAGTTTTCTCCCCGCCTGGGCTGCAGTAACATCAGACAGATGGGTGCTCAGCTTGGTGGCTATTGGTTATACCCTCCAGTTTACTTCACTCCTGCCTTCCTACCCTCCCTCTCTGTCCCTCTTCAGAGACCCCTCTCATGAACAACTCCTTGAACAGGAGGTGCAAGTGCTCCTGCAGAAGGGTGCGGTGGAAGAAGTTCCCAGAGATCTGCAGGGTCGAGGATTTTACTCCCATTACTTCCTGATCCCAAAGGCAAAGGGAATACTGAGGTCTATTCTGGATTTAGTGCATCTGAACAAGTATCTCAGGAAACTAAACTTTCAGAAGGTTTCCCTAGCCACCATCATCCCTTCCTTGGATCCAGGCAACTGCTATGCCACTCTTGATTTAAAGGAAGCCTACTTTCACATTGCAATTTTCCCTGGTCACAGGAGGTTCCTGAGATTTATGATAGGAGACTGACACTACAAGTTGGTGGTGCTCCCTTTTGGTCTCTCGACTGCACCAAGAGTCTTCACCAAGTGCATGTCAGTGATAGTGGCCTATCTCGGTAGGACAGGAGTACAGGTATTCCCTCACCTGGATGATTGGCTCATTGGGACAGATCATGGTCTCAGGTCCAGGGCAGCATAGCGATCAACCAAAGTGTTCGTCAGGCATTGGGGCTCCTAATAAACTAACAGAAATCGGTATTGGTCCCCATGCAAAGGATAGAGTTCATCGGGGTAATACTGGACACATCCAGGACCAGAGCATTCCTTCTGAAGGAAAGATTCTGGGCAATGACAGAAATCATTACATGTATTTTGGCCTGTCTGCTTACAACAGCAAGGGTGTGCCTCCACCTCCTGGGCTATATGGTGGCTTGCACCTATGTAGTTCCCTGGGCCAGGTTGCAACTCAGACCCTTCCAGATGTGGTTGGCATTAGTCTATTCTGTGATCAGGCACCGCCTGGATAGGTTATTTATGTTCCTTCCAGAAATACTTACCTCTCTGGTCTGGTGGTCGACTCCAGGTCATGTCCTCTCAGAAATGCCCTACGAAACACCTCAGCCATGGGTAACCATGGTCTCTGATGCCTCAGACCTGGACTAGAGAGCTCACGTTGGTTCTCTGAAGACCCAGGGTACATGGGCTTTGGAGGATCTGGGGTTACATATCAATATCAAAGAGCTCAGAGCAATTCGACTAGCCTGTGCAGTTTTTCTACCTCATATTACCAACAGGGTGGTGCAGATTCTCATGGACAATATGGCCTCCATGTATTATATCAACAGACAAGGTAGGACCAGATCCCCTGCCCTGTGTGTAGAGGCTATGTGCTTTTGGGAGTGCTGCATCAACCACAATATCCACCCTATAGCAGTTCACCTCCCAGGGGTCAACAACTCTTTAGTGGACTATCTAAGCAGGGCCTTCTGTTCTCACCATGAGTGGTCCCTCCACTCCGGGGTGGTAGCTCATATCTTCCAAACATGGGGCAGTCCCCGAGTGGACCTCTTTGCCACCAGGGCCAACAGGAAGTGCAGTTGTTTCTGTTCCCACCAGAGCCTCAGTGCAGGCTCCATTACCAATTCTTTTCTCCTCTCCTGGTCGAAGGGGCTTCTGTACGCCTTCCCACCGATACCTCTGATATACCAGGTCCTCCTGAAGGTGAAGAGGGACAAGGCACAGGTTATCATGGTGGCACCAGGGTAGCCCAAACAGTATTGGTTTGGGATGCTGGTAGAGCTGACGGGTTCCAGGCATTGGACCATGTCACTGCACCCAGACCTTCTGTCCCAGGATCAAGATGGCCTGCTCCACCCGGAGCTGGCCTCCCTCCACCTGATGGCTTGGATGCTCGCGGCTGAACCTGGGGGAGCAGGCCTGTTCAACCCAGGTTCAGTGGGTGCTCCTGGAGAGCAGAAAGCCATTGACCAGATCTGCCTATAGGCCCAAGTGGAAGCCCTTCATCTGCTGGGCGAACAAGTATGGCGTGTGCCTGACGGAGGCATTGATCCCTACAATATTGGAGTGTCTGCTCCATTTGAAACAAGAGGGATTGGCCTTCTCATCAGTCAAGGTCCATGTGGCAGCCACATCTGCTTGGTGGAAGGTAGAACAGTCTTCTGTCATGGAATGACAACTAGGTTCTTCAAAGGGCTGGAAAGGCTTTTCCCGCCAATGAGGGAACCTCCTCCTCAGTGGGACTTAAGCTTGGTCCTCTCTAGACTTACCAGACCGTCCTTCGAGCCCATGGCCTCGTGCTCCCTTACATACCTGTCATGGAAGGTCACCTTCCTGGTTGCTATTATGTCTGCTGGGCAAGTGTCGGAGATCAGGGCTTTACTGTTGAAGCTACCATACACTGTGTGCATCAATGACAAGGTCCACCTACGACCACATCCAGCCTTTTTGCCTAAGGTGGTCTCCCATTTTTACCTGAATCATGAAATCTTTCTGCCTGTTTTCTGCCCCAACCTGCACATAGAATCATAGAATATTAGAGTTGGAAGGGACCTCCTTCCAACCCCCTGTTCAAAGCAGGACTAACCTCAGCTAAATCATCTCAATGAGGGTTTTGTCAAGGCACAGCTTAAAAACCTCCTAAGGATGGAGATGCCACCACCTCCATAGGTAACCCCTTCCAATGCTACACCACCCTCCTAGTGAAAAATGTTTTCCTGATGTCCAACCTAGACCTCCCCCACTGCAACTTGAGACCATTGCTCCTTGTTCTGTCATCTGCCACCATTGAAAACAGCCTAGCTCCTTCCTCCCTGGAACCCCCTTTCAGGTAGTTAAAAGCTGCCCCTCATTCCTCTCTTCTGCAGACTAAACAGGCCTAGTTCTTTCAGCTTCTCCTCATAAGTCTTCTGCTCCAGCCCCCTTAGCATTTTTCTTGCCCTCTGCTATGCTCTCTCCAACTTGTCCACATCCTTTTTGTAGTGGGGGGCCCAAAACTGGATACAATACTCCAAATGCAGCCTCACCAATGCCAAATGGAGGGGAATAATCATTTCTTGCGATCTGCTGGCAATGCTTTTATTAATGCAGCCCAATATGCCATTAGCCTTCTTGGCAACCAGAGCACACTGCTGACTCATATCCAGCTTCTTATCCACTGTAACCCCTAGATCCTTTTCTGCAGAACTGCTGCCTAGCTTGTCGGTCCCCAGTCTGTAGCTGTGCATGGGATTCTTCCGTCCTAAGTGCAGGACTCTGCACTTGTCCTTGTTGAACCTCATCAGATTTCTTTTGGCCCAATCCTCCAATTTGTTTAGGTCTTTCTGTATCCTATCCCTCCCTTCCACGGTATCTACCACTCCCCCTAGCTTAGTGTCATCTGCAAACTTGCTGAGGATGCAATCTACTCCATCCTCCAGATCATTAATGAAGATGTTGAACAAAACCAGTCCCAGGACCAACCCCTGGGGCACTCCACTTGTGACCGGCTGCCAGCTAGACATGGAGCCATTGATCACTACTCATTGAACCTTGTGCTCTAGCCGGTTCTCTATCTCTTTTATAGTCCATTCATCCAACCCATACTTTTTTAACTTGCTGAATTGCTCACAATTCCAGTGAAGAGAGAGACTTGCACATTGTCAATGTTAGGAGGGCCCTAGTGTTTTATACCAACAGGACTAAGTCCTTTCGTCACTCTACTCAGCTCTTCGTAGCAGTTATGGACTGGATGAAGGGTTTACCAGTTTCCTTGTGGCGTATTTCTAAATGGATCATGGCCTGCATCCAGGCCTGTTATGATCAGGTGGGAATCAGACCTCCGGCGTTCTTGACAGCCCACTTGACAGGGTGCTGGCATTTTCTTTGGCCTTCCAGGTTCATGTCCCTATACTGGACATCTGCAGGGCAGCTACTGGTCATCTGTACATATCTTTGCGTACCACTATGCACTGACGCAGCAAGCTCAGGACGACACTAGCTTCGGTAGAGCAGTGCTTCAAAGATCATGACTCTGAACTCCTGCCCACCTCCTGAGACACTGCTGGTGAGTCACCTAAATTGGAAATGACATGAGCAAGCACTCAAAGAAGAAAGAACAGTTACTTACCTTGTAACTGTTCTTCAAGATGTGTTGCTCATGTTCATTCCACAACCCACATTCCTTCCCCTCATTCAGAGTTCCAGCAAGAAGGAACTGAAAGGGAGGGGGAGCCAGAGACGCCTATATGTGGGTGAATGTGTGTTCCACTGCAGGGGGCTCTAGAGCTGGCTAGTATGGATACTACAAAGGGAAAAAAGGTTTTCGGCACCGGTGCATGTGGCAAGCGCGCATGCCTAAATTGGGAATGGACATGAGCAATACATCTTGAAGAACAACAGTTCCAAGGTTAGTAACGGTTCTTTCAATAATGTTGTTCATTTTTACTTCTATATTCATTAACTATGATACTACATACATAAGTATATAAAACCATAATATTAAAATTAACATTGTAATGTAATAGATCATAAAAATTCAGTAAATTGAGAAAACACTATCAAAATATTTTATTTTGATACTATCAGAATGTTTCACTTTGACTTTGTCATTGAAAAAATTTGTCAAAGTTGACACATTGCCATGAAGCATTCTAGATTTCGGTCAAAGTGCATTTTTGATAGAAAATTTGTGTAAAAAATTTTTCAAGAAGCTGTAATATTCATGGAGAATCGATGTTCTTAATATGAATAAATATGGTAGTTTCATGCTTTTAGTTTACTTTATCTGGAATCCTGAAACAAAAAAGCAGTCTATTACTGCATAAGACTCCATTACAGCTAAGACTCCTCAACTAGTTCATCCTTCCTTAGTGCCCATGATATTAAAAGCCTTGGAATATCAGAGCTAGCAAAATTTGTATGATAACACTGAATCAGAACTGCCTTTTAAATATTTGGATAGAACCAATATTTGGATGTATGAGTCTATTATAACTGTACATTATTATACATAAATTATTCACTATATAAAGAAGATGCAAACTACCAATGGTAAATATTTAGACAAACAATCATGGGAGAGTGGTTTTTATAAGTCCAGTGAAGAATCTTTAAACACATGATATATTCTACTTAAAAATATTAGGAGATGCATGATATAGTTCTTAACTGTTCTCAGATCAGTAGAGATAACCAGATATCAGAAAAAGCTAACTGAATGGGCTAATGTTTTTTGTTACAGTGTGTGAATGAGCCAGACTTCCCTCGAGTGCCTTCCCATGGTGAGAGTTTTCCCTCCCTTGATTTCCTCCTTCTTCAGCTCATGACCCCTTCAATCAAATTGTCAGAATAAAACTCTTTTCTAGTTCAGCCACACCCCTTCTTGGGGCAGATTTTATGAAAATAACAAAATAATACTCTCCTAAAGTTCTCCAGTGTCCATCAGTTCCATACTCCCAGTCTTCCCTGCCTCGAACATTTTTCCCTGGGTCAGCACTTTCTGTAGCTTCCTGCTACTCTTTATAAGATATTAATCTCATCCATACTCAGCTGGTTCCACTAATTAAATCACACACTTCATCTCAGGTGCATTCGGCACAGCAAATTCTGTGGGGCTGGCCAGATCCAGGCTTCCAGCCCTTGAAAGGGCAGATACCCCAGAGTATCAAAGATTGTTTAGTTACTTTGCATATTTAGGGTTTATAACATGATAATATTAGGCTGTATAAGGCCATCTTGATGAATTAACAATGTTTTTGAGGCTGATCATTGGAAAGCTGAATATATTTTCTAGGATGCAGTTAGTGGGTGTAGCTAGGGTGATATTGCTGTAGCAAAAGAAAATTTCCTTGAAACTGCAGTGTTTTTCTTTTTAAAATGTTTTAATGTGTTCATGGGTTTATGAGAACCAATGCTGGGTATGCTAAGCATATATGCACTCCTCAATCTTTTCCCAAATCCAGACAATGGGATTATCATCTGCATATGCTTTTAGCTTTCCGCTACCATAAGAAATCCAGAGTCACTCCCTATAGTTAAATTGTGAGGTTTTGCAGACAGGAACCCTCTTTTTGTTCTGTATATAGTGCCTATCAAGTTTGGTCCTGGTCCCTTACTGGGACTCCCCGGTACTACCACAGTACATATGCATAATAATAACATGGGATTCCTGCACTGCTTCTTGTCATCAAGGAATGTCCATATGTAACCATGATAATGGCTCAGATCTTTGGGGAATGGAATCCATATTGTGTTACCAAGGAGAGCAAGAACAAACTGCAGAAATATGTGTAAAACTAACACAGCGAATTCAAACATGGCTTCTCTGTGAAGAGTTCATAGTTGAATATATCTTCATATCTTTTCACCTGGCAAGGAACAAACGAGGCCTGAAGACCCAAAATGAAGGATCCAAGAAATAACAGCAGTGCAGGAAGTTGTAAATGATATAAGGCCATTTTTTCATTTAAAAATATTTTCTATAACTCCAGTTTCATGATGCAGCATTTCAGATAGAAGTAATATACAGTACTACGAAAGAAAGACCAACAAGTCTCTGTGGGATGGAGGCAAACTTAAGTCTAACAGGGATGGCCATCTTTTGAAATAGGAGAATTGTGAGGCATGGTTCTGTGATCGCAAATATAGTCAAGTATATAAGATAATGGAAAAGTGCATCATTGTACGATAGAAGCATCCGACACGTCTAAGTATAAGCAGTGTTTCCGAAAATCTGTTGTTTATAGTGTAACTTTGCTGATTATGCAGAGCTTATACTATGCAACTATTCAACCATACTATGCTGTTGGAGTGTATTTGTTAGGCCAGAGGAGAGAACTTCACTTGTAAATATAATTTTCTCTCTAAACAGAAGTTAATTGTGTTCTGAATTAAGGGAGAATTATCTTCAGCATGATTTCATCCATTATAAACAACTTTAAAATGCCAGGAAATTTATGATTGGAGAAACAGAAGCTTCTAAAATTGCCGTTTAAACATATGCAATAGATTCTGTTTAATCTCCTGCTGACTGTTAATGTGTAATATCTCAGAAGGTGAGCATTCATTGTAGTTTGGGTCTTCCAGTAATGGCCAGTTTATTTGCTACCAATCATATGTTACCACGTGTACATCAAGTAGTATTTTAAATATTCATTTGTAGCTATTAAATATCATAAGCTATGGAAAATATATCTAATTCTTCTCTAATGCCTTTACCATTCTGATTTGTATTTCTCCATTTCAAACACTATTTATTCAAGACAGTTTTCTCTTTTAAAAAAGTCCCTCTGTTCATTGTAATGTATAGAATAATGCCATTTTGCTGAAATAAAAATATTCACCACTAATATGGGGTGAGCAGCAAAACAGCCATTGCTCATGCGAAATTGACATTGCCTGTGTTCATATAAATTGTAATTCATTTATTTGAATTTATAATGCAAAGGTATTGTGTGGGGAGGCAGGGCCCCCTGGTGGGAGGGGAAGGGTACACTTTACCAGAACCCAGAGGACTTGGGGTGTTACCAGATTTGCCTGTCACTTTGAGGTATGCTTATTTATTAGGGTTACCTTCCTGGAAGAGGGTGTGTGATTCTATTAATGTGCTGCTTGTGTTACTGGTGTGTTCATATGGCTACAAGTCCCCTCCCAGTGGAGCGATCCTGCAGGATCTAAGGTTTTCAGATTCAGATAAACCCCCCACAGATACACACAACCATCCCAGATTAACTGAGTGCGTCTGAGCAGACCAGACTATCAGCACGCTCAGCTGACCCCTTATACGTCCCTGAACTCAGCAGGCTGGGTGACACAGCACTGTCAGCTGTCACCCTCATGTGCCCGTTGCACCGCACCAGAATGGAGCACACTTCTGAGCTGGCTGGGTCAAACAGCACTTTCAGCTGTCACCCTTATGCGCCTCTGGACTCCGTAGGCTAGGCAGAGCAGCACTTTTCAGCTACCCCCTTTATATGCCTCTTCACAACACAATTGTTCTAGCGGTAACCCCCTTGATAAGCAAACCCCATAGGATTTTGGGCATTCCAGGGATCTTTGGCTTAGGTAAAAGAAGCATTGCTGCAGAGCAAGGTAGGGAAGCCAAGAACACAAAGGAGTAAATGCATTTAGAGAGAGAGAGAAACTGGCAACCAGCTTGATTACAATAGTTAGTTTATTGCCAGGTGTATAAAACTTATGATACTAATAGTGATGCCATACAAGGAGAGAAAAACAATCTAACACTTACAATACAACAAATTTACAGTAGGGGTATTGGAGAAGGCTAGCCCAGGTTTGATTATAAAAGTAGGTTATAGCTGGATTAAAGAGAGAGAAAGAGAGAACTGGGAAAGATGGGGGGGGGGAAATCTCACCACTCCTTGCAGTTCAGAAGTTCCCAGGAGACAGGCTGTTCAGCTTAGGGTCAGAAACACTTGAGGGAGAGGCAAACCCCACAACAGGATGAGTCAGGAAAGCATTTGGGTCCAGGCATCAGAAGAGGAGAGCAAGAGAGAGATTTGAACTTGGGTAGGGGTATTTTGTAGAACCAGGTTTGTTTGTGGGTAAACAATGTCTCAATGAAGTACCCCAGGGTGGTTTTCTCTATGCTGGACAATAGGAGCTGATCACTCCCAGCTATGGTCAATGTTCTTTGGGGGAGCTCACAATGCAACCAGGCAGATTCAGTGTTTTGCATATCAATACTAGAATGGTCTGATAACTGCGGAGCTGGATGGGTGTAGGTGTGAGTTCATTTACATCAAGAGCAGAGATCTCCCATAATGCAGTGTGTCCCTGCCTTGCCAAACCCAGAATTCAGTGCGGTTCCTGCTTTGGAGCTTGGTTCTCCATTCTTCATGCTAATTCTTGTTCCATCTTCAATGTAAATGAGGCTCCTGTTCTCCATTCAATGTGCTAATTGAGATGCCTCTTTTTACATCTTCTATGTAGATGAGGCATGGGGATTGTCTCAATCCTATCACACTTGTTTGGAGGGTTTTAGGTGTGTCTCCCACAGCCTTTTCATCACTTTTGTTTCTGGATCAAGCAGAGGCTGGGGGGATTCAGGTGAGCCAGAGAGAGAATAGGGTTTTTCACCCTGGTTCCCCAAGAACACAGAGCTGCCAGGTAACAGGGGGGCCTGGGCTACACTGCAACCCCCGAGGACATGTGTGTGGGAGGGTCCTGTATTACAAGTTTGTACTGGGCCTATAAAAATTATGTTTGGGCTTTGTGGGGAGGAGGGGGTTATACTGTGTAATTTGTTTATCCGTTGCATCAAAATTTATTCTCTTTGCCAAATTTATACACAATATATGTCTTGTGTGGTACTTTAGGGCTAATTTCTGTGACAAAGAACATGGATTTATGGGGCGGCAATAATTATGAACTCATCTAGTAATCTACAGTTGAGATCATTCTAAAAATGCGTCATAAAGTAAAATTCTATAAGTAAATTTGTATTATTTGTTTGCACTGATGCATAGAATAGCACCTGTGTGATGGTCTCTTTTGAAAAATCCTTAACAAAAATCAGAGAATATCAGGGTTAAGCTTTGTTCTGCATTGGCAGAGGTTGTGACCTGAGTAAATATATCAGCCAGCTTTGGTACTCTGTCACAGGCATTTTTCTAGGATATACAGGTTTTAGTAGACAGTTTATTTAAAGATTTTGTGGAAAAGTACGAGTAAACTCTCTTCTGACTCAGACTATTCTGTTGCTTCAGTGATCATTTGGGATCAAATACTTTGACCTTCATGCAATCTGGAAACATTTATTTGTTCAATTTCTGTGCTTTTCCTTTGATGTCTCCTTTGAATGTCTCCTTAAACAACTCTAGAATTTCTTGTAACACAGAAAGAGGGAAACTCTGTTCCTCTTCTGTGTTCAGGATTAATAACTTTTTTAGAACCAGTTTTTGTCCTTTTTAGAGAGATTTCTTGGTCTTGTTCACATCAAACTGGTGTAACTCTCCTTAGCTAAGATATAATGATGTTCATGTGGTGAGATACTCAGAAATGAACCATAGTGTTTCAAGTGGAATGTTAATTTCTAGTAATGTTGTCATGACCCATTGGGTAATATAAATTTTCTGTATTGGGGAAACAGAATTAGAATACCTATTTATTATTGATGTCATCCTCTTCAAACTTTACCATCTGCTGGGCATGAAACTTGAACTTGAGGTTGATGAACTTCTGAACATATTCCGGTATCACACCCAAGGAAGTACAGTGCAATTTCCCACAATCTTTTTACGGTTCATCTTCAAACGCTCTGATGTAATAATCTTTGGGCAGCACATACAGTTTTACACATCTGCCATTAGAAGTAGACTTCATTACAAATCTGTTGGATGGCAGGCTGATTATTTCATCTTGTCATGGGGGTTGCACTCATGGGTCAAACAGAATTTCTATTATCTGCCTCCTACTCTACCCTCTTATGTACAATAATGCATTAGCAGGGATAATGAAAAAAACATCCCAATTGTGAGGAGGATTTAAAATACTGAATGTCAAAGGGGAAGGTGGGAAGACAAAATGGTGAATGGAGAGAATGAAAACAAACAGGACAGCATTTATTCAATTTAAAAGGAGGCTCCATCAGTGTTTTGAAAAGATGATTACATAGTCATATGAACAGCCTCCCAATCCCAAATCCCCTGATTATATGTTTAGTCTTTCTATGGTCAAATTAAAACCATAGCAGATATTGTACACTACCTGCTGTTTTGAAGCCAATGAAATTTTTAAAAGTCCACTCTTCATGTTATGAAAACCTGTTCAAGACAACAAGAGCTCAGAAACTAGAGTTCCATGGTACTGAACATTTAAAATATTGAATTGTGCACTTAATTGCTTTACAACTGCATAGCAGGTTGCTCAAAATGCATCTGCAGTGCTGCCCAGAGTACAAAATACGTCATGAATGATCCCTTCGCTTTCAGTTATGCTGTGGATATGCCACAATTCTATCATTGTAGCAAATATACTGGAGTTAGAAAGGACCACCAGTGAAGTGCTTACCTGTGTTAACGACACAGGATTTCAGTGTGATGTAGAACAAAATATTGAAATATATTGTTGATTGATTAAATCAAAAAAGCAAAGTTTTCATTTTGATCTTGTGCTTTTATTATAAAATTCCTTTCCTGTTGGACAATATCATATTTTCATATCTTAATTGAGCATGCTTAAACAGTAATTTGCCCCCATATAGGGAATAAATATTTTACTTTATTTCTGGTAGAGTGCCTGCTATACTTTCTGTAGTGTCCTCATCCACTGCACTTCAGAGTCTAAAAGAATGAGTTTCAGGGATATTTCACCACTTGCATGGAGCAAAAACTCATGCTTTCTCACATGACCTAATATGGAAGGTGGCATGCTCTCTGATGGGGTCAGTTGATCATGCTCAAAGTGAGTATTAATGCCTGAAGAGAGAGAAGGGGTCCAAAGAGGCACAAAGCCAGTTTTTCTGTGTTATGCTGGTATAAATCCGGATCAACTCCATTTAATTCATTTGCATTACTCTGATATTACACCAGAGCAACAGAGTGGATTGTTTACCAAAATGGCAAACCTGGTATAGCCTGTGACTCTTAATGGAAATTATGGGAATTTCTACCATGATGTGTGTCTGTAATTTTAATCACCTTAATAAAGAGAACAGATAGCTATTTAGGATGGGAATTTCAAAGGAACCTAACCAAGTTAGGTGCCCAAACCCACTGAAAAATCAATACATTTGGTATGAGTTGTGTGTCCATCTCCCTTAGGCCCTATTGCAAATTCTATCCCAAACAGGAATTAAATTGCTGACATTGTACTTCTGTGATACAGCACCGAAATTATTAACACTTGTTAGTAACACAGGTACTTTGAGCTTTTCGGTGATTCAATAAAATTTATTACTGTTGCTTTTAGTGAAGTATTTACACATCAACACATTGAGAATTAATATTTATCTTCAGATGGAATTTGTCACCTACTGGTGTAAGACAATAGATTTGGTCAGTTCCTGCAGTTGCAGTCACAGATCCTTTCATTCTTTGCAGCAGTTTAAAAAATATTCATCAACACCTAAGTGACAGGAACAGAAGAAAACTATGAAGCGGAAATGTGTCATCCTGTTCTTATTGTTATCTGAAATGACATGGAATAGATGTGGAAAACCCATCTTTGACTTTTTCCAGATGTCTATGCAAACAGGATCAGCATTCTGGCTTTGTTTTAGGTAGATGCGTATTAGATGAACTTCCTTGCTTATGTATTTTTCATAGATGAGAGAATTTTGCCAACAATTCAGTGAGTATATGCAAGTTAATAAAAAGTTGTTTTCCCCCTCCTGATCCATAAAATACAGTGCAAGAAACAGATTTATTGTAGGTGTTGTGTAATCTAACTTGTTTGTAGGGTTGTTGCTGAGAGAATGTGGCAGCAATCAATGTGTTACTTTACTTTCAAGTCTGTGCAGTTTAACTAACTGAAATATAAATAAGTGCACCACACAGTGAACATTTATTTTTAGTTGAGTAATTTGTTGAAAGTAGCATGAAACTGTTGGAATACAGTAGCAGAAAATAACATGAGATCCAATCCGCAACTCTTACTCAGTACTTACTCTTGAAGAATTCCATTGGGATAAATCCTAACTCATGTTTATGTGGCATTAAGGGACTCTCTAAACTGGTTCTCAAGTGATCCTGGGTTTTTAATGTGTAATCAAGTGCAGAGAAGATTCTTTCTTCTTGGCAGTTTGGTGCATAAGAGGGTACAGTGTTTATGTAAATAATTTCCCTACCCCACATGAAATTCTTACTGAATCCTAACCCATTCCTTCTACCTTTCCAGTTGAGGTAATGGAAGTTGCTGCATATTTAGGGCTATATTATTCCAAACTTTGCTCCCACAAAGGGGAAAATTGTATCAGAGATGGAGTCCCAGCTCTCTGCCTATTGTTTGGTGGCTGGTGTTCACTCAGAGTGTGTGTCTCTTTACCTTTCTCTCATCCCAAGCCTCTCATGTCCACACCCTGCCCACCACTGACCATTGTGATGACTCGTGACAAGACTATTCTTTTGCTCAATGAACCATTCTCTCCCTGGTTAATAGCTCCATTTTGGAGATGTTGACCATGGGGGATGTGATAAAATATGAGTATTGTGGATGGTATGCTCAAAAGATAGATGGGTAGTTATCTAGTTATTCCTGCTCCAATTATTAAGTTTTTGTTTTACTTTATTTCCACTTTTTAATCACATCTTTTATATTGCCTGTAATCTTACCTATTTCCCTTATCTCTCCAATTCTTTGTAATGATATCTTTACAGTTCAGGAGGCTGAATGTCTGTATAATCCCGTTACATTGTTAAAAACTATCTTTCTATCTGTAATTATTTCTGCTGATCATTACACTTTGGCCAATTTTATGAAATTTGAATCTACTTGTTAAAAATGGATCAGTATTGAAATATTCCTCTTGCTTAGCTACCAAGAGGTAACATGATCTGCCTGGTAATTGAAATAGCATAAGTTTGTGTTCAGTTTAAAATCTTAATAATCATGGAAAGCTGCAATCATTGTAATGGATGAGGCCACTGGAGGAGAGGGAGAGAAGGAGAGAGAGAGAATGCGCGCACATGCGTGCACATTTGTAGTCCTTTAAAAGGTGTTCTTTGCCACCCTCACCGTACTACCTTAGAATCGCTGCTTAAGTGTCCTTCTTATTTTTAGATAGAAATATTTATGCTTATCTATACCAGCTAAGTATAGCTAAATGTGAAACCATCATACAAGTAATACTTCTTGAATGAATATATTATGGACTTTGAACTGTTGTAATACCCTAGTTTCAAATGTACTTCCCTTTTCTTGTTCAGTACACCTTTGGGACATTGGCTGCAGTGTGGGAGAGCCCTAGTTCATTACTATCTTCCCTTAGATCTTAGTTCCTCCTGTGCTGCTGATCCAATTGCTGAGCAGTCCAGTTTCTCCATTGATTGCAGTCACTTTCTAGTTGTGGTACTTCTTCCCAGATGATGCACGTGCATTCAGTATTCTTTCACTGTCTTCTGCTAATCCTTCCTTGCTTTCTGTTTCCTCCCTGGATACCCAATTCAAAGCTTGCTTAGCAAAATTACCTTTCTTTGATGTTGTTTTCTAACATGTCCTATTAGCTCCCTTATTCTCACATTTGTTATTTTGTCTTTGCATTACATGTGTAATAGCTTTCTCAGCTCTCTGTCATGGGCAACCTCTAATCTCTTTTTGTTAGCCACCGTCATTGGCCAAGTCTCCGCTCCATAGAGTAGTGTGCTTGATACAATCCTATAGTATAATCTGCCCTTCAGTTTGATGTGGAGGGCCTCCCCACTGTTACCAACAGTGCCGGTTCCAAATTCAGAACTTAAGTTTTACCTGAGTGGGTCACAAGCCCTACTGCAACAGAAACAATTCAAATAAACCAAAACTTGAGGACAATAGGTGAAGATGGAGCTCAAAACCCAAGTATGGCAGATCTCAGCCAAAAGGAAACTGGTATCTCAAGCCATCAAATCCTGATGACCAAACCGATGAGAAGAGTAGGCATGAGTAATGCATATATTTTGTATGGGAAAGATGGCACAGGTTACATGAGAAATGAAAAAATACCATATGAACTTGGTTGGCGTCAGTGATATAGGCAGGGGGTGGCAAGATGGTGTCTGCTAGTGCTACAATCTTATACTCAGGAAGAGGAATGCATGCGGGAGGAATGTGATGGCTTTTACGGACCTTACCCAAAGGCCAAGGGAGTGATGAAACAATACTGGCCCAAGAAGACCCTGCCTCTCAATAGCTGCAGAGCAGGTTCCAAGTGGAAGACTTACTTAATTGAGGAATCTGCCAGTCAAGCAGGGGGATAATAAAGAAGAGACTGTCTGTAGGAACGAAGTCAGTTTGTAGCTTCTGGGATAGAGGGACCTATAAGGAAAATATTTGGACTGTGGACAAGACCTGACCAGGAGGACAGGGGCCTGACCCTTTTTCTCCTCTGCTTTCTCCCTGACAAGGGGGAGCAACAGGATGCTAAAAAAGGGTGCTAGAAAGTCCAACTGATTATCTGAATTTTGGGACTGTGTGGGAAGCTCTGCTGGGAGGGAAGCTGAGGATGGGGCTGGCCCCCAGTAGAGAGAGAACATGGCAAGGAGGAAATGGCTCAGGAGATGCTGGTCTGCTCTATCAGCTTTAAGGGGACACTCCTTATTCTTTCTTCTCTGGACCATGGGCCAGGACCCCTGTCTTCTAACTGGAAGAACCCAGGGAACACAAGAGGAGCCACAGCCTGCCTAGTAGACCTGCTGGACCCCAAATGCAGCATACTACAGAGATGTAGGAGTTATGCTGGATAGCATCACAGTGAAAACCCTGCTGGATTGTGAGCCACTGAAAACAGAATAACAGCCAACCTGAAAACAAAACATGTTCACAGCTATCTGTATAAAATTGCTTTTGTCACTTTACATGTTCAACCTCCTTTATATGAATGCACAAAGAAGCCCAGACCTAGAAATAAAATATATAACAGTAGGTCTTGTGTTCACACAAGTTTTATATTACAGCTGTGTGTAATTAATAGCGCTAGCCCACCGCACCCTCCAGGTGGAAATAAGAAGTTGAAGGCCATTAAAAGCAATTTGACACCTTAACCAAGGTCTGTATTTCTAAGAATGATGGTAAGTAACTGGTTCTATGACTAGTCTGTTCTTGGTGAAATTTAAGTCCTTTGGTGTTGCTGCATGCTGGAACATGGGTATTTTCCATGAAACATTACATTATTCATAAACTACCAAGCTGTGAGGTCTTGAAAAGCAGGAATATCTTCCAGGAAGTGTTGGAATTTATTACTCACTGCCAACAAACCACAAGGATGTCATGACAGAGTCAAAATCTGCTTCTATGATGTGATATGACTGTTCTGTATCCATAGTAGATTCATCCCAAAGTGCACTTGGACAGGTGTTTCTCATAATAATAGCCTTAGTGATTGCTTTAATATGTGCCAAAAAGGCCCTGAAAGATTAGTTTGGTTACATGAAGGCTCATGACCATAATGGGTTGATGAGTAAGACACTACAGGGGTCAAAGAAAAATTTAGAATAAAAATGGATCAAGACCTTTAGAAAAAGAAAATAGCAATTTCTCCTAACTCTTTCTTTCACTAGTTGGTTCTCTCATGTTGAAATGAATGTCTACATTCACAGCAAGAATATGTTTGCAAATATTGGGTTTGTATTAGTAGTTTCAACTCTCAGTCCTTTTGTGGTGAGTATCAGAATTAATATGCCCTTAATTTCATCTCAGTTAGTATTCCTCCCAACTCCCATTTGATCAGTTCTGAACTGAATTGCCCTCTCTCTGTTCATAACAACTCTTCTTTTTATAGCTCACTTTGTTGTGAATTTACAGCACTGTCAGCCCCACAACCTGAAAAAGTAAATCAAAGCCTCACTTGTGCCCTGAAGAAGAGCTCTGTGTAGCTCAAAAGCTTGTCTCTCTCACCAACAGAAGTTGGTCTAATAAAAGATATTTCGTCAACCACCTTGTCTTTCTCACTTGTGCCCTGTCATTAACCACTGGCCAAAGTGAGAGCCAACTGTTCACCATTATTCAGTGCTTTCATTTTTGAAAATATAAGGCAGGTAGTAGGTTTTTTTGAGACAAGGCATTTGGAAATCAAATCCAGCCACACTGGTCATTGGATTTCAAAGGGTAAAATATTTTATTACCCATGTTTTTATAAGACTTAATAACTTGGTTTTCATATTTTTAATTAAATGTTTTTCATGAAATCTTTTTCACACTGCGTACTTTTACTGATGCTGTTGAAAATTTTGTTTCAGTCTAAATGATTACTATAACTCCTCTGATTCCATTAACCAAGCCTCTGAAGAATTGTGGTATGACATAAGAAATTTCAGCAATGTATATATTGCATATAAATAGGCACTACATTGTGATACAAATTTAGTCTTTATAAAAATGTTATCATTGTGCTAAAACAAAAGAGGGAAGTTAGATGCTTTACTATCATTTCCATGTTTTTTAAAATATCAAATTGGTTTCTTCTATTTCACAGGTTCAGTGTGATTTTTTTCTTTTGTGAATTTTGGGGAAATATTTTTACGCTGAGTATGAAAACGTAAACATGACAGATGTGCTGCATTGTTTATGCAAACATAAAGTACATTCGCATCTCATATCCTGCTTTAGTATTGATTCAGACTTTTACATCTGGCAGGAACTGGAAGTAATTTTAATTTCTTCTTTTTCTTTTGGAAGCCAACTTTTTAAGTGTGTAATAAGTTTCCTGGAAAATATCATGTACAACTGAGATAAAACCATCATCCTTACTACCTGTGAGAAATGAGGTTTTTTTTAGTTAAATGTCATAAAAGTAATTCTTTTTATATATTTAGCAATAACATAATACTGTATATAAGTGCAAGTTTATAAAAATGTGTGCATTGACTATATAATTTTATATATGTCAATCAAAATCCTGAATAATCTGTCAAATTCAGTCTAATTTTGATGCAGTGGTATGATGGGGTGGATGTTCTTTATTAAATCCAAAACCAAGATTACAGGTTTGACTCACGTAAGGAAGTAGAGTGAAATCCTGGCTCCTTTGAAGTAGACTGGAATTTTCGTATTAATTTCAATAGACCCAGGATTTCACTTTTAATATCTTGGTTGCAGAGAGATGTCTCAGAAATGGGCTAAAGACTTGGTTATGTTAATTGAAAGATGCTGAGTGTAAGAGTGAGTGTAAGTCATGAAATTCAGTTAAACATTCTTACCCTTGGCAGGATTATGTTTTTATTCCCATCTTGTTTACCTTTCTTAGGTTATTGTTGCAAATAAAAGTGATGTAATTGTTAAACAGTGCGTCATTTAACAATTGGTGAGCTGACTTGAAAATAATGAGACACATTGTAGATGATATTTCCAATGTTTGTTTTACCATTGAACCTCTGCTTACATTATAACTAAAAGATAATTTTGTGACTGTAAAGGCAGGGCTAGGCTACTGTAGGTAGTCTGCTATCCTAAAAGTTGTGCTCTCCAAAATGTATGCAACGTTATTTTTCTGCTTTGAAAGCTGTGAAGTTGATATTGTGTATCTCTTATGTAGCACCTTTCACTGGTAAATTTCAAAGTGCTTTTCGAAGATGGGTGATCGCTAATATTCCCATTTTACAGATGAGAAAAATGAGGCACAGATGGGTTATGTGATTTACCCATGGTCATGTAGCAAGGGAATGGCAGAGCTGGGTATAGAACCTAGATCTCCTGTGTCTCAGTCCAGTTCCTTATTTATGGACTGCTATATAGCTCAAAAAGAAGAATATAACTAAGAATAAGACTGATGTGATGCTGTGGTAGTTCTGCTAATATTTGCCAAGAGAATCCCAATATTTTGGTTATAAAATATAACAAGGGAAGATGGGGAAAATATTTCTCACTTGCCCCATTTTCCTAAGTGTAATTCTTCTGTTTAGAGAGCTGCATCACTGGTTTCCTGTGATTTCATTCACCTTTTTTCTGAAACCACAGACTTGAAAACTTGCTGCCATGCTGAGTTTTTCCTTTTGTTGGATTGGGATCACTGTCAAAGTGCCTAACACTGTAGAAGAAATTGATATTATGTTCTGATTTGGACTGCCATGAGCATTTGTGGCACAGATAACTGCTTTCACCTGGAAACAGTGGAGTTTTTTTGTTTTAGTTCTTAGGTAGGAATCTGTATATTCAGGTCTCAGAAGTGCAATATTATTGCTCACAAAGGCTGGCTTCTAACCTTTCATAAGGCTTTTGCTTTCTATTAAAAATGTGAATAAAAGCCATCCCCAGGAGCACAGGATGCAGTAGACATTCCAAAGCAAGCTCTCCTATTATGAAAGTTTATGAACTTTAAAGTTTGCATGATGAGAACGGAATATAGGGACTCCTGCCCCAACCCCTGATGCTAAATCCATCCATTCATATATAAGGAAATCAGACAAACCTATCCAGAGCACTTCAGCACTGTAGAGAGTTTTACCCATCCATGTTTTTATATCTCCCTCATTGCTGCGTAGTGGGATGCATATTAAGAACTGATAAAGTGAATAATTTAATTAGCTAGTTACCATACAATCAGAATACTTTAAAAATGGCAAAACACAATAATGAGCTACATTTAAAATAGCAATTCTGAGGAGTAATGATTATACTGCAAGCTAAATATCGGAGGTGGCTTTGTGATTTCCCTCTCTGCCCCCACTCTTTTTTTTTCTTTCAATTCTTATTTTAAGTTGTTATATGTAGTGGTGATGTAGCCATGTTGGTCCCAGGATATTAGAGACATAAGGTGAGTGAGGTAATATCTTTTATTAGACCAACTTCTGTTGGTGAGAGAGACAAGCTTTCAAGCTTTTTCTGAAGAAGAGCTATGTGTAAAGCCTGATCGATGCATCAACCTAGTTCTGTAAGCGTCTACACTAAAATGTCGCCCCTTCTGATGTAACTCACCTGCTATGTCAACTTAACTCCACCTCAGTGAGAAGCATGGCACTTAGGTCAATGTAGTTAAGGTGATGCAGTGTCAATGCACGCTGCATTATTTATGTCGACTTTAGTCGCCTCCAGGAAGTATGGCCTCCAGGGAGCCCCACTGTGACTACTCTGGTCACCGTTTTGAACTCTGCTGCCTAGCAGCCTGGTACGCAGGTACATGCCCCTCCCCTTTTAAAGCCCCACAAATTTTTGAACTTCTATTTCCTATTTGCTTGGCGTGGAAAGCTCACATAGCAACTGCCCAGCAACAGCAGTCACGCTCTGGCCTGGAGTACAAAGGAGGTTTTGGATCTCCTCGGTCTGTGGGGAGAAGAGGCTGTGCAGGCCCAGCTCCGAATAAGCTGTAGAAACGTCAAGATCTATGAGCAGATGGCTTGAGGCCTGAAGGAGAAGGTCTACAAGAGGGACCCACAGTAGTGCTATGTGAAAGTCAAGGAGCTGTGGTGGGCATACCAGAAGGCAAGGGAGACTAACAGCTGCTGTGGTGAGGAGCTGCAGACGTACCACTTTTACAAGGAGCTGCATGCCATCCTTGGCAACAAGCCCCACTCTGCTCCCAAGGGCTCTGTGAATACTTGAGAAGTCAGAGTCATAGGCCACTGGAGAGAACCCTGAGGATGAGGTGTTGGATGAGGAAGAAGAAGAGGAGAATGGGGGACAAGTGACTGGGGAAGCAAGTGGTTCAGTGAGTCCAAACCTCTTTTTTTTTTTTTTTTTTAACTCCAAAGCAGTTGAGCTAGTCCCCTATGGTCCAGCAAGGGCAAGCCTAATGCATGGGAAGGAACCTCATGCAAGTATACAGTTTGCTTTGATATTGCAGGGACGTCTGTTCGTTTACTCTTTTTTAATCCTGCTACGAGAGGTAGTGAAATAACCAATAAAGGTAGAGTTGCTATCTGCTTCTCATTCCCCCATACACTTAGGCAGGTGGCTGGTAAGGAGTACTGCAGAACAATTTGTTTATGTCCCATGAATCCTCCATAGAGATTTCGAGGAAACTTTCCTGAAGGTAGTCTGCAATCCTCTGCTGAAGGTCTCTGGGGAGGTTCTGCCTTATTTCTTCTGCTGCAACACTTTCCCACACCAGTCAGCAATTACTTCAGCAGGCCTCATTGCAGCACACAGGCTAACAGCATACGAACCCAGTCTACAGCTAGACACATGCAGGAGCTATTTCCTTACAGCCTCTGTTACTCTCACTCCTGAGGGTATCAGCTAAAGTCACCACTGCCTATGGAAAAAGGTGCCAGTACTCAGTTCAGTTGCTCTGTCCACATATACTCATGCCAGTGCGCTTCCCTCACTTATTGTGCCAGCTCACCCACTCCCTCCACACCCAGGCCATACATGGCTGTGACTGTTGCCATAGTCTGAATCCTAAACAGAAGTGAGAATATAGTGCTCGTAACCTGTGTGGATCAAGGGGAGAGAGAATACACTCACAATAGTACTTCTGTGCATTGGTTTTTTCCCAGCTGGAAATGTGGCCTTGAGGGTCTCTCCATCGACACCAGTGGAGTGGCTCAGCCAGATGAGGAGAAGAAAAAGATGTGAGAAAACACGTTCAAGAGATCCTGCAAGCCACGGTGCTGCAGATACAAAGCAGAGGGCTTGGAGGATCATGTTCACAGACAAAATGGAGAAGGGATAGTGTGGACAAGAGAAAAGCATGGGATAAGGAGAGTGACATGCAGCAGGAGATAATGCTTCTGAGCCAGTGCTTCTGAGCCAGCAAACAGACATGCTAGAGAGTTTTATTGACCTTCAAGCTCAACAGACCAGTGCTCACCTTCCAATGCAGCCCCTAGAGAACTGCATTCCAGAACCTCCCTATACTCCTTTCCCCCACACATACATTCTATGTGGCATCCGGGACCACTGCAATACCCCTACCACTCCACCCTGGGGAAGAACACAGACAATCACAGTTGCACATACCCAACCATGTTTCTGTCAGTGTATGTGTCTGTAAAATGAAAATGACTGTTCTTGCCCCTTCAAAGGTTCTTTTCCCTGTATAAGTTTCATTCAGTTATAAATATATCTGTTTGCATACGTTTGGAATAAAAGTCTATTTATGGAAACTTAATTCATCTTTTTTAGTTCACAAACATATGGTGGCTGGAGCTGACATCATTTGCAGATAATAGTAACAGGTTATTTACAATGTTTATATTACCACACACAGAGCACTCATTAGAAGGATCATACCAGGATGCAGAAATCGATGTCAGATACACCACACAGCAGCAACACATATAACTGTGGCTCATTATTAAAATGGTCTTTCAAACCCTTCCTCAGCTATATAGCTCTCTGATGAGCTGTTCTGAAAGCCCTGGTATGTGGCTACTCAAAATCAGCAGACAGTCATTCTACCTCCACTTGGCCAGAAACTTCTCTCCCTTTGCTTCGCAGATATTACGAAGCACACATCTGGAGCTATAATTACTGGGGTTTTTATTTTTTCACTCGGCAAATCTCATTAGTAGACAGTGCCAGCAAACTTTCAAATGGCCAATGGCACATTCAACTGTCATTCTGCACCTGCTGACTCTGTGGTTGAAGTGCTCCTTGATGCTGTCAAGGTGGATTGTGTACAGCTTCCTAAGCCATGAGAGTAAGGGCAGGCTGGGTCTCCCAAGATCACAATTTGCATTTCAACGTCCCTAGTGGTGGTCCTCGGGTCTGAAAAGAAAGTCATTGCTTGCAGTTTTCTGAACAGGCCTGTGTTCTTAAAGATGCATGTGTCATGAGCTTTCCCTGACCAACCTGCATTGATGTTGGTAAAATGTCCTGGTAATCCACCAGCACCTGTGATAGAAATGTAGCCTTTTCTGTTGATGTTCTCAGTGGCAAGGTGGTCTGGTGCCAAAATTGGGATATGCTTGCCATTTATCTCTCCATCACAGTTCAGGAACCTCATTGCTGCAAAACCATCCCGTATGTCCTGTGCATTGTCCAGAGTCACAGTCCTTCGTAGCAGGATGTAATTAATAGTTGCATCAGAGCAACCCACACAGTGGATTTTCAATCTCCAAATTAATTCCCGACTGAACTGTAGCAATCTGGCATTGCAAGTTTCCACACAGCAATTGCCACTTGCTTCTCCACCATCAGAGAAGTTCTCACTTAGGTGTCACTGTGCCAGAGTGGTGAGGTAAGCACCGCACCTTGTTTCAGGAATGTGGTCTTGTGCAGCCAAAAGTTCTGCAGCTGTTGCTCATCATCCCACACCTGCATAATGATGCGATCCCACCAGTCAGTGCTTGTTTCTCAGGCCCAGAATCGGTGCTCCATCGTGTGCAGCTGCTCCATGACCGCCAACAACAAGTTTGAATTGTTTCTTTCCATGGCTCGCAGCAAGCCAGCTTCCAAGGAATCGTCATGTTCCTCATGGCTCCTCTTGTGGCACTGGAAGTACTGCAGGGTCAGGTGCATTGTGTTCATAACTCTCATCAGAATAGTGCAGAGTTGCACAGGATCCATGCTTCCCACAGAGATTGCAGATGCATGGGTTTGTGGGGTTTTTGAAAAGAGGCGTGACACATTATGAAATGCAGATAAAATTATGGGATGGAGAAAACTGCATCATGGGACATTGAAACCATGTTCCCAGTCACCCATGTGTGTGTGTGGGGTGGGGAGGGACAGCGAGGGAGACACCAAAGCAGCCCACCATGATAACATTTAATTTCAGAAAGGTACACTACACAAAAATGAGGAAGTTAGTTAAATAAAAATTAAAAGGTACAGTGCCAAAAGTGAAATCCCTGGAAGCTGCATGGAAACTTTTTAAAGACACCATAATAGAGGCTCAATTTAAATATATACCCAAATTAAAGAAACATATTTAAAGGAACAAAAAAGTGCTATCTTGACTAAACAACAAAGTAAAAGAAGCAATTAGTGGCAAAAAGGCATGCTTTAAAAAGTGGACATTAAATCCTATTGAGGAAAATAGAAAGCAGCATAAACTCTGGCAAGTGAAGTGTAAAAATATAATTAGGAAGACAAACAAAGAATTTGAAGAACTAGCCAAAGACCCAAAAAGTATCAGCAAAAAAAATTTAAGTACTTCAGAAGCAGGAAGCCGGTTAAATAACCAGTGGGGCTGCTGGATGATCAAGATGCTCAAGGAGCACTCAAAGAGAAGGCTATTGTGGAGAAACTAAATTAATTCTTTGCTTCAGTTTTCACAAGTGAGGATGTGAGAGAGATTCCCAAACATGAGCCATTCTTTTTAGGTGATAAATCTGAGGAAATGTCCCAGACTGAGTTGTCAACAAAGAAGATTTTGGAACAAATTGATACATTAAACAGTAATAAGTCACCAGGACCAGATAGTATTCACCCAAGTGTTCTGAAGGAACGCAAATGTTAAATTGCAGAACTACTAACTGTGATATGTAATCTATCATTTAAATCAACTTCTGTACTGATGACTGAAGGATAGCTAATGGAACACCAATTTTTAAAAAAGGCTTCAGAGATAATCCTGGCAATTACAGGCCGATAAACCTAACTTCAGTACCAGACAAATGGGCTGAAACTATAGTAAAGAACAGAATTACCAGACACATACATGAATATGATTTGTTGGGGAAGAGTCAACATGGTTTGTGCAAAAGGAAATCATGCCTCACCAATCTACTAGAATTCTTTGAGACAGTCAACAAGCATGTGGACAAAAGTGATCCAGTGGATATGGTAAACTTAGATTTTCAGAAAGCCTTTGACAAGGTCCCTCACCAAAGGCTCTTAAGAAAATAAGATGTCATTGGATAAGAGGGAAAGGTCCTCTCCTGCAGCAGTAACTAATTAAAAGATAGGAAACAAAAGATAGGAATAAATGGTCAGTTTTCAGAATGGAGAAAGGTGAATAGTAGTCCCCCAGGGGTCTGTATTGGAACTAGTACTGTTGAACATACTCATAAATGATCTGGGAAAAGGGGTAAATGGGGTGGTGGAAAAATTTGCGGATGATGCAAAACTATTCAAGTTAGTTAAGTCCAAAGTAGACTACAAAGAATTACAAAGGGATCTCGGAAAACTAGGTGACTGGGCAACAAAATGGCAGATGAAATTCAATGTTGATAAATGCAAAGTAATGCACATTAGAAAACATAGTCCTAAGTAAACAGATAAAATGATGGGGTCTAAATTAGCTGTTACCACTCAAGAAAGAGATCTTGGAGTCATTGTAAATAGTTCTCTGAAAACGTCTGCTGAATTTGCAGTGCCAGCCAAAAAAGCTAACAGAATGTTGAGAATCATTAGGAAAGGGATAGATAATAAGACAGAAAATAACATATTGCCTCTATATAAATCCATGGTACACCCACATCTTGAATACTGTGTGCAGATCTGGTCGCTCCATCTCAAATAAGATATTTTGGAATTAGAAGACGTACAGAAAAGGGCAACAAATATGATTGGGGTAAAGAACAGCTTCTATATGAGGACAGATTAATAAGACTGGGAATTGTCTGCTTGGAAAAGAGATGACTAAGGGGGGAATATGATAAATCTATATATCTATATATAAATGATATATCTATAAATCATGAGTGGTGTGGAGAAAGTAAATAAGGAAGTGTTATTTACTCCTTCTCATAAGACAAGAACTAAGGATCACCAAATGAAATGAATAGGCAGCACATTTAAAATTAACAAAAGATAGTATTTCTTCAGAGAACCTTTGCTAAAGGATGTTATGAAGGCCAAGACTATTACAGGGTTCAAAAAAGAACTAGATAAATTCATGGAGGATAGGTCCATCAATGGCTATTAGCCAGGATTGACAGAGATGCAAAACCCTGCTCTGAAGTGTCCTTAGCCCCTGTTTGGCAGAAGCTGGGAATGGATGACGGGGATGAATCACTTGATTATCTGTTTTATTCATTCACTCTGAAGCACCTGGCATTGGCCACTGTCATTGGATACTGGACTAGATGGACCATTAGTTTGACCCAGTATGGCCATTCTTATGTATGTCAGCGTAACTTAGGTCAACTTAATTTTGTAGTTTCTCCCTCTCACCAACAGAAGTTGGTCCAATAAAAGATATTACTTCACACACCGTGTGTCTCTACCTTAAATCATGTTACTCAGTAACTTTCTTAATGGGCAATTCACAGAGCATTACTAGGTTTGGGATATAGTAATTTTAGGAGTCTTGATACCTCTTGTAATGGGTAGTCATCTAAATGAAAGTGAGCATATTAACACCTCTTAATCTTTTGGTCTTGAAAGCATGGAGAAATTGATGTGAATGGGCAGGCCAGGAGAGAAGGAAGTGAAGCAGGCAGGCACAGGCAGGAGTAGTTTCCATTATTTTGTTGCAAGGTTTATTAATATATTGCATTTCCAATAATAC
The DNA here is from genome assembly GCA_007922155.1 of Mesoclemmys tuberculata. Lineage (NCBI taxonomy): Eukaryota > Metazoa > Chordata > Testudines > Chelidae > Mesoclemmys > Mesoclemmys tuberculata. The sequence continues at coordinate 50,081,723 of ML675601.1, forward strand.
ATAATGTAACAGTTTTTTTCCCCTGACTTTGGCTTATATTGCAATTCTTTTATGTCCTCTCGAGAATACAAACAAACATATAAAAAGGATATCTTCCTTGAAGGATATTGGCAATTGTAGACAGTTGTGTCTCTGGAACAATAATGCATCATATCTCTTCCCTCTTCCTGTTAGCCTTCTCCTGACAGGTGCTGAGCACCCTCAGCTAATCCTGGAATTTAGGCATGTCCAGCACCTTTCATATATAGAAAAAAGGAGATGAATCCAAATCAAACCTTGTAGTCAAGCAACACCTAATTTGGGAGGATGTTCAGAGCTTGATCCAAACATAACACTACCTCCTCTCATTAAATGGACTGAACAAAAATCCTGCATTTGGGAGGAAGTTTGATTTCACATCCTGATTTCTTCCTTTGTTCCATCTTTCTCTCTGTGCAAAGCATTATGTCTAATTACTATTTATGGTTAAATATATGTATTGATTTATTTGCTGTGCTGTAGAAAGGGTGCAGCTACTTCTTCATGTCACAGGTTTAACATATTGGGTTAATTACAGTAATGTCTTGTACTCTTTATTTCCCCATCAATGCTATCCTTGTTCAAGGGATTAGACCCTGGTCCTTCAATTTACACCAAGTGGGTGAACTCCAGTACCTGCACAGAGCCCACCCAGGAGTTGTACTTGAAGGATTGAAGGATTGGAGCTCTAATATGTAGAAGCCATACCTGATGAGTCACATGGAGGTTATAAATTGAGACACAGTTTACCCCACTGTTTTTCGGCATGACTCATATTCAGTAGATAATTAGAACCTCACCCTAAACCTCCATCACTTACATTCTAAAATAAGCCATTCATTTCATTAAGTTATATAATTACTTATAGGAGTGATAAATTTAATCCTAATTCTACAATTACTTTATTATGAGGCACTAGTAAAAAAAAAATCCACTTCAAGCCTAAAATAGGTCTCTTGAATTACTGCTTAATTCAATACATAATTTTGACTCAAGCAGTTAATTACTTAAAGCCAGAATTTTCTGGGAAACCTCAAGTAACTTGTTGTTAATGCCACATGAGAAAATAATTGTGGGATTAGTAATGAATTACCTACAGGAGGGACTTTTCTTTCTACATAAAATAAATTAAACATTTCATTTTTCGATAGAGTAGAGCACTCTTGATTATTAGGTTTAGCAACCTGATAGCCACCCCTTTCCTGCTTCTATTTTGAAATCAAGAATGGTTCAGGAGCACTGCAAGAGTGGAGTGTTGCCCATTATATTATAGTTTAAAATAATGATAGTGCTGTTGGGAGCTAATACTGAATATTTCTTCTTTAAATAAAGAAGAGGTAGCAGTAGACTCATTGTCCCTTCATTATCAATGTACTTCATCTAAGTGTGGAACAATCACACTGACATGTAAGAAGGTCCTTGGACTAAATTTTCTAAAGTTACTAGTGACATTGAGTGCCCAATTTTAAATGCCTTTAAAGGGGCTTGATTTTCAGAGAGTAGGTGCACAGCACCTCCCAATAATCAGGTACCTTTAAGATGTCTTAATTTGGACACCCGAACAGTGAGGTACCAAAATCACAAATCCTTTTTGAACGTTTAGATATTTGATATCCTTCAGACTGTTGAGAGGGGTGTTGGATGACTTCTATGATGTGAGCTCATAGTAGAAACTGCACTGAAAAAACCACCAAATAGCTGTCACACTGCAGTTAATTTTGGTCACTACTTTTCAGGACTCAATGTGAACCAGTGCCTTACATGTGAAAAGCTTTGTATCTCTAGCAAATTTCTGAGTAATCTGTTCTCTTTTATATATCCTGTTGAGGTTGATTCTTATTAGCTATGAGAGAACTTACTATGCAAACAAAAACATTTTTTCAGAAGTGATTAAAAGTCTAGATGGCCCATGTTATATCTACTACTTTTTGATACTCAGTCCCAATTCCAGAAGAAAGGCAGTTACAAATGAGAATCAGGATTACGGCAAAATAGATTGGAAAAAGAGGTGTGGCAATAATACAGCTCTGCTTACCCCCAGTACAGATGGTGAATGGGTCTGTGTCCAACTCATTCCAGAGAATGATAGTTGTCATCTCATCCTGAAGTAGCCTGAGAACACAAATGAACTTCAGTGGACAACGAACCTAGACAGCACCTTCCACAATGCTTCCCAATATTAAAGGCCTTAGTTAAGTCAATGAATGTCATAAACAATGACTGATTGTGTTCTCTACACTTGGATCTGTTATGCAACAAAAATCATGTCGGTGGTGCCCCGAGACGGTCTGAAGCCACTTTGGGATTCTGAAAGGATGCCTTCAGCAAGAGGGAGGAGCCAGTTCAAAAGGATGCGAGCAAGGATCCTTCTCAACAGTGGAGATGAGGGCAATACCTGGGGAATTCGCATGCATTGACTTGTCCCCTTTCTTTAAAATGGACACAGTATTGGCATTCTTTAGGTCAAATGGAATTTCCTCATTAATTCGAACTCTAACAAGAAGTTGATGAAGTTTTTTCACAAGTGCTATTCCACCAGCTTTGAAGACCTCCATGGAGATGCCATCTGGGCCTGGCACTTATTTCTATTATGGGTGACGGATCACCAAACTTCTTCAGAATATGGAGGATCAGCAAGAAGTTCTATTACTAGATACTAAGAAATGGACTTGATGATGGCAGCTGAGACTTCAGATTTGTAATTCAATAGCATCTCCAAATGCTCTTTCCAACATTGCTTGAAGGCCCTTAAGAAGGGTGGAGCTGTCCTGGGATCGCAGAGGCATTGTGTCTTTTGAACTTGGTCAGCTCTTCAATCTGCAGCATTTTATTATAAAGCTAAAGTCACCAGGATTGTTGTTACTGACCTTCAGTATGCTGACAACTGTGCTATCCTCATGTACAGCAAGGATCCTAGATCTTTTGTCCGGTGTCTATCATAGCCTCAGAATGTCCTTCAACATTGGGAAGACTAAGGTGACCTACTGACCTGCCCCAGCTCAAGTTGCTCCCCTTCTCCCACAAATTGTCATCAGTGGTGAACCCTTGGAAAATGTCGATCATTTCCCTTACCTTTGTAGCCACCTGTCCCAAACAGTCAATCTTGATGTGGAGATCGAACATAGGATCTTTTGTGCTAGCATATCCTTTCAAAAGTTGCTCCACTGTATCTTTATTGACAGAAATCTGTGAAGGGAAACAAAGATCTTGATCTACAATGAAATAGTCATCCTCACTCCTCTTTATGGGTGCAAGTCATGAGTGATATACTGAAGCCATCTTAAGCATCTAGAGTGGTACCAACAGCGCTTCTTAAGAAGGTTCTCCATATCAGATGGGAAGACCATTGCACCAGTGCCAACATTCTCTCTGCAGCTAATGTCATCAGTGTTTGAGGTGAGGATTATGAAACATCAATTTTGCTGGGCTGCTCATTGTGTCCAGATGGCTGATACTCATCTTCTGAAGCAAGTTCTCTTTTCTCAGCTTAGTTATGGTAAGAGGACCCATGGGGGACAAAGGAAATGCTACAAGGACATCCTGAAAGTATATCTTAAGAATTGGGAAGAGCTGACTGTCAATAGACTGCAGTGGCATTGCATCATACATCAAGCCTGAGCCCATTATGAAGAGAATCACTTGCTCAAGGGGATGAGAAATGGCAAAGGAGGAAGGAGAATGTACAGCATTTTGGCCAGCAGTTGTGCTTTCTCTAAGCAACCACCTGCCACATATAGGTAGAAAAACGTGTAGAGCATGAATTGGACTCCTCAGCCATGTTAAGTGTCATCAATGACTTTTCCCCTGGTAGACATCATCCTTGTATCAAGGGATAGCGGCCACTTTCTTTCTGACTAGATCTGAAGGGTTCATGAGTTCCAGAACTTATTTGAGTATTCTCATTCCTATTGTTTCAATTTTCTTACCACCATTTGTTATCCATTTTTGGTTCTACAATTCTCTATTCCAACAGTGTAGATGCTCAAGCATTTTCTATGGATTTGATTTATGCTTCAGCAGTGGTTAATGTTTAGAGTGTTTATATAAAGACTGATGTATAGACACATTCTTGACAAGAGTTGGGAGACTGCAGTCAGCCAAAAACTTTAGTGAAGTACTGTAAATCTTTGTAGCTCTGTATTGAAATAGAAACTAAACATCTTTTTTTCACATTTGTATCCATATGAAATCATTATGCAAGGATGGTGGTGACGTGTTTTTTTTAAATTCTGACAAAAGGCAGAGATTAACAGCAATAGCCTATAGCCAATTTCTATGTTTTAAATTATAATTTGGTGTATGTTTTAGAATTTTGTATTTCTCACTGGACTAGATTTTGGCCCATCCTGCATAACTGTACAGGGAAGTCAGAGGTGTAAACTACCCCCTTTCTCTTCTGAACTGGCTAATCATACTGTGGGTAGCTTCAAGGAAGAAGGGAGACAGCAGCCTCCATGGAACTGCTATTTTTACCCTTCCCACTGACTGTGTTGAGGAAGGGGTGGGGAATGAGTCCAGTTCCCCACCCAATTGAGCTTGCCAACACAGCTGCCCTGATACACCAGGGGACGTACACTGTGCCAGATAGAGGGTTGATGTAGGGTATGTCTCCTTTCCATGAAACAGAGAGGGAACTGGAAGCCAGATGGTGGCGTGCTGAGTTACAATCTTCTTCACAGTCTCCTCACGGGATAATGTAACAATACACTGCTCTCTGCATGGGACTCATAGCTATGTCGCTATTGAGCCCATTATAAATGGGTACAGGATTGTACCATACTTACATCAGCAATTTTACCTACCTTTTCCCTTAGTACTGAGTTCCTTTAAAAGCATTTTGGAGTAGATACTCTGACAAAGTCAGGCCAGAGGGCTACCAAAGCATAGACCAGGGCTGGCAGGTGGGCCCTAAAGGGTTAAATGCCATTCGTCCTGCTGGCAGAGGAGAGATTACAGCAGGGCAGTTAGAGGCACCTGGACCCAATGAAGGGCCATGCCAGGTGTACTTAATCCTTGCCTCCCCTAAAGGGGGGAGGAGGAAACAAATGATGGGAAGCTGCCAGAAGGCCTGGGGTGGCTGGAGGAGAAGCTTCCCTCCCAGACCAGGAGACACAGCTCCTCTGCAGCCGGGGGAGACTGAGTAGCTTGGGGCGCCCTGGCCCACGAAGAGAGGTAGAAGCGCAAGACTCAGCAGGGGGAAGCCTGCAGGTTGCCACAATACTTATATCTGAGTTCACAATTCTTTAATATATTAAGATCCTTTCTTCCTGAAAATCAGATACAAAATCTTTATCATATCTTGGAACTGTTTAAAAGAGAGAAATCTGTGTGTAGAATGTATGTTAATTCATTCCTAGGCTGTCAAAGTTTTCAACTGCTGCTTTTATTTAAAAAAAAAAAAATTCAGAATATTTAGCCACAGTATTTTTAAGTTTCCATGGAAACTTTGTCATATGACAGCAGGCATTTCGTAGATTAAAAACATATTGATTTCCTTAGCCATCCTGGTGAACTTTACACACTCTGGGCCTGACCTGAAGTCAATGGGAGTCTTTCCGTTGACTTTAATAGGCTTTGGCTCCGGTCCCCTGTCACCTCAATTTAGTCCAGGAAAATAAATTCAGAGACCACTTTCCACCCACACTGTTGCTTGGTACCACCACCACTGTAATGGTAAAACCCACTGGTTTGCTTATCCAACACAAAGTTTCATTCAGTCTTCTAGCTACCCTCAGCATCTGTGTGCAAAAAATTGCCCACACACATTATTATGTTTGCACTTTGCAGGTATGAACAGCTAAGAATATTAACACTAGCATGTGCCCTTTACCCTAACACCTAGATGTGTACAAGTGTGAGCATGTGACTCTTAAGCTATAAAGAGCAGGTGCAAGCATGTACGTGTTCCAAGTGCAGTCTGAAAGGCTGTCTCAGGAAGTAGTAATAACTCTGAACACTGCAACAAATTAAGCACATTCAAAACAGAGTTGGACCTTAGCTGTGAAAGTCAATTCTGACCTCAACATTTCCCAAAGTTCTGGTGTGTTTGGAGTCAAGGTTTTCCTTCCACACCCACATACAGTTCAAAACAATACTGTTGGCATCCAGAAGACCTATGAAACAGTCTAGCTATAAAATGAATTCAGTGTTTCCTTCCATACCTGGTGGAAGTATTGCCACAAGAGAGAAACATATTCATATGGATCTCTTCTAGAGAGCTCTTTTCTTCCACAGGCATGGTCTGTTATGCTTCACTATTACACTTCCTCCCCTCTGTATGCACAAGCATATCACCCTCGGGGCTAAAACTAAATTTGTAAAGACATCAGTAAATCCCCCCCGACAATGTCATTTTTGGTCCTAGATGAAAGGAAACAGTATGAAACAACCTGGAAACGTTGCTGCAATTTTAGTACTTCACACACACAGACTTCATTAAAAAAAAAACCAACAAAAAAACAAACAAAAAAGAACCCCAACAGTATCTGAGTCTTTGTCTCATACTCCTGTTTCACACATATCACAGTGAGGAAATGAGACATAGCCATCGTTTAGTGATATATAGAGAATTATACATTATTTCAGCACTAAACCTTTCATCCCCATAACAAAAGAAAGGATGGGGTGATGTGAAAGTTTTAGCTTTTGAGATAAATTCTGCTCTGATTCATATTGGTTTAAATCTGGAGCAACTCCACTGAATTAAATCATACCTAGATTTACACTGTATAAATGAAAGCAGAATTTGGCCATTCCAAGGTAGGCTGAAATTTTCACATATAACATGTTCTTTCTTAGAGATTTATCGCCTTTTAAATACTCTCTCTCCTATTGAATGCATGATCCTCCACTTCCAGCGTATAGTGGTATAGGGTCCCACAGTGCTGTGAATAGTCCATATGTCTTACCACATAAAATGTGTTTAATGCATTCCAGCTGGAATGGGGAAGAAATTCTGACCATCTATGTACATTTCAGAAAATGTTGCCAAGACACACTGATTTGTGTATGCAGTATTTGTAGTATTTGTAGTATTATAAAAATGCATCAGCATAAAGAAAAGTTTGGGACAGGATGTAAAGTATATGAAATTCTTCTGGTTGAAACTTAGGGTTCCTTGTCCTCTCCCTGTATCCCATCTGGGGTGTCTTATTTTGAGTAAACTAGGAATGTTCCCACTGTGTCTTTGAACATATTCACATTGTATAAATTATACTCTCAAATTCTACTCATTGCACCCATGAATCATCATACGTTGTACTAATCCCATAGTGGGGCCTTTCAATTCTTCAGATGTACCCATAGTTAGAAAGCAAGCCAGATGGCACCATTTTTGGAGCAATGCTACTGTTGGCCCTGAATTTCTGGGGAAAAAAATAAACAATGCAAAAGAAAGACAATGTGCTGGTTGTCCCCTCTTCTGTTTTGATATAAAATCATTTCTGTGGGCAATCAAATGTCAGATGAATGAGTAATCCACCTGGTTTAAAAATAAATTTGTGAGTTACACTTGGAAATTGTTATACAATTTACAGGTACAAATCCCTATAATGCAGGAACTTATTGTCTTTTATAATAATATTTTAATTTTTGGTTAAAATACTTGAAAAGCTTTTAATACTCTGAAGAGGCATTTGAGCTAAAACACATTCTGGGAAATATAAATAACCACAATCTGAATAGGGTGAGCGTATTCTTACCATCCATTAGCTTGCTAGAGGATCAAAGATTTAAACACATTCTTAAAATATTAAATGAAATATATATTTTTAGCCAAGTTACTAAAGTGAGAGGAATATAACTCCCTTGATTATTTATATAACTGTAGAACAAGTAGACCACTTCAATCACGCAAAATGGGAATCCCAGACTATTTTAAAAGTAATAACAATTAGGCGGACCTAGTGTCCTTGGTAACTGTGCTGTTGTCATTTGCAGCTCTCTAATTAAAAGTAATTAAGCATTGGTAAATGATCTACTAATAGACTGGATGCAATCCTGCAATTTTTATCCAGTCCTTGTTGTAGACAAAACTCTCTTTGACTTCAGTAGGAACTTTTGAATAACTTGCCCTTCCGTCAATCAGGATGAGCCTTAGGCAGAGTGGGAACATTTAGAAGCACTGGGTCAGAAGTCACAGATATGCACAGGAAGGTGGGTGACAAATGCCAGAAGCATTTCTTCCCCTTGAAATCTGAAAAGGCACCTACATTCATTGGGAGCCCATTGTTTTGGAGGGGATGTGTGCGGAGCCAAATGCGTAGAACTCATCCTGGCCTTGATCCTGCAACTTGTTGCTTGCGGGTGAGTACCTGTGCATTGAAATCATTTGGACTGTGGCTGGGTCTACACTGACAGCGGCAAATTCGCCGCCGTCACATCGATTGCTCTGGATCGACTGAGCGGTCTGTGTAGACGTGCTCAGTCGATCCAGGAAGCAATGCAGGAAAACCACCCCGGTAAGTGGCGTAGCAGTGTGTCAAAGGGAACGCTGTTCCCTTCGACCCAGCAAAGTATGGAAGCCGCGTAGAGGAGATGCTGTAAAGTCGACAGGAGATACGCAAGTGATTTATGTCACTTGTGTATCTCCTGTTGACTGCCGCCGAATTGCAAAGGTGAGTGTAGACCGGGCCTGTGCGCGCGCGCAAGGGTCCTTTCATTTGCAATAAGTTGCAGGATCGTTGCCCATGACATCATTATGCTCTCTTTCCCCAATTCTATAGAAGCCCTTCAGGGTGATCAGTCTTTGGATTGAGAGGGAGTGAGCCATAGGTAAAGAAATAACCATTTTTGATGGTATTGGTCTATGACTCCTGCAAACCACCCTCAATGCCCTGTGGTGACTCTTGATATCATACTGGTGTCATCAACCTTAACTTACATAAGTTCCCCATCCTGTGGAGTGAATTTTGTTAACACTGTGTAACACACCTAAAATGGTGCTGTACTTTCCATGTGATGAGCTTGGACCAGTAACTTTCCAAATCTCATCTCCTCTTTGGTCTTTTTGGCTTGTGTTTTTCCACTGCAGCCTAATGGCAATTCACGGGCATATGTCATCTTTGTCTGTGCTCCTGGACTGAAACCGGGTGGTTGTAGGTTAGAGAAACTCTTTATTCTGTACCTCTTCTTTCAGGGTTGGGAATGTCTGTGTGAAATTACCCAAACAAAAGTAATGTTAGCCCAAACAGAGAAAATAGAATTATAGGACTGGAAGAGACCTCAAGAGGTCTTCTAATCCAGGCCCCTGCACTCATGGCAGGACTAAGAATTATCTTAACCATCTCTGACAGGTGTTTGTGTCTAACCTGATCTTAAAAATCTCCAATGATGGAGATTCCACGACCTACCGAGGCAATTTATTCCAGTGCTTAACTACCCTGACAGTTGGAAAGTTTTTCCTAATGTCCAACCTAAACCACCCTTGCTGTAATTTAAGCTCATTGCTTCTTGTCCTATCCTCAGGTTAAAGAGAACAATTTTTCTTCCTCCTCTTTATAACAACCTTTTACGTACTTGAAAACTATGTTCCCCCTTAGTCTTCTGTTCTCCAGACTAAACAAATCCAGTTTTTCAGTTTTCCCTCTAAGTCATATTTTCTACACCTTTAATCGTTTTTGTTGCTCTTCTCTGGACATTCTTCAAATTGTCCACATTTTTCCTGAAATATGCTCCTAGAACTGAACACAATGCTCCAGATGAGGCCTAAGCAGTGCGGAGTAGAGCAGAAGAATTATTTCTCGTGTCTTGCTTACAAAGCTCCTGTTAATACATCTCAGAATGATGTTTGCTTTTTTTGCAACAACAGAATTAAAATGAACTGTTCAATGTATCTAGATTTACACATCTCATCAGCTAAACTAGATATGGTACTTTCAGTTTATTTACAGAGAAAATACATCACTTGAAAACAGTTCCCTCTCTCTGGCCACTCGGGCCTGCCTATCTGCATCATGCTGCTGTCTAGAGGGAGACTTCTTACTGTGTCCAGAGATCTCTTATGATGCTTGGGTGGCTGGGTCAGCTTTTCTGACCCACAGACCCCCATTGATGAACAGCAGCCATCCCCCTGACAAACGAGTTTTCTCCGGTTATCTACAAACACCCACAATAGCGGTTCGACTTGCAGTAGAGAAAGCAAAACCACTGAGGTTCTGAACACCCTTTAACAATGGTTGATAGCAATCTAGCTCTGATACTGCTGATTATCTAGCTCTGCTGATACTGCTGATTATCTAGCTCTGATTATCTAGCTAGAGTATCTAGCTCTGATACTCCTTTGGCTGGTTGTATCTAGTTTCAGTCATGCCTCTTGGTAATCTCCCTCCAGCGATTTTTATTTTGTGAAAAAATCTGAATTATAGGCAGGTCCCCATACTCTCGGTCACAAAACTGCTCTGTGAAAATTATGTAAGAGTTGAATTTTTTTTTTTAAAGACAGTGTGTGATGGAAGTTCAAGTAAAACAAGTGATTGACACTCATTCTTTCTATCATCTTTTTTCTTTTTAAAAATAGTCTATATACAAAAACCACAAGGGATGATTGTATGAAACAAAATGTTATAATACAGTCATAGACACAGCCACAGGATCCATGGTTCATTCTCCTGTTAATGTCCCTCTCAGCTTACCTGAAGATCTTCTAAATTCCCATCCTTCCTATCCCACTTTTTGCATGTGGTTGCATCTCTGAAGGCCATCCTTTCCTACCTTTCCTCTATATATGCTTTCGTATGATATTCTGGATAAAACTTATTTCCACATAAGTTTGTGCTGATGAGGTGGTAAGAAAGAATGAAACACTGAAAAGCATATTCTTCATGTAGTGCACACTGTATACATCCATCACTGCAGGAAACTAAGTCAACATTATTATTCATAACAGTATATTGTGTTACTATAAAACTATGCAGAGGGTCATGCTAGAAATTTGGAGGGAGGCCAATTAAATTGACTCTGAAGTTAAAACTTTTCCTTTAAGATGCTTAGCAGGCAGAGCTGAGGCAAAGAGAGAGGAGAATTTCTTTCTGCCAGCAAAAATGGAGAAACCTCACATTTTCTTCAGCTATATGAAAAACAAAACACACTGCAGTTTTCCTTCGAATTCTTTTGCTTTTACTATGAAAACCAAAGCCATATTGACCCAGGCAAAACCAGCCTCGTATGTTTGCAGAAGACCCATTTTATTGTCACCTTCCTTTTTTCAGTGGATGTGAAACAGAACTGGATAATCTTAAACCCAGTGCCCAGTCTGAATAGCTGGTAGGGGTGCAGAGTGGCTTCTAGGTTCCCAGGAGATTGGTATGAAACTTCCCACTAATCAGATATTTTAAATTTCATGTCAGAAATTTCCCAAAGGGCCCTGAACTCTTGTGAAGTTACTCGGAGTTTTGAAGTGGTGTTGTCATGCATAGGAATGCTGATTGGAATCAAAATGAGTACTGCTGTTCACTCTGCCTTATGGATTTCAGTTTTGCTGTGTTATAAAAACAAAAAAGTCATTGTTATGGAAAACTGTAAACTAGCTGATTAAAGAGCAATGTTGTTTGCTGTCTGGTTACAATCCAGTCACTTTCAATTAACACTGAATGAGTCAGGACTCTCTTTTTTTTTTAAATTACCTGTAATTTTATAGAAATGTAACATACAAGAGGCAATGCAGAAAATGCTTGTCCATAACTTTTATTTTTCCAAGTCTCTCTCTTCAACAAGCCTCTTTTTTCTGATATTTAATTACCAAGTCATCTCTGATTTCTAGAAGGGGAGAGTGTGTGAGTCTAAAATTAAAAATATTTGTCAGCCATATTAAAAATAAAATGTACTCCAATAAATATTCCTGCATGTCAAACTTAGAATAAATTCAGCCTCCTGTCACTTCGTATTAATCTTGATTGCTTTTTTAAGGTTTTAAACTCTGTCCCTACTGCCTCCCTTCCCTCCAATAAATTACACACAGTAGAACTGGAAACAACAATATTTGTATTCTAACAAATCCATTTATGCTAATAATCTTGGGGACAGGGACTGTCTTTTTTGCTCTTTGTTTGTACAGCACCTAGGACAAGGACTACGGTCTATGACTGAGACTGCCCTATGATAATACACTGATGATAATTATAATTTCTTGAATAATAGAGAATACATTTCTTATTCCTTATCAGCATCATCACAGATTAGTATTTTTTCCATTTAAACCATTCTGCTATGAGACTTCATCCAAAGCCCATAGCACTCAATGGGACACCTGCTACTTAAATAAATGGGCTTTCAATCAGGCCCAGAAGTTCAGTTTCACAAATGCAAAACCCTTGTTTATGCACTTGGGACTCAGTCCTGTGAGGTGCTAAGCATCTCAATTTCTGTTGACTTTAGTGGGAATGCAGGTGCTCGCCATGTAGGATCGAGCCCTTAATGTAGCTACTTTGTGCATATTAATGTAGTAAGAAATCAGTTTAAGGCACATTGATATAGATTCCAAGGCCAGAAGAGATTATCGTGACCATGTAGTCTGACATCCTGTATAACATAGCCTTAGAACTTCCTTGGAATAATTTCTAGAGCACATCTTTTAGAAAAAATCCAATCTTGGTTTAAAAATTGTCAGTGTTAAAGAATCCTTAGTAAATTGTTCCAATGGTTAATTGCCCTGCCTGTTAAAAATTTTCATCTTTTTTTCTAGTCTGAATTTGTCTAGCTTTAACTTCCAGTCATTTGGTCATGTTACACCTTTCTCTGCTAAATTGATCAGCCATTATTAAATATTCATGCCCCATGTAGATACTTAGACTGTAATCAAGTCACCCCTTAACCTTCTATTTGTTAAAGTAAATAGATTGAACTCCTTGAGTCTATTACTATGAGGCTGGTTTTCCAATCTTTTAATCATTCTCATGGCTCTTCTTTGAACCCTCTCCAACTCGTCAACATCCTTACTGAATATTGTGGACACCAGCACTGGACACAGTATTTTAGCAGTTGCACCACTGCCAAATACAGAAGTATTATAACCCTCATACTCCTATTTATATTCCTCTGTTTTTGCATCCAAGGATTGCATTAGCCTTTTGGCTGTAGTGCTGCACTGAGAGCGCATGTTCACCTGATTATCCACCACAGCTCCCAATTTTTTTTCAGAATCCCTGCTTCCAAGAATGGAGTCCCCCATCCTGTAAGTGTGGCCTGCTTTCTTTGTTCCTAGATGTATACACTTACCTTTAGCTGTATTAAAACACATGTTGTTTGCTTGCCCCAGTTTACCAAGCAATCCAGATTTCTGTGAATCAGTGGCCTGTCATTTTCATTGTTTACTGTTCCCCCAATTTCACATCGTATGATAACTTTATCAGGGATGATTATATGTTTTCTTCCAGGTCATTGATAAAAATGTTAAGTAGGGCCAGGAACTGATCCCAGCAGGACTCTACTAGAAACACACATGCTTGATGATGATTCCCTGTTTACAATTACATTTTGAGACCCATCAGTTAGCCAGCTTTTAATCCATTTAATGTGTGACATGTTAATTTTATATCGTTCTAGTTTTTTAATCAAAATGTTGTCACACACAGCCCCACAGAAATCTAAGTATATTACATAAATACTATTACCCTTATAAACCAAACTTGTAATCTCATAAAAAAAAAGATAAGTTAATTTGACAGGATTTATTTTCATAAGCCTATATTGATTGACATTAATTATGTTACATTCCTTTAATTCTTGATTAATTGAGTTCTGTTATTAGCCACTCCATTATTTTGCCTGGAATCAATGTCAGACTGACAGGCCTATAATTACTTGTCATCGTGTTTACCCTTTTAAAATATTGGCACAGCATTAGCTTTCTTCCAGTCTTCTGGAACTTCCCCAGTGTTTCAAATATGTAGGGAGGAAATTAGAAAGGCCAACGTAAAAAACAAGATTAAATTAGCTAGGGACAAAAAGGGCAAAAAGAAAATATTTTACAAATACATTAGAAGCAAGAGGAAGACCAAGAACAGGGTAGGCCCATTATTCAATGAGGTGAGGACAATAACAGAAAATGCAGCAATGGCTGAAGTGTTAAATGGCTTTTTTATTTCAGTTTTCACCAAAAAGTTAGTAGTGGTTGAACAATAACATAGTGAACAGCAGTGTAAATGGGGTAGGATCTGAGGCTAAAATAGGAAAAGAACTAGTTAAGAACTACTTAGACAATTTAGATGGCTGCAGGTTGGCAGGGCCTGATGAAATACTTCCTAGAATACTTAAGAAACTGGCTGAAGAGATCTCTGAGCCATTAGTGATTATATTTGAGAATTTGTGGAGGACAGGATTGATCCCAGAGGACTGGAAAAGGGCAAAAATATCATACCTAGCTATAAAAAAGGCAATAAGGACAACCTAGAAAATTATAGCCAATCAGTTTAACTTCAGTAAAGGTAACAGAGCAAATGAACAACGAATTTGTAAGCACCTAGAAAGAAATAAGAGAATTAAGAGTCAATATGGATTTATCAATAACAAATCTTGTCAAACCAACTAGATAGACAGGGTAACAAGCTTTGTAGATGGGGGAAGCGGTAGCTGTGATATACCTCGATTTAAGTAAGGCTTTTGATATTGTCTCACATGACCTCATAAACAAGAGAAATGTAGCCTTGATGAACCTACTATTAGATGGGTACACAACTAGTTGGAATATATACTCAAAGTTATCAGGGGTTCATAATCAAACTGGACGGGCAGATTGACTGGGGTCCTGCAGGGATCTCTTCTGAGTACAATACTAGTCAATATCTTCATAAATGGTTTAGATAATAGGATAGAGAATCCATTATAAAGTTTGGATGATACTAAGGTGGGAGGCATTGCAAGCACTTTGGACAACAGGATTAAAACTGAAAATGATTTTGACAAACTGGAGAAATGGTCTGAAACAAATTGGATGAAATTCAATCAGGACAAATGCAAAATACTATGTTTAGGAGGGAATAATCAATTGCAAAAATATGAAATGAAAAATGGATGCCTAGGAAGGTGTACTGTAGAAAAGGATCTGGGGGTTATGGTGGATCATAAACTAAATATGAGCCAAAAATGTAATACTGTTGGGGAAAAAAGTGAACATCATTCTTAGAAGTATTAGCATAAGTGTTATAAGCAAGACATAAGAAGTAATTCTTCCACTCTACTCAGCACTAATAAGGCCTCAACTGGAGTATTGTGTCCAAAGCCAAATTTAGAGGCAGGCAACCGAGGTGACCGCCTGGGGTTCTGGGTTTGGGGGGTGAATTTTTTTTATTTGCGTGCATATGGCATGAGTAAATTCAGATTTACATATCCTAGCATGCAAATGTATTGTCCTATATGATGGATAAATCATGCATGCAGATTGTGCATCAAAGTCATGAAATGGGCTACAAATGCAATAAAAAATAAGGTATTCAAAAGGTTAACAAATGGACGGGGAAGGCACCGAAGATGCTCCTAGATTCCAGTGCCATTTGTTCTAGGACCGGCCCTGATTGTGTCCAGTTCTAGGTACCACATTTCAGGAAAGATTTGGATAAATGGAGAAAGTCCAAAGGAAAACAACACAAGTGATTAAAGATCTAGAAAACATGACTTACAAGAAAGGATTGAAAAACTGAGTTTGTTTAGTCTGGAGAAAAGAAGACAAGTACATAAAGGTTGTTATAATGAGGAGGGTGGTAAATTGCTCTTTTTTCCCCCCCCGCTGAAGACAGGATGAGAAGCAATGGGCTTAAATTGCAGCAAGGGAGATTTAGGTTACACATTAGGACAGTGGTGCACCGAGTGGGGCCAGGCCCCCGGATGCTGGCCTGCAGGGGCATGCTGGACCACCCTTCATGACGTGCAGGAGGAGGGGGGCGGAGGAGGCTCTGAGGGGTGCAGAGCCTTTTGTGTCCTATGCCCTCCACCTGTCTTGAAGGGTTGGCCTGGAGCGCATTTACCCACCACTCCAGCCAGCACCGGCTCAGATGGGGGGCAGGGTATGGAAGTATTGACCAAAGATACCAAGACTAACCTCTTCTCTTACAAGAAGTGTTAAACAATCTTGAGTGTTCATGGAAAGCAGCTACATTCCCATAAATAGCAGATAAATTCCCATAAATACACAGCAGCCCCACCATAAAGTAGAACAGGAAGCCAAAGTGACTATATTCTGTTCTGTACATAATCCTAGATTTGAAGAAAGTTCTCAATAGGGTAGCCATAGTAGAATGTATACATGGATTGATACTTCATTCAGCTGGCTTGATTGTTCATTCAATCTTGCCCGAGTCTATGTACAGTCCTTTGGATGCAAACACCAAATATGGCTTTCAGGCAAGAGTTAAAATGTATGCAAGAATGCAGTGACCAAGAAATCAGAGGCTTCCAATATGTCCTAGTGAGACAAATAGAAATGAAAATGGAACAGTAATATTTTTTAAAAATCTCTGTATCTTTATCTTCTGTCTCCATTTGAATCTTGTGTGCCTCTCTCTCGACTGATGAATATTGCCTCTAATCTAATGGTAAATATATCTCTGCTTGAAAGGACCACCTCCAGGCATTAAATAGTCTATCCTCAGTATCTGGTCATTGCTTATTTTTCTGTTGAGACTGCTTATGAGGGTGTTAGTGAATAGCAATTGTGGTTATGATTTTTTGTGCTGTAGACCCAAGCCTACTTTAAAATGAATGGAGATGACCAAATGTATGTAGAGAAGTAGCTATGTTTAGTCCTAGGATATTAGAGAGATGGAACAGATTGTTTAGCATGAGTAGTTAACACATATTTCAAGGTGAACGTGTTAACTACTTATGCTAAACAATCTCTTCCATTTTGTATTTAGTTGTGACACTGCGTACGTTTCCCAGACCTGAAGATGAACTCTATGTAAGCGCTGGAAATTTACCACAGTCATGTCACACACATTTCACGTCATCAACAGTCCTCGGTAACAGCTGTCAGCCTGGAGCTGAAAGACTCTCCGTCCCATACCCTAAGCATTTACTTTACTGTAAAAGTAATTTTATTGTAAGTGTTTCCAAAAATGTATGTAAACCAAGGCTGCTGTGACAAGCAGAGAAGATAGAGATCAAAAAGGGATTTCCTTTTAATGTAGAGCGTTCGTGACCAAACCCTGCACCAGTCTGCATACTTAACCAGCTGCTCAAACAAAATACTTGGAATATGAAATAAAATGTCTGTGACTGAATACAGAACAAGGTCCTGGCTGAACGTTTAAGGCTAAGCCAACCCACTGCCACTGGAGCCCTAATTAACGGGATTGCAGCAGGCTGAGGGAGCCTGTGGGGAGTGGGCCAAGAAGGAGCAGCTGCTAGGCTCCTTAGGCAGGCCCTATAAAGGCTCACAGAAAGGGGGGGGGGCGGTGGCAGCAGATGACCAGCCTAAGAGGGAGAAGTCACAGTTGGAGGTGAGCTGACCTGTGCTAGTGGCTGGAACTGTGTGGCCCCTGAGCCTGGACCCTGTGTGTAAATAGATGGTGGTGGGCAGCAGCCTGTTAATAAAAAGCACTGGTGGAAGCAGGAAGCTGAGATCTGTGAGTGGTTTGTGGGGCAGAGGGCCGGAGCAGCAGCGAGGGGGGGCCTGCGCCAACCGGTTACAATGTCCAAAATCTATTGATTTTGGGAATGTAAATTTTGTTGGGATTTTTTTTTTTGCAAAGGTGATTTTAAAAACAGGAGATTAAATACTTACATTTGTTCAGCAGGGCCTAGCTGCCTTACCTATATTGCTCTTTGTTTAGGAGTAGGTGAATGGAGCCTTGCAACACATAATGCGTTTACCAAGCAAATTTCATTTGTTGTTAGATTAGTGGTTTGTTACATATGTATGTATATATGTATATAAACTTCACCAAAGTATGTATATGTTCAATATTGGCATTAAGAGGATTTCTATTTTATCTGCTAAACTACGCAGAGTACACCAATAAGGAAGTGATTAACTCCCAAAATTACCTGTTACCCCATTTATGTTATTTATTAAGTGCTACACTGCCTCTTTTGTGTGTGTAAATAACTTCACTGAAGTAGGGTCCTGAATCCATATTTAGGCCATAAGTAGCCTGATTTTTCAAACGTGCTGAGCACTCAATAGCTCCCAGTAAAGGCATTTGTATGTGTCAAGTAACTGAGTAATACTGCAGTTACAAAGAGAGCAGGTAGTTGATACTCCCTTGGTTTTGGGGCAATCCCTTTAACAGAATAGAAGGAGGCCTACTGTAAAGTATACATCTACTGGGATTTTCACACTGACCACAAATGTCATCACGTGCTCCACACACATTCATCAGGCAAGACTTTGATCTGCCCGTGAAAAGGATAGTCTCCATGTTTTTATAAGAGCTGGGTCTGAGTTGCAGAGTTCAGATTTGAATCTGAAATTCTCCAAATCCCGGTGTGTTTGAATCTGACCATCTCTTTTATTTCTAATTCTCCATTCTCTATGAAGCAAAATCCAACATGGCTTTTTCCTTTTGACTTTTCTGTTGTCCTCAACATAATTGATGCGGAGTCATGTATGATGTTGGCAAAAGTCTGGTGACAGTTTTAGTTAATTTGTGCTCCCTACTTCGGATGATTTGCAGCTACAATGACAGACAAACAATAATATTTCAGGGTAATTCATTGACAGGAAATATTGTCTCTCTTACAGTTTTTGTAGTTATGTTTCCCACAGAGCATAAAAATATGTCACATTTTTAACCTAGGCTTTGTGATTGTATCCCTTTAATATGTGGGGCTCAATCTTGCAAAACTTACATGAGTAGTCCAACAGGAGCCAATGCTTGGGAGTCAGTTGGACTGCTCACATGGCTAGAGATAACTCTTATGAGTAATACTTACAGGATTGAGTCCTTGCATTATAAAGAAACTTTAGCAGTGCCAGTATTAGGTGTTTGCAAGAGCTACATGTGTTAAACAATCAGAAGAAAATCTTTTCACAGTGTTTTTTAGTTAAAAATAATATGCAGGGATTTCCAAAGGTTGTTTAACTTTCAGCAAGAATCTAAATGAATACTACCAGTACAATTAAAAGGTGAAGTTTCAAGAGTGTAGTGTGTGAATATGCAGTTCAGCAATAGACCGAAGCTCATATTGCACTGAGCAGACCACATTTGAATTTAAAGTCTATTGTGGCAGTGACCAATTGCTTTGCAATGGGGAATGGGTGGTGTAAGATGACATCTTAAAGTAGTTCATGTCACTCAGTGATAGTCTGTTCTGACAGGTCGCCATGATGAGGTGACTCCATTGCGTTTTCAGTTGGGTGGAAAAAGATAAATAAAATACAAAAAACAGAGAAGAAATGGAAGAATAAGAGAAACTAAAAATTAGAGGTTCTTTACTCAATGTTTTTTTTTAATAGGTTCCACATGGGAGAAAACATTACGACAGATCGGTTTTGAAAGGTAAGCATTGAACTTATTTCTTATGCATGTTACAGCTTAAAATAAAAATAATAAAAAAAAGTGCACACCCAGATTGGTAAAGTTATTTATGTTAATTGATCTATTTTATCTAGAATGACGAAATTGGGGGGAGTGGGGGGCATGCAGAGTTACTGATATGTTCACAACTTCTGTTTTTGACTAGATCTATGATCAAAAGAACCTTGTGCTCCATGATGTAAATCTGGTTTACAATAATTTCACCTGGGAGAAACATAATGTATTAGATTAAAATAGGCATCACAATTTTTGGTTCGAAGTCTTACCGCTGAATGAAGGTATTGCTACTTCCCCGTATATTTTGTAAAACTTCTGAACTATGGCATATTAACTAACTAACAACGAATGAATGTGGAAAAGGATCATGATTGGCGAAGCACTATTTAATATCAGAGAGAAATCTAGAATTCAGCATTCCTGAAGTTTAAAAGCTTCTTTCAGCCAAACTTAACCACAAGGTTGTCATACCAGAGACATATGTCTCTCTTGGAACTTAAACTAAGCCAGGTCCTGCTAAAGAATAATCGGTTCTCAGGGTTGAAAATACTCAGTCCCCTATATGCCCACCTACAAACATGAAGCAGAGTAATCTGCTTCCTGTCTATATAGAGCTTTGATCTTTTGTCTAAACCAAATATTTCTAATCTGCACCAAGAATGTGCTAGGGCAAGGCATGGGGTCACTGTGAACTGGACTAGATATGTTTGAGAGAAGAGGTACTTTGTTTTTTAACATTAAGAAGCGTAGGCTGTCTGGTGCCAATAACCTAGATGGCTTTTTCAAAGCTGGGGTGACACTGAAGAGAGGAAAGCCTTTCCTTGTCATTGTCTCCACCTGGTGTCATCTTTCTAGCTGCTCTCAGTTTTACTGCCTAGATGGTTAATTTAAACAACTTGCCTGTATTTAAGTTAATGGCTAATTCATTGAACCAGAATGAAATTTATCTGCACAAGGCATAAATCTGTGCCTTAGAGCTTTTCTGTTACAATCAAACTTATCTTTTAATTTAAACCTCTCCCTTGATTAAAATCCTCATACATAAATAACAATTAATAAAGGCTGTGTGTCACTTTGTGCAAAAGCGTTCCACTTCACTAATTCCTCCTGAGGAGATAAATGACTGACTACTGAACCACTGTCGTATCAGCAAATGTAAGGGGAGGATCAATGTATCATTAAACAACTTACCCTAAGGATTTCAAGGGCAGTGTCCCAGAGTCATTCCCCAGATTTATTTTTAAGGGTCTACATCAAAAGTTAATGGAAATGGGCTCTGAAAGTTGGCAACACTTTTCTTTACAGCTTCATTTTTCTTGATGTTTACCAAGAGCAGATACCCTTATTGATCTGTTTTTTTAAATAATTTTGAAAGCATCTTCATTGTATGAATTTAACAAAGTGTAGGCCTGCTGTATTTATTGTGTTGTATATTTATTTATATTTGATTTCAGTGGTAGGCTTACTTCTGTAAAGGCTAAAGGTTAACATCCAAGGTATTTGTACTATTTTTGACAGGGACAATACTAGGAAAGGATTAATTTTTATTTTAATGCCATCAGAGAAATTACCTTTGCAGCCATAAAATTCACCTTTTGAATGGTTTACTGCCTTTTAGTTTCACAGGCTATTTAATGCTGGTCTAGAGGTAAAGTTGCACTTAAGCACAAAGGAGCTGCGTCAGCTTCTGACAATATATGTAAATGGTGTTGCTGAAGAATATCATAGGTCCTGGATGAAGCAACATGACTGAATGGTCACTGAAGAAATCACTAAGGATTCATGGCAACATATATATTTTAGTAATGCATTTTAATTTACAGCCCCTTGGAGAGGAATTATAAGTTTAAGGCATTGAATAAATTAAAACAAAACACCACCCATCACCAAATAAAAATAACGGGCCAAATTCATCTTCAGGGTAACTAATTTAGCTCATTATACCTATGAGTTTACCCAACATTTTTAACTTTCCAGAAATATTGATTGCATTGTCCCATATTTTTAACAAGAGTTAAGCAATAAAAGGTGGAGATGAGATGGCTTGCTAATATATTAGCAGGTAGGCAATCATTCTAGCCTGCTGAAATCTCTCTTTGACAATGAACCCTTTACAGGAAACCAGTTAGTCTTTGTAATGCTTCAGTAAGGCTATAAATTACTTTAACTTTTAGTGAAGATTGTATGCCTCTGAAAAATTAAGAAAATGATTGGATGTGGTGTATTTTGTTTTTCTTAGAGAGTTGCTAGGTCTCAAAGTTTGCTGAGCTCTGTCTTAAGGCCTCAGATCTCAGTATCTTAAAACTTGTTTTTTCTGACCATACTTAAACTCAATATTAATGGCTGCCCTTGGTTGCTTCCTAAACCCTCCTCCTGTGAGGAAACTCATCAGAATACAGAAAATGGCTTGCTGACTGGGTAAAACAAAAAGATGTCTTCAGGAGCAGGCTTTTGAAAATAATTATCAAAATAGGCCACAGAATTCTCTTCCTAGTCTTCTTCAGACTGCTTTTTCCCATCTTCTCTGTCTCTGCTAGACTCCGGAGAGAGATGGTTCAGTACACATTATGCCAGTGGATGAATCAGAGCTTTAGAGTTTGTTTCTGTTGCAGAAAAGGTCTTAAAAAAATGTGCACAATTTTATTTGAGCTTCTGAAAAGTCAGAAACATTCAGGCTTGTTTTTATCTGAAACCCATCCAGGATGGATCACATCATGAAAGAATTAAAAGCTGTTCACTCAGAGTGTTTCTGTCCTTTGGAGCATTTATAGTTTATGGGGAGGTAGTGAAGGTATATTTTCTTGTGGTCATTTGGCCTAATTCTTAAGTTTTCTATGTTCACTTAGAAGAACCTTAATTGGAATGCCATACACTGGACCTTTGTATAGTACGGGAACCATCTTTTTTTTTAACATTACTTATGTACAATTCCCTTTTATTTTATTTTTTTGGTCCTTCAGTTTATAATCATTCAGGCTTTCAGCCAATTAACTGCAAGATCACGAATTAGACCTGAAGTTCATTAATTGTGACATCTGATAGGATCTTGTCCATTTACAGACAGACTGTTTTTACAGCATAGTGAGTCTGGAAGATATAAAACACATTAGTCTGTTGCAAATAATATGCATTTTCAGTTGTTAGGTCTAATGCATCTTTTCTGTAGCTTTGTGCTGCTTTTTCTACAAGTT
Source organism: Mesoclemmys tuberculata (assembly GCA_007922155.1). Classification (NCBI taxonomy): domain Eukaryota; kingdom Metazoa; phylum Chordata; order Testudines; family Chelidae; genus Mesoclemmys; species Mesoclemmys tuberculata. The sequence continues at coordinate 50,104,398 of ML675601.1, forward strand.
AAATCTAATTTTATTTCTTAAAAGGCATTTTATTCAGCATGATATTCAGTCTATAAGGCCAAACAGAGAAATACTGACTCTTTCATTGTTACATTTTTCTTTAAAGTTTATCACTTGCTGCTGCTGTTTTTCCAAGTCATGCTAAGAGTGGGAAAATGGAAGTTTCAACTAATGGTAAAATGTCTGGCAAGCTTAAACCTGTCAGAGATGAGAAATACAAAGGACAAAGTAATCTAGCTTATTTATTTGTGTTTTTACGTATAGTGCATGTTAAACGATGCTAGTGGTTAGAAAAGATTACTGTAATTATACTATCTTTTCAGTAGGTATACTCATAGAGAAAAGACTTTAAGATGATGACATCAACAATCTAATATGAAATATACATAAGATGAGAGCCTCTAGCACTCAGTTGGAATGGATAGTGGATTTTGGAAAAATAAATCCATTCTGATCATTGCTATTGTAGGCAAGATGCTAACATGCTCTAATTTGTTCAACAATACACAGTTCTCACTGTAGAAGGTGGCCATGTGAGGTGGCACCTATGTTCATGCATTCCAGGAATTTAGGTGTTTTCTGAATGGTCTCCTAGGGAAACATTTTTATTTCATTTACACCGATCTAAACCTGGAATAATTTCATTGAGGCCAATGGGTTTATACTGATGTGACAAATCAGAATTTGGTCCTTGATGCCACATCCACAGATGCGGGAGTTATTTCTGTCAGTTTTAGATGGGCTTGGAAGAGCAAAACAACCCCAAACTCTTCAGGGAGTTGAACATTCAAACTAGTTTTGTTCAGTAAAATCTCCATACTTCTTACTGATGTTTTCACTTTTGTCTGATTTTTTAAAAACAGTCTTTATAGGGCTTGCTTAATTTTATGAACAACATTAGGTATTCTTACGGTGAACTTGCTCTTATTTTATTAAGTGGTTTGTCAGAAACATACTTTGGAGGTTCCGTGTTTCTTTTTTATTAAGCAATATCTTGGTTTTGAAGCTTTTCATTTGTTAATACAGCAGTATTCTCCTACATTTAGAGCAGTGCTTCCCAAAGTAGGCAAAGAGAGAAGCAGGTGCTGGGGTACATCGCACTGTACTCAATCTTTTGATGCATGTAGAACCCATAACTTGCATTGTAAATAGGAAGGAGATGTGAATACTGAGAGGAGAACAGGCCTTCACTATTTGCAAGCACATCTCTCGCAAAGTGTTCACTAAGGTGTAGAACAGTGCAGGTACTCTGACAGTGGCATAGGTTCTACAAGGAAGACTTTGCTTACTCCAGAATGAAGCCAGGTTTTCAGTTGTATGGGGAAATGTCAGTCCTCAAAATCATGGCTTTAAGAGGACTAGATCAGTACTTAAAGTTTGGGAAACCTTTATGAAAAGAAGACAGTAGGGACCTTCCCTAGTGGGACCTTTGAGATTCACGTGATTGACAGAAGGAAATGAAGACACTGAGCATACATTTCAGGAAATTAATCCCAGATAACATACAGGGGATGTCATCATTACTTTGTGGTTACATGATGTTTACTCTGTGGTTGCAGAGTATTTACATTGCTGTTGTATTTGTATCCTGCAAAACAGAGACACGGAGAGGTCTGGTTGTCTGAGCCTTTATGTAAGCACTCCTTGTGAGTCCAACATGCTGCTTTTTAGCAGGAGATAAATTAAAAATGCTGGAGCTTAAGTAAAGTAGCTTTATATCCAGGAAATGACTAGAGTTAAGAGCCTTTCAATTAAATGGAGTGTGTCTGGGTTTGACAGATTTAAATGAAGCTCTTATTGTTATTGATTAGCTTCTTTTTTTGAGAAATAACAAGTAAGATAATTGCAACCTACTATAGAAGCCATCACCCTTATCCAAATCTAAACTCCCTATATCATCTGTGCGTTCAGAGAAATGTGTGAACATTTTTCAGTGTGTATACCTCCATCATAATGAGGAACATGTTAAAATGTTGCCTTTATCTGTTTATAACATGTAATGTAAACTCTTTCTATGTCTTTCGTGTTAATAACTAAATCTTGCTATATGATGAGAAAAAGCCCCAAACAAATTAGTAAATATGTCTGTGGATAATTAAGTTGATTTGCTCCACTGCTATTTGTGGGATTATGTTCATAGTTTGTGAGTACTCAAATAACCATGAAATGTTTGTAAAAATGTCCTCAAAGCAGGAAAGTCTCATGAATTTTAGCACAGCTTTGACCAAAAATTAATACCAGAGGGTACATTGCTCAATACATGCTTGTTTAAAGATTTTTCATTCATCCAATCCCAGAAGAGAAAAATACCACATGACTAGAGTGATCTCTCACACACTACAAATAATGAGAAGCAAACAGCTAAAACAAATAATTTTCAAACAATCTGAAAATTGTTTGGCAATATATTTATGAATAATTAATACACATTAAAATCATCATTGTTGGTTTGTACATACCTCGCCAACAGAGAAAAGAGATGAATTCACAGTGACTTATAGATTTGCCAGAAAGGATGGTAAAATATTCTAGTGCAGAGGTTCTGAAATTGGGAGCGGGCCCCTTGGGAGGACGGGGACACAAAGGTATTTGGGGTAATCGGGGGGAAGCATGAGAAGCTTTCGGGAAAAAAACTTGCTGTGCACATTTTACCCACAGCAATGAATAACTAGCAAAGCTGAGACATACCAGGTCCTCAGATGGTACTGTGCATTTGACTCTAGATGGTACTGTGTATTTTGATGGATTTCTGTTGCATAGTATTATACAAAGTTGTTGCCACGGTAATCTGTTTGCTACAACATGGCGCACACATTTAATTGTAGCATTGACTACAATTGCAGTTTTGCTTGTTCTCTTATTACTGTGGATTGTTGACTCTGAATCAATGTCTTACTGTTTTTAATATTTAGTGAGAGTTGTATGTTGATGTTTTTGTTGGCATATGTAGTGTGTGTATGCGGGGGGGGGGTTGGCGGGGACGCAAACTACTATAGACACAAAGAAGGGGCATGTGAACAAATAAGTTTGAGAACCACTGATTCTAGTGTGACCACCTGTGTATCATAACACACAGAACCTCATCTAATAATTACTGCATCAAACATGCAACTTCTGTTTCAGCTATAGTATATTGTTTAGAAAGTCATCTAGTCTTGATTTAAAGACTTCTGGAGATGGAGAATTCACCACATCCCTAGGTAAATTATTCTAAAACTTGATTACACTTCTGGTTAAAAAATTTGGGATTTTTCTTATATAGATGCCTATGACCCCAACCCCCATGCCAATTTTTCACACTTGGTATCTGGTCACCCTAGGTGCTCTACAGAGAGCAAGATAACGGGTCAAGGAGGGACATGCTTTGGGGTCAGTTGATGCCACTTGTACACCATTTAGTAGCCTGAGAGCAGACATTGGATGTGATTATATTTCACCTAGCTGTGAACTATTTAGGAAAGTGTAAGGGGTCAACTTGATGATTTGAGCTAAGAGGGATTTGGGGCAGAGGCAAGATTCTTTTTCCCCCAAGGGTGACAAGTATTTGGTCTGAAATGTTGGAATGGAGGGTATGGCAGGTGTCATAAAACCTCTGCAGGTGGTAAGGTCAAGGGGTGCATGAGGTGGCTAAATTCATATGTGACCAAAGAAGATTGTTAATTACTCATTTGCACATAACTTCCTATTGAGTATCTGACTTATTCAGGAATTCACTTCTCTGAATGGGGAGCGGATATATTTTTGTCTCATGTTAAGGAAGGAATTAGTAAGTCTCTGGGGACCTAGTGGGTGCATGGGGGGAGGCAGCCAAGCTAATTGCTTGTATCTTCTTATGGCAGATGTCCAACACAGGTACTCATTATGTATGCAATATGGTCATCAGGAAAAAAAATGGATTGGAAGGGGATTTAGAGAAAATCATCTCTTAAGGGAGCTGGGGAAGGGCATTTGATACTGCTTGCTTCTGGTATAAGGGGGAGCCAACCCCCCTCCTTTTAAAGCTACTTTAACTTTCATATGAGGGAGGGGCAGTGTCCAGGCTGGAAAAGGGGAGAGCAGATGGCTGCCCCCAAACAGGGAAACGATTAATTATGACCTGCACTGTACAGGTTTTGGCCAGAAACTGCCAGATATTTTAGGTGAATAAAGTTGTGGCCTAATTGCTGCCTCTTTTCTTTCATCATGGCTGGACAATAAGCCTCTTCAAGTCTCTCCATAAAAGGGAGGCCATCTAGACCTTGAATCATTCTTGTAACTCTTTTCTGACCCTTCTCCCATTTCCAATGAATAAGTCAACTTCCATTACACATAACAATATGGCTTTTCTCCTTCTTTTCCCTTGTTCCCATGGTTCTCACTTGTGTGCAATGCTTTACATTGATGCTACAAAACTGATTTAAGATCCATTTAGTGACTGATATTATGTGAAATAAATACCAACTGATTTTTTTAAAGAAAACATTTTTAAGAATAAAAGCTGTGATTATGATGATTGGCAACACTTGACACAAGTTTCATACTAAATTGGTATTTCATATCGAGAAAAGAGCTCTCGGTTTGAATACCGGTTTCTTCCTAAAAACATATTAGTCTGTCAATAGCGGTGTAATGTACACTCGTTGACATGACTATTAATCACCAGTTAATGTTTAAATAATCAGCTGTTACTTTTATAGGGACATGTCACATTTTGTATTCATTCTAAATCAAATGTGTTTTTGGAAATCATAACTGAAAGCATGTCCTTCTGTCCTTTGGTTCTCAGTCTTGCTGTTTATTCTGTCATTCCCAATCCTGCATTCACCTAAAAAGAACAGAATAATATATTTGCTGGCAGTACTGTAAACTAAGTGAAAAAAATGGTGGCTCTGCCAGGCATCTTGGGGAAAATTCATCCCTCTTTTGAGGGTGTAAGCCGTGATTAGGCCTGTGCTGCCTCGATGCATAGGGACGAATTTAACCCCTTATGTGTAGGAAACACTAGTTAGTCTATGTAAAAACACTCATGCTACTGTTACCTTGTCCTCTCATCCCCATCTGTCTGTCTGTTGCATTTTATCATTGTGTCTCTGCCTGCACAGAAGCCAGCTCAAATTAAAGACACAGGCCCATTCACTTGTTAGAAAAGAACAAAGGAAGATGTTATCGTGTACGTGGCATATGCCTGACAATTACATTTGTCCAAAATGCTTGAGAAGTAGTGAAATGTGAATGCTGTTGTCTTCACTCATCTGAAACTTGTTGATTTACATTGTACATAGTTATCCCTAGATCAAAAGGGGGGTTAGCATTAGGATGAGGATTTATTTAATATGAAAAACTGCATGAAAACTAAGGAAGCCTTGTTTCTGGCTATCTTTATTCCTGTAAACTAAAGAGAGGCTGTGTAGGTGGCTGTAACTAAGTGCGTTATCACTAAATCGCCCATTAAATGCTATGGAAGTCTCAGAACTGTAAATGGAGAAACACATTAACTTCAAAGCATGGGTCTTTGCATTCAACAATGGAATATCCACAAACTTGGTTTGTGTTTAGTCAACAAAGCAAGAGCCCAGGCTGTCCTGAAAACACTTGCCCAAACTGCTTTCAACTAAAAGAAGTAACCCTGTGAGCAATTCTGCATCTCTGGACTGATGAACTCTGACAGGGAATTCTGAGCAAATGGACAGAGATCCTCAAAGCTATTTGGGGTAGCACTGAGAACTTATGGAAACTATCATACGTTACTACTCTGCTATCAATTTACAAACTTACAAACTCTGACTCACCTGTAATGTATTTTATCTGCTTGAACTTCTCAATAGCTCTCATTTCTTTTTCTTAGCTAATAAATCTTTAGTTTTGTTTACTAAAGAAATTGGCTGTCAGCATTGTTTTTGGTGTGCGATCTGGAGCATCCATTCACCTAGGCAATGAGTGACCGATACTTTGGGGTTGGAAGAACCTAATGTGTGGTGAATTTTGGTTTTAATAACCTTTCATCATAAAGTCCAGTTTGTCTGGATGGTAAAAAAGGGCAGCAGAGCTTAAGGTGACTGTCTGTGACAAGACTAATATAGAAGTGCAAAAGTGAACATTTGTTATTGGCTTGGTGAAATCTAATTATGAGATACAACACCAGTTTGGGGTGTCTGCCCTTTTCTTTGACAGTTCTCACCTAAGATTGGCACACTCAGCTGTAAGCTATAACAGACAGTGTGACAATCATTAACCAAGATTGCAAGCTCTGTGGCTGTCTTTCAGTGTCAACTTCACAAAGATTTTTCAGCAGTTGGTGGAGGGGCTAGCAAAGGGGAAGGTGTCTCACTTGAGACAGAAAAGAGAGCTGAAGGAAATAGGAGTAAAGAGGGAGGTGAGCTATAGAACAGGGGAAAGGAGAGGAGAACAGAAATGGAAGGCAGACTGTTGCAGGATCAGAAATAGAATCCAGAGGTGAAGTCAATGGCAAAACTGCCATTGGTTTCTATGATGATTTACCCTAGAGAGCTGATAACGAAACAACATGCTGCATTCCTGAAGAGAGATACCTGGTATAGAGGCCAAATTGCACATAGTTTTTTACTGAATTACAAAATGAAGAGAACAAACCCAACTTTCTATAGGTAGGAAGGCTTACTCAACCTGACACAGCCTTCCTCATGAAAGCAAGGAAGCAAGTTAGCTGTTACTATCTTTGGATGTTTTTCGTTACTTTGAGCTGGAGTTATGACCTTATTGGTTTTAGGGGATATAGAGATTCTGTACTTATTTTTTGCACTTATTTCACCCATCCTAAATTAGTCAGGAGTACTGTGAGTATCTTCTTTACTCCATGCAGAGACTCATTTCCTAAGCCACTCTTTGCATGGGGTGTGTCTTGGGATATGGGATGTATCTCTAAACCTCATTCATCTGTGTTGCTAATGTGAGCACGCTGTTTATCTATTTCATTTCTTTCCTTCTCGTTCAGCTTGCCTGTCATTCACTGTGATTTTGATAGGTGCTTTGCCAGAGTTCCTGTAGATGACATATAATGAATAAACAGAGGGGAATACTATACTATACTGTAGTATACTATAAATATTTATTATCCAAAAATCTCTATAACCTGAACAAGACTTCCCCATATGCCTTTCTATGGTGACTTCTTCCACTTCACCTCTGCTTCTCCATTGATTCAATGAAGAATATATAACTCTTTTTGAAATATGATGTCACATGCTGATAACTTGTACCATACTTTTAAATACTTTTGTTTGGGGTTGAATCCTACAACCTTTACTTAGGCAGTACCCCATTGGCATCCTAATGGGAGGATTGCCTTAACAAAGACTGCAAGGTTTGACCCTCAAAAAGTTATTTAAAGTGTATCTGTCCTATGACCTTAAATGCATAGAGCGTAATTATTCCTGTGAGGAAGAAAGCTAGGAGGGAGGGAAGACACCCTGCCTAAGTGATGGCGTCTGAAGTTCTGCATTTGAACTGTATGATGACTCCACTTGTGCTGTGGGAGTGCACTGGGAAACATCTCTCTGCTTGGAAAAGTTGAAGCCATCACTGCCTATCACAAGTCGTTTGAGCCCCAGTCCTGCAAAGCATTTAAGCAAGGACTTTACTTTAAGCTCCTGCCTAGTCCCATTGATTTCAGTGGCACTGCTTGTACACTTAGTTTGCATGTGCTTAAGTGCTTTCCTGGATTGGGGCCTTGCTAACTGACCACAGTCCTATCACACCCAAACACTCTCTTTGAGGCCATTGGCACTGCTGGCAGTGCTCCTCAGCTCCATACAGCCAGATGATTCGTGTCCCTGCAAGAGTGTCCTGCGAGGGGAAAGGGCTCCTGTTTTGGTGTCCACTCACTGCTAATGGAGTCTCCTCCTGATCATTCTGGGGATTAGCTCTTGCCAGTTGCTGCCCCCTCCTCTGGCGGTCTCTTGACTTGTCGTCGTCTTTCTCCCAGCTGCCCCTCTCACTCCAGGAGCTGCAGCTTTCTCTTCCTGGCTCGGCCTTCCAGCCAGGTCACTATACTTTCTCCCCTTCCCGGGTATCAAAGACTTGAACTGTCCCAAGCAGTCTGATCCATGCCACTTCCCTAGTGGCTGGTAGGGGAACCCGGGCCTGCCCTCTACCCTGAGTTCCATCTCAGCGGCCCTCTCACATAAGCGGACAAAATCTGCCCTATCTTATCCCTTGCTGCTTTTCCCCTAAGCCTTTCCTACCTTTCTGGCTCTACCCCTTTCCTGAGTTTGTCAGCCCAAACTAGCTCCTCGCAGGCAGTAACTGTAGGCTGCCTATTTCTTTAGCCCTGTAGCAGACCGCTAGGGCCTGCTCCTGAGCCTCGGGCAGAGGGATGCTCCCTGCGCCCCCGGTGGACAGAACCCGGCCCTGCAGGCCAAGCCACCCGGAAGCAGGGGGGCGGAGCTAGGAGCCCGGGGGGGGAAGTATAAAAGCCCCCGGCCGAGGCAGATGTGCCCTGCCGGAGGCAGCAGCCTGGGCCTGACCCAGACGCCGAAGGCAGGCCCAAGCCGAGCTGGTCTGACAGACCCGGGTGGGAGAGACGGGATCCACCGGACTGGGATGACTGGGGTGAGCCGGCCAAGCCCTGGGACCTGCCAGGGCTGCCCGACCCGGCCCAACGGGGGCCGCTGCCCCGGCCCCAGCCGCCGGGGGACCAGCCGGAGGACCTGCCTCGCCCCGGCCCCAGACCACTACCCCAGAGGGACCGAGAGACTGCCTGAGGCTGGGCCTGACCTCGAGGAATTGCCGGAGGCGGGTGACCCCTCCCCGGCGTGGGGAGACGGAAGCCGCCCTGAAGAAGACCCAGGCCCCTGTGACCTAGAGGAACTACCCCTCGCCGACGACACCGACGACTGGCCTGACCTGCCGCCCGCCGACCACGAAGGCCTGGCCGGCCTGCCGCTCGCTGCGGCACCCCCTGCTCCTGGACGCTGGTCGTGGGCACAGGTACTCCGGGGCTGGGTGGGAGGAAGTGGCCCAGGGAGGCCACAGGTAGTGGCCAAGGTTGGGGCCAACCCTATGTCGGCGTGTTGCGGACGGATCCCCGCCGACCCAGTGGCAGTCCTCTCCTGCCACTGGTAGGGCCCTGGGCTGGGACGCAGTGGAGTCGGGTGGGCCTGCGTCGCCCTCCCCCACCCCCTTTCCGTCCCTAGCCTCGCCAAAGTACCCCGACCCCCGACTTAGACTACGGTGCTTGCCCGCCCTGCCAAGGGGCCGGGGCAAATAGACTACTGTGCTTGCCCGCCCTGCCAAGGGGCCGGGGCAAATAGACTACTGTTTATAGATTCCGTGGTAACGCACGGAGGAGCTAAATTCCCCCAAAATAACCGACGTTGTGCACCCGGACAGGTGCGGACTGTTACAAGCCCCAAACATACCTCTCTTCTTCCAGGGAGTGACTGCAGACTACTTCTCTGCTGCTCTCAGTTTCTGGGCTTTATACAGGCACCTCATATTCCTGTCCAGCTGAGCCTCATTTAATCAATCTCTGTTCCCTGGCTTCTCCTCCAGGTGCAGCCTGGGGCATTATTTGACCCACCTGGCCACCTTAACCCCTTCAAGCCTCGTGCGGGTGGATACTCTGTGAGGCGCCTCTTTCCTTCCTTCCTTCTCCAGTAGCACAGCCATTCATGGTCAGCCGTTATTTGGCCAAGTGTGTAATTTACTTTCATGTTAGCCGCACAATTCCAAAAGTGACTTATGTGGATGAGAAAATCAAGATAGCTTGGAAAACGTTTGTCGCCTCAAAAGAGATGTCTTTTATTTATTTGCATCATGAACACGAGATGACTCAATTCTTTCTTTAGTTTTTTTTTCTATTAACTCTGTCAGTTGATGCCTTGAGTATGACACAGGTTCATTTATGGGATCTCGTAGGTTCCTTGCCATATCATTGTCTAATCTCTGACCTCTGTTTCTCTTTAGCAGCTCATGGACACTCATGAATATGAATTTATTCTACAGTTATTACAATTATGCACATTATCTGGATATTGCAGCAGCTAAATGTAATGCACATGTCCAGCGTGATGCCACAGAGCTGAAGAGAAATTGAGCTGATTCCCCTTTCTCCCTTCAGAGACTGAGAATGAAATCAGTAGGGTTTTGTTGTTTATAATTTATTGCTTAGGATAAAATTGTCTTCCAGATGCTATTCCAATGCATTCATTTCATTGTCTGGCTGCTACCTTTTTGATAGACACTGGATTTAGAGTGGAAAACCAATCACAAGAACCTGTTTATATCATTTAAACTAAAACACTCTGGTTGTCCTGTTTCCAAAGAGTAGACTCTAATTAAGTGACAAGGTACAAAGGGGTGTGGCTACCACATTGCATGTGCTTGCCTCTGAGTGTTCTGCAGCACAGATAGGAGCCCTTTCTTTTCCCATTGGTGTGATTGCTTTAATTTAACTTCCAAATCTGCCCTTGTTTTGTAATTTCATTATAACCACATTTGTGGAACTCCTCGTGTGATTTAAAGTGGTTTGGTTGATTTTGTTTATAGGGAAGAAAATAGGAAGAGAAATGTGGTTTTGGATCTGGTTGGATATGAGCTACATGCCTAACGTTTTTTTTCTTTGCTTCTTTTGCAATAAATAAAACCTTTATACTGATGTCTGAGCGATGGGGAAAATCCAGATTAAAAAGAAGTTTATATTTAAAAAAAAAACAGAAACAGTGTTTAAAGAGATCTGAATGAGTTATGTTTCCTTTTGATGTTTTAGGTCATCTAGAGTTTATTGATCAGCATTAAACGCTGAATGAGTCAAAAATTACTCTAGATTTACATTAGTTTAACTCTGGATCTCAGTGAAATGACCCTAATTTTACACCAGCTTAAATGAAAGCAGATTTGCCTCTCTGTTCAGAGAGAAGTGATGCTCTGGCTAAAAGGAGGTTAGCCTATCTGGTAACAAATAAGGCCTTATATTTAATATGGTATAATGGGCATAATTCTGCAGCACCTCCTTCCATCATCCTGATATGGAAGAAAAAAATGGGGGCACTGGCTAGCCAGAATAAACTGAAATAGGGTCTCCATCGATAACCCCTGTTATTACTGCATTATCTGATTAAACATTGGCATTCCATGGGAGGCTGAAGGGCCTTGTGATATTGGTAATGAAGCTTTTCAATGGATGTTGTTTAGTAGTATTTGTGAAATGTCTCTCTCCTGGAGAAGAGAGAGAAAGGAGGGACAAAGTTGAACTACATTGATTAAGCAATATGAGGAAGTTTGTGCTGGCACTACCTGTTCTAGAGCTGCTATGAGAGTAAAGAGGACTTCATTCTCCAGGGGCTACAAGTCTGCTGCCTGGCATGAGTAGTAAATTCATTTACAGCATCAAAACAAAATAAAAATGTGTTCCATTTCTTCACTGATGTAGGTCTGACAACCATCATGCCGCCTTACATGTGTTTTAGTTCTGTTTTCTAGCATACTTTATATATTTGAGCTAGTTTTCATATGAACTTACATTTTTCTTGGCAAACGTATCTGATACATAATTCTTTGCAATATGTTTCTTCACTTTTGCAGGAAAAAAACCTTCATATTTCTTCCATGATTATTTTACTCTGTTAACTTAAAGCAGAATAAAACACCTTTTCTTTTCTTTTTCTTTTGTTTTTACAATGTCTCTGTTTTAATATTTCTATTATTCTGACATTTTTACTCTACATTTTGCAATATACAATAATTTACAATGAGAACATTTTAAAAAGGATGATTACCCTTTTAGTGCAAAGTTCACCATGTGACTAGCACACTAAATAAGGAAAGGAGTTAGTTAGTTGGTTGTGGCTTTTCTTAAACCCTCCCATATAGGAGCCATGATTTCACCTATGAAATATTTTTTGGGAAAGAGGTAATCCTTCATTGAAATATCTTGACTGGTTTCTAATATATATCTGAAAAGATTGCTCATAATCCCCAGTTTTTATTTAAGCAAGAGTCTTAATATTAATCTAAATAGTCTCTAGATAAACCCCTAGGTTGGTTGTTACTGGTATAAATAAATTAACCATATATAATTTAGAGATTGAAAAAGCTATGGGAGCATGACAAATAGTCCTGGAGGGAAATCATACTTAATGTTTCTTATACAAATAAAACACAGTGGTTGGATCAATAAGATTTAATACTGGGTATGAATATGCTAAAATTCAAGGACCCACTTACTCACAGGTGGAAGGAGAGTTATATTTCCAGTTTACTCTACAGTTCACCCATTAAAGATTTCATGTGTCAACATCCTGAAAACAGGTCTTTCACAAGTAACAACTATTGGAGTTTAAATAGTCGAGTCTATTGGCTCCTCCAAATTTCCATGGTAACTCATTAATCTGACTACATAAATGACTTACATAATACTGCTATTGATCACCATGCACTTTGCCAATAGACACCTTAATTTTTTCTGCAGAAATAATTGTTAGGCTGCGAAAGAGCCAAACTGACAACTGGGAAACCAACTTCTACTGTTCAGCTACGGAACCAGTTCAGCACCAGCAATGGCAATGTACACTTGCCAAAAATCTCCCACAAATATTTTTCATCCCTGAGAAGGTAATATAGTCTTCATGGTCGTTTTCCTCTTTTGGCCAGTCTTCTGAGACTGCCAATATAGGTGTCATTTAGTACCAATTGGAAGAGAGATTTTTTTGTTGGCATCCAGAGGCCTTTGGTCATGGGTACCTGAAAAATCAAAATGTATTAAAAATGAAAAGACACCCACTCTCTCGGTAGCAGAAGGGTAAATTTTTTCTAAATTACCTAAATCCAATTTTTAGAAGTGTCTCAAACCTGAAGTTTCTGAGTGTCTAAGTCACTTCTGAAAACTGGATTTAGGCTCAGTAGTTACTTAGAAGCTTTTGAAAATTGCACATGTAATCCTTATGTTCCAATAAAATATCCAAACTGGCTGAATCAAATTGATGTTCCCATAAAGTATCCTAATAGGTTAGAGACTGGTTGGATCAGCTTTGCCTTTCTACTTTTCTAAACAAAAGGAATAAATAAATCCAGTTCCCCAGCAATGTTCAGAAGTCAAATGCCTGCTAACCACTTTTTACTTTTTTTTAAAAATTTGACAACAGAAATGGTTGTTTTGGTGAATGACTCCCAGTAACCCTGCATTACTCCCATCATTCTTAATATGTCTTGTGCTAATAAAACAACAGTTTCACTGCATGTTGCATTGTTAATTTTATCCACGCCAGAAATTTCTTGAATAGGGAAAAATCACTGGGGAGAAGGGGCATATAAAACAGCTTCTGTTGAGCTACTGTAGTTAACTGCTATAGAATATTGTTGGGTTGGGTTTTTTCTCTTTCTCTTGATAAAGATGACATTCTACAAGACGTTGGTTTTTGCTTTCATATCTTGGGTCTGTTGTTCATGATTAAACGCCAACCACACATGGAGAAGTCTTTCAAACTTGTCTGGCATTGTTATTCTTCAGCCAGTGGGAATGTTTTCTTTTTACTTTTTAAATTTTTCTGTAACAGCAGAGAGGCTGTGTGTAATAGCCACATTCAAATTGTTCAGTGAGGTTATGTTGAGTCATGTGGCTTGCTTTTAAAGAGTTGAATATTTCATAACCAATGATAACTAGAGATGGACTTAGACTAAAACTCCAGATCCTAAACTGTGAAAGTTGGGGAAATTTGGATCAAAATTCAAATCCAAATTTTGCAACTTAGGTTCATCTGTAATAACAAAACATTTGTAGTTATGTCTGCTAAAGATAAGGGTATTAAGATTTCTCTTGCATGGTGTAGAAATAATTTACCCCCTTATACAACAGTACCTAAATTTATATTTAAATACCTCAGACCTATTTGACTTTAGTGGAGGCTGTGAGCATCCAGCACTATTGAAAACTAGGTCACATATTTAGTGCTTATCTTTAGATGCTTAATCTTCCACACTCAAGTCTGAAAATTTTGCCCATTTTGGTTTGTTTACCTTTCATTTTTCTGACTCTCAGAAGCATCAGATACTAGCCACTGCTGGAGACCAGATACTAGAAGCCAATCTGATATGGCAAATTCTTAGCTTCAGGTGTACAACTCTAAGCCCTGGTCTGCACTACAGTTAGGTCGACATAAGGCAGCCTATGCCAACCTAACTATGTCAGTGTACATATTACAGTCTTGCTCCCACCAATGGAAGTGCCCTACTACACCGACAGAACTCCACCTTCACAAGAGGTGCAGGGTTTATGTCGGTGTAGTTTGGCCACCTACACAGACACTGAATTCCTTACGTGGGCTGTTGGCTGTCTTGTCAATTTCATGGTTCTGCAGCAGGAGCCATGAAATTGACAAGAAAGCTAGCTACTGGCTCCCTACCCAGGCTGCCACCCAGGCTCCCAGCTTGGGCTGTCTCCCGGGCTCCCCACAGAGAGTTATGACATCCCTGGGTCCAGACTCCCCACTCCCAGTGGGGAGTTAAAAGAGCCACCTGGGGAATCTCTGTCACGGTCCATGCTTTGGCCCCTCCCTGGCACACCACTTCCATCCCCAGTTTCACCATTGCCATATCCTCTATGAAAGCCTTGCAAAAGAGTCCTCATAAGGCAACCATGTTTCTCCTCAATGCAGAATTGTGGCTTTTAGACACCCTTTGCCTCTCTGGCCCCATTGCTTGGTGTAAAGGGTCTGGAGCAGGAGTGGGGAATCTCACCTTTACAGTATTCAGAGAACTACAGGGCAACATCTAGACTCTTGAATGTTTCATGCCATATTAATCTTCTTAAAAAAAAAAAGCATGAATGATGTGAAAGGTAAAGAACAACGTAATGGTGGGGAAAGGGAAACATCACATTTGGCAAATGTGATCAGATCAGGTAAAGTGTAAAGGACCCAGTGATTTTGTAATTTAATTAGAATGATAAAAATGGGTCAGGATAAGACTTAAAATCAGACACGAGGAGCAGACTGAGCTCATCTCAGTGGAGAGGCAGTGTGATCCAGGGGACAGAGCACTGGGCTGCCCCTGGCTTCCATTACCAGCTTTGCCACTGGCCTACTGGGTGACCCTGGGTGATGATTCACTTCACCTCTCAGTGACTCAGGTTCCACTCCTTCCTTTCTCTTGTCTTGTCTATTTAAATTGCCCTTAGCCTGAAATGGTGACAGTCTCTAATTACACGTGTGTATGGAGCCTAGGACAATGGGGCTCCAACCCTCGGTTAAGGCCTCCAGCTGCTACTGTAATGTGCATAAATAACAATAAATTCCCTGCAGTGTTACATTTTGATGAAAGCCATTTGGAGATGAAGTTAGGCAGGTGCCAGGTTTCTCACTTTGTATGCTGCATACAACAAAACAGTAGAAGTGGAAGTGGAGGTATGGTTTTTAATTTCTCCTGTTCAGGCATGCACAGAAATTTAAATATGAGCCCTTTTGGGGGGCATTTTGTGCCCCTGCCAAAGCCCTGGGACTGGAGGAGCTTGCTCTTCCCTTCCCACCACCAGGGTCCGAGGACCAGGAGGAGCTTGCTCTTCTTCTCCCCTCACCCAGATCATGGCCCCAGGGCCAGGGGAGATCTGTGACCCTGGGGACTTGTGTCCATCTGCTTGTGCACATCCCTGCTCACAGTAATGCAAATACCAACACTTTTCTTCTATCCTTCTCTTTATACCATATGACTATCTGGCTCCCATCACTATAGCATCTAAGCATCTCTTCCTTCTGTTTCACCCTGTAGGAGAAATAGTTTGATTCATTTATAGTTGTTTTTCTGGCTTTTTATTTTAATTAATTTTCATTTGTGTTGTATGTGCATGCGCATATATACATACTACGTACATGTGTCCTGCAAATTGTATGCCTCTGTTCTGTTCTGAAGTGATCACTACAGCAAACTGTGGTGACAAGGAGTTAAAAACTCCTGTCTTGGTTCGTTTGTATTCCTCGCTTCAGATGGGGGGCTGGAGAAGAGAGGGCGAAGGAAGGAGGAAGGACTTCTTATCAGGTCCACTTCCGTTTATGGCCCGGTGACAGTTTTATGGCTTACTGTGGGGTTTTTTTTCCTTTTCTTTTTGTCCCTTGCTTGAGATAGTTGGATTTTCCTAAAGGGATCAATTTCTCAAAACACACTTACACATGCAGTCATACAACGTACTCAGGTTTGACTGATTGAGGGGTCCGCACTGTTTCTATTCAGCCCGTGACACTGATGGGGTGAATGAATCCGATAACGGAATGCTTATTTAGCAGGAGGGGGGAGGAAAGGCAGACAGACAGACACAGAGGGAATCCTTTGAAGTCACAGGAGCTCTATTGAGCAACGGAGCTACAAAGGCTCATGAGTTAGGGAAGGGGAAAGGATAGCCTTGTGGCTGCAGTCACTCTGCCTGTCCGTTGAGTCACTAGGTTCAGACAGGCCCCCCTTGCTCTTCACCCGACCAACTTGTGGACGGATGAGAGCGGCTGAAACCTGTCGTAGTCCAAGACTTGGTCAACGGCTCATAAATCTATAATTCATCATTCAATGACACACGTTCTCTGTTCAATTCAAATTCACTATTTATTGGGGTTTTCTCTCTATCACAAGTTGTTTCTCCTTATCCTTTTACAATTCCTTAAACTTAAAACTTAACACTTAAAACTTACAATTTAGACAACCAATCATACTAACACAAATACACTAAATATACTTAAAGACTTACTTACAACTAAACAACATTTGATTAATACTTACCACATAGATGGATGAACTCAGTTGCAACAAAAACAATAAAAGTTTATGGCCAAATTTCCTTACTCTTTATGTTACGTTCCCGGGTTTTCCTCCAGGTGGAACCTCTATCGCATTCACACCCTGGTTACTGGTTTTCTTCCAGGTGGAACCTCTATCGCATTCACACCCTGGTTACCAGCTCTAATGCCCTATACTTTCTTGAGCAGCGAGCTGGGGAGAGGCAATGACGGTTGATCAGGCCATCTTTGCGGTGCGATTCTGGTGCACCCCTTGTGATGCGTGGCTCGTCCAATTTGCCTCTCTCCTGACAACCTTATATATCTCCCTACCCCAGTATTGCTTGCTTAAACCAATTGTGATGTTTTGGCTACTGTCCAACCAGCAAGTCCCACGCCTGTGAGGGGACTTTTGCCCCCCTGTGGCAAGTTACACGCCTTGGAGTGACTTGCTGTTGCTGGGCAGATTGTCTGATTCAGCAGATTCCGTTTCTTAACGGTCAACAGGTCTGCTGACAAGCTTCCATTTCAGATAGCTCAACTTTCGGGAACAGCTTGGTTTGGGTAATAACTGTCTCTGTTGCCTGAGCATTCTTTATGTTGGTATGCAATTTCTCATAAAATGGCCTCGGGGCACACATACATTACAGGCTTTATAGAAGTCTGTTACATCACAAACAAGAAAAAGATTCATCACCATGGCAGATACATTTGTAAGAGGTTAGTCAATTTAGTTGTAATTATTTCTCCTTTAAAAAATGAATCACATGACCGAAAAAACCAAGCATATGCATAAGAAAGGTGTTACAATTAAGACAGTGACATGTAGTAAGACCTTACATGATTGAAAGGAGATACAGTAAATTAGCCACATTAATGTCTGTAAAGGGATTCTTTCAAAGCACTGTGGAGTGATTGTTTTACAAAGTTATTTATTTGGAAAACTGGTTGAACATCTTCCGCATGCTACTGTATATATAGCACTTATGATGAGTTGAAGTCATAGCTAAATACATTCAAAGTCTAATCAGACATGCCTCTTATTGAACGCGCTGGAGCTTTTCAGTAACTGGAATAGCAAAAGAAGCCAAGTCAGATAGACTAAGGCCTTATTCACACACAACCTAGCACCAGTTTAACATAAGGTATATTTTGTAATTCTATGATTACCCTTAAAGATGCTGGGCAAATGGTGGGATAATTTAGAATGGTCATGTAAGCTGCTAGAGTGATTTAATAGAAAAATTCCAGATGCATTCAGGGAGGTCTTTTCTTCAGGAAGTAATGCTTACATCAAGAAAGTAAATTAAATTAACAGGCAAAAAAGGAAACGTAAAACTCCACAGTTTGAGATTCAGCCCATTTATATGGTTCTGGGTACAGCCATTACCCATAGGCCCTGTTCCCATTCTGTATTCCAAACAGCCAGTATATACTCCCTCTCTTGTGCTCCTGTGCAAGGAAAGGTGGGACAAAGCTAACCCTTTACTCACTAGGGACCATGCAGTGCCCCTACACACTGTCAGAGTGCAAAAAATGAGAATTTACCTAATGAAATAGAGATGCTTATACCCTTCAGGCAAAGTGTAAACTTGTAAATGAGCCAAGCCTTGTTTTCTAGTGAGGCATGGATCACCATCCAGAAAAGTAAAAGATGTGTGCTATTTTCTATGAGTTCCTACAACTTCCATTAGGAATATAGGGGTCAACTAAGTGTATTGCAGAATATTTTAAAGTCCAGCTTGTCTGCTGAGGGTCAGTTCTGTCAGGCTGAACATCAGTGGAACTTCTTATATAGCAAAGTACTACAATGTGAATCAGACCTATAGCGACTGATGCTGTTAGATGGATACCTTTGGTTGATGTACAATTTAAGCTGATCTGAAACAAACAACTTTAACCAAAAAATCCATACCAGATTCGTGGAACCATTTCTTAGATGCAAGTTCCTCATAATTTCTCAATTTCTTTTCCTTTCACTGTATGTTCTCTCTCCCTTCCTCATTTGTATGCTGTCTGTTCAGGGCTAGGTTATGGCACTTAGATATAGCCCTGTGTTGAGGATGGTGAGGGGCTTCACGATTAGCAGTAGCATACAAACTGCTCTTTAAGGGCACTGTATATAGCGATGTCGTGGTCTGTGTAGCTGGCCAGCTCCATTTGTCAGCACACAGAGGGGGAAGACCCTTGCCTTCATTTACTCCCTGACCTTTCCCTCCTCTCTCTACAGTACACTCTACAGTTCTGTGAGAACCCTGTGGTAATCCTCCAAGTGGAGGGGAGGCAATTCTGACTAGTCCTTTCATAGGATGCACAAGGGGCCAGAAATGCTTCTTATTCCATTCCCATCCTCTTCTCTCCCTCCCCTCCACCCCATGTACCAGCATGAGCAGCAGCCAGAATCTAGCCTTAGACTGTAGTCTGCTCATGGCAAAGGTCTTGTTTTCATGCCTTTCCATAAAGCACCTGGCACACAATTGATTTTAGAGGAAAAAATAATCTGGCACTCTCAAGAGAGTTTCAAACCTGATGATAGTAGAAGGGAATCTTCTTAGCCCAAGATATTCTTTCCTCAGTATATAGACAAAAAGAATAGTCCAGTTTTCAAGATTAGTTTAGGGATAGGGGTTTACTGCAGGATTTTTTTAAATCCAGTTTGGACATTTAAAGATTGATGCTGTTCAATGAATACACAATTTACATAATTCACAGAATTACAGTATTTATCTGACATAAGCCAGTTAAAATATTTTTGCTATTAGCTGTTCAAATGAACTCAGCAGATAAGGTGCCAAGTGAAACAGAGTTAGCAGCTTGTTAGAAACTTTAACAGCCCAAATCCATGAAGCACCATTTTAGATGACATAAGGAAAAACATAGCCAGGAGAGCTGCAAGATGTCTAAGAACCAAAATCTTGGCATCCTGTAGATGTCACTGTACTGTATGTGTCAGTGCATGGAAGTTTTGAGAAACTGTCTTCAACTTGCTTTTCTGACTGTGAAAACTTTATTGCAGTGAACATTAGATGTAGGGATAGACCTTAGTCTTAACCATAAAATATTGTTCTAGAAAGTACAGAGTATCATAGTTTCAGAGTTAACTGCAACTTTGACATCCCCCGCACCTCTTCTGGTATTCTGCAAGGACACCCACTTAGGTTTTAACCTTCCTAGCTGCCATCTCTGTAGGGCAGAGACCCAGTTTATCTCCCTCCATACCAGGACTTTAGGTTTGCAATTCCTGTGCACCTCGCTGTTGTTTTCCCAGCAGCTCTGATTGGGGTCCAGCACCTCTGGTTAACCTTTCTCCAGGGGCTATAACAGTGTAGGTCAGTTAACAACCAAACTTCACAGAGCAAAATACATTTATTCTGAGGGAGAAGCATTACAGAGAAAACATACAAACATAATGAAAGTTCCTAAACACTTACTAATAAACATACCAGAGATAACTGATCTTTCTCATTGGGAATTTGATAGGCCAATGTCCCTTCCAACCTTCAGCAAGGATGGGGGCCTTGCCTTGGACATAAGGTCCTGTCTGTTTGTTGAATCAAAAGGAAAAACCCTGAGTCTATTTGAACTCAATCTTTTATATGAAACATCTTTCTTTGTCCTCTATCTTCCTGAAAACAGGTAAAACTAGTCCATACCCCTATTCACCAGAGGAAGAAACTTCAAAGGCTGGGAATCTGCGTAGCCAGCCTTTG
The DNA here is from genome assembly GCA_007922155.1 of Mesoclemmys tuberculata. Classification (NCBI taxonomy): domain Eukaryota; kingdom Metazoa; phylum Chordata; order Testudines; family Chelidae; genus Mesoclemmys; species Mesoclemmys tuberculata. The sequence goes on from ML675601.1 coordinate 50,124,814, forward strand.
GATTTTGCATTAATCACCCCCCATAATTTCAGAATCTGCAAAAACACCCACTTACCGCTCCCCAGTGAGCCAGGAACACATACGTACACATCATCTATTAAAAAGGCTATGAATATTATACTTTGACTTGGAAGGACTCAATTTTTATTGGTAAACGATATCACCGTACACACACGTACACACACACACACAGAGAGAGAAAGAGAGAGAGCAATGAAAAATATCTCCATTGATGATCATCCAAATTTATAGATAGGCAAAAAGTGAGAAAACTGCTGCTTCAGAGTTTATTAGAGTTTGATTGAAGGCTAACATTTTGAGATCTGGTGTTGACAGTTTGTGTTTTAAAAGCTTTAACTTTTTTAATCTAAGCATCTTCTGTTGTTAAATAATTATTGCTTGACGCATAATGATTTCCTGCAACTGTGAAAATGTGATTTGATAAAAAATGAACAAAAATAAACATTGACATTGAAATTATAAATATAATGTAAAAATTGAACTTTGCCAAGCATATTTATGCTGTCTGGCCCATCTCAGTATAATCGTTTTTTGAGGTTTTCATGCTTTAAATATAAAATAGAGTATGGTCCCCAAAGATACTGCATTATGGTTGTAATATCTGTCACACAGATCACAAGCCATGAGAATCTAGATTACCACAGATCCTGCAGACAAACTACACTCCAGCCATTTTACCATGATGAAATACTCAAAATTCAGACAGGCCCATAGCAAATACAGCAACAAATATTGAAATGGGAGGCAATACACACTGCAAAATGAGGGAAGAATAACTGTAACTCATGGAGCGAGAGAGGAGACTAAAACCAAAGACATTGTTTGCTACCATAAGCTCCATTTGTATACCTTGTCATGATATAAAGTTTATAAAATCAATAATAGAAGACAGAATATGGAATTCTTAGGAACATGTTGGGTGGAGAAATGGGGTTGCACAAGAAGGAGTGTTCCATCAAACCAGGATCACCAGAGGACTTGCCTGAGTGCACTGTATCCTTTAGCCCCTGGTCCATCTCTGACATGCTCCCTCACTGAGAGAGGGTTTACACAGAGCGTGCTACCCTGCCTTTGTACCAACAAGGGATTTTCCCCCAGTTTCCCCTATGTGTCACAATGTCTCTTTTGTGCCAGTGGAGTGGCTCAAAGCAATTTCATTTATGCTGCAGATCTGACTCTGAGTGTATTCAGCGTCAAAAGGAAACAAATAAAAGATATGATAGAAATAAACAAAAGAATGAATAGTTTAGAGAAGGTAAATCAGAAGCTTCTATTCACCCACCCTCATAATAATAGAACAACAATAACAACATTAAGAGAACAAATTTAGAGCTGAAAACACAACTTGTTTAGCACAATATGTAATTAACATATACACCGTAAGGCTACAGAGATCAAGATTTTAGCTAATCTTAAATTTGAAGGATTATTATTTGACTTAATTTCTAGTGGCACACAAAGGTGCGCTTGGCACCTTCCAAAAACAGAAAAGACATAATGTCCTGCCTTGAGGAGCTTACAAATGTATAAGAGATCCAGCATGAGAAAAGGTGTGACAAGGCAATGAGGCAAGGGAATACCAACGAGTAACATCAGTAACACCCCACAGTTGCTTAGCAAAGACACCAGCACAGCACCATAACGTTATAAAGGGGGTTTTGCCCTTTATCAGAATATTCACTATCCATTAGACAGCATAATATCATATTAAGGGTAAAAACTCTCGCTTACTAACTGAATGGACTTAGAAAATAACTTCCCCAAGTTATTTCCATAATTGCCCATGTGGGGTGTTTTGCATCTCTGAAGTATCTGGTATTGGCCAGTGTTGGAGAGAGCAGGAAGTGGACTAGCAGGACCATTCATCTCGTCTGGTGTGTCAATTCCTACAAATAGAAATAAGTTGTATCAGAAAACATTGCCACTGTCCATCTAATAGTAGACCCAATATTAGTACAAGATTTATAAGTTGCTGTTCTTGCCACCCCATATGCTTCTTATTTGCTTTTCAGCTAAATTAATTTCAGTCGACTTTTCTCATGCCATTTTAATGCAGGGATTCGTATGGAAATGAACATCTGATACATGGTATTTATTGCCAGTTTTGTCTGAGCACTGAATTGTTATACTGTTGTCAGTGTTTTTCTTGGCATAGCCTCACCTTCTGTAGACCACGGTAGCTGGGAGAGGTACAGTCATAAACTTACCAGCTGTAGAATGTGAGCCAGTCTTTGTTTTAATCTGGAGAGCAATCAGCATTGCATTTAGTTGCCAAAAACGTCCTAGGATACATGTGTAACGGTTTGGCTTTCCATTTTTGTTTTGTTTTTGTTTTTTCATGGATAAATCATGGGAGAACTCCAGATAGCAACTAGCGCAGAAAGGGTAATGATGCTCATGGCCAGTGGAATAACAACTGTTTCATAATGTGCATGAGGGTTCTGAAAAGATTGCTGTGAAGCAAATGCCAAAGAGTGCATGTCACAGGTAAAAGTGGGAGCTCTTCCTGCAAATCCTTTCTTCCTGTTTAAAGCTGGAAACTGTTGTCTTTCTGAGTGCTCTGCCAAGATGCTAGTCTTCCACATTAGAGAGACAAGGTGGGTAAGCTAATATCTTTTCTTGGACTAATTTTTGTTGGTGAGAGACAAGCTTCTGAGCCACACAGAGCTCTTCTTTACATTGGCAACACACGGCAGATCTTTCCTTAAGCTACTTCACCTGAGGCAACAGCCATGTTGCAGAGTGTTACCCCTCAAAGCCATTTCTGTTTGCCAGCAAGCCTCTTCAGAATAACAGTCACACATTATTCCTTGAACGCCTACCTCCCACTGGTTTACATTTGTGCATTGATGTGGTTGCTAAATGAAATAGTTCTGGGTACATGGGTGACACAAATGTTGTCTTCCCACTAAATGTTTGACACAAATTAACTCTGATTTTTTTTTAAATGTGGAATTTCAGGATGCAAGCACGTTTACTTGTCATTCTCATTTTCCATCAGTGTCACTTTTTAGCTTAGTGCCATGGAATGGAACCAGATATACTGTACTGTAATCATGGTGTTTCTTATAGCCAATCCTTGTGGAAATCAGCTGAGTTGTGTAGAAGGTGGGAGAAATTTCACTGCTTCATGATACTCACTTTTCACTGTGGCTGCAGAAATATCAGTACCCCAAATCTGTGCTCCACAAGTTTCCATGTGTTTTTATTATGGATGAGTTCCTCCTAGACAAAATCTTCTTCCAACTGTTCTCCAGGGAAGGAGAAAAGGCACTGAAATCAATCAAATTATCACTGAAGCCAGGGAAAGCCTGCAGTTTTGACAGTATATGGCCAGAATGTTTACAATATCTTGAGAAGAAAAAGTCAGCGCTAGTTTTCTTATCTTCATGTATTACATCATATATGAGAATATGATATCCAAGATATTGTTAAGGTGATAGTTTTACTAAAGCAAGATAAAGACCACTCTTTAGTATCCAGCTATCACCCAATATCAGTCATGTGTTGTACTACAAATTCCTGGAGCAGATGATCCTACAGAGAATTACGCTCATAACAGAAGAACTTTTGAGAGATGATCAGACAGGTTTCTGTCCAAAATGAATCACCTGTAACCAAGTGTTAGCGCTCACTGAGAATGGATTTTAAGAGAAAAAAAATTAGCTGTTTTTTTTTTTTCCCGGCAAGTGACACCATCTGACACACTTATAAGTGGTATAAGATGACAAGAGTTCTTCTTAGATGGGTTGCCATGGCAACTGAGCTGATTCTCTGGGGTAGATTTTATCAGGTGGCTATGGGCCACCCAACCAGCACCTCGAGATTCCAGAGGAATGGACTCCTACTAGGCACGAACTTTATTTAATATATCTACTAATTGCCTACCAAACACCAGCGTCCCTGTGCACGGACAATATCTGCTTTCATTCAAGGGACTATGACTTCCAAAAGATTGACGAGAACCTGAAGAGTGATATGGCTGCGTTATGTAGGTAGCTATGGCAAGAAAAGGAGACTGAAACCAAGTGTATCAAAGATTGTGTCAAAATGTTTCCATGTTCACCAGCTCAGAGTCAACTTGAGCTTAACATTTTTTTTGAATGGTCAGCGGATGACATGTAATTCAAAGACTGTGTATCTAGGAATCTCCTAGATTATACAACTCTCATGCCAATACCATCTCACTAAAATAGTTGCTTTTGAGCTATCTCCTGAACAAACTGATAGGGTCCCCCTGGAGAGCCAGTGTACAGACACTGTGCAGTTTGGGGCTTGCTTTCTGCTGCTCAGTTTACAAATGCTGTGACCCAGTTGGGTTAAATTCTGCCCACACTAGACTAGTAGACATACAGCTTAGTCATACTATGAAAATTGTCATATATTGGCACACCAAAGCCAACAAAACTTGTATGGTTACCTAACCAATATTCTTCCATCTACATCTGGTGTCAAAATGATGTCTCTGCCACTACCAGGAATTCCTGTATCTTTATCAGGCTGGATGGATGGCTACATGGTTTTGGGCTCCCATGTCACCTGTGGAGGCAGCCTAAGAGATTCGGGTAGGGCATGGTTTGCTGAGCCAAGACCAACTATGTGTGGTGCTGTGAGAGGTGCTATACATATACTAGATGGCTATTTTTTTTCTGTTGGTCTTCCAGGAAGACAGTTGAAGCTGAACACTGCTGATTCAAAGGCCATTGATAGGCTCAAAACCATTTAGCTGTGGGGTTTTTTTGTTTTAAATCTTGTGTTGCCCACACACAAACATAAACTTCATGGTAGATAATAATGTGGAAGCTATCACATTATCAACATTATCTTTCATGCTGTTCCACTCTGCAAAGTGAACCAACCCTTGGGATTTTCTGGGGAAGCTGAGGATGAATGGGCGTCATATCCTGGGGAAGAATATGGGGAAATTGGGTCTCAGTTTAGGGCAGCTGTGCCTCTAAGTGAATATTCTGATCTTTGTCTCATGTTATGGTACTTCTGACATCTCTGGTTTAGTGGATTCCACTCATCTATTTTGTGAGGGATTCTCATTCTCAGTGGAATGATACGATGGACACTTTAGGCTGAAACTCTGTGGTTTGCTTGTCTCTACATGGGTTTCTTCTGAGCAGCGGGTGATCTGGCTACATAGTACAAAAAGTTACCATATAGTATATTGTAATTTAGCAGAAATTTGAGTTGTAAATATTAATCCCTCCTGATCCTAAACTGTTTGGAAAATTTAGAGAAGCTTTTGTTTCATAGTGAAATATAATATATCCTGAGTATTGTTAAAGTTCATAGACCACTCTGACAATAGGACAAAATAAGAGGTAGATCTTAAATAATATATTGATTTTCTGTTGATGAAAGTTCCGAAGAATGGGAACAAATACGTTTTGAAATACTTGATGAACTCATTACTGAGTAAATCTTCCTATTTTAAGTTTTTGATCATGGTTTTGTCTAGTTCATAAGATATATTTTTTAACATACAGCTGTATTTAAGGTGGCTGTCAATCACCACATAGATGCAAGCATTAATGTGGTGAGACTATGCAGGATTCTCTTTTTATATTAAGGAATGAACCAAACCTTAGATATGACCTTTTTGATACAAGCTAATGAATGTTTGGCCAAATTCATACTTATATGGAAAGCATGTATATAAGTTAGAAACAAGAGACCTCCACCACCAAAATCTACAGAGAGGAGTCTAGTTCAAGTGCAGCTATAGTTGAGCTGTCCTCAGCTATCCTCTGTTTACTTCGGCTCTGACTCCACTCACGAACTTCTTATCACTGTGATCTGAAATAAATTGAATCTCAATTTGGCGGGCCATTTCAACAGCTTTGTGAGAATTGGCATGCACAACACCATGGTTGGGGTGAGAATGTGCCTGCTTCCTCCTTGGCTTTATACCATCAATTCGCCCTGCATGCTTGGAGCACAAGCAGAGCTGGCGTTATGTGGTACTTCCAGGTACTTCCAATAGTAGCACACAAGGATTCTCTGCATGATGTCCACTAATTTCCTCATTAAGTTTCACTGATTTTATGCATTATTCTGGGTACCTCTACACTGACCAGGTCATAAGTGTGAAAAATTGGGACACAGGGTGGGAGGGTAATAAGCGCCTATGTAAGAAAAAGCTCTGAATATCAGGACTGTCCCTATAAAATAGGGACATCTGGTCACCTGAGATACCTAAGAATTTGTATCTTTTATTAGAAGGTCAATAATATTTAAGAAACAGTGGAGTGTTTAAAAAAAATTGTCATAAACCAGCTTTTCATATGCAGCACAGACCCATAAAGTTATCAGTGTTGGATATTTTATGCCTGTAATAAGGCACCAAAAACCTGACATGTGCATTTAGTTTAAAATGGAGGTCTCTCTTTCTGCATACTAAGGTTTTTGGAAAGCAAATGTTTGGTTAATATGTGGTTAAACACTTCATAATACAGAAAATGTTCTTCCTTGCAAGATAGATGTCCTAAGAAAGTGAAGTGTACTTTTGGTTTCAGAATCCATGCAGACATTGTTTGTAAGTGATGATTAAGGTTTTACAGATACATCAGGAACCCTTTGAACTTTTGTGTTAGCGAGTCCAGCATGTGCTAAATGTTTTTATAAGAAGTTTCTCTGCATTTTTATTTCCCTCTGTCTCTCACTGTTTTATTTCAAGTGACCAAAATTCTCCCAAATTGCAACTTCAGCTATTTTTGTAAAAACTGGTATTGTAGTGTTGGCACACTGAAAGGATGTGCACGTTAAATGAGTCCAGGGTTTGCGTGATAGCGAATAATACTGTGTGTTGAGAGTCTGACAGTAATCTTGCCTTTTAGTTTTGTAATATTATTCATTTTCAATATGTGGGAGTGTGTGGAGGGAATGGATTAAAGTCAGACCTACCAGTACTAACTGCATTGCACACAGATAGGACAATGAGAGGGTTTGCAGTGGTGATCACATCTAGTGCATAGTTTTAATCTGTAGGTCCTGGCCGATGCTGGCATGACTGTAGGCCTTGTGAGTGCAGTGATTGATGGGATCCTGGCTGTAGGCCCAAATTGGATCCTCAGATCAAGACAAGATCAACTCAAAACTCAGATGAGAGCAATGGTGGCTCTACGTTGACTTTATACTCCCCTAATCTTGAGGCAGTTTGATGCTATGCTCACATTAAAATGTCTTTAGGGTTTCTTTAATTTGTGTCCATCTGCAATGGTCTCCAAAGGGGCCATTCTGACAGTGAGGATTACCAAATTGCAAGGGCACACAAGCCTCATCCCTGATAGCATCCCCAACATGCCCCTTGGGTTGGGGAGATAAGACATAGTGCAGAGCTAGCTATGCTGGCCATAGACTGCCAAAGGAATCCTGGCATAATTGATTCAAGCCAACTTTGTTGTTGTCTTATGCTGGTGGATAAGTGCAAAGAAGCCTGCAGCAGGAGTCAATGTCTGCCCCATGTTTGTTTGCTTTTTGTTATTGGTTAAATTTTGCTTCTCATTGAGTAAGCCAATTCTTCATTGCTGGTACCTGGTGAGTCTTCAAAAGCCCATTTGGGTACTATTGGGAACTTTTCTATCTGCTATGGTCATGTGCGACATAAAACTGCAGAAGAAACAAAAGAACATGCAGAAATGCCTGACTGTAGGAAGTATCTTTGAATCATCTTCAGGAAGGATATTTTTTAATCTGATGGTTACGTTTCATTCTGTCCCTTTAAATAAATAATTTTTTTTTAAAAAAAAGCAACATATAACAGCTAGGTATTATTTATTATTTGTTGTATACATTCCCAGTATTTTTGTAGATTTATACACTTCCATTCTATATTTCAAACCAGCAGTTTCTGTATTTTATCTCCACGGTTTGTTTATCTCTACTATGTTTCAGGAGCTTTTTTAATATCATGAATCAAGAAATAACATTGTACTATAAAATGTGTATTTATTGCTATATATTTTTTTGATACATAAAAATCTTCTGACTTTTCTGCTGATGTGGATGTCCAGAGATAGGTTTCCATAGCACATTTCTGGGGTTCTGTTTCATCAGTAGGTGCATGTCATCATTCCAGGCCGACCTGATGCCTCATGCTTGCACGCAGCCATGGTGTTGCGGATGAACCTCCCTTGATTTTTCCCGTCCCAGCATACTAACACGTTCAGACGGACCATTGGAGGGCCTCATTTATTAACAGAATAGCCATTGTAGAAATAAACAAAACTTTCACCCCAGCATCTTTCCTGGGTGATCAAGTTATTTTTAGTCCATCTGCCCCCACATGGGTCCTGTGCTCTCCTCTTTCTAGGCTCTTCCTCTGGGGTTCTTTCAGTTCCGGTATTTGTCCCTGCTATTGGGCATCTTGAACCTTTTCCAGAGTCAAGGATCCAGGGAGGTTTGTCCCTTGTGATTCTTCTCCAGGGACAGTGGGTGATCTTTGCCAGGCCAGGCTTCCAGCCAGTGTCAGGGAGACCCCTGGCTCCGACCAGGGCCTCTTGGTCGATGCCTTTTGACTGTAGCCCTCTGTCTATGAAGTTCCCCTCTCTAGGAGCACCTTTTACAGGCTCCCCATTCTGGGGGTTCTGCCTGAGAACTCACAGTCGAGACATCTGACTCAGACATCTCTTTGGAGCTCTTCTCCATAGAAGCTTCTTGTCTTTCCTTTAATTAAGTTTAGGTAAACTTTATTCACTCCATGTGCTCATTTACTAATCAGCCTCCCAGGCAGTCTTCATAAGGTAGTCCCCAGCAGACTGGGCCCTCACGCCTTATAAAGGGCAGCTGCCCTGTGCATTATAAGGATGGATAGCAAATTTATTTATGTCAGATAGACTACTTTAGTGTAAATGTATCACCTTAGTTAGGGTGATATGTTCAGATCTTCAGATTAAATGTCATATTTGTAAGTATTGATTAGAATTTTTTTTCCCTATGGAAAATTTCAACAACAGTAACTTTTTTTTTTTGGTCAAAATTGCTGACAACTGCACATTTTCAGTTTTCGATGACAATTTTTTTTAAATTAACAGAAAGTAAAAACTTTCCACAAAACAGTGACAAATGCAAATTTTCATTGGAGGGCAGGGGGCAAGAAAAATGTCAAAGGAAAACTTTCAGCATGCCTTAGTATTTATAAAACAGTGTATCAGAAAAAGAAAATCAGATCCTGATTTACTGAAAAGATTAGAAATAATTCCATTTAAATTGATCAGTTATGTAATTAACCATGCCTACCTTCCATTTCTTTACACACACACACGCACACACATTCACTCACTCTCATAAAAACAAGCAAACCCCACACACATGTTAAAGAAACATTATTAAGGTTGCAACATCAAACATTCAAAAGTTAGGAGATAGCAGAATTAAGGTGCTTGTGCATCTTAATTTGACTGTTGTGTATATGCATTATGATACAACCTTTGATTACGTGATCACAGCCTTTATTTGTCTCATTCAGAGCTATAATTCTGTCTGTGACCCCGAATCTTATTTACTGCACTTTATTCAAAGTCTGCTTTGAAGCATTATTGATTTCCTCATGGACTTTCCTATGACACTCATTGCTATAGTATCGGAGTGTTTCCCAAACATTAATGAATTTATTTTCACAACACCCTGGTGGGGGAGGGAGAATTATCCCCATTTTACTGCTGGGGAAGTGAGGCATAGAGAAATTTAATGTAAAAAATATCCATTAATTTTAGATGCCCAGTTTGAGATGCTGTTATTTCATCTCTCGCTTTGTATGTTAAAACACACTTTACGTTGACTTCAGTTGCGGCTTTGAGCGCTCAGCACTTCTGCAAATCAGATCTCAAGTCAGGCATGCAGAAAATGAAGAACACACAATTAGTGAGCACTTATGAAAAGTTGACTTAAAATGCCTTGTCCAGCATCACATAGGAATTTTGTGGAAAAGCAAGATTAGAATGCACTTCTCCAGAGCAGCATTTAACTGCCTTAATCACAAGATCATCCTTTCTCATCCTGCAAGCCCCTGCTTCATTCATTGCACACCTTCCAACTTTTGCAGCAAGTGAGGCAGGGATCCTACAAATAGCTTCTTTCACGACACAGCTCTGATTCCTCTCCAGAGCAGGTCCACGCTTAGCACTGAAAAAACAGTTGGATGGTAAAACTGACGATTGTATGCACAATGCATATGCACAGGCAACCTTAAATCTCTCATTTCCTAACTTGTGAATGCTTGACTTTGCAATCTTATTGATGTTCTTTTGTCATATATTATGTGTCATGTCCTAGGTTTTTAACGAAGCAAACCAAAAACCCAGAAATCGCATTCTGTGGTATCATACTGATGTGCACATAGTTGAAGTCTTGAGATCTACCCGACAGACCTCTGTCACTTAAGCTAACGGAGCAGTCACAGGCTGTCATCTGCTATGTGTGAAGGCGTAAATTAGGAGCTCGGATACCCAGGCATCGTAGAAAGTTAAACAGATTTTATTTGCTAGCAAAGGCTCAGAGGAATCTTATCCAAAGTCTGAGCCCCGAACAGTGGGGGCATTTTAGTTTTATACAAACACAAGAATCAGAACAAGAGATACAGTAACTTTCAACAACAAATTCCAAGTAAACAAGGGTCTTCACTTATTGGTTGCAGTTTGGTGCCATAAGGGCAGAAGCTGATTGGCTGAAGTTTGCCGCAGTGGGACTAAGGCAAGTGGAATTTTCCACTTATCTGATGGATTTAACCCCTACATGTGGACTGGCACACGGGAGGGATGGTGCACTTTGCCAGTGGGTTTCACAGATGTTTGCTCACAGCGTGCGGAGTGGTGAGACTCAGGAGCAAAGTGTTCTCTAGAAGTCACAGATTCTCTTGCTCATTTCCCATACCATCTAATCTATCCCTGTCTTGTCTTCCCCCATCCCTTACTTCTGATCCTAGCCAGTCCCAGTCACATTGTCCAGCCAATTCTATTTTCCCTCTCTCCCCCCTTGCCTGCATCCTGTCCTAGTTTCTGCCTCCCATCCTGTCCTCTCTCCTCCATGCTTCTTTTCCCAATCCACTTCTCTCCCCACAAGTGTGAATCTTGTTCTCTCTGCATTCAAATCAGACACCTTCCGCCTTCACCCTGGGATCGGTTCGGGGGTGTCATTGAATGCTCAGGAGCGACAGCTGTCTGCAACAACCCACACTGCAGTTGCAGGGAACGTCTGCTCAGCCCTGGGATGAAGTATGCCCGATGTTCATGAAATCTTCAGGGAATTTTGCTGCTAAATTCTAAGAGCCCTTTACTGAGCATGTGCAAACTGCAATAACGTGGCTAAATTTGGGCAGATTTCTTTGGGCATGGCAAAAGACACAATCCTGACACACAAGCCACCATGCTGCCAAATGTCAAGTGCCTGCTACATATCCAGCGGGCCCTAGAGTTTTTCAAATAAAAGGTCTCTGGAATTTTTTAACATGGGCAAAAATCAATGGTTTTTCCTTTGGCCCATTCTCAGAAATAGAATAATTTGAACCAATTTAAAAAATGAACCATTTTTGGTAGAAATTCAATCAATAAATAATCAGTCGAAGGCAAACACCCAACGTAGAAAATTTCACCTCAAATGGCTAAAGTATGATAAAGTTATAAGCATTCGGATTCAGGGTCTGATAGTGGAAAGTATCTGGCAGCCTTAACGACTGATGGTGCAATGAGTGTGTCTGTGTGTGTATCAAGCTTTGTTCATTTCAAGCAAGAAATTATTCATTCTCATCTCAGAGAAAGAACTATCCTGCCAAGTTAAACCAGTAATTTTATTGCCACTGATTTGTAAGTCATAATGTGAATATAACAGTGAAGCTATGCTGATATACTTTCTTATGGGCATTTAATTTGTGTTGAAATGATAGTGAATATATCTAAGTTTACATACACATTGCCAGCAGTGAGCTAATGCCCAGACCCACCAATTTAATTCCGCGCACTGGAATCCTGTTAAATTGATTTAATAATTTAATCTGTTTTTGCTGCATGTTAAAACGGGTTTGCCAAATGGGCCTTTCCTTTTTTCACATAACTTTCAAAACCAAATGTGCAGGCATTCACCTGATTTAAAAATTCTTTTTTGAAGTTTTGAAATCTAAAAAATTTGAAATCCCTTTGGTATAGTTTGAAAAAAAAAAACGTGCATCATTTTAAACACACATGCTAAATCTGTTTATTTGCCCAACCTGCACCCAGATTTGCACTAGTGGGGTTTGCAGTAGCGTGCTAGAAATGGCTGAATATAGACATTTTGGCTCAGGCTCTTAGCCTGGTGGGGGGAGAAAAGCTTTAGATCTTGCGTTCTTCTCTGTGAAGCTCGAAAGCTTCTCTCTTTCACCAACAGAAGTTGGTCCAGTAAGAGAGATTATTTCACCCACTTTGTCTCTCTGATATAATGCGTGATCAATCCAGTTTAATACCACAAGAGTGTAATATCTGGGAGATTCACTAATCTGGAAGATTGAAATAATAAGCTAAGGTTCTATTTTCTTTTGCAATTAAGTCTTCATTAACTTTCTTCTTGGGTCATCTAATCAATTGGATTTGAATAAAAAAATCTATTTGAATCAAGGAGTAAAGAGAGGAATTAAGGCTTGAGGAGATGACTACAGTGCATTTGGGAGGTATGACTCTCAGTCTGTGTAGACAGACTTGCACTAGCCCAAGCTGCCACCAGTGGCACAATGTCCACACTGCTATTTTAGCATGGTAGCTCTAGCAGCATGGTGCACTATGTGTAGTCATTCACACCTGTGAAAAGTGGGTATTAAAAACTAATATTCTTAATTCTTAGCACTTTGTACCCTTTTTGCACGAGCATAAATGACTCTACATGGTGTGAGGCAGTGAAAAATGAGTTTGGATTTTGCCTGAGTTAAAAACTAGGATTTGACCCTGTGTGGTGCACTAATGGGCAAGAGTCCTGTAGGCAGTTATGTATTTCTTTTACTATATCCAGCATTGATTCTTAGCAGTGATATTAGATGTATTTTGATGACTCAAAAAATACTGGAATGATACCCAGTTACCAGTTGCTCCTTAGAAAAGAGTTCTTTATATAAATTTCACTACTGCTAGGATATTGACACAGAAAGAAAGATAATAATTTTAATAGACCCTAAAAGAAATGTCAGGTTGTTCTTGTTAAGTAATACAGTTCAGGCACTGACCTGCTAATCTAGCCTATACTCTGCGTGTTCCCAGAATCCGGTGCAGTCATTAAGATTGAAAATAGTTCTACATGTGTATTCCTTTAAAAAGTCACTTAATATTGAAACTATGTTTTTAAAATGTGCTAACTTCATGCTTGGCAGCCTTACATGGTACACTTTGAAATAATTAAGCTTGTATCCTGTTAGTAGTAGTTAAAAAGTGTAGCAAGTCAATGCAGCAACTTAAATAAACCAGTCATTGTGTCAGCTAAATTCAAGTCTAAACTCTGTTAACAAAATGAATCAAATTCAGTTGCAACATCCAAACTCATAGAGGTAATAGTCCCCAGACAAAATCATTTAAATCTGCACAGAGCAATGTATTGTGTATTTTCCATTAAATTCTCAGAGCTATCTAGGTACTTAGGAGGAGGGGGTGGAAGTCCTAAAGAGAAACATTACACTTTCTCACTAATTAGTTCTTAATGATTAAACTGTTGCTTTTGTGATTAATTTTTATTTATTTTTAAAGAAACAGACAACGAAAAGTAGAAAAAGGAAAATTACAGCTTGTATATATTCCCAAATGCTGTATGCGTCATAGGATTTCCAATAGTTATACATGATTTTACAATTTATTAAAGTTGTAGAAAAACAGAACGAAAAAGATTACGTGGTAGTTAAAGGATCTGGTTAAAGAAAACATTTCATTTCATGAAACATTTCATTAAATATTATAAATTATGATGTTTTATTTTTCTTAGCTTTTAAATGTAGCACTCCTGAAAGGTGTCAAAATATAGAGAGAATGAAATACTGTTTCATAGTACTGGTATATCATTGGGCTTCCGGCTTATCTGTACTACCCACCTAAATCTCACTTGATTAAGGGATAAGGAAGGTGGGAATATAATTCTACCTCCATGATCATGCAGTACTTTTTTCTCCCTGCTAAGAATACCACCCAGGGTGGTGATTCAGATGGTGTTTGTACACATCCGTCCTCTTGGAACTAGACTGAGAGTTCTTGAGAGCCGTCAGATTTTAATGTTGATTCTAGCTCAGTTTATTCTCTCCACTAAATAACTTTAGGATCTACAAAATGGCTTTTGATCAGCCAAACAATGTGTTGGAATTTTTGCACAAGATCACACTACTAGGAATGAATCACTTATACTGTAATTACATGGCACCTGGACATTCTGTCACAGCTATACAAATTACTTATCCCTTCACTCTTGGACGTGTATTCTTCAATGTGTTTAAAGGGGGCCAGCTAACTTACTATTCCAATCCAAAACAGAATTAGAACTAACAAATGTTTCCTTTGTTTTTTCAATCCATACAGTGTGAAGGGAGCAGATGCTGGCAACGTGATCAGAGTGTTTGTACCAGATATTGGAATGTTCATTGCTAGCTTGACCATATGGCTTGTCTGCAGAAACCTTGTCCTGAAGCCAGTGACAGAGGATGCAGCACAGTACAACACACAATTTGAAAATGAAGAAATGGTATTAGATATACATTTATACTTATATAATGTTTATTATTATTATTTATTTGTGTTATATTACCTTGGAGTCCTAGTCATGAATGCCATTGTGCTAGGTGCTGTACGAACAGAACAAAAAGTCCCCATTCCAAAGAGTTTATAAACTAAGTATAAGACGAGCAAGAGACAACATATGGAGATAGACAGACCGGAATATAGGGAAATAATTAGACAGTATTGGTCAGCATAACTTTTAGTTAATACTGTTTTGGGGGGCCTTGTCTGAGCTAAATTTGGAAAATATCTCACAACTGCTGGATGTATTTAAAAGTCACTTGGGTTTCAGAAAGCAAAATCGAATGCTTTTAAGGAGAAAAATATACCAAAATCATTGTCCCGAGGAAGCAAAATGGAAAGTTAAAAAAAAAATGGGAGGAAGGGGGGGATAATTATGCAAAAGTTGCATCTTTGATCAATCTCTAAAGGTCTGCATTTTTCAAATGTTCAAAGTGTTCAGATCCAGGGGTTTGATTCAGCCCATTACGGTGGCAAACCGGCCAAGACATTTGGATCTGTTTTTTTCCAAAGTTTGAGGGTACTCAGAACTGGGGGTTTTGTTCAGATTCATTACTAGATAGTTTGCAAAATTGCTTGAGATTGCAACTTCTGTCTATTTTTCAAAGGCTAATGTCCAGGAACAGCAGCATCTGGAAGGGAAGACACCTCATGCATCATGCTTTTTGGAAAGAAATTGTTAAATCTGTGAATAATTGTGTTGCCTTTGCCTACTCTGGACACATAGTGGTGAAATAGACACACAAATTGACTATGAAATAAAGAAGCCCATTTGGTTACGATAGGAATTGGCCGAAACCAAGTAATGGTGTCTAATGTAGATACCAGAGTGATTTTTTTTTAAGGATAAAATGTCAAGCTGGTTTAAATGCCTGGATCTCAGTTTTTGGTGTAAGTTATAGCCCTAACGTCACCTTGATTTTGTTTTCTTCGTAGTTGATTGTAAAGAGATTTTTCAGAGAGGATTATTACAACTCAGTAATTTCATATAGAAAAGGCACTTGGAGGTGAGCTACCTCTTTGTGAGCTAATGGCCATACATTCTGGTGCAGCTCTGGAGGGAAAGAAAGAGAAAAGGTTCCTATATGTCACATTTGCCTTGCCTGTATTTTGGGGCTTCCAGAAGCCGGTCCAGTTCCTGGTGCGCATTAGATCAGCTGCTTTAGGCCCACTGCCTGTTGCTCTCATGGGCAGCCAGGGATCAACTGAATGTTGTAGCTCCTGGTCACACACATTTCTTCTGGCTGTGCCCTGATATCTCAATCAGGCTAGGCTGAATACTCTGGAAGCTGGTTAAAATTAACTTTGAGGCTTCTTGTTGCTTGAGTGGTGCACAAAAGCCTTAGCAGAGGTTAGAATCTGGTGCTGTATCTGTAATGGGAGATGTTCCAAGTGTTGTGAAGAGTGGCCCATGAACACAACTGATAAGCAAGCTGTGTTCGGTTTGCCTCTCTGAAAATAAACTTGTGTCTCACTAAAGCAGGCTCTGGCTGACATCTTTAAAGTCATTCATCTTCAGTACAGAAAATGTTTGTCCAAGCATAAAATAGGAGAAATCTGATTACAGAAGCACACTGGAAGAAGAAAAGGGCTCATTCAGGTGCCTCTGTATCTGAATGGTGGTTTTATGAGCCTCTGATTTAATATCCATTTTTGCTTAAGGCTAGAGATGGGCCTCATCTGGATGAAGAGGAGGTGATCTGGAGGTAGGGGTGCTGAAGGGCATAGGAAGCTGAGCTATGGCAGACAGAGAGGGTTACATGGTAATTTGCCTGGCATGCAAAATAAAGCTTAACTAGTAAATGCTGATTAAATAGAACAGAATGTGGTTTTAAATGGGATCTTTCATAGATGGACTACCTCAAGGCAATCTGCACACCAATTAGATGTTAGGATTTTCTTTAAAGAGACAGAGAGGAGGCGTGCGAGAGAATTTTTGTCTACATTTTTATGTCCTTATAGCAAAACACAGCCATGATTCGTTTATAATTTTATATATATTATAATTGATTTGCACATGATTACAAAGCACAGTGACTATGTTATTACGTAGTAAGTAAAAAAAAATAGCCATATAAATATTTTAAACTGGGGAGAAAATGTACATTAATATTTTACGGAGCATTGATTTCTTTTTTACAATCAACTTGTGTACAGCAGAATAACCTATACATTTTTAAAGTGAAATAAAAAATAGTGAAGAAGTTAAACATTTTAAAAAAAATCAGCTTCCACAGTCTGTAGACGTTCTGCACGTAACATCCTGTAGTCATGTTTACTACTTAGGAAAAGTGATCATAAAATGCTACAGAAGCAGCTAAAAATATTGGGACCCTGTACATAGCTGTGTTGGCTGCAGGGAGCATGATGCATATGTGGAACATCTCACTGAGTGTCTTTGAGGGGATTTTGAATGATTCAGACACTGGCCCCATTTATGTTGATTTTAATAGATCTTCTGGATTTATGCTTTGGATGAGTGTGTTTAAAAAGGAAACCTAAGAAAATAAACAAACACACCCTTTCTTCAACAACTGCACTGGCTTACTGATTACCGTATTTTAGGATGCACACTGGATTAGATCTTTAATTGGTCTCAGTTGTTATAGCTCAACCTTCAAATAAAAGCCTCTGAAAAGGTGATAAGCCTACCACTGTGCCACAAAGATAACAGTCGAGGGGTTTATTGTACCAGCAAATGAAGCAAATTCCGGAATTGAGAATTACAAGATCCCAAGACATAGAGGGCTTTATAAATCAAAAAGTCAACACCCGGAAATGCACCAAAAGCAAATAATGCATCCTGCAGTTTTATCTATGGCCGATAATTATTTGCATAAAACAATTCCCATGTACTCTCAGTGCTCTCTCTGTTTTCAGGGCATGGAATTACATTATGGCACTAACACATCTACCTTCTGAAATAAAATATACATATAAATATACATATAAAAAGATCTGAAAAAATTAAGATATTTTTCATATTCAGGCGCTGTTAAGGTCACTTTTTACCAGTTCATTCCAGAGTTACACACCACATGAGAGATCCTTGGTGGTTAAGCACCAAATTCTGATACCCTTGCTCATGCTGAGTAGTGTTTTATTCCACAGGCAGTGCCCCTAAAATAATCTGTAAAAGAAAATCAGTGAGACTGCTCACAGGGCAAGATGCTGTTCAGTGTATGAAAGGGTATTGATATTTCAACCCTAAGGGATTAAGAATAGTAAGAATCAGTGAAAATATGGACATCCTGATTCATAACACTGTATCCATCTTTAAGAGAAACAGATCTGCACCAGAACAAAAAATGTGTACAGCATTGTGAAGAGCTGGAAAAGGGGTGGGAGGCACTCAATTATTTGTAAGTAATGCTGTCCCAGCAATAAGCATAGAGTGTGGTTTTAATTAGCAGTGAGTCATGTAGTAGAAAGGTTTGCCAGATACCAGGCCGCAGTCCAACTCATTACCACCCCTTAATGTTTGCACACTTGGAGCAAACATGTCTGCAGGCCTTCTTTTATTAGGGCTCAGAAAATCTAAAGCAGGTGAATTCAGCTGGAGAAGGGCCCAGACTTCAAACTCTGAGAAGCACAATGCCAGTCAAAAGGTATAAAAGACGGGGTGGGGAGGGGAGAGAAAAGAAAAGAGAAAAGTTTACTTCCCAGCTGTGTCTGAAAGTATAATAGTCACTGAAACAGCTGGTGATTTTATGTGCCAAAAAGTAGATGCAGTATATACAGTTTAATAGGTATTAGAAAGGAAGTTGTTTTCTTGAGGCTTTGGAAGACTGTGCCAGTCAGCATGGTTTAATGAAAAATAGATCCTGTTTTGGATGAGATGGCAAGTTTGGCTAATAACTGTAATAGTGTTGATATAATATACTTAGACTTCTGTAAGGCATTTGACTAGGTAACATATGACATTTTGATTACAAAAATAGAACAATACAAAATTAACATGTTACACACTAAAAACTAGCTAGCTGACGGGTCTCAAAATGCAATTGTAAATGCGGAATCATCATCAAATGGCTGTGTTTCTAGTGGGTCCCACTGGGATCAGTTCATGGTCTTATGATAGCTAATATTTTTATCAATATTTGGAAGAAAACATAAAATTGTTACTGATAAAGTTTGCAGATGCCATAGAAGATTTGTGGAGTGGTAAATAATGAAGAGAACAGGTCACTGACTGTTGTAAACTGAGTGGAAGCAAACAATATATGTTTTAATACAGCCAAATTTAAAGTCCTGCATCTCAGAACAAAGAATATAGGTCATACTTACTGGATGCGGAGCTCTGTCCTTGGAAGAGCTGACTCTGAAAAAGACTTGGGGGTCATGATTGATAATCAGCTAAACATGGGCTCCTAGTGCAACGCCACGGTGTAAAGGGCTAATGCAATCTTTGGATGTATAAACTGGGAACTCTTGAGTAGGAATAGGAAGGTTATAACACTTCTGTGTGTGGCGCTGGTGTGATAACTGCTGAAATACTGTATCCAGTTATGGTGTCCACAGCTCAAGAAGGATGTTGATAAATTGGAGAGAGTTCAGAGAAGGGCCACAAGAATGATTTAAAGAATTAGAAAACATACCTTATAGTGATAGACTCAAGTAGTTCAACATAAAAACATAAGAATAACCATTGAGTCAGGCCAATGGCCAAGCTAGCCCTGTATCCTGTCTTCTGATAGTGGCCAATGCAAGATGCTTCATAGGGAATGAACAGAACAGGGCAGTTTATTGCGTGCAGTAGTTCAGTCTATTTGGCTTGACAAAGAGAAACGGGCAGGCAATCCAGGCAACTGGGGTGCCGGCCTCAGGGGGTACCAGGCTCAGTGCTGTTTTTGTTAGCAAAAAAGGAAAAATAGAATGTTTGAAGTATTCCTTATATGGATACATTTTTCACTAACCTAGAATGTTCTGGACCTTTGTAGAACCTTGTGAAACCTTCCAGACTTTATGGAAAAGTTTAACAAATAGAAAGGGGGGGAGGGAGGCTGCCAAAGATGGTTCTCGCTTGGGTCTCCATTTGATGTAGGGCTGGCCCTGAAGAGGAGGTTAAGGGGAGACTTGATTACAGTCTGTAAATACCTACATGGGAAACAAAAATTTGATAATGGGATCCTCAGCCTAGAAGACATATAACAAGGTCCAATGGCTAGAAGTTGAATCTAGGCAAATTCTGACTGGAATTAAGGGGCAATATTTTAACAGTGAGGGTAATTAATCATTGGAACAATTTACCCAGGGTTGTGGTGGATTCTCCATCCCTGGCAATTTCAAAATAAAGATTGGATGTTTTTCTAAATGTTTGCTCTAGTTCAAACAAGAATGAATTCAGAGAAGTCCTGTGACCTGTGTTTAGATGAACACTTTTGGTGCCTTCTGGCTTTATAATCTCTGAAACTATGCATTGTCTAGTACTGTAAGTGACTGGAAAAAAATCCCTATATGACTGCGTAACTTAAACTTTACCAGATGTGTTGATTTTAATTGGAATGTACATTTTTAGTTTTGTTCTCACTGTACTTATCACCTTCCCTCTCAAACTTTATTCTTGTCCATGCTACTTAAGACCCTAAAACTGCCTTGTGCTTTAGGGCTAAGAATCTGAGTTGGGTTTAGGCTCAGACGACCCCATAATCTCAATTTGGAATTTCAAAAATGTTTGATCAAAAGGTTCTTGAATAAAGAAAAGTTTAGCAAATGAAAGTCAGGAAGGAAGGGTAGTCTTGTGGTCAAAGCACTATACTGGAGTTCAGGAGTTCTGGGTCAATTCCTAGCTATGCCAAAAATTTCTTTTATGACCTCAGGCCAGTCTCATAATTTCTCTGTACCTCAGTTCCCCATCAGTAAAATGAGGATAATAAAGCTTCCTTTCTCCCACCCTTTGCTTGTCTTAATCACTTACATTATAAACCCTTTAGGGCAAGGACTGTGTTTTACTATGTGTCTGCTCAGCACCTAGCACTATGGGAGATCAGTTTTGGTTGGTGCCTCGATGCATGGATAATCCAAGACAAATGGTATGAAATATGCCGAGGTCTAAAACTGTCCCATGCCTCACCGAAATCATCCAAACCTTTAAGAACCATAGGTTTTGCCATACAGGATCAGACCCATGGTCCTTCTAATTCAGTATCTTGTGTCTGACAGGGGCCAGCACCAGATGCTTTGGAGGACTGTATAAGAACGGGCAGATATGGGATAATCTACCTCCTGTAATAGGTCATATTCTGATTTTTAATAGAGACTGGCTTGAATCCTGAAGTATGAGGTTTGATATCCCTTCCAAATTTTTATAATTTATTATGACAACTCTGTATATTCTTGATCTCCATATAATTATCCAATCCCTTTTAAAATGTTAAATTCTTGGCCTCCATGACTTCCTGTGGCAATAAATTCCACAGTATAATCATGTTGTATAAAAGTATTTCCTTTTTTATTATTTTAATTTCATTGACTGTCCCTTTGTTCTTGCGGTATGAAACAGGAAGCACAGAAGTTTTCAATCTACCATCTCTCAACTAATAATTATTTTATATTCTTTTATCAAGTCCCCTCTTATTTTTCTCCGTTCTAAGATAAACAATCCCAGTCTTTTCAGTCTCTCTTCATGTGAGTTTTCTGGGCCCTTGATCATTTTTGTTGCCTACCTCTGAACCCCTCTAGCTCTGTAATATCCTTTTGAGATGGGATGACCAGTACTGCACACAATAATCCAGGTGAGACCACACCACTGATTTAGATAAAAGCATTGTACTTTTTGCATTATTCACCATCCCATTCCTTAAGCATCCTAACATATTGTTAGCTTTCTTGACTGCAGGTGCACATTAAGCAGAAGTTTTCATTGACCTGTGTACAGGAATACACAGGTCCCTTTCTGGAGCTAATACAATTAAATTAGAATTCTGCAGGGTGAATGAGTAGTTTAAAAAATTTCCCTTTAATGTGCATTAGGATCTGAGCTTGTGGTTCTTGGATTTGTCAACATTGAATTTTGCCACTGTGTTGCCCATTCACCTTGCTTGGTTAGCTATCTATGAAGTTCATCAGTCCTCTGTAGTCGTGAATAATCTAAATAACTTTGTGTCTTCAAAATTTTGCTACCTCACTGCTCACCAAGCCTTCCTCCCACCCCTGATCATTAATAAGTATATTAAGCAACATGGAAACTTGAGACATGCCACTGTTTACCAGAAAATAAAAGGACTAAAATGCTCACTTTTTTGATATCCCAAGTGATGTCTTACCCTGCAGGCTGCTAAATCTGCCATTTTCTCTCTCATTAACAAATGGTTTCAGCCTCTCAGGCTTACCTGGCTTACCTCCATACAAGTGATTTTATCCTCTTTCACTTTTGGCTTATACTCCTCGGCATCTTTGAAGTCAAGATTTAAGACTTCATTGCATATTAGCTGTGTAATCCTGTGTTGAATTCACATGAAGTTTGCTTAAGTGCAGTATCTTGGGAAGTGAAATCTCTGTCTATTCCCTCTGTAACAGCTTTTGTATACAATATTTAATTACATGCCTTCTCCCATCCCACTCTAAAACTCAAATTTTCTTCTCCAATTTCTTGTGTATTTCAAAAATTCCTTTGATCCTGCATAGATTTGAGCGAATAATGCACAACAAATTTTTGCATACATTCTAGAGAGTAAGTTAAAACTTCGCTCCATAGGAGGTTGTTGATTTCCTTGTAGAGTAAGATTAAATACCATTATCTTTCTGTTGCAGCCTTCATATTCCCCTAATTTTCAGTAAATTCCCGTTTGTTAAACATTGCTATCCTCTCTGGGTCATATTCTCCTTTCACAGTGGTATAACTCCACTGACTTCAGTGAAGTTATCCAGGATTTACACCAGTGTAAATAAGAGCAGAATAATGCTCTGTAGAACCACAAGTTCAGATCCTAGCAGGGTTTGACTCAGTTCTTTCTGTTCTGTATGGACTTCAGTGACCCATGATGCTTTTAACTTGTACAGGAATTTGCTCACTTGTCCATAGCTGAAACTTTTGTCTATACTATGTTTAAACCAAATTGAGGAACAGAATTTAATTCATTGTAAAGAGGGTTTCTAACATAGTTTAACTTTTAAAACCTGATCTTTATTACCAGTATTAGGACTCTGTTTTAAAACATGGTATGAATATGAGTTTATTCTCTCCAGAGCAACTGGTTGAATTGTACTATAAACAAGTTAAAAATTCCATTTTTTCCACTGTATGTAGTGTATTGTGAGCTGATTGGTGGTGGTTCTCTTTCCTAGAAATGTCTTCCTTTTTGAAGTACTATATTTAGGTTCTTAAAATGTCTGGAATCTTTTTGGAAGAAAGGAGTTGGGTATTTGAAAGATGATGATTGCTTATGACGTGCATTAATCTTGTCTCACATTTATATTTTTGTGTACTAGCGTAATGTTTTAATCTTGTTTTCATCAGCACTGTTGACTTATTCCTGTTATGACTGATTTTCAGGCGAAATTGTATAGTTGTAAACTCTTTGCAACAGCTAATCAATCTACAAGTTGTCAGTACTCTGAGCTAAGGATTCAATGCTTCACATAACTTTTTGCAGGGAAATGTTTACTACTATACAGCATCAACAGGGAGTTTCTTTATATCAAGAAATGGGCAAATTCAATAGAATTCTCTTAAAAATTTCAAACTTTTCCACGAGTAGTCCCATTTATCTCAATGGCATTACTTGTAAGAGAAATGACCCACTACACGACTATGGGTTTGCAGGGTGTATCCTCTGGTTTACTTTTAAATGGTTTTACTTTTTTCTCCTCCTAGACCTGAATCATTTAAATTCAGTGGAAGTTTTGTAGTTGATTTCAACATGGCAAAGATTTCAACCCTAATTTCCTTGTAAATATTGAGTATTCTGATATTGAATATCAGATTGTGTGTGTTAGCTGTAGGTCTCTTCTGGGGTTGTTCTGCTTGTGCACCACCCCAAGGGATCTTTAGGAAACATTGTGCATCAAGGAGCCTGCTAGCTGCTCTGTCTTTTGGATAGGGAGAATTATAAAAATGCTGCTGGAACATTCTATCAGGAAGACCAAAGTGCAATAGTAGTTGAAGTTAGCAAGGGATGTGAAAGGAACAAGAAGGGTTTCTACAGGTATGTTACCAACAAGAGGAAGATTAGGAAAGTGTGGGACCCTTGCAGAATGGGGGGGCAACCTAGTGACAGAGGATGTGGAGAAAGCTGAGGTACTCAATGCCTTTTTTGCCTCTGTCTTCACAGACAAGGTCAGCTCCCAGACTACTGCATTGGACAGCACAGAATGGGGAGGAGGTGAACATCCTTCAGTGCTGAAGGAACAGGTTCAGGGCTATTTAGAAAGATTGGACATACACAAGTCCATGGAGTGGGATGCAATGCATCCGAGGGTGCTGCGGGAGTTGGCTGATGTGATTTCAGAGCCATTGGCTATTATCTTTGAAAGCTCTTGGCAATTGGGGGAGGTCCCTGAAATTTGGAAAAAGGCAAATATAGTGCCCATCTTCAAGAAAGGGAAGAAAGAGGATCCAGGGAACTACAGATCGGTCAGCCTCACCTCAATCCCTGGAAAAATCATGGAGCAGGTCCTCAAGGAATCCATTTTACGGCACTTGGAAGAGAGGAAGGTGATCAGGACCAGTTAACATGGATTCACCAAATGCAAGTCATGCTTGGCCATCCTTATTGCCTTCTGTGAAGAGCTGACTGGTTCTGTGGATGTGGGGAAAGCAGTGGAGATGATATACCTTGACTTCAGCAAAGCTTTTGATACAGTCTCCCACAGTATTCTCATCAGCAAGTTAAAGAAGTATGGGTTGGATGAATGGACTATAAAAGGGATAGAGAGCTGGCTGGATCATCAGGCTCAACAGGTAGTGATCAATGGCTTGATGTCTAGCTGGCAGCCCATCACAAGTAGAGTGCCCCAGGGGTTGATCCTGGGGCCAGTTTTGTTCAACATCTTCATTAATGATCTGGAAGATGGGTAGATTGCACCCTCAGCAAGTTTGCAGATGACACTAAGCTAGGAGGAGTGGTAGATACCCTGGAAAGTAGGAATAGGATACAGAAGGACCTAAAGAAATTGGAGGACTGGGCCAAAGAAATCTGATGAGGTTCAATAAGAATAAGTGCAGAGTCCTGCACTTAGGGCGCAAGAATCCCATGCACAACTACAGACTGGGGGCTGATGAGCTGGCAGCAGTTCTGCAGAAAAGGACCTGGAGGTTACATTGTGAAGGGGAACACTACAGTGTATGTATCTAAGTACCTTGGGATTCTTTGGGAGAGGTAGAAATTTATTCTGTTCCAGTTATGAGCTGGTGAGCTCTTCATGACATCAGCGAAGGTTATCAAAGACTCCAGTGTCATTCTTACAAGGATAACTGCTACCCCACAATGATCATGTTGACTTCAAAAATGAACTTTCTCAGCTACAAGCAGATACATCTTCACTGAGATCAATGAATAGTCAATGCCAGTTAATAACATATTCTGGGATGCAAAATGGTCTGTTCTGGACATGTAAGTCCACTGCTATCTAGCGCTACAACACTGGTGAAACCTATCCTTTATGGGTAAGCCCTGTAGAAGAGAGTGTGCCATAGAGGTTTCGAACCAACCTATAGAATTCTGTACCCGCAATAGAATTCTCTATTAAATTCTATAGGTCAGTTTAAAGATTATTTAGAAAGGTATCCTTCTCTATTAAATTCTTGAGGGTTGTAGAATAATTTCTAAATAACGATATTAATCTCCATAAAATGTCTATTAATTTTATCTCTTAAATGTCTTAAATTTTAATCTACTTTCTACTGAAATATTTTAGGTTCTTCCCTATAGGATTCCTTTTCTTCTTTTTTAGATTTTGTTTATATTTCATTCGTTCAGCTAATTAATAGCCACTCAATGGATCGAAACTTGTTCCCCAAGGACAGCTAGAGATGCTGAGAGGGCAGCCTGCTGAGTACTAAAAAGTTGCCTGTGACTGCCCTCCTGTTTTATATGGAGACGTAGGCCCCATTGACTAGTTGTCTGAATATGCACTCCTCCATCTTCAGCAGAGCAGTCTTCCTCATTGGCTGCTCATAGTATGATGTGTGGTCTTATTGAACAAAGTAAAAGTCATGAAGCCTGAGACCAATGAGGAAAGTAGTTTTGACTAGACTGTCCCATTCACACAACAGATTCCTAATCAACAAACATTCAAATTGCCCCTCCTAGGACATAAATTTAGACTCATTTAAAAATAAACAATACTTTGCCCAAACAAAGCCCAAGCAAAACTTTGCTGCTGCTTTAGTTTTGATAATTACTATACAATATGTCTTGAGATGCTCTTTAGAACTTCATTTATTTCTGGTGTTCCTGCAACCTCTGAGAATTAATCAAATGATCCTCTTCCCATTATCTACTCTTTATTTTAGGCAGAACCTGCTGACATCCTGATTTACATGCTCTTCAAAGGTTTAACCTATGTGGGTTAAAAACAAGAACTTCAGTCACTTTCTGCTTAACTAAAGGCCCAATCTGTCTTCCATTTAAGTCATTGATCGTTGTTTAGGGGCCACAAATGTCTATAACACTTTAATAGCTCCTTCGGTTTACATAATCAGA
Organism: Mesoclemmys tuberculata; assembly: GCA_007922155.1. Classification (NCBI taxonomy): domain Eukaryota; kingdom Metazoa; phylum Chordata; order Testudines; family Chelidae; genus Mesoclemmys; species Mesoclemmys tuberculata. The sequence continues at coordinate 50,151,221 of ML675601.1, forward strand.
AGCAAGTCTGTCAGTAGAATATTGCATTGTTTTGCTAATATTTTCTTTAGACATTTTTGGGTATAGTCTCATTTGAAATATTCTGTACATATATTGAAATCTCTCTTCCTTCCAATTCTCTGATTTTTTAAAAAATAAATGGTAGATGGCTTCTTCCAAAAAAACAAAAACAAAACTTTGTGCTTTTTGGACCTTTTGACTAAGAGCAGATAAGCTTAAAAATGTGTCCTGGGAAATGTTATCACAAATTACACTGAGAATTGAACAAATAGGTTTGGATAAAAAAAAAAAGAAAATTGAATCTAAATACTTAGATACCGTGAGCTATTTTCATATTCCAGCTTGAAACCAAGATATTGGATGCAGAGATCTTGCATGCAAACTGGTGTTGGAAGATTTGCATTCCAGTTTCCAGACCAAACAGTTCAGATAAAAGCATTATTCAAATAGAACTTTCTGAAGTAATCCAGTCACTAGTTACAATATCCAGAATGACCTGTATCAATTATACCTAATAATTGTATAGTGCTATGCAGGCTTTGATTAAGTAATCCTTACAACACTCAGGTGAGGTAGGTATGGAAGATAAATATTTTTTCCCCTATTTTACAGGTAGAGAAACAGACACAAAAAGTGACAGTGCTGTTGTAATCTGAAAAATGTCACTCTAAAATGGCATTGTGAGGCTCTCCTGGTATTTGTCTCAGTTATTTCCAGATAAAGATATGCACGTATACCTTTTCTGCAAATGGAACCAGATATCTGAGAGTTAAGTTGCTTTAAAAAAATAAAATAAAAAAAATCCACTTCTCAGGAATCATCATTGATGATAAAGTTTCTACAGGTCAAATAGTTTCCTTCTCCACATTTATGCAACTCCAACTGTTTCCGTGTTATGTTCTTTGAGACAGCTGTGGAACCCCATTATCTTCTATGAGGTTGTACAGGTGTCACTGATTGGAATTAAGTTAAGAATTCTGTTGACAATGCACAAAACGAAATAGAATCCCCATTGATCTCTCTTAACTGAATGGGCTCTGCAAAAGCTAGTGGAGTTCAAACTAGTATGAATATATTTAAGCCAATAAACTCTCTGATTCAGAGATCTGTTGAATAAGAAGCAACCATTTTTACAGTCATTTTTCCGAGTATAATCACACGTCAAGCAACTTGCTTTAGGTCGCTCATCAAAACCATGTCAGAGCCAGAATTAGAACTCAGAAATGTCTGTCTTCTTAGTACGCAGTGAATCTCTAATTAAAATTAGAATCTCTAATTCTTTTTTGCACTTCTATACTGCCTACAATCCAAACATTATGAAACATGAATACATTGATCCAAACATCAAGCTTATAATAATGTGTCCTACCATTACATTCCTGTTTATTTCTATAAGCAGCATACAGCTTGATACACATAAATTATTTATAGTGTTTTGCCTGCCTGTAGAATCAAAATTGATTCTATTTCAGATAACCTTTCTTTTTCCCTCCAAACTTATTTCTCATTTTTTCATTCTTCTGTGTTTCCTTTTTCTGGCTGGGAGGAAATGTCAAAATACTGCAAAAGAGGTTATTTGTGCAGCCTTTGTGATCTAACTTGAAGGAGGAAACACCTGAATTCTCATGAGAGACTATTCTTGTGAGCTTTCCAGTGCCATTACGCAGACTCAAAAGATCAGATGGTTAGTGTAATGCATTAGCAAATTTTGGAGTTTTTTTTCATTCTGAGCCACAGAACCTTTTGAGATCCACCTATATCTAGCTATAACATCTCTGGGTAGTAAAAATTGCAACGATGACAACCATAACATTTTTAAAGGGTTAGATTCATGTCCTTTCCAGTGTCCAAAAGTCACTGAATGTGTATTTAAAGATGTAGGTAGGTACAATACAAAAAGGTTTTTTAGTGCAAGAATGGATTTAAACTAAAACTAAGGTTGCCTGTTAGTAAACACATTTATGGGATTTGGGATATCTCAGTGCCTTGGTGTTTATACTGTACCAGATGAAACATGTAAAAGCTAGTTGTTATTAAAGCAGCCCCCAAAAGTAGCTAATGGATATTCTGGCCCTAGTCATGATAGTAGCTGCCACAGAGGCAGGACTGTTTCTCTGCCTGCGCTTTATCTCTGTTTGGCAGTTTTAAAAAGTGTTGTACAATGACTGCTCCTGGGACTTGCCCAAAGTTGAAAAACTTAAACTACATTTAGTCTGTTTATAAAAAGTCCTGGGGCCCCGCTCTAGATAGAAAAGGTCATGGAAACACATTTTTATGCCTTCAAAAATGTTATATTCTAGTTGAATGATGGGTTTTATTTAATTGAATTAGCATCCCCAGGGATTCTGTAGTTGCATAATAAGTAATTTATTATGGAAGTAAAAGTATTTTTCTAACTATGTCCCATGCAGCATTGGTTTGTCATCTCAAGGTGACCCATGTGGGATGAAGGCTTGCAAAACAGCCTGCCTGGAATAATGCTATTTTGGTTGAGTATGTCCATATCTTGCAGCATATACATAAAAACCGGTTAGAACAACAGACATGTTATCACCAGATGGAAGTAAAAGCCATCAGTCCAGCCTATCCCAACCTCAGCAATTAGTTCCGTTTTTATTTGAGACAACAAAAAAAGCCTCACAGTTGTCGTTATAAACAATCTCTTAGATGTAAAGTGGGACTGGTAAGCAGGAACCTGTAAATCCAGAAACACTCGTCTTCCTAGTGCTTCTCCCCCTCCACAGACAAACACCCCAACACCCAGACTAAAGGGGATTAAGACAGAATGTGGATCAGATTGACAAAACTATGAGGCACCAAACTAGGGTGACCAAACACTCCAAGTGAAATAAATAGGGTCCCTGTTGTGTTGTGGGGAAAACAAAAGGCCATTTTGGAAGGAGGTAGGAAGATGTGCACAGAATGAGTTTAGCAGTTGAGGTGGGTTGGAGGAGAGAAGGAAGAAAAGGGGGTTTTTGCTCCACCCTCTACGCAACCAAGCAACTTCCTTTCTTTGCTCACCTGTTATGCTGATTTTTTTTAATTCTCTCATTTCTTGTTTCCTTCCTTCCTTTTTCTTTTTTCCCTTCTTGTGTATTTCCTCCAGTGTGTGTTTAATGTTTTTAAAATTTTCATTTTTTGCCCCAAGACCAGTTTTTAAGCTCATTTTTCTGTTCACTTCAGAATAAGCAGGTTTTTTGGTTTTCTGTTTTTTCTCTGTCTTCAGCTTTATATTTCCTGTTCCTGCACATATGTGAAGGTGTTCATTCAGGATATTAAATCATTTTTTTAAAAAGAGCTCTCCCTTCACCTTACAATGAAATTATAACATTTTCCTACTTAATGTAGACTAATAGCAATAGCATTTATGTAATGATTTTTATATTCAAGGCATTTTATGCACATTCATCTATGCAAATTAATCTATGCCAAATTCTGCATAGCAGAAGACAGTGCCTGACACTCTGGTGTACTAGAAGAGTGCTGCACTGCTCAGGTAGTGATTTTGACAGCACGGCCAAAGGATGTGTTGATTCATCTTGTGACTTCTTGGAACATCCAGCCTGAGAGCTAGCAAATATATCCTTAACAAACTCCTGTGTGTGGTAGCTACATACTATCAACATTGACAGATGTGCTAACTGAGGAAGATAAATTAAGAACATACTTTTAGAATGTAAATTAAATCCATTGAGGGAGGCACTGTCTCGGCTGGGATTAGATCGTGGGAATTCTTGGCTCAACGGTCTATGCTCAGATCACTAGACATGCCACTCTCCAATACAAAAGCATAATTTGTATATATACAAACAAATCTCTTTTCAAAAGTTTCCACTTGAACTCATTGTTTTAATCCACTTTGTCATTATATCGAACATCTGCCAGTCTTCCTTGTAATATCATTTACTTTGAAATTATATTTTTATTTTTGATGTAAACAGTGTCTCATACATACTGATAAATAAATGGAAGAGCTGAAGATGTCCTTCGTATAGGTCCATGTATACTAAAAGCTCCGTGCCACGTCTCTGAACATCCAGAACTTCCACTGATTTTATTTGTTTTTTGCATGCGCATGAGAGTTAGTCATTTAATGGTCATGGCAAACAAAAAACAAACAAACAAAAAAACACAGTTAGAGCTACAGCTGGCTTGGAAACATAGGACTAGCCCCAAGGGGACTAAATAAGTTCTTCTAGTAATTGCAGTAGATAGAGAAGCTTTCATTGTACTCTCTTTCCTGTGTCTTTCCCATTGATATAGCGGTAGTGGTCGTAAGACTATTATGCAGCATTTAGCTGAACTGCAGCATTGTTCTGTGGTTAATTATTTAAGTAAAGTACTATAGCATCAACTAGAGAGCTCTCTAGACATGAGATCCAACAAGGCAGCAGACAATAGTAATTCCTCTCTGGTGCTAAACACACCAAGAGGTGCTTGCTGAGTGTGCACACTGCAGCCTTCTAATGTTTGCCTTGCTTCCAGAGCTAATAACCTTGTTTGTTGAAAGCCATGAAAATGAACTGTGAAGATGACAAAGTGGAAATAAGCTGGTTGTGACATCAGTGGACTCCATTTATAATGGACTTGAGTAGTGAAACAGCCAGATGTGTCCGAGAGAAAGGAGATTTCCTAGACAAGCTCTCCAGTATGTAATACATATTTCATTGTCTGTAAAATCGAAACTCTAGATTGAACAGGCTTTTTCTGGGCATTCACAGATAGTATTAATGGGACGAGATAGTTGGCATAAAGTTTATAGGTGAAATGGAACAAGAGGGAGTTTCATTTCCTTAGGGAATCCACCTAACAAAATTATAATGAAGTATTCTATAAAGTTAAATACTCAGAAGGATAACAGTTCTGCAATTTCCACTGGAAGCCTCCCAATCAATGCTGCCTCATTTGTCATTTCCAGTGGCCACAGAAAATATGAGAATTCTGTTCTGTTGAAGAGTAATTTTAGATGTAATATCACCTACTCACACATGTCCTTGTCTATAAAAAATAACGTAATTGGTTAAATCCTCAAATGGTTTAATTTTTAATAGCTCCAGTGAAACAAACGGAACTATGCCACATTACACAAGGTGAAAATCTAGCCCATTGTTAGATTTACAAAAAAAATGTCGTGACTGGATTAATATATTTTCTTTCAATTATATTCATGGCTGGGCCTCATGGCGATGCAACCCCACCGGCTGATTAGGCTGAGTAAATAGTAGCACTGTATGGTATAATGAAGAGAATCTAGATTTGGAAGAAGGCCTAGATTTTTTTTATTTCTGGAGTCCATGAATATTACTGTTAGTTGTCATGGTTGTTCATTCTGCTAGTGCCTCTTCCTAAATAATCCATGGAAAAATCAAGGAAAAGGCTACTCAGGCCCCATCTACACTTACCTTCTGGATTCGGCGGCAGTTGACGGGAGATACGCAAGTGACGTAAATCACTTACGTATCTCCCATTGACTTCGGTGTTTCTGCGCTGCGTACCATCCACACTGTGCTGCGCTGAAGGGATCAGACCGCTCAGTTGATCCAGAGACATCGACCTGACGGTGGTGAATTTTCTACCATCAGTGTAGACCCAGCCTCACACACCTCTCCATCCAATGGATAAGCTCTGAATTCATCAGATTGGAGAGGAAAGAACCTGCACTAGGGAATGGTAATGGTCCCAAGAAGGACTTTTCCCTGAGGAACATCATCTAGGGACCCACCTTTGGTCAGGGCCTGGAAATAATACTAATGATCTGTGTCCAAAAGGGACTTGACAATCTAATCAACAAAGATGATACAGTGTTGAATGGTCATGATTTTAAGTAGAGACGAATTGAACTGGAATTATCTGCTACCTGCCAGAGGAACCAGCTAGATTGATAGGGAAAATCTCACTCTCTCAGATATTTTTTTCATCTGTTTCTTTTTAAAACAAGTCCAAGATAGTAGCCTTATATATACAAATTGACTTCTAACATACCTTTCACAGACTTTTATTTGGATTATTTTGTGATTATAGAGTCAGTCACTAAACATGACCTGACTAATAACCTATGTGACACAGATACCTTGTTTTATATCACATTATTTTCTCTCTCTTTCTAAGGCTGGACGAGAAAAGTTAGAGCCAGATGATGCATTGATATATGAAGAAGATTTGGATGGTGGAGAATATAGTGAAGAGGAATTTGAAGAAACCACAAAATTAAAACTACTGCGTAGAATTGCCTCACTGGCTTCCAAACTGAAAGAGTTTATTGGAAACATTATAACCACCGCTGGAAAAGTTGTTGTTACAATTTTACTTGGTTCAACAGGTTGGTGCTTTTGAAAAGTTCCTCAAGAGTCCCTTAGATTACACATTGTACAAATGAGTTTTCAGCACCTTGGCACACGAGGGAGTAAGAATGGAAATTTTGAAGGAAAATTAATTGCTGCTGATTTTTATTTAAATTAGCTTTTTGGCAGGCGTGGAAATAAACTGATTTGCTTAATTTTATTATTATTTATTTATTCATTTATTTATTTTGGTACGTGTACTAAGTGGCCCAGACTTTGAATATATTAATTTTAAAGTTGTTGTTATGACCAAACTGTAAAAGGCTACATGCTCTAGGTAAGCAATGGAATGTGAATTAATAGACTAGGTGCTGGCTCCTTCTACTAACCCATATATCAAACAAACAAAACACTACTACTCTTTATTTACTGGTCTGTTACACATTCTGTAATAAAAATGTCAAACTTGATAATGTTCTTTATGAAATTACAAATTTGGTTGATAAAGGTAACTGTGATTACATAGTATACTTAGTGTTCTATTAGGCATTTGACTTAATCCAGCATGACATTCTGATTAAAAAATAGAACTATATAAAATTAATGTAATTCATATTCAATGCATTAAAATTGGTTAACTGATGGATCATAAAAAGTAATGGTAAATGAGGAAACATCATCATAGGGGGATGTTTCTAATGGGGTGATGCAGGAGTCTGTTCTCCCAGTGCTATTCAATGTCTTTATCAAAGATCTAGAATAAAATAATTTCTGGTGAAATTTGCAGCAGATTGGCATCTGCGCCAACATCAGTGAAATGGTAAACAGTGATGGGGACAGGTGAGTTATGCAGACCAATACCATGCATTTTAATGGAGCCAAATCTAGGAACATAGAATGTAGGTGACCCATAAAAGATGGGAGACTACATCCTGGATTTGAGTGACACTGAAAGGACTTTGGGGTCATGGTGGATAACCAACTGAACATGGGCTTCCAGTGTGATTCTGTAGCTAAGAAGGTGAATGCAATGCATGTGTATATATAAGCAAAGAATATCAAGTAGGAGTAAAGAAGTGATATTAGTGAAACCATTAGTGTAGTGCTGTGTCCAGTTCTGGTGTCTGCACTTCAAAAAGGATGCTGAAAAACTGGAGAGAGCTCAGAAAAGAGCTGTTAGAATGATTTGAGGTCTGGAAAAGATGTCTTATAGTGCAAGGTTTAAGAAGTTCAGGCTATTTAGTTTAGAGGGGGGGAAAAAGGTTAAAAAGTGAATTGATTGCAGTCTGAAAATACCTGCCAGGAGAAAAAAAAATTCTGAGTAGATCTTTCTTTAATCTAACAGAAAAAGGCATAATGAGATCCAGTGATGGCAAACTAAAGCTAGACATCTTCAAGCTAGAAAAAGGTGCGATTTTTAACAGCCAGGTTAATGAGCAATTGGAATAACTTACCTATGAATGTGGTAGATTATCCATCACTGAAGTATTTAAATCAAGACTAGATATCTATTTAAAAGAAAAAACGATGTTATAGGCTTCATGCAGATTTACTGGATGAGTTTCTATGGCCTGTGTTCTGTAGGAGATCCAACTACATGATCATAAAGGAACCCCTACTGGCCTTTAAATATATGAATTATGAAAATGGTACATATTCACTTGCCAATTATTTATTGGAAGAGAGACAATAACTTGCCTTAAATACAGCGTACAAGCATGTGATGATGCTAATATAACACAGACCAATTTACTTTTTGTGGAAGGTTCTTTTACCACAGATATATTAAATTAACCCTAGTATGTACAATACTGCGTATCCTATGCCTTAGCAGTGAAGGGCTGTAGTCATCCCTGGTTTATGCTAGCTTCTGCTAACATAACCTGGGATGAAAAAACAGGAAATGGGGAGTTTCATCAGCATAAACAGTTCACTACCCCACTCTGCTTGGGAGCTGAAAGGGAGACATCACCACCTGAAAAGTGGGTGCAGCTGGCCAGGAGGGCACAATGCACTGATTCCTCCATCCATCAGGTGGCTTCTGTCTGATGGTAGGGCTCCAAACACAGTGTAAAGCTGCATCCACCAAGGCATGGATCCTTCTGAGGCACAGCAGCCCACTGTGCTCCAGGGTAGGTACCCAGATTCGAATGAATGAGCCCCAGACATCCTGGGAAGTATCCACCTTATGGATATGATATAACCTGTCCTACAAGAAAACGGCTTCCATTCTACTATGCAATTGTCAAGATTTTTTAAGCAAAATGGGCCAGATTCCTCCCTAGTGATTCCCTTGACTTCAGTGGAGTTACTTTGGTCATGCCTTTGACCCATTGTATAGGATGCAAGTTGCTCCCTTAGGTCACTTCCTCCAGTTTTCTGCTGTCTTAGAAATGAGGATCTCCCCACCCTCACCCCCAAATCTCCCTCTTGTGGGCTACATTAGAAGTTTCATGAGATGTGTTCCACGTGTGAAGAGTGAGAATAGCAACTTCACAAATGAAATGTTGTTCTAAGTGTGCAAAAGAAAATCTACATGGGATACAACAGAGCCCTTGGTACGTATTAAGTATTGCAAGTATTTATGAGCTATAAATTGAATTACCTTTATCCATATTTGGCACTGACATAGACCACTTGTACCGGATATGCTATAGACGCCGTTTTATTTCCAGTGTACACATTAGTACCTCACTGACTGGGGGACACATTTCTAGTGATTAGAATTCAAGGATTCCATGGGAAACTTTCACAACATATTCATTAGTTACATCATTTTATTATCCCACAGGTTATCTTACAGAAATGTCATCAGCTTGAAATCTAATACATTTTTTTAAAATGTTAAAGTGCTTTTGGGTACAACACCTCCAGCTGTGTGTGTCTGCTAATTTGGGGCTTTCTGATCACAAATTCTTGTTTTTCTCTCCCCTTTTAATGTGGGAAAGATCTGCATACATTAGGGAAATTATTTGAAAATATTGAAATTAACTATATATAGGTGTGGCAGAATTTGATTTTATAACTATTTAATGACATTCGATGTTGAGATTAAAAAAGTTAACACTTTATAACCATTAAAACACAAAGTGTCAACATCACATGTCAAAATGTAGAGTAAATATTCTTAACTCAAACGCTAATAAGTTCTCAAGCAGCATTTTTCTTACTCTGCCTATCTGTACATTTCTATTAGTATTGAAGGACATGTTTTTTTCATCGGTATGAAATCAACATTTACAGATATATATCTATACATTTCCTTACGTACCTTCTAAGCCTAGCTACATACCAAGTGTTGTTTATATATAGAGTAAGCAAAATGAAAAATCAGAGAAATATGTTTTCTGGCATTGTTTAGTTAATAGCAATCAGCTGCTACTCTAATAATAAAAAATATCAAAATGTGAATGTGATTTTGAAATTGTTTTGATAAATCATATATCATGTTTTAGGATTAATTTTTTTTTTAATGCCAGCATTTTCTAAGTACTCTCAATATTTGTTTTTGCAGGTATGATGTTGCCATCTTTGACCTCAGCTGTGTATTTCTTTGTATTTTTGGGGCTGTGTACATGGTGGTCCTGTTGCCGAGTATTTGATCCGCTGATATTCAGCTGTCTGTGTGTATTAATGGCTATATTCAGTGCGGGGCACTTGATTGGACTTTATCTCTACCAGTTACAGTTCTTTCAGGAAGTTGTTCCACCAAAGGACTTCTATGCAAGGTAAGAGGCTTATATGCATGGTTTAATTGTAGATGAGTGGTGCACTTTTCTGATGATAGATGTTCCAATTGCTCTTCCACATTACAAATGATTTAATATAATTTTAGGAAAATATGTGTAATGCCAAAAAAGACCATGTTCAGCCTTTGAGAGTCAAAGCATAAAGTAGACTGGATTGGCCCTAGAGCCTTGTCTGTATGAGAGATTACAGCAATGTGCCTTTTTAGGCAGGAGTAATCCTCAGGTAGGAAAGAGGAGGGGTTATCTGGCTAAAAAGGTAAGAAGGCAGAGAAACCCTGAAGATATGATGACCCTAGTGTCTCAGTAAATGGCAATACATCACCCGGAACACACACACATTTGTGGCAGAGGAGACAAGAAGATATAAAATACATCATAACCATCTCTAGATTGATAGAGAATGTGTCTACGTTTTTGTCACTGTCAGTGCACTTACTTTAAACTCAGAGCTACTTTGACAACTTGCCAGGAGGTTGAGGATTATGCCTACTTTGCATAATATTGGGCAAATTGCATGCACGCTTTCTTGCCTTGTATCCTGTGATCATAGACCAGACACCAGTTTTATGTTCATACAGGCAGCCTGGCAGCTTGGAAGATGTAACATGCTAGTGTCTGAATTTTCCACACATTACCTCTGTAATAGATATTTATTTGATGTATGTTAAGCTACCTTCTAAAAATATAAGAAGAAATCTTTTTTTTAAAAAATCTAAAGGACATGAAGTCATGGAAGTATTTTATTGGTTAGTACTTGTTCTGTTGGATTATGACCTCAGATTGCATTTATGATAAATAATGCTTAGTGCCACTATATTTAATAGAATTAAATTAAATGTAGCCTTTTAATTTTCATGTCATCTGTAGTATGTTTCATGTTACTTTAAGCTATTTTAAATTGAAAATGAAAAGAGACTTGACATGCCAGAATTAATTATTTTTGTCTCAGAGCAGTTCATCAAAACAAGTGAAAAATAACATCAGTATAGTTGTTAGTTAGTTAGTTAACATTAAGTTAACATTAAGTACATTGGCATATTAAGTTCAGTTTTTGGCACTCATATTTTTGAACTTTCTATTTATTACACAGTTACGTTTTGTAATATTAGGATTGCTACTCTAGGAGAATGATCTAAGTACACATGTTGTGCAGGGACTATAAATCTTCACGTGTAGCTTTAGGCTTTTGTACCATCTAGAGGCCAATGTAGGCAATTGTATGAGTTCTCATAACCTAGAGGGAGAAAAAAGAGAGAAACAATTTTAAACCAGATTCTTAAGCAGCCTAAAAATCCTTTTTTGTAGATTTATAGATTCCAAGGTCAGAAGGGACCATGGGGATCATCTAATCTCGTCTGCTGTATGACACAGGGCACAGAGGTTCCCTTCTGCTTCTTTTTTGATATGTTGTGAGAAAGTAGCAAACCTCCTATTAACTATCTGTGTACTAGGATATGGCCCTGTAATTTTATTATTGTACACCTATAAATTCTTATGATGATAGAAAAAATTCTGTAATCCACCTTGTAGTATTCTCTAATCAACCTTGCTGCATAGTATTTTTACTTGAATCGCTAAAGCGCTTTTTTTAATTCATACATTTATAAAGACTTCTCTTCTTTTCACTTATTTCAAATCCACACATGGAAAAAGCTAAAAGTTTGTTGTTAATGTAGTTTAGATCTTAATTTTTGTATTACATTTCTTTGTAAATAGTGGAGTTATACTTTATCATAATAGAATTTCACTTAAAGAAAACTCCAGTGAGATGCCAAAAGACACAAGACCCCAAAAAGCTGAAAAATCCATATATTTTATTACATGATTTGGGGCATTTTTTGTTTAAATTTCTCTTTACATTTCTCATATCCTAAACGGATAACAAATTTAAAGTATCAAGTTTAATTAGCCACCTCTTAGTGAAAATTTTAGAATAAAAATAATATGCAGGAGTAAAACATCCTAGTAAAGATTCAAAGCAAGTTGACAGTATGGGCCAAAATTTGGCACTTGGGCTTTAGAAACTTAAGTGGTCTTATAAATATGTGATGCAACTTAAGGTGTTCTAATTACACAGACAATAATGTTTGGATATAAAATGTACCAGAAGACAAGTGAGCAGTAGATGCTCTATCTCTAAACAGTATCTGTACCTTTTTGTAATCATACTTCTTGATTTGGTGAATTGATACTGATGGGCTTTGTGGGAGAAATAATTTTAGGAGACAGCTGAAGAAAGAGTGGTGGCCATTGAAGGATGTACAAAGTACAGAGTGGGTTGTGCTTAGGCAGTGGATAGAGGAATAGAAGAAAATGAGAAAGAGATGGATCTGGGGTGGCATTGGAAAATATTTTAGCCTTTCCCATTCTCCAAGAATTTTAGTGTATTGCTATTTTATTAATAATATTCTCAGTTTGAGGCAGAATTCCCATTAGTACTAATAGCTGGCTCACACTCATAAATCCCAAGTACATTAAGATAAGAAAAATATTCTTAATATTCTTCCACCTGTTCTTTTATTCTCTCTGTATTTTGCTTGGTTTTTTTCCTATCCAAAATATATTATTTAATAGTTGCTTACAAGAGGAAGGAGTAATAATTCCCAGCTTTGTTAATTTATGCAAAAATCACATCACCTCCTTGTGCTAAAATCATTGCTAGGGAAATCAGTGCAGCAACGTGTCATTGCTAGGGAAATCAGTGCAGCAGTGCGTTATTGTTTGTGAGGATCTGCTTTGTCACACAGAGAAAGTGACCTTCACCCATTCACAGACTAGAAAGGATCCACGTGAAGCAGGCTTTTATTTCTTTGTCAAGTTTAAAGACTCAATTCCCAGGTTAGACTCCTCCTTTGTTTTGCTTTGTGCAGATGCAAGACATTCCTGGGTTCACAAGAAATGTACGAGTTGTTTCTGGTCAAAATAATGTGTGTCCGCTTTGGAGAGCAAAACACATCAGTTTGCCAGCATGTCACTTTATGTCAGACTAGATTAAGTTCAGCTACATCCGGACAAGTGGGGAAAGATCTGATGTTAACTATATTCATCTGCTAAAGTCCCCCCCTTTCCTCCCCCATGCTGTACCTTTAAGAAACCCGCACTTAAAAAGTCAGCACTAGCGATAAAAATAAAAAGAACGCTTGTACTAAATTAAAGCGGTTTAGTTGAGAAGAGACATAACCAAAAATAAAACAGAGTGATGTCCATTTGGTGAACTTGAATGTTTTGATCTGAATCCTTCTAGGAAGCTGCCGCAATAAATAAATCAAAACGAAAAAGGATATGGAAAAATATAGCGCTATACTGCTTTATCTAAGATAAATACATGGAGCTTCTTTAATGCAGTAATCATGCCACAAAGCCTGTTTGTTTGTGGCTTTGCTATATGCGGATGTAATTTTCATGCAACATTTCATAAAACACACAGTGTGCGCTAAATGGCTCAGCACATATTGAGGCCTGGAGACTGAACAGTGGGTGGTGCTGGTAGTGAGGAGGTATAACCAGGACACCCATTACATACCTTTGGCATTCTGCAGTGGCAGTGCTCCTGTGGAGCTGCATGTTCAATTTAAGATGTCCTTCCCTAGACCAAACTCTGGGGAATGGAGGGAGGAGGTACAAGCAATGCCTCTCTTCCCAGGGGAACAGTGGGCCTTGCAGGTGCAGGGGTGGGGGGGTGCAGTTTGTAAGACCTGTGCCAGAGAGAGGATGAATCAACCCTTTAGTTAGGACTTTAGTGCTGTAAATTTTCAAAACACTGAACAAATATGAATTGAGCTCTATGAGCTAGACCACACTGCTTCTGTTACCTCCTTTTTAAACAGATATTCTGCAAATTCTTAAATACAGATTCCTTCTAAATTCACTAACTGCCTTATCATTGGTAAATTGGTGATTTACTGAAAGGGAAAAACTGAACCAATCCAAAAGGATATCATTTTTTAAAATTCCTTCTGAAGATGTCATATTTCTGCCGTGTGTGTGTGTGTGTGTGTGTGTGTGTGTGTGTGTGTGTGTGTGTGTAAAAATAAAATAAATTTCTTTAAATTGACTAAGAAACAAAATGACAAAGATTAAAATGATCTTAGTAACTATATACAAAGTGTGGCATCCTGAAAAAAAATATGCAACAATACGTTGGCACTCGCACAAAGTGTTTCATGCAGTTTCTTCAGGTGTGGCTTATTTATGCAGTATCTACTATGTTGAGTAGCAGAGAACTTGCCAAGATGAAGAAATGGGATCTGTCCAATAACAAGGCTTATCCCAAGTCACTAAGCCCATTCCTTCACAAAATTGTCAGTAACATAGTATGTTCACCTAATGATTTATCCATTAGGTGTGTAACTAAGTAGCTAGTATACTTCTGTTCCAAGCAATGCCAGATTTAGTGTTGTTAACTTAAATTTTAAAAAGTGAATGAGTGTGTCTAGAGAATAAGTTTATCCTTATACATTAATGAAAATCTAAGAGGAAAAATGTAGATTTGTTGTCTTTATATTGTCTGTATGGAGATCACTAACTTCTGGCAATACTGAGGGCCTGATCCTGTGATGTGCCAATCACCTGAAAGGTAGAAGGCACCTCATGTCCAGTTGAAATGAATGGGAGTTGAGGGTGCCCAACACATTGCTGTATTAGAGCCTGAACATATCGGTCAAATCTGAGACCTTGTTCTAAACCTAAGGGAAATTGCCTTTTTGAGTACTATCTATTTATTTTTATGGGGGTTGGTTTTTTAAAGCAGATACCACAGTAAAATCTAAGCGCTGCATCAGATGTCTTGTCTAGGTCGTCTTCCACTCTGACCATGCACACTGGTAGAGTCAGAATAGCCAAATTATTTGCATATTTACAAAAGAGAGGTGGGTCCAACCCCAAGCCCTTTATTTGAACATCCCCAAGAGTTGGGATGTGGATTCAATATTACTCTGTATACAAAGGAAATAAAATGTGTATACAAGGTGAATAAAAAAAGTTTAGGAAAAACAGCACAATTGGTAAGCCGAATTAGTCATGGGCACAAATAACATTTCAGCAATATGTTAGAATATTCTTTCTCCCAAATTAATTCTCTAGATTTCTTTCCGTCTCCCTTCTTCTACCCCACCCCATCCCAGTAAGGCTTAGAAAAATGTGGAACGTTCATCTCAGACCGCAAACCCACTGGTGTCTGGGTCTGGGTCTAGGTCTGCCTTGGTGATCCAGTACTGATGACAAATATAGATAAGGCTATCCAATCAGAAAGAAAATCAGAAATCTGTTTGTATGTTCTATATGGATGGAATAGAATCTGAGCTCCTTGGGACAGAATGGTGTCTGAGTGCTCTCTGTGGTGGTTACATAGATCCTATGGATCCTTGCCCCTTACCCATCATCCTTTGCCAGTGAAAGCTCACTGAGCACCTGCAGAGCAGTATTTCAGACCACACAAGGGATGGAACCCCTGTCTCAAAACCTTCCTTTTCACAACACATCTGCACTAATTATTTTGCCTCTTTAACTTGATTTAAAGGAAGAATTATCCCTAAAAGAGCAACTGAATGTAGCAAATTGTCATTGATGCATGTTCATAATGAAACATACCAGAACTCAGGACACTAGTAATAATATTTAGAAATAATTCCTTCATAACCCCCTTAAAGTTTTACATCTCTTTCCTTACAGATGTGGCTGCTTCTGTTAGTGGCTTGGAAAGTCAAGTTCAAGCTCTTGTTGATAAAAGGCAATACTCATCCTTGCCATTATAGTAATCTCTTGCCTTAGTTTAGATAATAATGAGGTAGCCCAAGGTATGTGCTGTTCTGGTTAACACCTTTCTTTTGAGGTATTTTGTCCCAGGTTTTCATCCACTAAACAAGCAAGGGCATGATGAGCCTCACTCCATACAACAAACTCCCTACAATAGGAATCATTTCTTTACTGCTGGGTGGCACGAGGAATCACATATTTTCTAAATATTTTATGGACTGTCAGTACTCTCTGTGAACATCCTATCTCTACTGAAGACTGGCCAAACACAGGGCCCTTGTGTCTGTTATTGTGATATCCTACTTCGTAATATTTGGGCTGTGGTGGAACCCACCATGTACTAGGCACTTTCCAAATGTCCCAAACAGCTCAGTCTAAGATGACAAGCCACATTCAAAAGATTGTGGAGAGAGAAAAAATATAGGACCAGATTCTTAGACCTGTTCTAATTACATTACACCACAGATGCTGTACAAAGGTAGCAGAAATTGCTTCTATCTTGTCGGCTCAAGATTCCCCTGGAGTTTGGAATTCCTCAACATGTAGAGGTGGCATAGCTGAATTCTGTACCACCTCCCTGAAGCCTCCAGTGTGGAAGTCAGTGAGAAGTATGGCTGAAGTGCACTGTATTCCAACTACCCCTAGCGGGGGATGGCCCCAAATTAGTCAGCCCAGGTTTAGGGCAGAGCTGGAGCTGGAGAGAGAACCTGCTCCCGGACAGATGCTCTTACCCTGCTGTGCCAAGAGGATATTGGCTATAGCTGAGAATTTGGCCTCAGGTTTTTTGAACTCACTGTTACTTTTTCCCCACTGCTAGACAACTGAGACATTATTAGTTAACAGTTATTGCAATCTTCATGGTAGAAGTAGGTCTAAAGGAGGGATATGGAGGAGGGTGAAATAATGGCCTTATGGACTAATTCAGGAGGGTATTGCATATGTAAGTCTAGGAAGAAAGCCAGGAACAGCTGTGAAAGAGACCAACAGATACAGCTAAGGCTAGCACCGTTGTTGGAGCAGGGGTGGGGAATGCAACATGATAAGAAATGAGTGGAAAGCAGGGTGACCAAATGTCCCGATTTTATGGGGGCAGTCCTGATATTCGGGGCTTTGTCTTACATAAGCACCTATTAACCCTCATTCCCTGTCCTGATTTTTTCACATTTCCTGTGGAAGGGCAGGGAGGAACAGTATTGTGAAAGACCTCTAGAGTGACAGAAAAAGTTTGAACTTGATGCATTGCAGAACCACCATCTTCAGTTTATAAAATGTCAAATTGTAAAGACATATTTAAAGAAAAGGAAAGCCATCAGCAAATAATTATTTTTATACCACGCAGTCTTCTGTACAGAGCAGTAGTTCTTATTCAGACCGTAGATTACTGCATCATGAATTACTAATTATTTCTGTAAATTGTTATTCAGATATATATTTGCTTTATCTGTTTTAGCTATGCACAGGATACTAACCACAGAAAAATAGAGTAAAATTCAGAATGTCCTCTGGGGCTCTTGTTTTATGATGTCAAGATCCAAAACATTTTTTCTTTTGAATAATTAGGGTAATACTATCTAGATTAATTGTACTGATGACCAAAGTCTTTGTAGTAAAGCAAACCTTATGGAATAAGCTGTTGGTCCTGTGATCCATGTTTTATTCCTGGGCCTAATTTCTTATTTACTGGGCCAGTAGGGGCCAGGAATATTTTGAAGGATTGGAGTGCTTCATGTCTCTTTACATTGACCCATACTTCCAAGCTAGGAGTGGCATGGAGGGACTCTGAAGAAGTCTCATTTGGCCCCATAAAGTGAGGAAGATATCTATGACAGGATTTTTCAGAGAGGATTGGAAAGAAGAAGTCTCCCAGTGAAGATGGAGTTGGGAAGATGAAGACTGAGGACAAGTCACTGCTCTCAGAACTTTAAGGACAAATGCCGAAATACAATACGGTGCTCACTTTTAAAAAATAACTCCACCCTTTTAAAGTATATTTTTAAAAAACACCTTTCTTTTGGAACTGAAAAAAGAAAAACTGAAAAGCATTCTCACTTCAGGCCCCATACCAATAGTCATGTCTGTCTGTTCCCAGTATGTCAATAATCATAACACTTTGTTTTTCACATTATTATTGTTAATCCCTACATAGCCAGTAAAATTGCAGACAATTCTACTAAAATCTTCACAGCAGGTGCTACGTAACGAGGCTCCCTTGCCTCTCTGCTAAGTCCAAAATCTATGGAATAATTAGACATGTAAAAGGAATAGATGGATGATATTCTGTTAAATTGGCAAGGAGTTAAGTAACAAGAGGCAGAAAAACAGTGTTGTTTTTTTTAAAACCAGGACTAACAAGGAGATATCCAGATGAGGGAAAAAAGTTGGCTATTTGCTTAGCTACAGGGAAACCCTATATTTCTCCTAAGAGACCATGCAATAATGAGAGAGTTACAAAGAAGACACCACATCTCTATTGCTTAGAAATGCTTCAGAATGCCTCTCTGGTAAATCCTGAGAAATTGAGTTGTTCTGTTCAGGAATAGTGATTAAAATACATGTGCTGTGCTGTGCTGTGCTGTGCTGTCTGGCCAACTGCCCAAGACAAAAAGTAGAAAAATGCCACCCATGTTCAAAGGTACTTCTTAACTAAAAACTAACTGAACTGTGTATCTCGTAATGCAGAATGTGTGCATGGACCCAAATCGGTTCCTGGTGAGCTTTTGCCATTGGGCTTGGACTCAATCTTGTTCTTGCAGTCCTGTGAATCTAGTGACTTGGCCAGCTTGGTGTCTGCTGTGTGCTAGCCTTCCCAAAGTGGAGTTAGCCCTGTCTACATGAGTGCATACACTACAAAGGGTGGTGCACAGCGACTGTGGTCCACCTATGTTCCCTGAGTCAGGAGCTGTGCTGCTCAGAGCTACTTCTGGTCATGGATGGTGTGCGTCAGACCACTCCCAACACCAAGCTATCCTTTTAAGGTGCAATGAAACCACTAAACCTTATGGGATTTTGCCATTGACTTCAGTAGGTCCAGGATGTCAATAAATATTCTTAAATATAACAGCATTGCACACTCAAATGGGGTTTAAAAAGCTTTAAACTATTAATATCTTATTTCATTTAAAAGAATGACCTTGAATTGCTGCATGGGATTTTCGTGCCTTTAAGGAAAGTTAGGCATTCACTCCTGTAGCTTGTAGCAGTTCCACAGCATACCACATCCATCCCTCTGTCTTACCCCTCCACACACACCGCTCTCTGACCTCCACAGAGGTCAGTGGACTGTTGCGCCACAAGACGTTTGATCTCCCGCGCTTTCACAGAGATGAGGAGAACTGGCCCAGTAAGACCCCTCTGAGCAGGGATCTCCACTGGAAGATCTCGGCAAAAGTATGTTTAAAGATGCACCATTATAATTATGATCAATATTTTCAAACAGTCAAGTTCAGAACCTGACTCCATATTTAGGCACTTAAATAAGTGGCCTGATTTTCAGAGTTGTTGAGCATCTAGCAACTCTCATTGAAATGTTGGTTCCTAACTTTAGGCACCTTCATTTAAAAAATATAAGCCAGTATATATAATATGATTCTTTCAATAGCACAGTTAAGGATTTATGTATTTTGGCTTTTAAAACATTCTTTCATTTTTCTTAATCTATTTGACATTTCTCTATGCAGATCATTTACTTTTTGCCCTTCACTTATCATGAACAGTGAAGCTAAACTGGTTTGTTTCACTGTCTGGGTCAAATTTATGTGAGGTCAGCATTGGTCTCTGCCAACCGGAAGACACAAGATGGCTACAATCACCTCTTCCTGTGGGCCTGCAGCCAGCCAGTATAGCCACTATGATAGTATTGATATCACCAAAACAGCCCTGCCATCAGGGATGCTACAGAACCTCTGACCGAGATGAAAGCTGCCCTCATTTAGGACTAATCCCTTGGGATATGGCAAGTTACACTGAGGTGACTTGGACCCATTATTTATAATTCATTTCCCTCTGCATGGGTTCTCATCCTATTGTGTAATATTACAGGTGAATAATTCAATTAAGTAAAAATTGTGGACCATTACTATTCGTAGAAAGTTAAATAGTCACCCCAACTCTTTTTTAAAAATACCCTTAATTGTATGCCAAAAAAGTCCTTGATGGTGTGCCTTTTGAAAGTGAACTCCAAACCAAAAAATGTCAGAGCCAGAGGGCCTGACTGAATGCTAAACTTCCATGACCTTGCAGAGAATACCTCTTATTCCATAAACTGATGTCACACCATTCTTAGTGATGAGGTCATAGCTGAACTGATTGACAAGTAATACAAACACTAGCAGGCCACAGTGGAGTGTATACTAACATTGACTTCCACCTCACAATATAAACCAGCTATAGATGGGATTGAATGGACAGACACAGGCGTGAGAATAAAGGGTAATGAGGCAGAAGAGCTGTTGATATTGTCATGGTGGGGACTGTGGAAACCTAATGGTAGGTCTACTAGGTATCCTTGGTCTGAGTTTTTCAGATCCTTTGCCTATGCAGAATCACCTCTGACCATTTCAGGGATGTGCCAAAATGGGTTCCAATAAACTTCATATTTTTCAAGTTATTTTGTTTCTTCTCCCATGGGTATTTCCACAGAAGGGGACCATCGGGGTCTTAGTTATTACATCCAATCCAGATGTGGTCAAACACAATTTTATTGGCTAAAGAAGGGGCACATATGGTGAATGCAACTCAGGCTTTCACCACAAACAGAACCTTTTCAAGACTGAAAAATTTGGTTAACGTTTGTTGTTTTTCAGTTACTTTTCATGTGCCTTTAAACATTCTGATTTTGACAGATTCCCAAAGTTGAAGTATGAAAATATAGAGAGACTCTTGGCAGAGTTCCCAACCCAGCTGTAGCAAGAAAGTACTATAAACTTCACAAGATTGTTCTTGTGAGATTTCCAGCTTAATAACAGCAATCAGAGATTCATACAAAAGTTGGAATGATTATCCAAGAGGAATCCTCTGAGGTTCTTTCATACAACTAAAAGTTTAGTAATGATGCACTCCTTGAAGATCAGTTGTATTTTTGCTCCAACTACTAGCAAGTTAGTAATTTTCTGAGGAAGGAATGAGACCCTGCCTCAGCCAGTTGATCAGTGATAATCTCCTTTTGAATACCCCACTTACCCTCTCTGTTTGTCTTTGTATATAAGTCATGTGTGGTGTATCTCTATTAATTTGACCCAACAACCAGAGCTGCTCTTTCATGGTAGTTGCTGAACTATATGTGGTAAATTCAGTCCTGGAAGAAGCAGGCATAACTTTATTCATGTTTTTGGAGTTGCACCAGGGATGAATTGGGCTTTGTATCTTCCCCTTAACTTGAAACTGATATAAACAAACTGATGTGCTAAGACCTTTTGAAAACAACTGTCGTCTTCACATGGGAAACACCAGTTTCCAAGCTGTGTTTTGCTAAATGGTGAGTGAGTTTGCCAGTGGTGAGGGGTTGGCGGGAGGGGTTTGGCATATTTGGTTGTTTTTTGGCCTTCTGTACAGGTGGTTCTCATTAATACAAGAGGAAAAAGTCTTGGCTATCAGAATGATGCATAAGCTGTATCCAGAAACCAGGCTTAAATTGAAAACATAAAATCAGTGTCCATTGCATGACATGACATTGGCTAAATGCCACCTCCTTGCCTTCTTCTGCTGCCAAATTGGTACATGTTACCTGTACTGGTAGACATATTTTTGGGGTTTATTTTTAGACTTTTGGGACAAATTTTTAAAATTTTAATAAACTGTAATTAACTTTTGTGTGGAAATGTTAGATGTGCTTGAACAAATCAGGTATGTACACACTCACATCAGATATTTTCATGTTCACATGGCCACTAGGCACCTAATTCACCATGGACCTAATCCAGCTCCCAATGTAGTTAATGTGAAAAACTCCAATTCTTGCCAAGTGGAGTTGGATCAGGTTCTATGTGCATACACAAACACCTGATTTGCTCATTTGGGTTTGAGGATGTGGACCCATATGTTACACGTGAACATTGTATGCATGAAGATAACTTTGAAAATCTGTCCATTTAATTAATTAATTTTAAATTAATATAACACACAACTGCACAAATTTTGTTCAGGCAAAGATACCCTGATGCAGAACATATTAACACTTCTTATAGAGCTTGCCAATGAACAGTACATAGAACTGCCAGCTGGAACAAAATGCTGAGCAAACTAGGGAGATGTGGTCTAGATGAAAATACTTAAGGTGGGTGCAAAACTGGTTAAAAGATCATACTAAAAAAGTAGGTTTGCTGTCAAACTGGGGGAACATATCTAGTAGAGTGCCACAGGGGGTTTTCGTGGATGCACTACTATTCAATATTTGCTTCAATGACTTGAATAACAGAGTGGAGGGTGTCCTTATAAAATTTGCAAATGACACCAAAGTGGGAGGGGTTGCAAGCACTTTGGAGTACAAGATTAGAATTCAAATGACCTTGACTACTTGGAGAATTGGTCCGAAATCAACAAAATGAAATTTAATAAAGACAAGTTTAAAGTACTATACTCAAGAATAAGAAATCAAATGCAGAACTACAAAATGGGAAGTAATGAGCTAAGCAGTCATCTTCTTTGTATGACTGTTGTAGATGCAGAGCAACAACCACAGTAGAACTTCAGAGTTATGAACACCTTGGGAATGGAGGTTGTTTGTAACTCTGAAATGTTCGTAGCTCTGAACAAAACATTATGGGGGTTCTTTCAAAAGTTTACAACTGAATATTAATTTAACACAGCTTTGAAACACTACTGTGCAGAAGAAAAATGTTGCTTTCTTTTTATTTTTTTAGTTTAACACAGTACTGTACTGTATTTGTTTTTTTCTTTTTTTCCGCTCTGGCTGCCTGATTGTGTACTTCTGGTTCCAAATGAGGTGTGTAGTTGACTGGTCAGTTCGTGACTCTAGTGTTCATAACTCTGAGGTTCTACAGTATAATTTTACATTCAGATGGTTTAGCTAGATAATTGCATCAGGAGTAGCAGCGTATCATTGTGATGCCTCCTTCATATTTGTGAATCGGGCATTGAATTGTTATATCTTCTATGGTCTGTTCTGGGTGACCACACTCGCACATTGGAGACTCTTTAATTTTCCATTTGTGTATTAAGTATCTGCATCTGTCATGATTTGTGTGGATGCTGTTTAGGGTTGCCCATGGGCTTCGTGGGAGATCAAAGCCAGGGATCTTCTTTGTCAGGTCTTTCTCAAAATGTTTGTTTGTGACTTCCTGTGAACTCCATTCAGATTTCCAAGCTTCATTACAGTTGAAGTTGCACTGGTGAAGATTAAGCGTGTGGGTCCAAAAGGGCTTACCAGACTTCAAGCAGTGGTGAGGGACATTGCTGAGGTCCTGGTGGATGGGGAGATGTTTGTTTTCCACTATCGCTGGAATTCCCAAAGGGTTGTGGCATTGTGGTGAATGGATGAGGAAACAATGTGACATCACTGGCAGCCCAGGTGTTCAGGTTGACTTGACGGTTCCAGTGATACACCACATTGAAGTGTTCAGTTGGACATCAACAAATAATTCAGTGAGGCTACTCCTGGTCCATATTGATGCATAGTACTTAGCTACGGAGTACACAAGGGCCATCGCTGCTGTCCATAATACTGATGCTGATGCTCCCCAACTTGTGCTTGCCACTTTCTGGGCAGGTTGACCCTTGTCTTCATCTTGGTGGTTACCTTCTTCAAATGGTTGTGGAAGATTACTGTGTGATCCAGCTTCACTCCAAGGTAGATTTGGGTGGGATCATGTCACACAGTGTTGCTGCAAAAGGTCACTTTCAGGGTAATATTTAGCATTCCTATTATCAAACTGGTCCTGCATGGTGTTTAGGTCTCCTGTCCCCATTGAAGGTAGACTATATGTCACGAAGGTGGCTGTTTGCATTGCCAGGACAAAGTCATCCGCATATGCAAATTTGCGTGACTTCATTAGCAGCTTGTCACTCACGTAGACATTGAAGAGCATTGACACAAGTATTGAGTCTTGTGGCAGACAGTTTTTGAAGAATCGTGGTGAACTGACTTTTCGCCCAACTGGACACAGAGAGCTAGGTACTGCAGAAAAGGATCTGGGGCGTATCATTCTGAGTCTGTTAACAGGAGTGTTATAAGTAAGAAACAGAGCTAATTGTCCTGCTCTGCTCCGCACTGTTGAGGCTGAATTGGAGTATTTTGTCCTGTTCTGGGCACCACGCTTTATAAAATATGTGGACAAATTGGAGGGAATTCAGAGGAGAGCAACAAAAATGATAGTTTGGAATGAGAAGAAGCTAAACAAACCTGGACATTTTTAGTCTTGAGAAAGACTGATAACAGTCTTCAAATATGTTAAGGGCTGTTATAAAGAGGACTGTGATCAGTTGTTTTCCAGGTCCACTGAAGGTAGGACAAAAAGTAATCAACTTCCTGCAGCAAGGGAGATTTAGATTAGATATTAGTGAAAAGTTTCTATCTCTAAGAATAGTTAAGTACTGGAATAGGCTTCCCTGGGAGATTGTCTTTGCAGGTTTTTAAGAACAGTTAGACAAACAGGTGTCAGGAATGGCCTCAGTGCAGGGGATTGGAGTAGAGGTCTTTTCCAGCCCAACATTTCTATGATTCTGTCTGGGAGAGGGAGAATCCTGAAAATGATACCAACATCATGTAATTAATAGAGATAAATAGTTAATCATCGCTTTTAATATTCCTGGGTCCAAATGTGTGATATTAGTCTTCAAAGTACATGATAAATCTGGAAAATCAGCCAGCTTGTGAATAGTTTAAATGTAGCATTAATACACAAGATTAAAATTTAAGTGGAAAGAATGGCCCTAATCCTTCGTGATGGACTGATTTTAACAGGAATTAAAGGCATTCACCTTTTCACAGGCCTGGGCCTTCAGTTTGGTATCAAAAGCTAATTGCCCTTTGTTTTATATATGAAGTTTTTATAATATTTTGAAAAGGGTATGGTTCAATTTGATGGTAAGGTTTGTGAATTTTGCCTCTGCCCATTCACTCCTCCTACGTGTTCTCCCATCCATGAGTTCAGGAGTTGGTGTTAACCACTGGTGACAGAAGATACTATATATATTGTGACCTGGAAGACATCACCAAATGAATGCACAGCTGTATGCCATGATTCCTGAACAATGGCCCGTTACCCTGTGTAGAAAACACACACCTTTGTATAAAACCACATAGTCCTTTCACCTTCTGATCTCCAAACCTTTATTCGGAAGACACACTTGTCCTTAGTTTTCCCTAGCAGCTATTTGCCAACATTCCTTTTCATGTTCTGGCGCCCAGCCATGATGATGGTATTTAGCACTTATGTAGCTCTTTATATTTTCAAATCACTGTACAAACATTAATTCATGAATCGTCCCAACGTTCTTATGAGGTAGTGTGACGAGGCAGAGTCCTGCCCCAGTCTCAACACAGCAGATGCACAGTCCTTGTCTGTACTGGAGAAGTGTGATTTTAAACATCAGTCCAAATAAACTAGAGAAAAACCCTAATATTACTGTGGTTTAACCCTTGCTTATATCAGTTTAGCTTATCGGTGTTGACTACCTATTTTACACATTACAGGTTTGCAGTTGTGTGATTAGATGAACTGGTATACTTTACTAGACTCAGACTCAGACTCATAGGTCAGAAGGGACCAATATGATCATCTAGTCTGACCTCCCGCACAAGGCAGGCCACAAAACCCTACCCATACACATTTATAACAACCCCGAACCCATGACTGAGTTATTGAAATCCTCAAAAGTGAGATTTGAAGACCTCAAGCTGCAGGGAATCCACCAGCAAGCGACTCATGCCCCATGCTGCAGAGGAAGGCGAAAAACGTCCATGGCCCCTGCCAATCCGCCCCGGAGGAAAATTCCTTCCCGACCCCAAATATGGCGATCAGCTAAACCCTGAGCATGTGGGCAAGACTCACCAGCCAGCACCCAAAAAGGAATTCTCTGCAGTAACTCAGTTCCCATCCCATCCAGCATTCCCACAGACCATTGAGCAGACTTATCTGCGGATAATCCAAAATCAATTGCTCAAATTAAACTATCCCATCATAACATCCCCTCCATATACTTATCAAGCTTAGTCTTAAAGCCAGATAAGTCATTTGCCCCCACTACTTCCCTCGGAAGGCTATTCCAGAACTTCACTCCCCTAATGGTTAGAAACCTTCGTCTAATTTCTAGTCTAAATTTCCTAATATCCAATTTGTACCCATTCGTCTTCGTGCCTATAATAGTACTAAACTTAAATAATTCCTCTCCCTCCCTAACGTTAATCCCCCTGATATATTTATATAGAGCAAGCATATCCCCCCGGAGCATATCCCCCCTAGTACGACAAGGCCTTTGTGTCCATAATCCCTGCATCCACAGTCACTTTCTTGGTGTTTTCTTTTATTCTTAATTTAAGATCAACGAACATAAAGCTTAAGTGTTCTCCTGAGGTGACTTTTTAGGGTTTTCCGGCAAGTTCTTAGTCACTCTTTTTGCCTCAACTCACAACCTTTCATCCATCTGAGTAGAATCTAATGAAATCCTCTTGGTCTGGCTCCCTCTTGAGTCACAAGAATAGACTTGCATCTCCATACACAGTTCTAAAACCTCTCACAGCTAGGTTGA
Organism: Mesoclemmys tuberculata; assembly: GCA_007922155.1. Lineage (NCBI taxonomy): Eukaryota > Metazoa > Chordata > Testudines > Chelidae > Mesoclemmys > Mesoclemmys tuberculata. Next base: position 50,177,709 of record ML675601.1, read on the forward strand.
CAAATATATAGAGCCCTGCCTGGATACACAAATGTGGATCCACATCTGATCTGCATCCACCCCGATCAGCTTACCTGGTACCACCATGTGCAGTGTAATGATCTGCACCGGCACACACCCGCAAGCTCTGGGGCCCCCAATCAGCTGTTTGGAGGCCATCCCAACTACAGCTTTCCCTGCTGATCAGCTGTTCAGGAGCCAGCCCTTCCAGGCATCTGATCAGCTGCCAGAAGGGGAGTCTGGTAGAACATCTGATTGGCAGCTCACAGGGGAGCCCCAGGGAACAGCTGATTGGTGGCCAGCCCCCACCCCTATCTCAAAGGTGGGGAAGCAGCCTCAAAGGCTGAGCTGCAGACAGCTGCTTCCCTGCCTTTGAGATCTGCATCCAATCCACCATCTGCAAAAAATATGATCGGTGGATATCCACATCTGCAGATATAAAGCAGATATCCTCAGATTTGCAGGGCTCTGTAAGTATAATAATCTCTGTTTTACAGGTAGGAAACTAACACAGGAAAATTAAATCACTTGCCCAAGACCCACACTGTCTCTCAAAGCTTGGATTAGAGTTCTTGGCTCAAGCTGCTGTACTTAGTTCAGTAGATCATGCTGCAAGCTTTCCACACCTGAAGTCTGAAATCAATATGTGCCATACTTTGTCAAGTCAAATACTACTCTTGTCAAAACTTAATTTATCTTTTGCTCTGCAATAAAATGCTTAACAGTACCTCTCCATGGACTAGTAAAAAGTTATTGTCCTAACAGACAGTCACATGCTTAATTATTATGCCTGAATCACTAATGTTTTATTCAGATAACTCTGGTCTACTAAATGCTTATGTCCACCAAAATAATTTTTGCACATGTTTCCTTTGCCACATGATTTCTGTTGAAGACACTGACATAAAATACATTTGGTGGGCTAGCCACACAAGTAAGTCTCTAATTCCACTAGCAGCTGTGCTGAAGGCGACAGGAGGTTTAGAGCAACCAAGTAACTCAGGTTAAAGAAAAATCAGCTCCATCTGCCCTTCTGTAGTATTCACCACTCTATATGTGTGAAGCTGCTGAAGTGGAATTGTTGGCTGCTATCCCTTCATTCGCTCGGCCAACTCATTTAAAAAAGCTAGTAACCTCAGTTACTCATTGGCACAGCAAGACAACATTAAACCATGCTTCCTGCTGAGTTTAGAGGTATCCAAAATCACTATCTGGCAAGGAGAATCCTTTTTGTACACTCTGCATTGTTTCTGAACATTCCCTCAGTTTTTTCCCCTCTATCCTTTCCACACTGTTCCTAGAAACCTGGACCTATTTGCTCGTTGCTTTTGCTCATCTGTGTATAAAAAATAAAAACTTGTTGCTGTATTTTCTTGATACTAATGCTATATCCTTCCCTTAGATGATGCTATTTAACCTGAATTGTTTCTCCTTTCCTCTTCTGGTCTTTCTTACTAAACCTGTGTATGAGGGAGTGGGTGAGAATGGCAACCCTACGTAACCAGCACATTTCCTCCCTTCTGACTGTTGACATTTCTTTTTAATGTTTCCCATCCTGGAGATTTGGCACCAAGCATCAGTGCTGATGTAATCACTTCCCATTTATTACAGAAACCTCTTCCATGTGCCTCAGCAAAGCAATGTGGCATCTGACCCAATAATGAGAGCAGGAAATGGGTTCAGTGGTTTTGCTTGTCTTCTTCCTTTTGGTCCCCTTTATTTTTCTTCTGCAGCTACATCATTTTGGGCTGTGATCATCAAGTGGTGTCAGACTTGGTCAGTATTTGGATGAGAGACTTCTAAAGAGATCCTAGGGTTCCTCAGCTAAGGGAGTTGGTGATTAAGTAATTGGCAAGAACTCCCTGAGTTTCTACTGAGCCAATGCTGATAAGCTGTACTGTGCAGTTGGGTGTGTTGTGTTTTAGATGAGACAAAACCAAGGTCTTGCTCAGTTACGATCATTAGAGTTCACATAGCACTTTTGGAAGAATAGCAATGTTAATCCTGATACATAGACTGAATTTCAGCTGATATTCAATGACAGTTTGTGACCATTGCACATGTATCCAGGTCGTTGTTTTAGAGCCATTGTGGGGAAGGAATTGAGAAATAACCCTGCTGCCTCCCACGCATTGGAAAGAGGCCCTGCCGCTTGGTCTCTCCAACGCAGGCACATTTGTCTTGACTTCTCAGGTCTTTTGGAAGATAGAGGGGAGGCATGTGTGTTCCTTCTCCCTTTCCATAACCACTGAGAAATAATTGCTGCCCCAGAACTCCCCTAAAATCAGCTGTAATAGTACGCTCCTACCTCTTTGTGTAGGATCTTGTCTCCTGCTCGTTTTCCTGCTGGCTTCTCTCCAGGGTGCCCTATCTTTTCCTGAACCAAGTCCTGTGCGCTTGTGCGCTCCCTCACCGTCTTGTGAAGACTACGTGGCTCCAGGCTTCTGGTCTCTCACTACCTTCTCTCTCCTCCTAAAGGAGTAGCAGCTCAAAGGCTGCTCTTCACTGCCCCCATCCTATTGGGAACACAGTTTCAGGTAATTATCAAGTTTTCTTCTTAACACAGTCACTCTTAGAGGCCACTAGGGGCTGGATTAAAAAATTTGGGGCACTATGGAAGTTGGGGGCTCTCCATCTTCCTTAAACTAGACAGAGAAGAGAAGAGGCCCAGCTGCGTAGGGCTCCAAACCTACCTGTGCATGTGCCGTGGGCCCCCAACCAGAGTGGCACTATAACCCCCTGTGCCAGGTCGCAATGTCACTCACTGAAATTTGGTCTGCCCCAGGAGTGAGTGGACTGCTCAGGGACTAAATGAGGTTCCCATCTCTGAGTATTAGAAAAAATGGCCACTGCTCCCCTCCTGCACAGCCTAACCCTCCTTTTCCCCTCTTAGGCATCCCCCCGCCCCCACCTCTTTCCCTCTCAGGCATCCACCCTCAACCACCAACCTGACCCCCCAACCTACGAATCCCTACACCACCTCCTCTACCATCCCTTCCCAGAAGCCCCTGCTGTCCCCACCCTGCTCTCCTCCGTATCCCTTCCTGCTGGTGAATCTCAGGTCCTCCCTGCTTTTCTGAGCCAAGAGGAGCAGGATCCTCAGCCACCGTGATAGCACATTGAGGGCCCTGCAGCGCTCCCAGAGGCCACGTGACCTGAGTGCCATCATAGAAACTGTTGCTTGGTGACCTTATAGATGTGCTCAGGACCTGACAAAGAGCCCTGTGGAACCTGAAAGTGTGTCCCTTCCACCAGTAGAAATCGGTCCTCCGATAAAAGAGACACTTACCTTGTCTCTCTGATCTCCAGGGCCCAGCACTGCTACAACAGCATGGTAAATTACAAGTAACTGGCCCATTGCAACTGGCAATGCAGAAGAAAAAATGTCCAGGTCAATTAAAAAAAAATCTGCAAGTGGCAACCCTAGGCTCAAACCTGGTGTGGTCCCTATGCATGTGCATAGTGTGTACATTTGTTAATCCAGGCCTGCCCTGGGGGCAACAGCTTGTACACCTTTGATATAATTCATTGATTCGCTGGAAAACAAGCATTATATTAAAGTCCATCAGAGCATTCAGGCTATAACAAAGGTGCAGTATGGATGACAAAACAAAATGTAAACCTGTGGAAATGCACTGATTTGGCAGATAGACATAGATCATAAATCTCCTTCACGCCATGCTTCAGAAAATAGCTTCCATCTTAGCTCCAAAGGGCTTTGATTGTATCCAGATCATTAGTAAAACCACTGGGATATTATTCCTTCTAAAGTAAAGACACTTGTGTTTCTGCCACTGTGGAGAGTAACTCCAAAGCCCTAATGATGTATGAAACCAGCTGTAACGTGCATCTTTATATCCATGCTTAAGTCTCCAGAAGACGCTGCTTTATTTCACATATATTAAGTATTTGAATGTCTGAGGTCCAGTTGTTTTTAATGGATGTCCAAAGCCTAACAGCTTCCAGTCACACAGCCTGAGAAAAAATTCCATTATTAAGTTGCTTTTAAAAAAATAAATATTATTTGTTAGGTTATATAACATCCTGTTTTAAAGTTGTTAATACACTTGAGAGCAAAGTGAATTTTTATAGCTGCCAATAAGTTTTTATTTTAAATTAAGAGCCATGTTGCAGTTAAATAGAGTTTTTGCTACTTTTATACAATGCTCAATTCTCAGGGTGTAACCTTTTCTTCTCTGCATTTATCCCTCGATTAATGGCTCATAATTTTGCTCTTTACTTACATTACATGGATAACATTTGCCCACAAGGTTTAAATTCTGTATTTTTTCATGAGGTTTCACATGCAACAGCTCTGCATTTGAGATTAGTTTTCCTTTAAAGGAAAAGCCACTGGCTAAAAGAACAGGGTGGAGATCCACTGGTGCTGGTTTTGTCATTGCCAGAAAAGCTTTGATCCAATTGGAGCTATGGAAACCGGTCTTGGTAGAAAAAAGTACACAGACATCTGCTAAAGAGCTATAGAAACATGATGGCATTAAAACAAGTTACAATGATCTGCTTAACCATCAAGCCTCACATTCAGTGTGTGTATTGTAGTGTTGTGATAGCAACACTGTGGTTATAGCTGAAGGAGGGCACTTTCGTTCTAAATTAGATATTTAAAAAAAAAATCTCCTTGAGCAAAAATTGTTCATTATTCTTCTCAACACAAACAATGAATTGTTGTTGTTGTGAGTATAGCAAAAATTCCATTAAGCCAAGCTTGAATTATCTAAGTTATAAATAAAAGGAATTTTTTCACATTATAAATTGGTTACAACAGATGTTTTGAACATTTCTGTATCACTCAAAACCAGTCTAATTTAAAAGCTTCAACCCTGCCATTGATTAGGACCAGTTTCTGCAAGCCCTCCTCTGTACATTGGATTCCCGTTGAGTTATGTGAAGAGGAGACTTGCAGAATCAAGTCCTTGGTGGAGATAAGAGCTTATGAAATTTTTAAAGAAATTTGCATTGGCAAAAGAAATGTTAATTTTTCCACTTGTAAAAGCCGACTTGATCATCTTGACCCTAATGCTTCCGGACCTTCAACATACTCTGGCCACCTTTTTCTCCTTTTTAGACCCCGTCCTTTGATGTTTCTTTTAAGATGTAGGGTCAGTTGAAATTTAGTGTATTTTGGAGGTTTGTGCCCTAAAGTGTTCTGTATCCTACAGTGTACATACAATTTGTAATAAACCTCTGGAGGTAGAAAAGACCTGGAGGGGTTGTCAGACCTGCTGGGTTCTTTCCAAGAGTATGTGTTTGCTTCAGCATGTAGTGTGAGACTCAAGTGATATATGTTTGTGCGTGTATTTATCTGGATAACAGAATTCAGAACACATTTTAAAGATCTGATTTTACAAACCGTTACTCATGTGAGTAGCCTTTATTCTTTCCTGTTAGTTTATCCGAAATCAGTGGGACTGCTTGTGTGAGTAAAGGCTAGTGACCTTGCTGAGGAAAAGGATACATAATAATGGTATTTGTTGTTTGCTATACAATTACTTTACTTCCCAGTGCATTTTTATTCCAGCTAATTTCAGATTTGACAAAGCACACATTCCTCACTGAAGGCTCAACTGAATTCAAGTCTTCAGTTTAAAAAAGAGGGCACCTTTTTGAAGGATTCAAGGAAGAAAAGCACCTGAACAATTTTTGTAAAGCATGAAAACATTTTTTTTTTTCATATTCAGCTGACTTAAAAACAGCCAGTACAAATTTTACCAACATTTTTAAAATGAAATCTCCTGATTTAGATCAAATTGCATTTGTAATAGGCACCTAATTTTAATATTGTTGTGTGATTGTTAACTTTTGTATTAGCAATAATAGGAATATTTTAACATAAAGTAAGGTCTAAAGATGAGAGAGAAATTTAATTTTAAAAAACTCTTTGTGTGATAAATGGAAAGGGTTTTGATGGAAAAATGCCTTTGCAAAACATTTTAAAATGTATTGAAGAAAGCCACAATTTGAGTTTTTCATTTTCATTTTACACTGTGGTGCTGCGTTGATCATACTTTGGAACATATGTCACCGGATAACAGTGCCAATTATATGAGAAAGAAAGGAAAAAGACGTAATCCTTGCAGGGAAATCCCTATGTCCATGCATACCCACTGAACAGCCAATTGCAGAGATGGGCCCATAATTTCCACATACTCTTAGTTATAATGGCATAACTGTTCACTAAATTAATGGGTGTTTCAGCCACATAACAGAGCAGGGGGATAATGTCCCACAGTGTACAGAATATTTGAAAAGTATTTAATATACTATATTTAATATACTATATATATAAGAATAGTATTTAATAGTGTGTATATTATTTTAATGCACTGTAGCAATTGGAAACAAAGAGTGCTAGCACCATGTGAAAGCATTTTGCATTATTGTCTTTAAAATTAGACAGCATTGTTACTCATGTTACACTGATACAAAAATCCCTCTGTAGAGAGGGCTTCTGCTCCCTTTACAAATATTATTTCTTTCCCTATAAACAAGTGTACAAATGGTAAAAACAACGAGAGTCCTGTAGCACCTTAAAGATTAACACATTTCTATGGGCATAAGCTTTCGTGGGCTGCAGCCCGCTTCGTCAGATGCATGAATGCAGACTAATTTGCTGTATACAGACCAACACGACAGCTCCTCTGGAACTGTACAAATGGTGATGCTTATCATTTCCCCAGCTCAAAAAGATAACACAATCCCATTTGTTCTGGGAATTTATGCTTCCTTTTGCTTTTACATCCTACGGAAGCAGTGGCTTCTGGCTTCTGCCGGATGAGGTAACACTGCATGCAATAGTTGTGCAGATTTTTGGGAGTGGGGGTTGGTAAGAATTGGCTGGTTTGTTTTACTCTCTGTTTTTTTTTGGTCCTGTCAGCTTGGGGGGGAAAAAACAAATAGCTGAGACTTTCCAGTCATTAGTTTTAAGTTATGTTAAGAGAACTGTTTAGATCCTTTTAATTCTTTCTGCGTTTACCAAAATAAAACCTCTAGTATTTCAATAGCTGTTAGGAAGTAAGTTTTTGTCCTCTCTGAATGAGGTAGAGCACTAAAAGATTATGTTATTTGTTAACATATATGTAAACATGTTATTTTTGTGAGGTGGCGTGTCTCAACTGAATGATCTGTGGCAGGTGTTCAAAGAGAATTTTGACAATAGTGGAAACAGGTTTAATTTTTATAAATCTGCCAGTAAATACAATTAGAGTGGGATAAAAACTGCCATTTCTCAAACACCAGAAATAAAACAGTGTGCAGAGCTTATGAATATTTGTGATTAGGCCATTGAGAGGCTCACTCAAATTAGCCTGCCTGAGAATCAGTTGCACTCTAAGTCCCTTCAGAGGAAGCATAATCAATAGTACGTGATAAGAGACGTTTTCCAGCCATTATGAATCACTTGATGTCCTCTTGGATCGAAAGGACTGAATGAATTTTTTATGTGTAATTACCTGAATAAAGTGTGGTTTGCCCATTGCTGTACATTGGTGTGTGCTTGTGAGAAAAGCTGTTATGTGTTTTACTTCCATTTAGAGATTCAGGAGCTAAAGCCCTATGACCTTGTTAATTATTCGCTTGGAGGTTTTCTGCAGGAAACTTGTGGCTTTCAGTTGTCTTAATTACTTAATGACTGTTCCTAACGCTTTAATGCAAGGTGGTTGTTTCTGGCATTAAGTGGTCAAAAATAGCCTTTTTATATCATGTTGTTCCCTAACCTTAAACATCAGAAATAGGAGTCAGATTAACTCAGAACTTCTTTAATGAATTCACATACTCTGTTATTTCCAAAATGTAAAAATCTGACATTAGAAGTACTGTGCATTGTAGTAGAAGTACATTGTAACTACGTTTTCTTTAAAAATATTGGTTAATTAAAAAAAATTTAAAATAAGGATTTTTTCCCCCTTGTAATATATGAAAACGTTGTAATGACTGGTCTGGAGACACAATATTGTAACAATAATGCAGTCATCTCTTTGATAATGATAAGCAGTGGCTTTTGTATCGAATATGTTTTATTTATGACGTGGAAGGTATTAAGGGCAGCCAGTGTCCTTTTGTTGTCCTTATGTTGTGTTGTAAGGAAATTGGATTGATGCTATTTCTTTTGTGTGTGTGGATTATCCGAAATAAATATAAAATCATTGCTGATAAAGTTTGCAGGTGACATAAAGTTTAATGGAGTGGTAAATAAAGATGTGATTAGTGGGCTGCATTAGTAAGAGCATTGCCAGCAGATAGAGGGGAATTCCCCTGTGTTCGGCATTGGTGAGGCCACATATAGAGTGTTGTATCCAGTTTTGGGCCCCCCACTACAGAAAGGATGTGGACAAATTGGAGAGAGTCCAGCGGACGGCAGCAAAGATGATTAGAGGGCTGGAGCACATGACTTATGAGGAGAGGCTAAATTTAGTCTGCAGAAGAGAAAATGAGGGGGGATTTGATAGCAGCTTTTACCAAACTGAAAGCAGGTTCCAGGGATGATGGAGCTAGTCTGTTCTCAGTGGTAGCAGATGACAGAACTAGGAGCAATGGTCTCAAGTTGCAGCGGGAGAGGTCTAGGTTGGATATTAGGAAAAACCTTTTCACGAGTAGGGTGGTAAAGCACTGTAATGGGTTATCTAGGGAGGTGGTGGAATCTTCATCCTTTAGAAGTTTTTAAGGTATGTTTTTGCAAAACTCTAGCTGGGATGATTTAGTTGGCATTGGTCCAGCTTTGAGCAGGGGGTTGGACTAGATGACCTCCTGAGGTCCCTTCCAACCCTAATCTTCTATGATTCTATTATTCTTCTGTGAAAAGAAGTCACCTACACAGTGGCTTGGCAGAATTTAATTTTTATTTTTTGATAATTGCAATGGATAATATTGATGTTTATTTTTAAGCTTTTTAAAAAAGATTTTTATCAATTTAAATTTTCACAGTTGGTGGAAAAATATGAGGGGTCAGACAATAACTATTTAAATTAGTAGATGTTGAGATTCAAAAAGTTAAATCTTTATAACTTTAAACATAAATTGTCAACATCACATATCAAAATGTACAAAGTAACTATCCTTAAATCAAAGTCTAATAATTTCTAAAAAAGCATTTTTCTTACTTTGCCTATCTGTAAATTTCAGTTATTGTCAATGGAAATGTTTTTTTTATCGGTTTGTATGTGTATGGTGAAATCAACACTTATGAACATTTACTGATAAAAATCTAATTCTTCCAAGTCTACATACACACCATGATCAGAATTGCTTGGTAAACTGGAAGCAAATAAACAATATATGTTTTGATACACCAAAATCCAAGGTCATATATCTAGGAACAATCTAGGCAATACTTACAAGATAGGGGACGGTATCTTGGAAAACAGGACCCCTGAAAAAACTTGGTCATCATAGTAGACAACCAAATGAACATAATCTTGTATTGTGATGGTGTGTGGAAAAGGCTACTGTAATCCCTGGATGTAGAAATGGGAATGTTGAATAGGAGTTGGGAGCTGGAATTTCCTCTGCATATGGCATTGCTGAGACCAGTACTGGAATACAGTTCTGGTGTCCATATTTGAAAAAAAGGTTATTGAAAAGTTGAAGTGTTCAGAGAAGAGCTGCAAAAATAATTCAAGGTCTAGAAAATGCTACTTCAATGAGACTCAAGGTGTTCTATCTATTTAGTTTATGAAAGAGAAGATTAAGCACTGACTTGATCTCATATGTAATTACATATACAAGGAAATGTTATCCTGTAGTATCAGACTCTTTAATCTAACCAAGAACAGTATAACAAGACCCAGTGACTGGAAGTTGCAGCTAGGCAAATACAATCTGGAAACTAAGTGCAAATTTTTAACAGCCAAGGTAATTAGAAGAGCCAACCAAGTGATGTGATAGATTTTCCTTCACTTGGGATCTATAAATGAACACTAGATGTCTTTCTAAAATACATGCTTTAATTCAACTGCAATTTATGGCTTGATGCAAGAATTACTTGGTTTACACAGTGAGTCAGATTAGATGATCATAACTGCCCTTCTGGCTTTAAAACTGCTGGAGCAAGTCCTAGTTCCATTGAAGGCAATGGATAAACTGCTAATAACATCAACATGACTAGAATCTGGACCTATGAATTTGTTTATGAAATGAAAAATGTTCCAGTTCATGATGACTGTATGTAGTATACATTGCATTTTCTGATCACCTAATTAATTTGTTCAGCAGTCTTGTAGATAATGTATGTTTAATTTCCATTTAGGTTTGCTTAAGTATTAATCAGTGAATACTTAAAACTGTAACATAGCGCTGATTCTAATAACATCTTAAAGTTCCAGTAAAACTACTGTAAATTGGATGTACTAGCTGGGAGCTGAGTGCAGTGTGACACTTCAACAACTCCATAATTCAGAATATCATGAGAAAGCAAGTTTTTCCTGTTTTTCAATTAAAAGCAACATTTCCACTCTAAGTCAATGTGATTTTAATGCTAAATTACTATTAAATATTTATCATAGTCACAGCTTGCAAATTTGCCAGAATGAGTCCTGGAAGTTCAGAGTACATCCACCAAATGGATTATTCACAGATTTAGTAGGCAGATTTTGCTGGGAAAATGGGCTTGAAAAGCAGCAATGGGACAGCCACCTGTGATCTTTGTTTTAAGAGTTATTTTTAAGTGAGCTGTTTCCTAATGTTTCTCTTCAGAGTAATAAAGTTCCTTTTGGCCTTCATAATTTAAAACACTTCTTGGACCATTGCCTGTCTGTGAATTCAGTGATTTCTGTAAAATATGTTTTTGGAATACTAAATTTTACTTGGAAAAACTCAACTTCTGCCTCTATGCAAAAATGGAAGGCTCACTGTGTCGTACCTGGAAAATCATTTCTTTAGCAAGGAGCTAAATATGATTTTTTTTAAGCAAAAAGTTTTCAGTAATAGATGATTTCTGCAGATCTTTTTTCAGTGTCCAGAAAGATAACATGCTTGTAAAGGTTTGCATTTTATTTCCTCTTTTTCCTTTGCTAATGGAATATGGTATGAGTATATTGGAAAATACATCTACTAAGGTCAGAACCACGCTCAAAATATAGCTGATCCTCAGTTGGGCTAATTTTGTAACATTGTTCTGATGTGAAAATATTTAGATGGTATTTCATATATCAACCCTCCTTCGACTTCATTTTGTATTGTGGAAGTCATCCCATAATCCTTGCTATGTATTTAAAAGCTTTGAATCACTAAAAGATTTTAGGGTCTGATCTTGAGTGGTGCTGTGCACCCACAATTCATGCTGAAGTTAATGGCCAGGCACAAATGCTGCATGAGAGGTAATTTGTGGCACGATACAAATCCCATTGAATGAATGGAAATATTCCCATTTGACTTCAGCATGCTTTGGATTAGGCATGTAATAAATATTGTGTTGAGCACCTTCATATGGGAAGAATGATGAAACATTGAGGTGATTTCAGAGAAGATAAACAAAAATGATGGATCTAGAGAGACCAAGTTATGAGAAGGTTAAAAGAGCTAAATAGGTATTGCTTGGCTATGTGACAAGTGGGGCACACTGTAATGATCTATAAATATTTGATTGGAATAAACAGCTAAAAGGGGGTTATATTAATTAGTGTGATACAAAATGGGAATAACTAGGATTGATGGGATGAAAATAAAGCAACGAACATTTAGGCTGAATATCAAGAATATCTTCGGAACAGTAAAAACCATGTAGAATGTGCAGTAGTCTTCCAAGGGAGGCAACAGAAGACCCAAATCTAGCAATTTTAAAATTACTGTAGATTGTACAAAGCAGTAGAATATATATTGTATGAATCATTTCTACACTGGCAGAGAGAGAAAGCAGATCACCTACAGTAATAGATCTTTTCTTTCCCTGATTTCTGTAGACTAAAGACTTCCATTGACTTCAGTGGGAGTTGGATTGTGCCCTGAAACGATGATACAGTTGTGAAACAGAGTTGGTGTGATTCAATACTGTACTTACAAAGAAAAAATTAAAATGGTAGAGAGAAGAATATAGTACAAAATAAAAGAGAGAGGTAGACTGGTGGGAGCTGGATGTATCTGAGGGGAAGAGATACGAGTACATTGAGAGATAGGGAAGAAGGCAACAGAGGATGTTCCACTATGATTAGTGCCCTACCAAATTCATGGCCATGAAAAACACGTCATGGATCGTGAAATCAGCCCTCCCCCATGAAATCTAGCTATTGGAGGGAATGGAGACAGGCAGGGCTGGTGGGACCCCAGCCAGAGGCGCCAACCATGCACCACGCTCCAGCTGCTGGTCCCTGCCAGGTTAGGGAAGGACAGAACTTCCTCTTCCCCTGCACAGCCACTCTCGGGGAGATCAGAGCCACCTCCAGGTACCTCCCTCCTGCCTGCAGAAGGTCCGTGGCTGTGAGGGTGGCAACCCCACAACATCCTTACACCAGCTTTGTGACTTGCCATGAGCCCCTTTTTGGTCATGACCCCCACAATTACAACACCATGAAATATCAGGTGTAAACATCTAAAAGCATGAAATTGACTAATTTTAAAAAACCCCTAGCCATGAAATGGACTGTGAATTTGGTAGGGCCCTAACTATGATAGTAGAAATATTAACATAACACAGTTTAACATATGTTGCAGTTATATAGACTTTAGCCATAACACCAGGTCTAAATGTGCTTGAACTCTGAGGAAGTTTGAATCTGGACCACATCCAAACCTGGTTGCTCAAGTTCCTTTCTCGTCACAGCATTTTATTTTGTATGTCGAGTTCTCTTTTACTTTTCCAAGCAGTGGATCCATCCAAAGGTTGTTAGATGTCTTCAAGTTTATAGCCTCTGGCTCACATTGATGATCAGAATGAGAAATGACTGCTAAGGAAATTGTTTAATAGAATGTGTTAGAACACTAGACTTAAGACAGTTCTGACTTGTGACTGATTCTGTTACACTGATATTGCTAATCCCTAGTGAAATAAAAGGTATGAACTCTCCCCTTTTTAATTCTCTTCCTTTCGTAACATCAAAAAGGCACACCAGGCAGTACATTTCTGTAGAATTACTGTATTTGTTGGTTGGTTGGTTGAAGTCACTCTGTAGTATTGGGTTTCAGAAAGTAAGGCACGCAATTACAAAGTCACTATGCATGCCTAACTGCCTAATTAGAAATTAAAAAATGCAGTGTACATAGATGAATAGAGATCACATCTTAAGTCTTCCAACCAGATTGTAGCTCTGGCATCTTTAGTTAATCAGGAAATTGTTCTACCAAACATAGCCCTTCTTAAATGGATCTCTTCTATTCCAAACCTATTCCACTTGGAATATGAAAATGTTCAAAAAACATATTACGGTGGGAAGAGTTTATGATAGAACAAAACTCTGATGAAAGAAGAAAAACTGTTCATACTAAATAGTGACAAATAATGGTGAAGATTTTAATAACACTGCTTAAGAACTCTGCAAAAGTATTTTAAACTCTAGCGACAAGATTAATTATGGATTTTTCACCAGTTTTGGTGTAAAATTTCTAGCATCTTGCTTTATATTTTAATTGTGGAAAATACAGCAGTTTTCATGTTTAAAATATTTTTTCAACCTGTAAATAGCCATTCTTACCTGCCAGACATTTTTGTGAGGCCCAGGCCAAAGCAAAATAATAATTTAAAAATCCTTCTGTGGGATGCCTCATGCTTTCTTTGTGGAAAACTTCACCTATGTTATTTTTCACAAGTAATTTTTCTTGTGTCCCTCTCTCATGTGTTTCTTGAGTGGTATTTTTCCCCATCTACAACAGTTTTGAATTCAACAGGACTACTCATTTGTGTAAAATTACCCATATAGATAAGTGATTGGGAAATTTGGGCCAAGGTTTTTTGGATAGTGCATTAAAACTCTTAGCTGTTACAAGTTCTAAAGCCTCAGTACATATTACTGAGGATAGTTACTCTCCAACCGTGTCTTGGGCAAAGTGACTGTAAGGATGAAGTGAGACAAATTACTAATTTGCTATGAATCATAGTTTACTAAATGTTAAAGGTTGGATGTAAGGGTGTGGCAGAGTGCTACCATGATGTAACACATGGATTTGCCATGAAATTTTTTTTTGCCTTTTCTTCAGGCTCTGTGCCTACAAGGTTCAGCTCCCCCGCAGTTTTTTCATTGATGAGAGAGATGCAAAGACATATCCTTATTTTCCAGCTTGATATTTAAATACCGCCCCTGATGTTGTGAAATGAAAATGTTGACTTTGACCTGCATTTCAGTTGAGACACTTTAAGCAAATAAAACTTTAATCTGAGAAAACTGCATTAAAGTCAATGTTGCACAAGTAGAAAAAAATTGAACAAAATTTCAAAGTATAATCTGTTAGCTGCACTTTTGAAAACATTTTAAAATTCAATATTTACTCTCTAAACTTTTCTCTTATTCTTTCTGAACAGGTTATTTGGTGTCAGTTCAGTAATTCAAACAAACTGCTCAAGTACCTGGAAGATCATAGCAAACCAAGACCTGCTCTGGTACCACCATGCCAATCCCATCTTACTGCTAATGATGTACTACACTCTGGCAACACTTATTCGCCTTTGGCTACAAGAGCCCATTGTAAGGGTAATCTATTTTTCTTTTCCTCCCTTTATGAAGAGAATGAAACCATGAGAGTAGAATTTTGCTAATGCTAACTAATGACTGTAAGATTCTTAGACTATTACTGACATTTGCAAATGGTAGAATAAAATTATGTCAGCCAGATGTGTACAAGCTGCTGTCTTAAATATATTCTTCCTGAGAAGTCCCTCCAGTTCTTACATGGGTAGTCCTCTTCAAGTCAAAGGGACTACTTATTTGATTAAGGGCTGAATGATAGAAGCCTTAAAACTTACTTATGACTTGTGGCAGTCAGTGTGAATATTGTCTACAGTAGGCAGGGTTTTATTTTCTCGTAGTGTGAAGCACCATAAAGTTGAAGCAAAATGAGCAAGTAAATGCAGGAGTTGTTGGTGAGCAAACTTTCTCTGTGTTTCCTGGTCTTTACATAGCCTTGAAAAGTGCACCATGCCAACGTCAATAAAGAATGAAAACTTAAAAGCAGCCTCAGGGACTTGTTGCCCAGAAACCAAAATATCAGTTACAAGCTGGTGTAGGATACTGTAAGGTGTACATACTTTTGCTTAATCTTGTGATTTTTATCACGAGTCTCACAGTATTTGATACTTTTCCTAAAGCCCCAGATCCAGAATTCATGTGATTATGTGAAAATCTCAGCTTCCATTCTGTAAAAAAGTAAAGTTTTTCGATCTTATGGTTGTGGAGAAAAGAGTGGAAGTATGACCACACAAGGACACCCTGAAAGAGTCAGAAACCAAAAGGCAAATCAAATTAGCCCAAATTTCATTATTTTTTAAAATGGCATGATTTGTGGAGGCCTGAGCCATGATTTTGGAAGATAGATTTGGCAATGCTGCATAGAATAGTACAGGTACATAGCACCAAAGCTGTGAAGAATCTACATTTCTTCCTTATGGAGTATGAAATGTCTTTATTAATTTATTACCTCATTTACCTTGTCTCTCTCTATGAAGAGCCAGACATTTTTAGGAGGACAGAAAACTGGTGGAGATTTTTTTTAAAGTTAACTTTTATAAAGGGAGAATATTAAAATAAGAAACATTGTAAGATAAATGCTCTCCTTGTACTTGCTTCTTTTTTGATGCAGAAGATACACACCTGTCTATAAGATATGTTCTGGTTTATAAATCTTAGCAGCTTTATAGACTATTTCACTATAGACAAATTGTGCCATGATTGTGCCATGGATCAGGGATTGATTTTTCTTTTTACTTTTTTTTGCCTTGCAAGATTTTAGATCAAATTCTGTTCTCCAGAATTCCACCATAATTCCATTGCAGTCAGTAGAGTTACTCTGGATTTATGCTGGTTTGATAGAGACCTGAGTGTGACCTTTATCTTTTATTGTAGCTGCCTGTGTCTTCTGCTTTTACAGTCTGAAACGATGTCAAAGCAGCATAGTGGTGAGAATCTCATCGTTAAGCTACAATACCTCCTCTGCATTATTAACTAGGTTCTGAAGTCAAAGATGATAAATTTGCTAAATGGGTCAATCTGAGAGCAGATGCTATTTTAGTCATCTCATAACGCCGCTACAGGATAATGCTCAACGAATTATGTCCACATTTGAGTCCTGAGTTTTCTGGGTGAGATTAATTTCTGTGCTCAAAAAGAGGATTTTAAATGGTACATGATTGTACTACTTCTACACCTCAGTCCTTGCTCGGATAAATTCCCATTAAAATCATTTGGAATTTTGCTTTAGTAAGGACCTCATGTTTGGGCCCTTCAGTCCTGCAAAAATCTAATAAACTGGCCCTTCTTGCTTTATTATTTTATCTGTGGTGACTTCAGGGGAGTTACATCAGGAATCATTTTGTCACCAGTATTTAAAACATTAATCTGGCACCTGATTCTTTGCTTGCTCAGATTGGTGTAAATCAGGTATAACCTGTGAAAGAGAACCGGGCCCCTAGAATTTGCATTGCTGTTTGAGTTAGTTTAACGGGGAAGGTGGGGGTTGGGAGAACATGGTTAGCACTCCTCTAAAACTCTCCTGACTGGTGGCCATAGAGCTGTGCGCTCAACCATCAAAATTGCTTGTGTAATGGGAGAATTGAAAGTGTTGGACAAGGCAAAGGCAGCCTAGAATTATGAGACTGTCTACTAGATAATGCTCTGCTTCACCTCTTTTTCCTCCTCCTCGAAATAGATTAAAGAAGGCACCATTTCTCACCCTCACCGGCTACCACCTGAAGTTTGAATAACTATTCTTTGTTACTAAAATCATTGTCTCCAAACTGCATACTCTTCATGTTTGTCTGGTCAAATCAATGCCAACTAAATGTTGCTGGTAAATGTTTTGCTCTGGGGGTCACTTTTATATGAAAACTTTCAATATATGAAAGTGAGATGGTGAATTTAAACTTCAAAATTAGTTTTATTTTACGTTTGTTAAAATTTGGTTTGGAATATCCTCTAGATTCCAAATACGAATATACACATAAATGTGAAAGGTGCTGCTTTTGAGAAGTAAAAATAAATTAACAACTACTGTTTATTTAGGCTGAACTTTTAAAAAATAGGAACTTAATGTTAGGTTTGTACAGTAGGATTTTCAAATCCCCCTAGATTATTTGGGCACCCTAATCCCATATGCATCTTTGTAAATCTTAGTTCTGTATTCTGGATTAGACTCCAAAATAAGTGGGCTGATTTGTAAAAGGCTGAGAACCCCACGGCTCCCACTGAAGCCTAACTTTAGAGTCTGTTTTGAAAATATTGGCCTTAGGAGGAAGACAAAAATAAAACTTTGTGCTACGCTGTTCCTGTGAGTCAGCAGATGGGGCTCAATTAAACTGACAAACACTCTGTTTGCTTGAGAGACAGTGGACATTGCACTGACAGACACTAGACATTGTTTCTGATGCTGTCCCATAAAAGAGGGAGTAAATCAGAAGATAATGTAATTCAGGCTTCATTTGAAACAAAGAAATAAGTGTCCACTACTTGGAAAGAATAGAATGGGCAGGAAAAAAAATCATGTTTCACCCTCTGTAACTAGCCTATTGAAAGTGGAAAAAAAAACTATGAAAGATTACTTAACTAGACCAAAATCTGTTCTAATTATTTGCTAAATAGGGATTGGTTTTCTGAATTGGGGGCCGTACAGCAGTATAAATAACATCACAATTTAGCTTAATACCTATATGCAATCAGCTCGCTAAACTGCCAGGTATTTAGCAGGTGCTGATAGAAATTACATAGCGATGAAGTATATTTTAAGGTAACTATAAAGTTAGCGCATCAGCAATGCAGAATCAGATTCTAATGCTTTCTGTTTCTTGCTAGCCTCAAATGTTTATTAGTAGACTGCTTTTCCCTACTGGAAATCCATTTTAGAGCATGCACACATGATGCTAAAAACACTTAATTTTGCTATTCATGTTGAGATTAAAACCTAATCATTGAGAGGTAGGTGATGAGAAGAAACGTCCCATTGGGCATGTTATTCCATAATTGTCCATTGTGTGGCTTCTCAGAAAGAGGATGCTGGACTAGATGTTCTGATTACTTCACAGTACTCAGCCGTTTTTCTGTGTTGCCATATATCAGGAGCAAGACTGTAGTCTTTGAATACATATGGCATATTCCCAGAAAATATTTTTTATTTCGTTTCATTTACTTCTTGGTATAGCAACACAATGCTGTCCCTACAATCAAATAGACAAGCAGCAGATATCTGTGAATTGTAATTTCAAGTAAATCTGGCTTTTAAAAGATTATATATCTGTATAATAGTTGATGGTTTGGTTTATACTGTAAAGTAAGATGTGGAAGTCTGGTTACATATTGTATCCTGTAGGAATCAGGAAACATCTTGATGGGTTTAGCAATTATAGAATAGCTCTGTCATTGTTTTCTGAAAATGTCATACTAATAAAATGCATTCATCGTAGTACATTAAACACTAGAAGATATTTTAAGGCATATGATTTATAGGAAGAACATCATCTAAGCACCATAGTATTACTTTTAGAAAATCATTATTTAGGAATTATAACCATCCCTGTCATTCCCATTGTTTAGGAGATGGATGATGAGGAGAAATCTGGTAGCAGGGAAGAAGACAAAGAAATTGACTGCAACCCACCCCCAATGACTGCAGAAAGGAGGCGAAGTTTGTGGTATGCAAGCCACTACACAACTGATGAGAGAAAAGTAAGACCGGTGGGAAGGGTTCCCTCTGTCAAAAATGGTTCAAAAATGCAGTTCATTTTATTGTCGTAACTTTGTAAAGTAAAGTATTACTATTTTGGCACATGGTGTAAATTCCACGTAAAAATTTGTGTGTGATTATGTAATTGGCACAACAACACGACTTTGAGGTGGGAGCAGGAATGTTGTTATTTTGTAAAGCTTAGTAGAAGAAAAACAAGGGCCACTGCAAGGAAGTGAGAGCAGAGTGTTTCCTATGTTTCCAGCTTCCAAAACAAAAAGATCCAGGATTAGTCTGTCCTGTGGTGAGTGGTTCTCTGGACAGGAGTGCAGGGTGGGTTGTCAGATAGCCGGATACCTGATATAAAGGCTGATCTACCTTGTGACAGCTGGGTAGGGTCCCTAATTGGTGAGACAGCGCTGCCTTCACTCTCCGGCAACACTGCCCAGCCTGCTTCTGACATGTTCCTGTTTCTTCCCTGTAGGCCTCATGCCAGGGTGGGGAACATAGCTGGTGTAGGGGCCAACTCCACCAGCTTCACACCAACAGAGTTCCCTTCTCCCTGCCCACGGGGGGGATTCTCATATGGCCAGCTGCACCCAGATTTTGTCTCTGGAAGTATCAGGGTGAGCCTTAAATTAACATAGCCCCAAGTGGGTACTGTGATGGAAGTAACAACAGTAATAATAATAAAAAGAGGCTTACAGCTCTGAGAGAACTGAACACGGAACTATAACAAACAAATTGCTAGAGTCCCATGTCCAAAAATTGCAGTGGTCATTTTAGTACTCCTATTTTGCTCAGCTGCTATTATAAAAAAAACCAGTGGAAGACATACATTGCAAGTATCTCCAACTTCATGTTCTATGAACTGGAATGGTGATAACACCAAGCAACAAAAGGCAATTAAAAGATGTGATATTATATATAGTATCACAACTTTCATACAATTTGTATTCCAAAATGCTTTGCAGAGTTGCAGTGGTGTGCATTTACAAAGTGAAATGATTATAGCAGCAGGAAAGAGCATTTAAATAACAAATGAAGTGGAGAGATACAGGAGTTCTGTTCCAGACTGCAGGAGCTGCAGAGAAGAAGACTCTTAAGTTGTCCGTGATGAGATGATGAGGGAGAGATGAAACGTGTTTGATGAGTGGAAGGAATAAAGAGGAAGAACAGAAGACACAAGGTCCATGCAGTTTGGAACCAGATCCTGAAATGAAATTGATCTGGTGGGAGTTGTTTGAGAGTGTTTGCATATTTTTAAAGGAAGGGGGGGTAGCATTCGACACATGCTGGACTCTGTTAAGCTGGGGCTTGGGAGACTGTGGAAATGGAAGGGCAGTAGTCTAGGTGAAAGGTGCTGAAGTCATGGATGAGGATTTCAGTAGAGGCAGAGCTGAGTCAGTGTAATATGTGAGCAATAATTGATAGGGACATTTACACACATGGGAATCAAAAGAGAGATCAGAGTTAAATCCAAGGTTATTAACAGTGAAAGCAAATGGAAGGACAGAGTAGAGGGAAGATAGAGTTGCATTTGTAGAAGGATCTATTACCCAAGAGAAGCACTAATGATTTGGAGTACAGAAAGAGGCTGCCTCAGTCATAATTGATTATTATAAACACTAAAATATATATATACTCCTATAATACAGCTGTAGCCTTTGCTATTTTGTATTGTAAGTTTCATGTAGACTTAAACATCTAAGGCAGTAAAAGTTTATTAATGTGGTGGGGTCATTTTGCTTCACACAAGGCTTTCATATCATAGAGCCAGGGCACAACCCTCAAGGGAGCCACTTTCACAAATAAAAATTGAAAAAAAAATGGGTCCCAAAGCTTTCTTTAAAAAAAAAAAAAAAAAAAAGCCTTCTGCTGTATTCTGGGGTTCACTACATGTCGTGCTGATTACTTATAGAGAAATGGATTCTCTTACTCAAAGGAAATATCTTTTTATAAGCCATATGTAATCTGGGCAAAGCCAATATGATGATGCAGGAAGATGAGTTTGAGTATTCCTAACAAATTCAGAATACTGTACTTGTACAATATTTTCTTCTTGTATTAGTCACATCTTGCAGTCCTTTCTCAGGCAAAATTCCCATTGCAGTGAATAAGAGTTTTGCCAAGAAAAGATAGCAGCATTTAGACCTATGTAATCATCATCTACCAAATATTCAACAAATAGGAATTACTAGTGTGATTTAATGCAACACTTTATCTACTGCTTCATATTATACCATTAATTTTCACTGAATGATGGAGTGCAGTGATTAGGTGCCATTGATGAAAATGTAATGCTTTTCCAGTAATATAAATTATATTAATAATACTTAGAAATGTAGATATAAAATGTATATCATAGTGTAATAATTCTGTTGACGGTGATTTTATACTTAGAGAAATTCTAATGAACATTTTAAAAACCTTAATTTTAAGACTCATTGGAAAGTCATTTGTTATTGACTTTGTTATTGAATTTGTGTGACCACCCATATATTATTTCAAGATAGCATCTTCAGTTATGATTTGGAATTAACAAACACTTAAAATAAAGACATGCCAATAATTATACTATAATGAATGTTATTTTATTGGGCATAATATACAGTTCTGCTAACTTTTTAATTCTTACTGAATTTGTTAATTCAGATCTGGTGAGAGAGTCAGCAAATATGCATGCATCTATTAAACATACTGCTTGAGCTATGCTTCTTCATTAATAATCTGTCCTTGCATTTCTTTTTACAGCTTCTGTCAATGACTCAAGATGAATACAAGCCATCTGATGTTAGTATACTATCAGATTTTGCGATTCATTTGTACTTGTATACATGGTGTAAAATTTACATGAAATTTTATAATGTTCTAATATTTTTTAATAGTCCATTACATGACAATCTTGATTATCCAAATCTCCCTGATGTCTGAAACAGGGCCATCTTCCCCATTGTCTATTACTTACATTGAGAATTCCCTTGATTTTTCAAAATCTTGGTTACTTAAACTTACTAAATGTTTCCCATGACCTTGGAATATTTGAGGTTGTACTAACTGGCAAAAGATCTTCCTTTGGTCATTGTATTTTAAACAAAACATGCAATTCTGCTTTTCTAACATAAGCTACCTTAAAACTTGGTTTAATTCTTCATTTGTAATGTGTTTTTTTTAAGTATTCATGTTGAATTATTGAGGTTTTGCAAAAATGACCTGAGTTGAATATTAAAATGGTGGAAAGTATGAAACTTTATTTGAACAGGCAACAAATAAACTAATTAGGCCAAAGGCAGGAAATTCTAGCAGATTCTGAAGGGGGAAATACTCTTTTTCAATCCCATGCACTAACAAATGGGGTTGCAGATGTCCTCCTCCATGTGACCTGGAAACAGCTATAATCAATATGGCCCACAGCCCTTGTGCCAGCTACTGCAGCAGGAAACCACACTCTGTATTTTGCAGTGAGATTGGTTCTGTGGAATTAGCAGATCTCCATTCACCCATGTTATCTCAACATCTTTTCCATAGAAGAAATATACTTCTTTCTTTCACCTTCAGCAGGGTTGACTCATCAACTCTTTGCCACCACCAGCCAAGTGGATTTTCCTCCAGTCTGGGAGGTTTTTTAACTACAGCTGCTAGAAAACCTTGCCATGCAAGGGCAATGGACAAAAACAACCCCACTATGTTAAAGAAAGGAAAGTTCAAATAGTGGCATAAACACTGAGTAATAAACAATTGTAACAAAACACAACTAATTTTACTAATTGTAACAAATGCAGATCATCCTATTAATTTAAAAATGCAAATCAGTTATACCCTTCATCTTCATCAGTACTGGAAACAATTAGACAGAAAATTAAAATGGAAAATATCCAGCCATAAGACTGCCTCATGGAGAAGGATGGAATTCATGGTTATGACGCAGAGCTAGAAAATCAGGGTTCTTTCACAACCTTTTTTCTGTGCCTCAGCGGGCCTGTCTTTAAAATAGATGTAATATCTACCTCAAGGTGATGGGTTGAGGATTAAGTAATGCTTGTAAACAGCTTTGAGATTCTTTGATGCAGGATACTACTGAAGTGCAAAGCGTCATCATCATCATTACTGTTTTGTTAAAGAAAATTTAACTAAACCAGTTTCATAATTTTTTTAGCATAAATTGACCTGCTATAATCATCAGTCTCAGGACTGTTGTATTAACATCATGTGCAAATGGGTGATTGTTCAGTGTTGCAGAAATTATTTCATTAAGTTTCTTTACATTTTAAAACCAGTACCTAGCAGAAGCATGGTAAGTAGCAGTTTCACTCACACAGGAGCTTTTCTAAAAGGAATGCCTTTCTCCAATCCTCACCTGGCAGGTCCTGCTGGTAACAGTGAATGGGACTCCTGTAGATTATCACACCATGCACTCCACACTTCCCTTGGAGAATGGCCCTGCCAAAGCAGATATGTACTCAACACCACAGTACAAATGGGAGCCATCAGATGATATGTCAGGTAGTAACATGAATTATTTGGGAATAAACCTGTGTGTTGTATATTTTATTATTTACTCTATAGTTAAATTCTTTGCCGTGTGCATTTTTTTGTTAAACAACTTGGCATACTGAGATTTAAGAAAACGTGTTAGAACAAATTGATAAATTAAACAATAATACGTCTCCAGGACCAGATGGTATTCATCCAAGAGTTCTGAAGGAATTAAAATATGTAATTGCAGAACTACTAACTGTGGTATGTAACATATTGCTGAAACAAGTACCTGTACCAGATGACTGGAAGGTAGCTAATATGACACTGATTTTTTAAAAAGGCTCCAGAGGTGATCCTGGCAATCACCGGCCAGTGAGCCTAACTTCAGTTCCGGGCAAATTGGTAGAAACTATAGTAAAGAAGAGAATTATCAGACACATGGATGAACTCGATTTGTTGGGGGAGAGGCAACATGACTTTTGTAAAGAGAAGTCATGCCTCACCAATCTATTAGAATTCTTTGAGGGTGTCACGAAGCATGTGGCTAAGGGTGATCCACTGGATACAGTGTACTTGGATTTTCAGAAAATATTTGACAAGGTCCCTCACCAAGGGCTCTTTAGGAAACTTAGTTGTCATGGGATAACAGGGAAGGTCCTCTCATGGACCAATACCAGGTTAAAAGATAGGAAACAAAGGGTAGGAATAAATGTTCAGTTTTCAGAGGTAAATAGCAGGGTCCCCCAGGGATCTGTACCAGGATCTGGACAAAGAGTGAACCATGAAGTGGCAACTTTGCAGATGACATAAAATTATTCAAGATTGTTAAGTCCAAAGCTGACCACAAAGCGTTACAGGGGGGTCTCAAAAAACTGAGTGACTAGCCAACCAAGTGGCAAATGAAACTCAGTGTTGATAAGGGCAAAATAATGTACATTGTGTGGTATAGCAAGTGCAGAGGGCCGTAGGAGAGTACTGGAAGGGCGGTATGTAAGTTCTAGAATGATCCGGGCTTTATTCCCTGAAGAGTAGCCAGAGTCATTAGAGGGCAATTATGGGCAGCTGAGGCCAATTAAGGCCCAGCCAGGTGCCTGATAAAACCCCTCTGCTCCTGAGAGACAGTGCATGAGCTGGAGGAGTAGGTGTGCTGTGCTACTGAGCAGAGGGGTGTATGTGGAGTTGTGAAGAGGAGCCAAACAGAGTACAGTGGTGTGTGGAATCGAGGTGGAGTCCTGAGGAAGGTACTGGGCTCAAGAACCCTGAAGGACGGGGCGGGGGAGGGGGGAGGGAAATAGCTCAGAGGAAAAGTCTGCAGCTGCAAGTACAGTGCCAGCAGCACATAGCTGCTACTCATAGGGCCCCTGGGCTGGGACCTGGAGGAGCAGGCGGTCCTGGGTCCCTATCCCCATCCCTGGGAAGACGGGTTAACTGGCGACACCCTGGCCTGCTACAGTTGGAAAAAATAATCCCAACTACACATATATAATGACGGGTTCTGAACTAGCTGTTGTCACTTAAGAAGGAACACTTGGAGACATCATGGATAGTTCTCTTAAAACATCAGCTGAAGGCCCAACTATAGTAAAAATGCCAACAGGATGTTAATAAATATTAGGAAAGGGATATAAAAATAGACAGAAAAATATCATAATGCCACTATATAAATCCATGGTACACCCACATCTTGAATACTGTGTCCAGTTTGAGTCATCCCATCTCAAAAATGATACAGTGGAACTGGAAAAGGTTCAGAGAAGGGCAACAAAGATGATTTAGGGTATGCAACAGCTTCCATACAAGAAGACACTAAAAAGAATAGGGATGTTCATCTTAGAAAAGAGATGATTAAGGCGAGATATGATAGAGGTCTATAAAATCATGAATGGTCTGGAAAAAGTGAATAGAGAAGTGTTATTTACCCTATCCCACAATGTAAAATCCAGGGGTCACCATGGGCAGCCAATTTAATACAAACAAGAAGTAGTACTTTGTCACACAACATTCAATTAACCTTTGGAATTCATTTCAATGGGATGCGTGACTGGGTTCAAAAAAGAATTGGATAAGTTCATGGAGGATAGGTCCCTCAATGGGTATTAGCTAAGATGGTCAAGGCTGTAACTGCATGGTCAGGGTGCCCCTGAACTTCTGACTGGCAGAATCTGGGTAGGAAGGATGGACGGATCGCTCTAAAATTGCCCAGTTCTGTGCATTCCTCCTGAAGCTCTGGCACTGGCCACTGTCAGAGACAGAATACTGGCCTAGATGGACCATTAATCTGACCCAGTATGGTAGTTATGTTTTTATACTACCAAAGTAATGACTTCCAATCTACTTGCAGTTCTGTGACTCAAGCTGCAGGTTCATATTATCCAAAATACTATACTTACTTGCCCACCAACACATTTGTTTTATGTCCTCACATGACTGTATGTACTGTACTTCTGTGGATTTTTTTTATGGTTCCCAGGTCATTGTCAAGACATCAGAACTATTAATGCTTGTGTGGTTGAGTTCTGTATTGGTAACACCACATTCTGCTACATGGGGAGCGTCTGAGTTCACTATACCAGAATACGATGGCCTAATTCCTGCAAGATTTACTCAATTAATGCAATGACTGCAGGGTTTGGAACTGCATGTGCAGAATCTGTCACTAGACTTCTCTGAATTGTAATGTAAGAATCTTTTTCTACATAGAAAAGAAAGAAGAGGAAGAAGATGAGGAAGATATTCAAGAGGAAAAAGAAAATGTTAAAGTACATGCCATGGTCTCTGTATTCCATTTTATCATGAAACAAAGTTACATTTGTGCTCTGATTGCAATGATGGTATGTATGAAAGACAAAAGTAATTTAATTGGGGTAATAAACATAATCTAATCATAGATGTCATCTAACATTGGAAACAGCTTCTGCCATGTTAACAGTGTAAATATATTTATCTTCCAAGTGTCTTGGTGAAGGGTGATTTGTTATGCAGATTTTTCATTGGTGTTTACTTTAAAGTTGTAAAATCTGGACCCGAGATCTGAATCGATTTGGGTGCATGCAGATTTTTAAAATTTTACCTCCCTGTCCCCCCAAAGTATGCCTTGATCCTATCACAGACTCCTTAAGGTGCAGGGCAGAGGTTTCTGCCCACAGGGATTCCATTACAGAATTGGGGCCTTGAAATTCTAGTTTCAGACTATAGAGTGTTTTGTTATCTGCTGTAGATCAGTAAGTTCTCAACATGCTATTTTTTTCTGATAGTCCAAAAGGTTTTTTTAGTAGGTTTTAATGCTTTTACTCAATTCAGAAATTATCTGCAAAAATAAAGCACTTCATACAGTAGTTCTAGTTTTTATTTCAGATTGAATCCCTGCATCTAGTTCAAACTCTATATGAAAATAAACCTATAAACACTGATTATTTCATCTACACAGGGAAGACTTCTAGGAAAATACAACTTTGTGCCAACACTTTTCTTTGTGATTAGTTTGCCTTTTTTTTTTCTTTTGAAATTACATCACCTATCCCTTAAAAAATTGGTTCAATATGTGCAAATTAGCCTCAGGTTATACCACAGTAAGTTAGATAGATGATAGATATATCATCTATGATAGATAGTTCTCTGTCAGGACTTCCAAGATCTGATTTTACTATTTGAAAAAGTTTCAGCTGGGATCCAATTTACCTTAAAGTTTCTTGACCCAACCTTGCCTTAAAAAAAATAAAATAAAAAACCAGTTTGGCTACATTTTTGTTTGCATACAGCAAAAAGAACGATTTTTTAAAATGATTTTCAGGCTTCTGTTTGCTGTCTTTTAATGTGAAAAGTCTCTGGAAGCCAACAAAGCATAGTAGATTTTTTTATGCAGAATCTGGATCAACTGTGGTATTTTTTGAGATTTTAGTAAGCTGTTATTTTCTTACTGTGAGGATACTCTTTTTTTTTTTTTCTTTTTGGAAGTGGCTGCTGCACATGAGCTGCAATAATTTTAAATTCTATTCAGGATTCAGATCTATCAGGATCAGTGATGGAGCTGTATTATTCTGAACTTTCTCTTAAATTGAGATATCTGCTCAGAAGGAGCCTCTCCTCTCAGAGAAAGATCTCTCTTCTAAGTATCATGGACCAAATTCAACTGTGATGTAAACTGATCCAAGTTCCACTTATACTATACCCAAATGTGGCCCAATGTGTGTGTTATAGTCTTGTATCTTAATGCAAGAACAGCATATCCATGATTCTCAGAGACGGTAATGGACACTATCGATTCAGGACTGATCCAGCCCTGATTAAAATATTCTTAATCTTCCATGCTTTTCAGTTTATACAAATAAAAGAAAATAATTTTCCTTTGATTTAAGCTAAATTACTCTAGATTTATATTGGTGCATTGCCAGTACCAGAATCTAGCCCAAAATCAATAACAAGGTTAATAAAAAGACACTTTCGCCCTATGATACAGTGCAGTGTTTTGTCCAGAATAGTTTTAAGGAACCTGTTGTTTGTTGCCTGTAAAATGAGCAAAGCATTTAAATACACTGTAAAGAACAATGCTACACTGGGTTGTGTTAGGTTAGATCAGTCTAAGACTCTTCCATCTCTAATATCCTTGAGCACAGCAGAGAGTGAAGTCTAAAACATGCTTTATAGTCACTGCTGAACTCTGGGAGACCTAAACTAACATTTCTACTGAAGTACCAAGATGCAACATACATTTAAAAAAAAAAAAAGTTCATCCTCAGCCATGAGTTTCCTAAGAATCCATTCATAGCATGTTATCCATAGGATCTGCAGTAGCTGTCAGCTGTCCAATTCTCATGATCATAAATGGGAGTCACATGGCTAAATCTTCACACTGGAAATATGCCCTTGACAATGTGTGTGAAGTTGAGGAGTGCTGTAAAGTATAACTGACTGTATGCAATAATACTGTAACTAAGTGAATCTATGAACATTTTTGTCTCTCCTCCCAACCCCCCTAACTCCCAAGGCTTGGAGTATCACTTATCACAGTTGGTTGACTTTTGTGTTATTGATCTGGTCCTGCCTGCTTTGGATGATTCGTGACCGAAGGAAATATGCTATGATCACTTCACCTTTCATGGTTTTTTATGGAAATTTGCTGTTAACATTACAATATATATGGAGCATTGACCTCAATAATGATGAGCTTCCTGAAGTTTCAGGATTTTTAGAAAGGAAGGATCCTGGGGAATTAGCATCAAAGGTAGGTGTAGTTTGCTTAAAAACATCTGTAGTTTGTTTAAAGAACTAAACAATGTACACTAGCCATCAGTAAAAACTTCATGTCCCTTGGTCTTTAATAACACAAATAATCCTGTTCAGCATGTGACTTACATTACAGGGTATGCGGTTAAAAAATACAATAGCACAAACTTCCTCCTTGCTTGTAAATTAAATACCAGAATGAATGTTTCGAAGTGTAAGTTGGTTTAGATAATTTTATAAAATAATTCTCACCAGGGAGAAAATAGATTAGTATTGGCCCTGTAAGAACAGCAGTAAAGGGAAGAAAAAAAAATGTGCTTTAATTTGTTAAATAAGAGATTGATTAAATAGAGTTATGAGGCAGGTTTTGTTTGATTAAACCCGCATTGTGCATATGTATGAGCATGCGTGTGCGCATGCACTCAGTGCATACACAGATAGGTACTTATATAAGTGTATTTCTGTCCTATCATTAGCATCAGTCAGTACAGGTGAAAACTAAGTGCTGAAAGTATACTTAAATAGAGATTTTCATCCCCGTTTATTTTTCTGAATAAGGACTAATATAGCAGACCTCCGAACAATGGTGGTTCCACCTTTCTCCCTTTCACTGTTAGTTTTTTGTTGGGAGAATTTGTGTGTGGCAACATTTTATCACCTCGCCTCTTACAACTCATAACATAATATTCATGAACACTTTAGCCTGGACATTACATGTAAAGCCTGGTGGGATTCAGAATTCTAGATCCAGACCTCTGTAAGTGTATGGTAAAGACTGTTAACTTTAATGGGAGCAGAGTTAGGCCAGCATGTTGAAAATCTCATGCTTAGCTCTTTTTTGCTTTGCAAATTACCCACACACATTTAGAATTACTAGATAATTAATTATGAAGAATGAAAAAATCACTGAGAGAACACTCCTGGTGCAAATACTTTTGCGAATATTTCTTTGTGCCGTTATTCATTACTCTAAAGATATTTGCTGTTCATAGCATTCTTATGAATAAAAAATCATTTGAATGCTTGTGAACAAGTGAATAAGAAGTGTCATAAATTTTAGAGAGTGGAATCATTGGGTTTTAGTCACAAGGATATTTGCAAATACCATTTTTGGTATATTTATGAACATGGGAGATGTCAGATGTCATAGGAGCCTTACAGTAAGAGTAGGGGGAAAAGATGTTTGTGTGTGTAAAGTCAAATATTTTTTAATTTGTGAAGATTAGCTGAGTTCATTTGATTATATAAAATACTTCAAACTTGTCTCTAAGAATAGAAGCGTCTTTGGTCCAGTTCAACAAGGTATTTGAGCACATGAATAGTCTCATTGACCTTAATGGGATGACTCATATGCATAAAATTAGGCACACGCTCAAGTACTTAGCTGAATTAATGTTTTAGTCTTTCAGATGAAGATATACAAATTGTAATAATTTTAGATCACAAATGAAAGAGTTGGCTGGTCTCAATTAATGATGCTTTTTTCACCCTGATATTTTCCCTGTCTTAAAACCACTATATTTGGCAGACTTCTTTTGAGGGAATAAAGTGAGCACACAATGGAAGTGCTTCATAAAGTACTCAAAAGGAGCTTCTCCTAGAGGGGATATAGTTGGCCCAGTTCCCTTATAACTGAGTGAACCACTTCCATCATGATACACCTGATTTCCATTTGAAGAGGTTCTGCACCTGTATTTCCTGTTTGGCAGTGCCCCTTGCCAAGCCATGTTTGGATTTGTAATGTATTTGAAAACTAGTGAGCATTCTAATATTTCTGCTATGAAGGCAGTGTTAGTCTTAATAAGATTAATTAAATAGTCAAGAGGTTCTGTTAGGTAAGCTCTTGCAATTTCTCTCATTGACTTTATAAATCTCTCTCAAGAGATTTAGCTGCCTCGGTTTATTGCCAACCCTTTTTCAATAAACTTTGATTAGTTGCATCATGGACTGTCATAACTAAAACTAACTGCTATTAGGAAAGTGAAATTATCATGTTTATGGGATGTTTGAAGTAACACTTCTAAAACTAACTGAAGGCCATCTGTTGGAGTTGTTAGACTGGATAAAATGCACACTGTGGATTTAAATAAAGACTCAGTGGAATAAGGAAGGGAATGTACCATAATTTTCCCTGCATTTTTTTTATGGGCTTTGAAAAGTGTGTACTGACTTCAAAGATAAATAGTGCTGCATTGCACAGAGGTCTGCTGTCAGCAGCAGTATGAAAACACCTCTATATTCCACAGCCCCAAAGACAAGTCTAATTCTGGCAGTGATTCCAGAAGCTCCAAAACGGACAGTGAGTGAAGTTCGTCCATGAAATAGAGTGCAGTCAGTGCAGGGGCAAATGCATGGTATACCATGCTAAAGGTTGCATAACAGTGGCCACTGCTCTCTGAGTTTCCCCAGCACTCCTGGAGGATTGGGATAGATCCTCAACTGGTGTTCATGATAGTTAATTTCAGTGAACCAATGACAAGGTAAACCCACTGAGAATCTGCCCCCATTGCGTCTGATTCAGCACAATATCTCTGAAAGTCAGTTTGCTGATGTGAAACCTCTCATTGCTATGCACTGTCGTGGCCCTTAACGTTTGTGAAAAGTGCTCTGTTAACAAGATTCTATTACCTCACAGAACAAAGAAACCGTGATGGTGGGCAGGGCAAGCTTCCTCAATGCTGATCTGCCAACGTGCTTTAATGTTGACGTGAAGCACACATTTCTAGAAGTGAGAGAGTAGTTCTGTTTCCATGACCCACTTCTCTTGAGATACCGTTCAGTGTCTTTGTAATGGTTTTTGTGACATACGTATTCTGGAAACTGGAATGAGAATGCCAACTCATTTCACAGGTACCACATTGTGGAAGCAATTTTGTGTCACAGTCAGTCTGGGCTGGAGTCATACTGGTTACATTGAAATGGTGGTTTTTGTGCCCCATTATCTGTTCCCTAAGCCATCTGATTTATTTTCTGGGCATTAACCCTTGATTACATCCAGCACAATGGAGGAAATTTCCACTCCCAGTCGACAGACTGCTGAACAGTGTTGACCCAAACTCTCTGTATTTGCCACTCATGAAAGGAGTTCACTTACTCATTGTGTTTGTATGTTTAGCAATTTAGATATCTGTTTTAGGTAGGCATTTTACATATACATGTCCCTGCCTCAAAGAGCTTACCATCTAAATCAGGTTCATTTTTTATAGTTCATCAATTTGAAATTAAATCTGTTATTCCATTATCACATGATGGCAATGAAATACACTTCCGAGTAGTGATGCAGGATCAATCACTCAACTTCTAGCCATTTGGTATGTGTGGAACACGCTTGCTTCCTGCACCACTAGCCCCATTGCTGGAATGTGTTGTGTGGAAGCAAGTGAGAACAAACACTGTGATCAGAATGTAAATTCCATCTGAATGCCTGAACAGGAAATAGGATTAAAAATCTCTTGAAAGGAACATTGTCAATTTTTGCCAGTGATTATAACCATCACACTGGACAACAATTTTTTTCAAAAGTGTTGCTTCCTCAGAAATTTTTTTAGATTGTGCTAGACTGCTTGAAGCTAAACACAAATATAATTTCAGACTACTTGTATCATGTAGGAATTTGGAGAAACATGAAATTAACTTTTATTGAATGTAATGCATTTAATTGCATAATGGTGCTGATGCTTTGCAATAGTTCAACTGAGCAAAAAATGTTTTGTTGATGATTTTCATTTGTACTCAGTGTCTGAGGCTTCTCGTTTAATTGTCCAACAATAATCAGTCAGTATTGATGGATTCCAGTTGCCCTGATACTGTTTTTCCATGTTCGCAATGTCCTAGTGAAACTTTTCACCATGCTCGTCACTGACTGCACCAAGATTTGCAGGGAAGAAGTCTGAATGCGAATGCAGAAAATGAATCTTTAATGACATGTTGCACTTCATGGTTTTGCATGCTTTAAGCATGTTGTCAACCAGCTACAAGTAGTTTGGTGCTCTGTCGTTGCCAAGAAACGTATTGTGGCTGTTGCGACATTGGCGAGACTTTTTGCTATCACGAATCCTCCTGAAAATACAATTGCTTTATTATTGTGGGCACGCACAATATGCTATGCGCATAGAGCATGCACATCAACATGAATGCAAACTGATATAAACACAATGCATAGAACGGTGTGTGCCAAATGCTTTTATAGTCTTTCTAAAACCTGTCCTGCCAGCATCTGCCCTGCCTAAGCCTTAACATTCCCACTGCATGTTGTGTGGCCTGCACTAGGTGCAGTGTCACTGCATGCCCAGGCATGCTTGGACACAAGATAGAAAACTCTTCAGCTTCCATTGTGGGCAACATTTTAATAGACTTAAATTATGAATTGAAATAACAAATATAGACGATTTCAAAAAAGGTACGTGATAAGCAAGTTTCATGGTGATTTTCGTAATCAGCAGCCCGAAATCCATAAGTATTCAGGAAGCAAAATCTTTGTTGTCCAGTGTTATCAGCATCTGAAAAGCTGGCAATGAGACATTGTTTTATCAGTTGCTTTCAGTTTGATGCAACAGCCTTGTTGGCAGTAACAGCACCCCAGCGAAATGTACCAAATATCTAATTATTTATGTGTCTCGTATTTAAGATTTTATTCTTGTTTTCTGTATAAAACCATGAAATGAGGCTTGATCCTGAACCACTGAAATCCAAGGGAATTTTGATTTCAGTGCATGTAGGCTCATGCCCATGATAAACAGGTACTGTACCATTTTCTGTGTTCTGGCTGGCTCTCAGTATTCTCACTTGCTGTGTACAAAACACAGAAGTACACTCTTTGTTAAAAAGATTTATGTACCGTGTTGCTATGAAATAATAATCTATTGTCTAACAGCACAATGAATTAAGAGATATCTATTAACAAAGGCCACAGAATGAAAAATCCATTTTCTACCCAAACTGGATGACAACTGGAAGTAAAATAAAACTGCTTTTAATGGAATAACTTGTCTGAATGACCTAGCTTCCAGACATGTGTACTTTGGCAATGGTGATATTGTTGTCAATCTTGCAGGATACTGGAAAACAAAGTCATGAAAAACATTTAAAAATATCTATTAACATTAGCAGGATGTAGGATGTACAACTAGTCTGTGTCTCTTGTTTTTGTTTTGATTTTTGCTTGCAGATCCTTTTCACGATTACTTTCTGGCTACTGCTTAGGCAACATCTTACAGAACGGAAAGTGCTTCAACTAAAAGAAGCTACTTTAGCTGAGGTCAAAGTTGGAAATGAAGAAGATGAAGAAAAAGGTAAAAGTATATCAAGTTTGACTGGTTCAATCAATGTAGGTGCTGATGGTTACTTCTTTTCTTATTGCTAAAGTAATCGACAAGTTGCATCTGTTATTGACTAAGGGCTAAACAATGTGCTGCTAAATCCATGCACTACAAATCTCTCAGGAGACATAATAAAATAGGTTTGAACTTAACATCAAACAAAATATCTAAACTCTCTTTGTGGTTGAACTACAGTAAATGACATGACAAAATAAATACTTGAATGGGAAATACAGGAAAAGCCTTCTATAGACAAGTGATTTCCACCACCATCCTTGCCCTCCACCCTCCAAAAAATCACTGTGCACAAAATAAAAGGAGAAGGGCCTACATAGCAAAAGTCCATCAGTAATTTCAATGGAAGCTGCACGTTACCCAGCACAAAATATCGTTATTGGACCAGAGAATCTGTCCCTCAGATTTTTGGAAAGGTGTTCAGAGTGAGTACATTTACTGACTAGGAACCTAGGCTTAGGAATATGGTCTTGGAGATACTACTGTCAACTTGTAGAGGAGAAAATAACTTGTTTTAGAAGGAATTGTATGGCCAACGTTCTCTGGAGCTTTCTGGTGAATCTTCTCCCTTAATTAGAAACAGAGATTATAAAGTCGACTGAGACATGCATCTAAATATATCCTTGGTAAATTTCTGCATAAACTTCCATGTCCTACATAAAGCTTTCATGTTTTACCTCTGTGTGATTATAATTACAACGAAAGATCCTCTAAATAGGTTGGGGGCAGCATAACTTGATTTGTGTCTTTGCAGAAGAGGAATTGCAAGAAGGGGAAGGGGAGGTGGCAGAAGAAGCAGATGAAGAAGATGAGGATGAACAGGACATTATGAAAGTCCTGGGAAACTTGGTGATGGCCATGTTCATTAAGTACTGGATTTATGTCTGTGGAGGAATGTTCTTCTTTGTCAGCTTTGAGGGTAGAATTGTCATGTACAAAATCATCTATATGATGCTCTTCCTCTTCTGCGTGGCCCTATACCAGGTAAATGACAGTGATACTAAGCAAAATTCTTCCTTTGGCTACCCTGGTGCATCCTCTTTGACTTGGCACTAATGCAACTGAGAGCTGAATTTAATAATTTAATCCACTGTGTGTTTCTTCTGTCACTGGTTCCAACAGCATAAACCATTTGAAGAGTTTTGATTCTATTAAGCATCAGTAAATTGACTGATGGAGAGACAGGCAAAATTTTAAAAGTTGTAGTTTGGATAAGCACCCAAACATTTGGATGCTTGGCTGAACAAATACCCAGATTTTATGTTGATGGGCACCCTAGGAATAAATTATTTTAAAAAATATTAATAATAAACTACTCAAATCCTTTTGGGTCTACAGAACTAATCTCTGTATCTCATGAAAACAGGTTGTTTCATGAGATTTCTGACTTTTTTTTCCTTCCGATCCTGGCTGGAACCTGAAATAACAGAGTTTACATAAACATGGGGGGGCAGATGAAAAACGTTAACTAAAAAGTGGATCAAGTTGGGGTTTGTTGGAACTTTAGATGAAGATTAGGCATGCTTGTTTTATCCAGACCAGTTTAACCATCCCTACCTGAATTTAGGAACACTGGTGATCTTTACATGAGAACTGCCTGAGTTTTTGTTTGATTGCTGGTAATGGCCACTTTTCCATTGCTTCGCTATACACTACAAGATAAACACACTACTACAGAGGCTGATTCTCACTTTGATACATAGACATATCTCTGATAAATACAAATAAAAGTTAAGATTCCATGTCAAGAATAAAATAGTTGTATTAGTTTAGAGAAAAGGATTATATTTTTATATCCATCTGCCTGCATAGCAATATAAATAGTTTGATGGATTCTTCTGCTCTGAATCTGTTTGCCTTACCATCTTCAATGGCTGGTTCCAGGTGCACTATGAATGGTGGAGGCGAATCCTAAAATATTTTTGGATGTCAGTGGTTGTCTACACTATGCTGGTTCTTATCTTTATCTATACATATCAATTTGAATCATTTTCTCGCTTGTGGATGAACATGACAGGGCTAGATGAAAACAAGTGAGTATTTCCAATTTATGTGGACTTTTTGTGCATAAGCATATGACTGGTGATGTTCTTTCATATCATTACAAAGATTTTAAATTGGTCTGCAGGAAACTCCCCAGTTTAGCTTTGCAAATTTTCATGGTGAAAAAGCTGAGATTTTCATTGAGTTGTAGAAGATTAGTGTTGGAAGGGACCTCAGGAGGTCATCTAGTTCAAACCCCTGCTCAAAGCAGGACCAACCGCAATCATCCCAGCAAAGGCTTTGTCAAGCCATATCTTAAAAAATCTAAGGATGGAGATTCCACTACTTCCCTAGGTAACCCATTCCAGTGCTTCACCACCCTCCTAGTGAAAAAGTTTTTCCTAATATCTTTTCTAGACCTTCCCCACTGCAACTTGAGACCATTGCTCCAAGTTCTGTCATCTACTATCCCTAAAAACAGTCTAGCTTCATCCTTGGCACCCCCTTTCAGGCTGCTATCAAATTCCCCCTCCTCCCT
This sequence comes from Mesoclemmys tuberculata, assembly GCA_007922155.1. Taxonomy (NCBI): domain Eukaryota; kingdom Metazoa; phylum Chordata; order Testudines; family Chelidae; genus Mesoclemmys; species Mesoclemmys tuberculata. The sequence continues at coordinate 50,214,072 of ML675601.1, forward strand.
TTATTCTTCTCTTCTGCAGACTAAATAAGCCTAGTTCCTTCAGCCTCTCCTAATAAGTCATATACTCCAGCCCCCTATTCGTTTTTGTTGCCCTTTGCCAGACTCGCTCCAATTTGTTCACATCCTTTCTGTAGTGGAAGGCCCAAAACTGGACACAGTACTCCAAATTTGGCCTCACCAGTGCCAAATAGATAGAGGAGAATAATCACTTCCTTCAATCTGCTGGCAATGCTCCTACTGATGGAGCCCAATATGATGTTAACCTGCTTGGCAACCAGGGCACACCGCTGACTCATATCCAGCTTCTTGTCCACTGTAACCCCCAGGTTCCTTTTCTGTAGAACTGCTGCCTAGCCAGTTTGTCCCTACTCTGTAGCAGTGCATGGGATTCTTCTGTCCTAAGTACAAAACTCTGTACTTACCTTTGTTGAACCTCATCAGATTTTTTTGCCCAATTTTCTAATTTGTCTAAGTCATTCTGTATCCTATCCCTATCCTCCAGTGAATCTACCACTTCCCCCAGCTTAGTGTCATTTTCAGACTTGATAAGGATGCAATTCACCCATCTTCCATAGCATTAATGAAGATGTTGAACAAAACCGGTCTCAGCACCAATCCCTATGGCACTCTGCATGTTACTGGCTGCCAACTAGACATCGAGCTGTTGATCACTACCCATTGAGCCAGATGATCTAGCCAGTTCTCTGTCCATCTTATAGTCCATTCATCCAACCTATACTTCTTTAACTTGCTGGCAAGAGTACTGTGGGAGACCATATAAAAAGTTTCACTAAAATCAAGCTGTGTCATGTCCACCACTTTCCCCACATCCACAGAGCCATTCATCTCATCATAGAAGGCAATCAGGTTGGTCAGGCATGACTTGCCCTTGCTGAATCAATGCTGACTGTTTGTGATCACCTTCCTCTCTTCCAAGTGCCTCAAAATGGATTCCTTGAGGACCTGCTCCATGATTTTTCTGGGGATTGAGGTGACGCTGACTGATCTGTGATTCCCGGGTTCCTCCTTCTTCCCTTTTTTGAAGATGGACACTATGTTTGCCTTTTTCCAATCATCCGGGACCTCCCCCAGTTATCATGAGTTTTGAAAGATAATGGCCAATGGCTCTGTAATCACATCAGCCAACTCTTACAGCACCCTTGGATGCATTGCATCCAGCCCAGTGGACTTGTGTATAAATATACACAATATAAATATATAAATATAAATAGTCCTGAACCTGTTCTTTCAGCACTGAGGGCTGCTCACTGCCTCCCCGTTCGGTGCTATCCAGTGAAGTAATCTGGAAGTTGACCTTGTCTGTGAAGACAGAGGCAAAAAAAGCATTGAGTACGTCAACTTTTTCCAAATCATTTGTCAGTAGTTTGCCTCCCCCATTTTGTAAGGGGCCCACACTTTCCCTGGCCACCTTCTTGTTGCTAACATACCTGTAGAAAGCCTTCTTGTTACCCTCACATTCCTTGCTAGCTGCAACTCCAGTTGTGCTTTGGCCTTCCTGATTTCACTCCTGCATGGTTGAGCAGTATTTTTATACTCCTTGTTAGTCATCTATCCAAGCTTCCACTTCTCGTAAGTTTCCTTTTTGTGTTTAAGCTCACCAAAGACTTCTTTTTTAAGCCAAGCTGGTTGCCTGCCCTATTTGCTATTTATTCTGCACATCAGGATGGTTTGTTCCTGTGCCCTCAATAAGGTTTCTTCAAAATACAGCCAGCTCTCTTGAACTCCTTTTTCCCCTCATGTTAGCCTCCCAGGGGATCCTGCCCATCAGCTCCCTGAGGGAGTCAAAGTCTGCTTTTCTGAAGTCCAGGGTCCGTATCCTGCTGTTCTCCTTTCTTCCTTTTGTCAGGATCCTGAACTCGACCATCTCATGGTCACTGCTGCACTTCTATTTCCCCTACCAATTTTTCCCTCTTTGTGAGCAGCAGGCCAAGAGGAGCACGGCCCCTAGTAGGTTCTTCCAGCACTTGCACTAGGAAGTTGTCTGCAACACTCTCCAAAAACTTTCTTCTTATCTGTCCTCATTACTCTCTTAGCAGATGTCAGCATGTCACAATTGTTCTTGGTGAACAATTTGCAGACTTGAAGCTCACGTTAATTGGGACTTCTGTGGTCTTTTTCATTAGGAGAGTATTTCAAATTCAGCAGAGGATTGTGATCCTTTTTGTCAGAGATCAAAGTAATATATATTAAAAAATATGCTTCAAAATGTGAGAAGTTCAAACCTTCTCTTAAAGAGAGAGCATAACCCTACTTGAAAAATAGACTTAAAGGCTGGAACAAAAATAAATAAATAAAAACAAAAAACCCAAACTAAAACTTCCTGAAACAGCAGATATATACCAAAGATGCCATCTTATATAGGATCCCTGTAAACTATTTTTTTGAAGTAGAACAAATATATTTTATTGCTTTCCATCATCTACAATATCATAACAACATAGTTATTGGATAGGCCCTGGAAAAGCTGACTCTGATGAAATACTATGTTGAAAACATTTGATATAGAAAGAAATTAAATCCACAAATTTTGTGATAGTGATAATTTATAATACTGCTCATTTAGTGTGTCTTATATCTTTAAAAGATAAGATACTGTACATTTTCTTTGTTCTTACCTTTTTCCCAGAAAAATGAAAAGATAAAAAGACACATAGCAAGTAAAATCAGCTTTCTTACTGTGCCATTTTGCAACTGTCCATCTCGTGATAAGGGAGAAAATGCTGCAAAGTTTATTTTGAACAGGTGACTGAATGACTTCTTTTATTTTTCAGACTAGAGGATCTTGGTTTAAAACGTTTTTCTGTGGCTGAGCTGTTCACACGTATCTTTATCCCAACCTCTTTCTTATTGGTGTGTATATTACACCTTCATTACTTTCATGACCGTTTCCTCCAGCTCACTGACTTAAAAGCTGTAACCAGCAAACAGGACAACACTATTTACAGGTAAACAGGCAAAGTAAACAAAGCTACTAGCTGTCCATAAGATAGTACTGTTTTTCTACTGTCCTCTAACAGCTTGCTTTGCATGAAATGTTATTTGTCTTTTTTAGGACCCATTGGTTAACACCCCTCCCCGCGCACACATGCATTTAGTTTTAGTCTCTGAGGTAGATTTTCAAAAGACATTTAGTGCTCACTGACTTTCAATGGGCATTAGATGTTGAAGTGCCACACGTGCTTTTTAAAAATCCTGACAATAATAGGGAATATTTTCAAAGTGACTGTTGATTTGGAGTTCCCAGTTTGAAACACATTCAAGAGGTCTGGTTTTTAAGAAGTGCTGCACATCTGCCCTGTGATAATCAGGCTCCTTTAATAAGGTGTCTCAAACTGAGCCATCGATAATTAAATCACTGGTCACATTTGAAAATTTTGACCTACATAGTGCGACAGCTCATTAGGCAATTAAGCAAGCTTATCAAAGTGCATGATAGACTATTGATTCTACTGATATTCTTTCAGCTATTTAATGGAATTATCTTAAACAGTGTTACCAATTTACAGATTTTGCTGCACAAAAGCAATTTGTCCTGCCATCCTATTACAAAAGTATCAGAGATAAAAATGGCCTTGTGTTAGAAATGGATTTGACTGTGGTTTTTGTGAAGGAGCAAAGTGCTTTAGATGGTATTTTGGTAGGTTAGCTTGAAATAAAACATTTTGCATTCTAAATAATATAACATGCAGTGATGTGTAATGGACTGTAAAACATTGTTGATAAATTCCTAACAATCTTTTCTTTATTTGCTTTTCCAAACATCTTTTTCTTCTTCATTCTTTTCTTTTTTTAATGTTAGCAAAGCAGTAAATCATATGGTCAACTCAAGGCACTCTTGAGAATCTGTGTGTGAACCTTCTTTTGTGCTGCAGGTTCTTTGAGCAGCAGAAGGTGCATGATAGTCAATTAAAAAGAACTTGTCTGTACCATGCAACTGTGCACCGGAATCTGGGCCCAGTTTGATGACTGCATTTGAGCAGCATTTTTATTTGGGCTGAGGGACTGTCATTTTGGGGGCCTGGTACAGCATATGGTAACTGCACAAACTTTACTGTAGATTGAGCACCTGCACAGTATTCAATAACAAAGAAACAGCTTCCAGCGTGGGCTCCAAAAGCGCAAAATAAGAGAACTGCCTGAAACAATCCCACTCCTGCTGCAACATTTGCTGCCTGCAAAACTGCTGCCTCTGCATCCTCTGCTATTGATGCCATTGCTCACATGTAGGGAAATAAAATAATGTAGGTCTTCAAATGCTGACATGTGGAAAACCAGTGTAATTGCCCAAAATTGTGGTGCCAGAGGTAAAAATCGACACTAAGTGCTGCCAATGTCTTGTTGAAAGCAGAACAATCAAAGTCAGAGTGTACCAATATCACAAAAAAGTAAACAGGAAGGTTACAGTGTGCGGATTTTCATTTTAAGTCAGTGAAAATATCCTTGAGCTCTAGGATCTAAGGCCCCTGATACTAGAAATTGATTTAGTAATTACAGTCAGCATTTTAGGACTTTGTTTTATTAAAATGGTAAAGAAAGAATATCTGTTGTTATATTATTTCTTGTTCCAAGCTAATGCAATACAGTTTTTATGTCAGATATGTAGCCATGGGACTGGATTATAAGCAATTCCTAAATTATGAATTAGATATTTTAAAACGGTTTTCTAAAAGTGACATTTACTTTTTTTACATTATTTTGAAAGCCATAATTGTCACATACATGCTTTTTTTTCATCTGGGACTTTCATAGCACGCCTGAACTATTCACAAATCAAAGAAATTTTTTTCCTTTTTACCACAATAATGAACATAAACACAACCTGACATTTGAAAATCCAGTTGTTTTCTTCCGACTTGACACAGTGTGTTGTCAGAGCCAGGTGTCCATTGGTGCTAATTCTAAGGCTTCTGGAACCAGAATGTAGTTATCAATTTTGTTCATGGTACATGAAGCAGAATAAGATGCATCTTGATTTGGTACAGCTACCGATACTAGTCTGGTAGTGCTGACAGTAGTAAAAACCTGGTTGTGCAGAAAATTAAGATGTTATGATACAGAAAAACCTATGAAAAGTAGATATGTATAATAACAAGATCTGACTTTTACAAATCTATCAAAGCAAGAAGCATTCATTCATTCATTTTATTTTAAAAAGGTTTAGTGACCTAGCACCGCATGTATTGTACCTGCAATTTGTGTTTATGCTACTTCTATTAATTTGAGCTGTGTTGTATCAAATGATTGCTACAGGAAGACAAATCTTTATTATCAATCTGTGTACAACACTGGAGATTGTCATTTTCATAGAGAATTTGTTAAATTTATCTTATGCCCCAGTTCATGAAAACACTTAGGCCTGGTCTACACTTACCTGGTGATTCAGCAGCAGTCGACGGGAAATAACTCCCGTCGATTGCTTTGCTTCCCTTCTGCATGGCATTTCACTGCATCGCGCCACTTGAGGTGGTGGTTTAACAGCATCGACTTTTGGATCGATTGAGCGGGTTTCGCTGAACACTCAATCGATCCAGAAAGGTCGATCTGACGGTGGCGACTTTGCCGCTGTCAGTATAGACATACCCTTAAGTATGTGCTTAATTCCCGTTGTAGTCAATGGGATTTAAGGACACATTTTAAGTTAAACCCATTCTTAAATTCTGTCCGGAACAGGAATGCTTTCCTGAACTGAGGTCTTAGTCTGAAACTAAAATTCATTGAAATTACTGAGGTTTTTTGTGGAGTAAGGTACTACTCAACATGAGTAAAGATGGCACAATGAGTGTCAGAGGAAGGTTCTACCAGAAGGAACAATGGTAGACCCGGGCAAGATGGAAATAACTCGTGGAGTAAGTCTTCTGAGTATTTCTAAAGGTGGCAGAAGTGGGCTGTTGAATTGTATATTCAAGTGAGAGGAACAGTGATCCAGTGGTTAAAATGCTTCTTTGGGACCCAAGTTCCCAAATTCCCTGCTCTGTCAAAGACTATCTTTGTTACCTTGGGCAAGTTATTTTCCTGATTCCATTTTTGTGGAGCTACATACATTAAAGACTGGAAGGTACTCAGATAGTACAGTTAAGGAGACTGTGTAAGTACCTTAAATAGGTCTATTTCCATTGAAAGAAGCAGAAAGTCCATTTTTTATTCTTTTTTTAAAAATAAATATTGTATGTGACAAATATGAAATTAAGTTAAAAAGTAAAACCTGTTCTCACATTTTTGGGGTCCCTGACATTTATCTACAGTTCTCCTAGCTGAAATGGCTTGCTGCTTAGTAATGCTATAGTATCTTTTGGCTTCCTGGCCTTTTTCACTGCAAGATTTGTAAAAAGCTTTAAACTTAGTGTCTCATTGTTGACAATGCTTGCCTCTATAATATATAAAGTACATTCATTCCTGTTTAACAGTTTCCTCTTTTGTCTCTTTAACTCATTTCTCCATTGCCATCTCATGCATTCTTGCGCTTTCATCTCTTACCTCGTAGCCATGCTAAAGTCAATGGTCGTGTTTATCTAATAATAAATAGGTGGGTATTCTTCAGTGTTTCCTTTCCTTTTCTTAAAAAATGTACTTTAATTTGTTTGCTACTTCTTCACTTCCTTGAAACTAAAATCACTAACACTCTGCAGTACTGTGAAATAAGCAAAGACGACAACGTTTAGTCTTCTAAACCCACCAGATGGTTTAGTGGTTAATACATCTGTCACATGGATTTAGAAACTGTGAATTCTCTCCCCAACTGAGATTCTTCTCTTAAACTTCATTCAAGTTCAATAAAGGCATAGCCAATACTATTTGCAATTGGCTGCAATTAACGGAATTAGTTCAGGAGACTGATATAGCAACCCTTTGAATGTGTATGCATGTGTACATCTCCATATCCACATACCTACTTACCTCAGAAGCACTTCAGAAAATGCATTTGAGAGTGAAAGAAGTTATATGAACAAGTATTTTTCTGAAAAAATAAACAAAAAAAGTGTTTGTGCCTTCTGGTCAGCTTTCTTGTTTACAAAGTAATAGAAGTGTAGACAAAATAAAATAACAATACATTGAAACCACCCAATGCTTCGCCTTCTACACCAATTAAAGCCGTGTACTGACTTGAATGCTACAGGATCTGAACCAAAAACGTATACTATTATTATGCCTTTATAAAATTAGCTTTAAAAAATATTTCCATAAGCAAGATTCCTTTCAATCTTTAAAATATAAAGTTTTTTTGTTAGGGTAAAAAAATAAGAGTGCAGTGTGTTTTTGTTGCTCCTGAACATAAGCACAAAAGCTGGGCAAATACCTCAGTAAGTTTTCTGTGACTGTTTGCTCAAATGAAAAATTAATGGTCTTATCCTATGTTTATGCCCCTTTTGTGTGCACAGGGAGTAAATATTTTAGGCTGGGGTTCTCAGAGGAGATTGGGTCTTGGCACCTGACCTCCTTAGATGCCTTTAAAAATCCAAGCTGTAGTGAATGATTTCACTGGCAGGAATAGTCACAGAAATAGTAAATTTTAAGTAATATTAAGCTTTATCCACAGAAAATAAATGTTGAACTTGTAAACTTGAGCATCCATGCCAGATACTCAATTGTTACAGTTACACGCATCTGGCCAGGGAACAGAAAAAATGCCATGTAATCTGTGTCTCCATTCAAAACTAACAGCTTGAATTTTGAATATTGAATACTCACAGTGGATGGCTCAGGAATATTCTACAGACCAAGCATTGTTAACAGGTTATTTGGCAAATAATTCTGAACAAGTGAATTTTAAGAAAAACATAAATTGTTGGCAAAAATTCACAACGAGCCTAAGAGGCATAACTGCGGCAAACAAGTTATTCACTATTAATTATTCACTCAGCTCTAGTAAATATATGAAACTTCATTAAATATGGCCCTGATTCAGCAAGCTGTTTGAGCACATACCTAACTTTCAGCACTGAGTAGTCCCATTGAACTCAGTAATCTGTGGGACTATTCAGGTGCCTAAAATTAGGCATGTTTAAATACCTTGCTGAATTGGGGCCTATATGGGTATGTCAACAGTGCAGCTTGAAGTATCTATCTATACCCTTGCTTGTTCCTAAAAGAAAATATCTTGGGACGATATCTATTTTCAGTAGACAGTGCGATTGTAATATAGTAGCTGTTAAGGATTTAGTCATAATGAGATTAATGGGCATCAGATTCAGATCATATTCCATGGTGTTTTTCTTGGTAATCATTTTCATACGTGTACTTTGTAAGATTATATGTTTTGGACTGGCTATTGCATTAAAACAGTGTTATGTATTATACCTTTTCTGCCTTTCAATTGTTAGCTTGCAATTAATTTCCTGCTTGAGGATCTATTAGCCAGTTTTCCATAACCATTCTCTTATTTAAACCATTTAAACTTGCAACTTGAAGAAATTGCAAGTTTCAATTTTTTGAAAGATGCTTTTGCTTGTTTGACTGTTGCATTGACAGTTCATGCTGTGCTGTTAATGTTTTATAAGTAACGCTTTGAAATACATTGTATAGAGTAAATAGGCATTTCTGGATTTTCAGTTTTCTAAACTAAAGAGCAGTTAAAAATTTTAGGGATTGTTATCTAAAATTAATAAAATTGAATAATATGGCAGCACATCATTCTGTAAATAAAAATGAAATAATACTTTAGCATATTACAATTAATTACTAAATAAAAAATACAGTAGAAGTTTTATAACATTCCTTATTATACAATATTTAATACTGTAGCTAAATGGTTAGGGACCTGATCTTGCAAACACTTCCTGCCAAACAGCATGCTACTTGGAGTAGTCTCATCCAAAAAGAACTATTCATGATAGTAAGCACTATGCTGAGAGGTGTATGCAGAATCTGGCAGTAAAAAAAGACAGGAATAATATGTTAATATCAGAAGAGTCTATGTTAGAGAGGAGTCTGAGCTGCATGACTCTGTTCTGTATACAGATTTTCCCAGAATTTGGGGAAGTTTGGTTCCAGATTTAAATCCATTAGACAGCTACGGGCTAGTAGTTCAGTTCCATTCCAGATCCTAATCTGAAAGTCCACAAAATTCAGAAGTTTTGGGATCTATGGTTTTGGTTGCAGTCAGTCTCCAATTTGTATATTGTGTCAATACATGTGAAAAGTAAAATGAATTGGTCAGTTTCATAATAGACTGAAATCTTTTATGTCATAGAAGATGAGTGAGTGCTTTTTTTATGAAGAGAAGACAAAATTAATAAAGATAATAGAAGAGTTTAAATGTCAGAATAACTCTCAAAAGATTTATCATTAATACCATTTCCATGTTAAGTATACATAGCATGCATGCTGTGTATTTCAGCTTATTTTCTATACATTTGACTTTGCTAAATGATTCATTCAGACATGGCTTGGGATTCGAGGTGTGACCTCTGCACATCTTAGAAAAGAGAGAATGTGCAGGCCTTCCCAAATTTAAATGACATAATCTTGTTGAAGCAGTGGCCATGGAACTTTTTCTGAATCTGCAGTTGGCAGTACACCTCTGAAATGAACATTTCCTTGACTACCTAGTTGCATATTTCTATTTCAAAAAATTGAAAATGTATTCAAAATATGAATTGTATCGCTTACCTGTGACAATTCAGTTGCATTACAAAAAGCATGGGAGAGTATGCATTCTTTTTATCACTTAGTTCTAGCATAATTATATTGCACACTTTCCATCTGTGCTCTGATTCTATCATTCTTTAATGCCCTGTTAATGCTATGATGCATGTTCTTGACATCAGAAGGCTTCTGCAGATGGAGTAGGAGAATGCTTTAGTAAGTAGTTAAGTAGCATGATGTATTTATTATCGCTGACTTCTTTTATAACCCCTCTGTTCTCATTTCCCTTTTTCTTTCTGTTTCAATTACTTTGAGCAGCCTCAAGAAAAAAATACCAAACCACCACAATGAGTAAGTCCCCCATGAAGTAATGAAATGCTTGCTCTCTGAGGGTCATTTCATGCTTCTACATCTTAAACTCTGACCATTTACTCCAATGGGGAAAATGTCAAGTTTAGGTGTCAAAACCACTCATTACTAACTAATCACTAGCATCTGAGTGAGAAATAATTACTAATACATTCTGACTCAGTTTGCAGAGTTTGTTTGCAGAAAGTATCAGAATCATTAACATTTCCAGTTCAATGGCATTTGTACATGCACTGTTCGGTTTTTTAAATTATACTACTTGAACAAAATTGTTCTCGATACCAATACTGCTCAGTTTACTGACACCTCATTATTCATCAACAGACTTGTGCACCAAGACGGAAGTCTTCCTGACATAACCATGATGAATTTAACTGCCAGCAATGAAAAGGAAGAGGATGAAAAGCTGCAAGAGCATGGTGATGAGGAAATGGAAGAGAGAGATGGGAAGGGAGAAAAAGGTGGGGATGAAAAAGAGAAAGAGGAGGAGGAAGAGGAAGATGAGGAAAAGGAGGAGGAGGAGGATGAAGAATCAGAGGTAGAAGAAACTTCAGGTAGGCTGTGAGTTTCTAATGTTGCCCTTGCTAATTTTATCTAACTACAGTTGTAGGTGGTTCATTCCTGACAAGCTCAACTTCCTTTAGATTACATTATGTTTTCCTTTTAATTTTGACTAGAGTCTTTGCCAAAGTACTCTGGATTGAGCAGATGGCTACTTGTTAATTATTCAACATAATGCAATCTCTTAGAATGTGAATAGCTACTGTTACCTGCAGTATGCTTACAAAATGAAAAAAAACCTCTGGTTTCTACTAGAAGAAAACCCTCTATGAAATCAGTGATGGACAGATGGGGAGATTACTAAAGCTAATGGAAAGCCCCTTCCATGTGAATCCTTGAAGAAATAATGTGTTTATTCTTTTGTATTGTATGCTTTTAAGGTTATTCATTTCAGTAGATTCCAAGTGTGTCTGCTTCATTATTCACGAATAGGTTTAGTCTCATATTTTGCAATTTTGAACGCAGAATGGCTGATTCTAAATTAATATAAAAATGCCAAAGTATGGTGGTGGGTGAGGTTAAAGCTTCTACCCTGGATATCCTTGGCTAAGACATAAATAATTGGCATAATGCAGTTATGAACATGAACCCTGAGGGACATACATTAGATTAGCAAGAGAAATAACAGGTCAGAGACAGGAAACTGAAGGAAGAGTGTTTAGAACAGAGGGAAATCAGACTACCTGGAAATTGCCTTACATTAATTGAGGCAACTGTTACCATTATATGTAGAGCTCTGGAACAGAAATAGAGACTTGCAATGAGACCTGCTCAAAGAAAAATGCCAGTTTCTATGCTCTAAGTACCCTATTCTTAGCTCACGAAGAACCAGGGGAGCAGAAACCACCCATACCTCCCTGGCAGGGGATTCCATCTCCACAGTGGTCTCGATAGTGGGTATAGACATGGCATATCCAGTTCCTGTGCTGTTTCTCTGCACACAGTAGCGTGATTAGAATAGGCTTCACTCTGACTGTCCCCAGCTGGTGAAAGTTCCCTTGGGAACACTGGCCAGCTGTTGAAAGTAAACCTACACTGGGGCAGAGCCAAGAATCAGGGAGCTGTAACTGACTCCCTGGAGGCCACTGCTCCGTGCTGTGCTGAATGGATCTTGGCGGCAGCACAGAAAATGTCTGTGAGTGGACGTGAGGTATCTTTTAGACACACACACACACACAGTCTCTCATATAAATCGTGTGTGTGTGTGCGTGCGTGCCAAAAAGCTATTTCAGAAAGTTGCGCTTTATGAAGCCAGTGATGGATGGAGAGATTCCTGAAGCTAATGGAAAGCCCCTTCTATGTGAATGCTTGAAGAAATAATGTTTTTGGTTTTTTGTATTGTATGCTTTTAAGGTTATTCATTTCAGTAAGTTCCACATGTCTCTGCTTCATTATTCATGAATAGGTTTAGTGTCAGATTTTGCAATTGTGAATGCGGAATGGCTAACTGATTCTAAGTGAATATAGAAATGCCAAAGTGTGGTGGTGGGTGAAGTGGAGGGTGCAATGGAATTGCCAGCATTATTTTAGCAGAGTAATGCATGCCCTCTTTGTTGCATGATTACATGCTATTTCACAATAATCCAATATTCCATCTAATTTTTTTTACATGTGTAGCATCTTGTACCATGCATTACTTTGGGTATGCCAGATAGAGTCATGACAGTAATTTGCGTTCCCTGCCTCATTCACCAAACAGTATGTGATAGTGTCATTAAAGACTACCTTAATACATACACACGCATACAGAGACATACTTGCAAAGAATGTGTTTTTTTAAGGGAAATAAAATAAAATCAATCATCTGGAATTAGGTGGCCAGACACCCAAAAAAGCAGAATTTCATACAAAATATGTACTCAGTATACAGTTCTTTGATTTCTTTTTAAATAAATTTAAAGATCAGAAAATTAGATATCATTGTCTAAGGAGCCCTTAAATTCCTCTGTATCTTTGACCAATTTAGGCAGTCACATCTAATTTTTCACCTTTCCATCTCCAGTACTAACTTTATAGCCATTCTTACTATACATTAGGTCCTCACTGGTCTACACTTTACTAACCCTATCTTCAGATTGAATAATTCTCATTTTTAAGAAGTGGTCTCACTCTATTTCTCATCAAATAGCACAGTGAGTTAGAGGAATCTCAGATTACTAATGCCTGATCCTGCAAACTGATCAGATTGGCAGACCCTTTTCTGAGATGAAACTCCATGGACTTCAGTGGAGCTCTGCACAGGAATATGGGTCCAACATCTGTGGATCAACTTGCAGGATCAGGTCCTAAGACTTCATTGGTTTTATAATACATATATAGTACATATATTGCTGCATTATAATGTATTATTACAATTAATAAAAACTAAATTACTACTAATATTACCAGATAACTTGCATCCAAGAATTTTAAAAGAGCTGGCATGGGAGCTCACTGGATTTTTAATATCGATTTGCAAGAAAACTCCAGAAAACTCGAACAAAGCTAATGTGCCAATTTTTAAAATGGGTTGATTCAGGTAATTATATGCCTGTTAGCCTGACTTCTATCTATAGCAAGATAATGGAGCAGCTGATATGGGATTTAATTAATAAAGAATTAAAGGAGCGTAATGCAAATGGTTTTATGAAAAATAAATCCTGTCAAAATAACTGGATATCTTTTTTGATGAGATTACAGATTTGGTTGGTAATGGCAATAATGTTGATGTAATATACATAAACTTCTGTAAGGTACTTGGTACCACATGACATTTTGATTAAAAATCTAGAACAATATAATATTAACATGACATATATTAAATGGATTAAAAACTGGCTAACTGATAGGTCCCAAAATGTAATTGTAAATGGGGAATTGTCATTGAGCAGGTATGTTTTCAGTGGAGTCCCACAGCAATCAATTATTGGCCCGTGGCTATTTATCATTTTTAACAATGGTTTGGAAGCAAACATAAAATTTTCACAGATAAAGTTTGCAGATGACATGGAAATTGGGGGAGTGATAAATAATGAAGAAGACAGGCCACTGATTCAGAGTAATTTAGGTCACTGATAAACTGGGTGCAAGTGAACAACGTGTGTTTTAATACAGCTAAATGTACATATATACATCTAGGAACAAAGAATGTTCACCATATTTACAGGATGGAGGACACTCTCCCTCAGAAGCAGTGACTCTGAAAAATATTTGGGGGTCATAGTGGATAATCAGGTGAACATGAGCTCCCAGTGTAACACAGAACTAACACAGATCCTTGAATGCATAAACACTGGTGTGACTTCTGCTGGAGTACTGTGTCCAGTTTTGATGCTCACTGTTCAAGAAGGATGTCAAAGAAAAGACAAAAGAATGATAAAAGGATGATAAAACCTGCCATACAGTGATAGATTCAAATAGCCCAGGCTATTTAATTTAACAAACAGAAAGTTAAGGGCTGATTTGATTACACTCTCTCTCTCTTTACATGGGGGAACAAATATTTAATAATGACTTCTTCAGGCTAGTGGAGACAGGTATAATGGGTCCAATGGCTAGAAGTTGTAGTTAAATAAATTCAGAGAGGAAATAAGGCATAATTTTTTTAATGGTGAAGGTAATTAACTGTTGGAACAATTTATCCAGGGTTGTGGTGGATTCTCCATTACTGATAATTTGTAAATCAAGATTCATTGTTTTTCTAAAAAAAATATGCTCTAAGAATAATTTAGGAAAGTTCTATGGCTTTTGTTATACAGGCAGTCTGACAAGATGATCACAATGGTCTCTTCTAGTCTTGGAATCCATGAATTATGGAAGTGCCCAGAGGCCAACTAGAATGGGGCCCCATTGTGCTAGTCACTGTGCAAAGACGAATAAGAGATCCTCCTTGCCACAAAGAACTTACAGACTAACTAGACAAGACAGTTAAAAGACAGGGGAAAGGGATAGAACACGCAGGCAGAGAGAACAGAGCAATGGGTGGCAAGTCATGTAAATGCTGGGATTTATTTTTTTTAATTTTTGTCATTGTTTTGTTTTGGTATTGAAATCTCTTGCATGAGGCTTAGCTAGGAGAGTATTTGCTGAATGACGGGAGGGGGAACTGTCAGGGAAACAGAGCAGGGAAGGAGGGCAGCCTGAAGGACAGTTGGAGTGAAGTCAAAGTGAAGAGACTAAGGAAGGAGACAGGAAGGGGTTGGCACAACCAGCCAATCAGCACAAGGCAGAGAATGTTCAGAGTGAAGACTATGGACAACCTTGTGGTGACATCTTCTCTGTCTGGCAGACCCTGTTTAAACTGCTTTGATAGCTGCTTCTGCCACCTTCAGTCTTTATTTTGCTCCTCCCTTCAATTTCTTCCTTTCTTCCACAAAGATATTGATCCTAATGCTGCCCAAGAGGTGGTCACCCCCACAATGCTGGGTCACTCTGGGGAGCACTGGAGGATTAGCTCTGGCAGGCTACATCTTTCCCCTTCCTTTACCTGGGTGCCACACTACCTGTGTAAACTGCTTCGGTCTCTGCTTCTGCTGGCTTAAATCTCTGACTGGCTTCTCTCTGCACATTACATGTGTCAAAATAAATGAACAAAGTATGTCTGTGATACTACCTCTGCTTTTCACCAAGTCCTTCATGTATTAATTAGTGAAATGCAGTATGCTACGATTCAGTGTGTTGTTATGAGTATAAAACAGAGCAGTTCTTCTATAAAACAAATGCTTAAGTGTACAATGGAGGTAGCTAAAAAGTTGTATTTCAAGCGAAACCCTGCAGGGAGTGTTTGCAGACTCTGCAAAATATTTCAGAAAGCTCCATTACAGTATTAGACTTCCCAGAGGACTCTGTAAGTATCTGTGAGACTTGTGAACATGTTTTTAACCATCGCAGTGGCATATTCAGCTTTTAGAAAGCAGTGTTCAGTCATTTACTAGCATCAGGCAGTCTTTTCCATTTCCACATTGTCACTCAGCCATATCATTTCCAGAGGTGGAATGTCACCCAAATGTCTATGACTCTGCTTAATGATGACATAAAATCTGCTGGGAAGAAATATGCTCTGTGAATTACCTTCATGTTTATACTTTTCTGAACAGACTAGAACCATATTTACTAGACATAATCAAACTAAAAGGTTTAGGTACAAGGTCAGTAGAGGGGATTAAGGGGGTCCATGGACTCACAGATGTAGGCCCTGCATCTGCAGGGGACCAATGGAGCCATAAATACTTTAGTAGAGTGGCCTTTGATTTGTTGTTGGGCTGGGGAAAGGCAGGGGGTGGCTTTGGTTGGATTATATCTGGGCCTCATTTGGTCTTAATCCACCATTGAACGTCAAAGCTGATTTTACTCACTGTAATGTCTCTTGTTTTAGAGCTGGGGGGGGGAATCCTGCCTTTCTTTGTTCTGCTGAAGAGGGAAGTAACAAAGATGAAGGCATTTTTTCAGTGACTCCATCTTGTTTGTCTTTGCAGATTTAAGGAATAAGTGGCATCTGGTGATCGACCGCCTCACGGTGCTGTTCTTGAAATTCCTGGAATATTTTCATAAAATGCAATTGTTTGTGTGGTGGCTCTTGGAGTTGCACATTATCAAAATTGTTTCTTCATATATCATCTGGGTCACAGTGAAAGAGGCAAGTAAAACCTCTGCTGACAATTCTATTGACGCATATTGGTGTTGGCTCCACAGCAATGTATCCAAATTTTGGGCCAAACCTTATTCTGACCTACTTCTTTGGCGCAGGCTTAACTGGGGTTGCATGGTCAAGCTGTTGATGCCTAATCAAACCCTGAAGTCCCACCCCACTTAAAGCTGTCCGTTGGGAGTGAGAACCTTTCTCACCCAGCAAACCTCCAATCCTTTCCACCAATTAAGATACTAGGTGTGTGGGAGGGAAGGGGGGGGTGTTTAAATTTTTGGGAGCTGAAGTCATAGTCCCTCTGTTTTTCTCCCTCCTACCAGCAGCCCCTTCAGAGGAGAGGGAAAAGTCTGTTTGGTGTGGATAGAAAATAATTTGTGTGAGTCCCCCATCACAAAAATCAGCCTTTCTACCCCCACTTCCTCCACCAATCCAATGTGTACACCTTGTTGCTCCAAAAAAGCAGGGCCAGGGTTTGGCCGTTGTGTTTAAAACCATGCTTGCAGAGTTGGTATGCTCCTCTGTGGGTTAGTGGCACATTGTGTTTAGACTTGTTTCGAAGCCACTTGACAGCTAAGTTTCCCCCCACCCCCACCCAGTAACTGCTATTGAGTTTCAGTTACTAGCCTCACTCTGAGAGCTGGGTTTAAATTTTTATGTTGTCACTTTTCTTAGCTCTTGTTCTCAGCCTGGAATTTTGAAGGGTTTTGAAATGACTGTTGTGCGTGAGGTAATTCTGAGTGTCAGAGGTCAGATTAAGTTGCCCAGCTGCCTGACTGTAATTTCTCTTTTGTGTTTTCAGGTGTCTCTCTTTAACTTTGTGTTTTTGATTGCCTGGGCTCTTGCTTTGCCTTATGCTCAATTCCGCCCGTTGGCATCAAGCGTCTGCACTGTGTGGACATGTGTGATTATCGTCTGCAAAATGCTGTATCAGCTCACATCTATTGACCCCAGCACCTTTTCCAGTAACTGTACAATGGTGAGTAGTCGTTGCCTGTTAGAGTTTAATTGGTAGGTACGTCGATGAAAGGACAGAGCAAAAGGAAGCTTGTGAAGTGTTCAAAGTGGCAGTTCAGCTGCTGTGTTTCTGCTGGGTGATTGTGATTCCTGCCCTCAGTGGCTCCAGAGAGACCCTAAGTAAAGAACTTACTGTTTGCATTTTAGCCTACAGAAAATGAAACTAATATAAACAGCGAAGAACTGAAGAAGTCACTCCTCTACAGTGCACCCATCGATCCTGCCGAGTGGGTTGGATTAAGGAAGTCTTATCCCCTGCTTGTATACTTAAGGGTAACTGCTCCACATTTTTTCTGTATTTAGATCAACTGTCTCTTACTGCTCATGTCCGTGAAACATATCATATGCTACAGACACAACCTCCATTAATTGTGAGCTATGGGGAAAGAAGAAAATAGTGGTGTATGGGTAGAGGGCAAGTGTCCTGTTATGCCTGATTCCTACAGCTCTACTTCAGAAAATTCTGTGCAACAATTAAGATAAGATGCACATCGAACTATAGCTCTCTGGCTCTATTGTGGACTAAAAGGACATCAAGAAATTTGATTTACAAGATTTGTAGGAAGTAATAACATACATACATTTCAGATATTATAAGATTTAAGATAAAAGTTTAATCTGAATAATTGTCTCTGACTGCTAGTACAGATCACATACAGTTATTTTTCAAAACTTTTATCCCTTAAAAACAACTTGGAAAACACCATGCTGCTTTTTTTTGTTGGCAGTGGTGCCAGAAGGGAGGAGGTTGAGAGGGGCGAGGAACAGCAATAATTCTATGTCTTTTTTCTAGTTTTTGTTTTGTTTAATGCAGCCAGGGTGTGTTTTGTTACTCTCATTTACATTAAACATTTCTTAGAATTAAAACTATGTCAGCACTTGAAGGCAATCCTGCGTGACTCCCATAGGATCAAAGAGTCTCTGAAATCCTTTATTTATGATTTAGGATAGGAATTTCTTCATGGAAAATGGCTGGGGAAAAAAGTCATGGTTGAGTCACTGCAAATTTTGATTAAATCACAAGTTTAATCATCATTTTTTACTCCTGAATTAAAACTAAATAAAAAATCAGTAACTCACTTCATCGACCTGTAGGGGAGAGTGGTAAATCTTTCTTCATTGGCCTGCACATTTTGTGTTCAGCTGGAGCATTATGAACACCGTACTCTGAGGACTATACCTTTCTCTAGCAGGTACCTTTCTTAGTGCTGACCCAGTACGGTTCAGGTTCCCTTATCTTCATGTAATTCCAGCTAGACAAAAACAAAATATGGGACAGATGCACAGTTTCTGGTCTTTTTCATGTAAAAGAATTGTCTGTCAATACTTAGTAGAGTTCGGGTTCCTTATTGCACCAACACAGGCAAAATGAACAGCCCATGTAAAATAGGGTTACGGAAACACCAGTTAAGTCTCAGTTCACCGAAAGGGCTTGTCAAGCACTTCCATTGTTTTGCTGGTGAGAACAGAAGTCAGTGGCATAGCAAGTATTAGAGTGTGAATTCAGAGTCTCAGTTGTCAGTTGAGACCTGATGTAGGTCTCTCTCCTCCTGCTGGAGGAAGGAACAGAAATTATGGAATTGGTAAACCCTTGATTCATGTTACTGCCCAAGTAAGCTTCCTGTTTTGAGTTTAAATCCAGTTCATTCTGGTATTGCAGCAGGATTAACCAATATCTTCCACTAGAATATTAATTGATTTTGCTTCTCAGATATATTTCCAACGCCTCATATGTCAGTTTTTGCTTAATCTTCTTTTTGTTGCTTCTTTTGTAGAATAACTTACTGATGCTGGCTATTCTGGCCTTTGAAGTTACAATTTACCGGCACCAGGAGTACTACAGATGTCGAAATAATCTTACTGCACCTGTGACTAAAACCATTTTCCATGACATTACAAGATTACATTTGGATGATGGACTCGTAAACTGTGCCAAGTATTTCATAAACTATTTCTTCTACAAGTTTGGGTTGGAGGTAAATGACATATTCATGTGGTTAAGACAATGGTTCCCAACCCTGTTTTGTTTTGTTGGTCCCAGTAAGGGATGTACCGATAGCTGGCTGGTTCCTCATCTCCCACTCACACACCGGGGCTAGAGTTGTCATCCCTTTCCCCTCCCCGCCCATGCTTTTTCTTATTTGTTTTTCTTTTCAATAGATTTGTTTTTCAATCCTGTGCCCTGTTTCTAATTCACCAGACGGCTGTGTGCTATTCAGGGAAGGATGGGCAAGGGGCATCCACTGATGTCACCCACCATTGAGCCGAGTACTGTGGGGATAGAGGAAAAGAACTGCAGCTTGGCAGGCTGCTATCTATGCCTAAGTATATGTTAGCTGCTCTTGCAACCAGCTGCACTCAGGACTGTCGCAGGAGCCAGGAGAAGAAAGAAGCCATTCTTTATTTTAGTATTATTTATATTCTGGTAGAGCCAAGAAGCTTGTGCCCCACTGTGCTGCTTAGCTCCAAGAGCTTGCTACTTAAATAGACAAGCTAGACAAAGCGGGGAAAGACACTGACATTCCCAAGGTCACGTGGCAGGTCAGTGATGGATCCGGGAGTAGAACCCAAACTTTGGAGTCCCAGGTCAGTGCTCTAGTCAATGGATGCTACTGCTCTGCTTTAGTCTCAGCAGCAGCAGCATGCATAAAATGGCAGGGCAGATCTGGGGACAGACAACTCTCTGTTCTCTTACCGTATCTCTGGTGTGGCCTGCATCTATCTCTCCGTCCCGTCTTTCTTCCACCGCCACCTCGCTCTCCTAATCTGGCACCAGTTCATATAGAGAGTAAAATGTAATCCATCTTCAAAATAAAGTAATGCTGAGAAAATACCTCATAAAACACAAATATTTGCTTGAATAGAACAGTGACTTTGCTTCAGCTTTGTTCACATACTTTATGTGTTCCTTTTTCCTTAATATTCAAATTAAGAAAATGAGTGTACTGGCAAGAATGTTTAAATAAACAGCAAGTTTCAAGAAAACTTTGGAGAATACCTGCAGAGAGCAAGTTTTGAGCTCATGTACATAAGTATTTGCAATGGAAACCCAATTATAAGTTACGGTATGCCTATGCATCTAATGAGAACTGACTTTCAGATTGTGAATAATCAATGCAATGAATGGTTAACAAGCAATCCTTGGGAACAATTTACCAAAATTAGTTATCAAACAGGTTCAATTAGCAAAAAGGAAAAAAAAAAAAAAGATGGTCACTGTTTCTGAACAGTTCCTGGAACAAGAAATAGTGAAATTCATTGACTAAATAATCCATTATGAATTATTCACGGAGTTCTAAAACAAAGTGTTGCATCATAACATCCCCTTAAGGCACTCTTTTAAGTGCAACCAGAGTATACAAACTACCCTGGGAAAAAGAGTTTAAAAAAATAACAGAGAAATAAAGCCACCACCAAAAAATACAGCTGTTTGTCTATGGTAAACAGAAGTTGCATTGTCTGAATATTTTTTTTAATGTGGTTTCCACCTGAGGATACACTATTATTTTTCTTTATGATTTCATTTTTTAACATCTGTAACATTGCTGCCTATGTAGCATTGCTTGGCAACAATTACACATTTTCAAGCTAGGCTACCATGACATCATACTGGCTGTTTTATATCTTTTAGTAGCATGAAATGGAACCTTCTTTACATATGTATTGAGACAGTCAATGTTGATAGAAAACTACACAAAGTGGAGGGTGCTGGAGGACTATTAACCATGTCTGTGTTGGCATGTGAAGAGTTACACTCCGCTACATCACGTTTCCAGTAATCAGATTGAAAGGCTACTTTATTATATCTGCCCTGACCATCTCAGGGGCTGTAAATGCTGCATGTTTTTCTTTGCTTCTTTCACAGACCTGTTTCTTAATGTCAGTTAATGTAATTGGTCAACGAATGGATTTCTATGCCATGATTCATGCCTTCTGGTTAATTGCTGTATTATATCGACGTAGAAGAAAAGCTATTGCAGAGATCTGGCCAAAGTACTGCTGTTTTCTGGCATGCATCATTACATTTCAGTACTTCATTTGTATTGGCATTCCACCTGCTCCTTGTAAAGGTAAGGTCACTTACCTTTTATAGCCAGTTATTGCCATTTGCTCTTACAGGAAACTGCTGGAAAATTGACAAATACTCAAAAAATGAAGTAATTGTTATAAACTATTGATTACATTTTTGCATTCTGCCTCTCGTTGTAGACTATCCATGGAGAAGCACTAATGCCAACTTCAATTCCAACATCATAAAGTGGCTATACTTTCCAGACTTCATTGTAAGACCAAATCCTGTTTTTCTTGTCTGTAAGTATTTTAGAACAGAGATGTGAAAGTTATTTACTTGTCTTTTGTATTATACTTTTGCATACCTTGGAACCAACCTTTTATTTGTTTCGAAGGAGCAGCTTGTCATATTCTAGTGGGTGTTGTTATTATTTTTATTACCATAGCACCTAGAAGCCCTATTCATGGACCCTGGACCCTATGGTGCCAGGCAATATACCAACACAGTAGATTGAACAGGAACTATGTCTTTATAAAGTCAGTGCATTTAAATGTTCAGTGATTTATGCAACTGGAACATTCTTGTTTTAGTTTAATAAAGCTGAATAAAAATGTGATGAGTTCTATTTCCTCCCTTTAATCTCCTCCTCAGAAAAAATAATAGAAGTGAAATAATCAGGTGAAAATGAAATGTAGTAATAAATGTCAAATTTGTATGGTGGTGCATTGTAGGTAATGCAGTCTCGTGGGGATGATTGTAACAAGTACTGTGTAGTGATTATATTATTATAACATATCACCAATGGCCTTCAGCATTAGACACCACAGAACTAAGTTTATGGCTGAAGTTTTCACTGTCATTTCTTCATTTTGCCAGATGATTTCATGTTGCTGCTGTGTGCATCCTTACAAAGGCAAACGTTTGAGGATGAAAATAAGGCTGCTGTGCGAATCATGGCTGGGGACAATGTAGAAATTTGTATGAACCTTGATGCTGCATCATTTAGCCAGCACAACCCTGTTCCCGACTTCATTCACTGCCGGTAATGTTGGGTCTGGAATATTTTGAAGTTACAAAGCATCTATTTAAAGGTCTCCATTTTGAAGGTAGCCATAATATAAGGGTATTGAATTCTGGCTTCCAACTCTGTTAAGTTCCGTCTTAAATTTTCCCATTTTACAACAAGCAGCTTTTGCAGCAGTAGGTCATTTATCTTCCATAAGAAACAGTTGGAAAGGGTATAGGATACTACCTAGATGGCTCTTTCCAACACACATGAAAGATCATGTTTCTGAGTATCTCAGCGCAGCTGGCCCACTAACTGTGGCCTCACTTGTGCCAGGCGGGAGGGGCAGATCAACAGCATCGCAAGTGGAGTTCAAGGAATGATTGTGCCTGGAGGACCCAAATCCTTCCCTGAGTTTCCTGGTGAGTACATGGGTGAGCAGGTGCTGTGGTGCACCTGATCTGTTCCTTGTCTTCTCTGCCCCACGCACTTGTGTGAGACCGAGTCAGTCTGGCCCTGTCTATGTATCTCTTTAATTCCACAAAAGTATTTATCAGTTAATTACATCTTGCTGCTTTGCTCCAAACTGGAGAGGATCATACTCTATTTAAAGAAAAAAAGATCTTCTTTGGAAAAGAAGATCCTTCATCCAACCCAAATCAGGGCACAGAGGACTTACAGTTGTCTCATATGGACAGCTGAGGATTTCCCCTGCATGCCACTCCCTTCCCAGCCTATGGACTTTGGAGGTCTGTTGGGCTGGGGAGGTGGTAAAAAAGGGATGGACCCAGAAACTGGCTGGTGGAACAGTTCTTATGTAACTTCTCCAGCTGTCAAAAATGAGAGCAGCCCATAATCCTGGAGCTATCTTCTCCCTGCTCCTCACTTGTAAGCTCAGCACTGCTGGCCAACTAGCCAGACATGTTTCTGAAGGTTTGGTGCAAAATTTATAAGACTAACTACTGGGGAAATGTCATTAGCTTCTATGTTTTGCCCACTAGCTGTTTGTTGTGACTCTGAAAGCATGTTATCGGCAGATGGCTGGGGGAGAGCAGAGTCGTTTACTGTCTTTCATTGATAAACATTTATTATTTTACCAGACTAG
Source organism: Mesoclemmys tuberculata (assembly GCA_007922155.1). Lineage (NCBI taxonomy): Eukaryota > Metazoa > Chordata > Testudines > Chelidae > Mesoclemmys > Mesoclemmys tuberculata. The sequence goes on from ML675601.1 coordinate 50,237,365, forward strand.
CATTGCAATTTCAATCCCTTCATAATATCTTAAACGTATCCTATGGTTTCTCTTGGAAACTGAGGCCAAAGCCATGAATAGCTATGAAGTTGAGCTCAGTGAAATACATTCTGCTGACATGATTATTCAGAAATTATAGCACTTCCTGCCACTATTGGACCACATGCATTCTGCAGCCACTAAGAACAACTGATAGCAGGATGAGGCCTGGTGCCACCACCTCTCTACCAGATATTGCACTAAGTGGAGATCATTTCCTGAAGTTTTATCAGCAACCAGAAATACCTGCAGGAAACATCACAACAGTGGAGCTTAATTGGGAGGAATGAAGGGAAGGGAATAGAGTTGGCTACAGAACTAGAGAAAGAGCGTTAAATTTCATTTGTTATCACAGCTTCCCCCTCTACTTTAGCTCTGAGCCAATATCTGAAGAGAGCACACTGAAAATGAAGATGAATCCAAGCTGCCAGGAGCAGATCATGGAGTTAGGGGATCTGGGGAAGAGCATCAGTGGTGAGGATGGCAGGGGACAGTGAGAACAGGTTGTGATTTTCCTGATTTTCAAGGAGTTTACATTTGAACATTCTCTTCAGAAATAAAGAAGCTAGAGAGACACTTTGCTTTTTAAACTACCTCACTTGGCATCTTTTTTTTTTTTAAAGTTCATGGGAGTCTGATGAATGTTCCTATCACACTCGGGACTAACCACCCAACTATGCCTTTTCCCATCACAAAATCAGTCCTTTGCACTACAGTTCATCCAGCTCTCAAATAAATTTAATTGTAAGTTTTTTAGTATAAGCTGGTTTTGAGCTGATCATTTGCAAAGTGAGGATCAACTTATTTTATCTAAATCTAGAATAACTTATTAGAATCCACAAAAATGTGGGAGAAATTGTCTGCTGGCCCAATATGAAGAACCTGAAGCACAAAGGAAGTCCTCTGAAGATTTCTGGATGGGAGGCAAAATCAGGCTTTTATTGGAAAGAAAACCTCAACCTTAACTGGACTGTTGCCTTTGATTCATATGTACAATTTCCTGAAGTTATAGATTGTGTCATGTATATTCAAAGGCAGTATCTGGCATGTGATGAGAAAATAGACCCTCGTATAGACAATGTTGTTGATGGAAAGTAGAGGATATGAAAAACAGAAAATCTGAGAAACAATATGTTTAATAGTGTTAGAGTGAACACACAAGTTTGTGACTACTTTATACCTGTTCTGATTAAACATGAAAATTTATGGGCCTTTTTATGTAATGCATGTATGTTGTATAGATCTGTTGTGTAGAAAAGAAAAGAAAAATAAGGCAGAAAAAGGAGCAAGAAAAGCAAGCTTCTGTTAAAAAACTCAAGACCAAATAAACAACAACAATCTCATGCCCTTTTGCATTGCATTTTACCAATGTATACACTATATGGAGATTCTGGAACTAAAATATCAGCTATATTTTAGCCATATTTAGGGAGATTCTTATTTTTGAATTGTTCATTGTTCATAGATTAGAATAACAGCATGTTAGGCGGACTAAGAAATCTCTTGTATATGATTCAAGTTCCTCTCTTTAAGATAAATTTGAGCCAAACAAACGGCAAATATTTTTTTGCCTAAGAGTCCTCAGCTGACATCTTGAGATGGCTTCTGGTAACCTTGACACACAGAGCTATTGGCTATGTCTCATCATCAGGGATAAGTCTTTATTATGGAGGTCATGGAATCATCCCGTGTGCCATAGCTTGCCAATCCCTGCTTTAATCTAAAGGGAGCTAGTGACTGGTTTTCAGAAATGTTGACTGTAGCAGTTCCTAGTGACTTCAGGAAAACATCCAGAAGGGTAGCTGTGTTCGTCTGTATATAGCAAAAACAACGAGAGTCCTGTAGCACCTTAAAGACTAACAAATTTCTGTGGGCATAAGTTTTCGTGGACTTCAACCCACTTCATCAGATGCACCTGACAAAGTGGGTTGCAGCCCACGAAAGCTTATACCTGCAGAAATTTGTTAGTCTTTAAGATGCTACAGGACAGTCATTTTTTCAGGAAAATAGTGCATGCTGAAGAGTGGGAATGAGGAGATCCTTTTTGCTAGTATCAATAAGAAATTAGAACACACCATACAACTAAGCAAGGTAGATTTACTTAAATCAATCATAGTCAAAGAAATGACTGTAAAAATGGCATCATGACATGCCAGTTTTTCTCCTTATAAGACTTCCATGTGAAATGTTCTCAACTCACAAGTCAGAGAGGTGATTTTTCTAGCTGTTAGTATTACAAATGCACACTGAAATCTAAAAATCAAGCTGTGTCCTTTCTCACTCATGAGTCATCACTAGTAATAAAGATTCTGTCATTGTAATTTAGGTGACAATTTATTCTGAAGCAGAACAGAGTTCAGCTCACATTCCTGATAGCTATATTGCCCCTGCAGTGCTAACTAGATGTTCTCAAATCTTTTCTAAAGCCTCCTGGCTGGCTTCCTAGGTAGAATCTCTTCCATCTTTCTGGGCAGGGTACCTCTAAAGGAAGGAGAGCATCATGGTGGATTGGTTCAGCACGAGCTATCCATTAATAACGATAATAATGGCCCCTGCCAAGTGGAGCTTGGATCTGCAAGCATTTCAGGATATTATCATCTGGGCTACCTATTTGAATAGCTTGGCTCCACTCTATCCCCAAAACTTATCTCTTTCCTGCTCATGATCATTCGAGTGTAAGGCTCTGGGAACATGATACATTCTCATGGGATCCTACTTCTGATTCTTGGGGGAAAAGAACGTATGTGACAGAGTGCTGACCCCTGTCGGGCAATCATCCTTGGTTCTAGAATCTAAATCTGTGATTGCAGTGCATTGCTAGGTTGGATTGAAGGTTTGATCCTATTCTTCAGGAATGCTTACACTGCCCGCATGGAGTGTGAGCAAGGCAGATACACTACTGAAGGATTTTCCAAGGAGTTTAGTGACTGCGTCACACTCGGGGGCACTCAACTTCTGTCTCTGATCTCCAGATTTGGAATACGTTCCCCCGTTCAAGTTCCAAAAGAGGTTGAATGTGCATTGCTGTTCCCATGTTCTTGAAATGGACCTGTGCTTCAATTTTCACATACTCACTGAGTCCACTTCACACCTCAGGGAGTTTTACACTAGTTAGCTTTTTGCCTACCTGTGCTGTGTCCCAGTCTTTGCAGGATCAGAGAGAGTGTCTTTCAGGGTGCAAAGCAAGTGCTGGAATTGTACTGATCTCTCAGTCAGAAACTGTTAACTTTTACAAAACTCTATCTTTCTGAAGGTTCAATAGGCAGAAAGCATCAAGAGTTCAGTGTCTTGGTGGATTAAAGATTGTATTCCATTAACCAAATGGCTACATGCAAAATTATTAAATTCCACTTTTCAGTAGGCAATTTCATTGATTCAGAGTACAGAAACATCTGCCTCTGAAATTTATCAGGTAGCTACTTGTTTATGTCCTCACAACTTCCTCCTGCACTACCAGATGCATCTGTACTTAGCTATTAACATTTCTTTGCCATTAGATTCTCCAAGAGTAGTTATATAATACGTTTGTATCCCGCTAAAGATCCTGCTTGTGACATTTGCTGATTTTAATTGTTGTTGTTGTTGGGTAGAATGGGAGAAGGAGGACGTATAGCAAGGGAAGATTGCTCACCAGTAATTCTTTTTGTTGTAGCCCTCTTTTCCTGTGCTGCATCTCTCGTGCTCCCCTTGCAAAGTGCTGGTTGGAGTCATTTTTCTTTAATCGTCTTATATATTTCTTTGTTCTGGAAGTCGCAGATTTGACTGATCTTTTGTCATCTTGCTTCTGGTTGGTAGAGCCACAGGCTTCCTATTATTGGAGTTGTTGGTTAGGGAGGTAAAGAGAGGACTAGGGAAAAGAGAGCTACTGGTGAGTAATTTTCCCTTAATACCCTTACATTGTAAGTGTGGGACCAGATTATGCCCAATTTATTAGTATGTGTTTATTTTCTAGAACCAGGAAATGTGTTAGTTGCCTTACAGAACAAATAGCAGACACTGTCCCCACCCCAAAGAGCTTGCACTCAAAATTAGATTTTACAGACTAAATGAAAACTGAGTTGACGTTAATGTCTGTGTAAACTAGGAACTAGTGCCTACTTAATACCAAGGTTGAATTTGACCCATTTCCTTTCTGTTGGGTACTTTACATTTCCAAAGTATTGTATGAGGTGTTAGTCAAACGTCTCTCATTGCTGCCCAAGAGGTGTCAGCTAGCTAAAATCCGATGTAATATTCTGAAAATTTCCTTCTGATTTGTTTTCTCCCTTGAGGAAACACTGGACAGTATGTTCCAGTAGGCATGTCTAAAAGGCTTCCCCACCACCTTCACTATAGTATGAACAATGAGGGAAAAAGAGCCTCTGACCAAACTGATCACTTAACTTTCCTCTTTCTGGAAAAATACTTGAGATCAACAGTGACAAATGAACCTGAAGGAATAGAAGCCACACCTGGATTTCTCAGGGGATACATGACTAAGCCTGCCGGACACCTCAAGTGAAGAAATCTAAAAAAAACAAAACAAAACAAGGCCAAAGAAAAGAAAATAGGGGATTTCTAGAGATAAATCCAAGATGGTTTCACAGAGGAGAATCTCTGTCCCGCTACCTCTGATGTGGGATAATCCCAACTAAGAAGAACCCTTGTGCAGGAACCTAGAAGCGGACAGAAAAAAGTATGGGGACCTCAAAATATTTTAGCCCCTAACACCAGGACCTAGTACCAGCAGCAAACACAGACCTGGCTCCCGTGACGGCTGCAACAAAGGAGACAACAGCAGGTGAAGCAGCAGACCACCCTCTTAAGCAGATACAATGCATTCTTTCAGAGGTGTAGCCTTGTTGGTCTGTATACAGCAACAACAATGAGAGTCCTATAGCACCCTAAAGACTAACAAGTTTCTGTGGGCATGAGCTTTCGTGGGCTGCAACCCACTTCGTCAGATGCATCTGGTCTCTTCTGGCCTTAGAGTCTACGGTATCCCAGTCAGACTCTTTTGCACCTACTAAGGATGGCCAACATGTTTGTGTCCTGTAGCAGCTCATGTCTCTGATGCATCTGACGAAGTGGGTTGCAGCCCACGAGAGCTTATGCCTGCAGAAATTTGTTAGTCTTTAAGGAGCTACAGGTCTCTTGTTATTTTTAATGCATTCTTTGGAACCACACATACTTTGACTTAGATTAATGAGAGAGGATCTGCACATCATCATTACAGACTTCAGTTCAGACTTGCATAAAAACAACATTTGGTTGCTAATAGAAAAGGTTTTAATAATCAGTGAACCTTTTAGATTTCTAGTCTAACACAGGTGGAAGCAAGAAAAAAAGAACTTACTGATAAAGATGATTTTGAAAAACAGGCAGAGAAAAAAATACCATGAGATTTAGGAGAGGGCCTGAAGTGAGGAGTGAGGGGCAGCAAGGGAGGTGGGGAGGGGAGAGCTGAGAAGATGGAGAGGAAAGCAGGAGATTGATACGGGAAGGGGATTGAGAGAGAGCGAGACAATTCCAGTAGCCTGCAGAAACATTGAGACATGAGTTGCTGCTGCAGGACACAAACGTCTTGGCCATCCTTAGTAGGTGCAGAAGAGTCTGACTGGGAAACATAGACTCTAAGGCCAAAAGAGACCATTGTGATCATCGAGTCTGACCCCCTGTGCATCACAGGCCACAGAACCTCACCTGCCCCTCCTATTAATAGGCCCATGATCCTTGTCTGAGTTACTGACAGAGCTGGTATCCTTTGCAAAACTCCAATGTACTAGTTGGGCAATAGCATCATTGTTTAAAAGGTGTTGATGCTATAACATGGATACTGACTGGTGCCATTATGCTGAAAAGTCTTGGCACCAGGATGCCAGCAGCCAAGCATGAGCAGCACATAAATCAGACACTTTAGAGCAGACTTTAACATCTATCCATCTCTTTGCAGCTCATTGTTCACCTCATAATAGATTTGACAATATTGGAACCCCTTGTTAAAAATTAATAGGCATAAATAACAATCCCCTATAGTGTAGAACATTGCATGTGTAATGACAAGCCTAATGATAGGTATTTTTGAGACATTGCACTTAAAACTTCAAATCATCTTATAAGGTAACAATAACTTTGACTCATAGAGTGGATGGACTTCAGACTCCAGGGTCTTGACCTAGTTTGGCCAGATGAAAGTGGTAAGTTCTTCCAAGATTTTCTCCAGGATGGTGATGGATTTCCACGTTTTAATGAGCCTATCATTTCCCCCCCTATTCTTGAAAACTTCAGGTTCTGTATGAATTTATATTAATCTCTATGAATTTGATATTTGAAGGTTCTTGTTGTTTTACTTGCAGCAAACTGAAGTCCTTAAAATGCCCTTCATCATTTTTGGCATCAATTCCAACGATAATGATGCCCCTAAGAGGACATCTGTCAATAGCAGTCTGACGCAGCATAGCTAGAGCCTTCATGGACTGTAGTTAGAGCCAATACAGTATTATAATAGTTCACACTATTTGTAGCTAAGCAGCTTCTCTTGCAAAACCAAAAGTTCTCAGCCGTAGATTCAGAATCCTCACTGTATGTGTTTATCACCATCAGTGTTAGATCTAGCTGGCTTCTAACGAAGCTTTCTGCTTCAGTAGGAAATGAGGACCTATCTCTCGGGGCTGCAGTTCCAGTTTCCGAAGTGAGGGAGCCCAACCTCTCTTGTCTCCTGATTTTTGTTGTGTTCTTCTAATGTTGTAAATTGGTCAGTCTTTGAGTAGAGTTTTGTATATGAGGATTTTTCCTTTCCCAGAGCCTTTCAGGTGTGTGTAATATTCTTCTGGATACCTGTTATTCCTGGGGCCTTTCCAGCTTTGGCAGGCCCATCCCACGCTGTCTCTATTTGGAATTTCAGCCCTAACTTCCAGTACTCTTTGCTAGAGGCTGCTCACTCCTAGCAGACTCTAATCCCTGAACATTGCTCCCTTCATTGCACCTCCTACTTCCCATTATAGGGCAGTCACCCTTCTCTCTCCCAGATGTGCCTCAGTCAGGGTTGGCTAGTCCCAGCCCTTAAGGGGAAAGCTAGTCTGTTACAAGACTATTGTTGTTGTCTTATTTTTTTCCTCCTTTGGCGTAAGAATATTAAAGTGTATTGCATTTGTTACATGTTTAAAAATGAGAAAAAAATGTATGAGTTTGTAATATATGGTTTATATTGTTATATATTCTATTTAATCAGTACATAAATTAAATTTTAAAAAAGAGATTCTTCCAAAACCAGCCTCCTTCCAAACTTTATGGATGTTTTACTCCAGAACTGAATTTTGTTGCAAGCCTCTGTCTGAACCAAAATCCCAGGTATAAACACCCTGAATTTTGGAGTTGTTTGGATCCAAACAGAACCTCTGAGGCTGATAGCCCGTGTCTGTGAAAAACATAGAAAAGTGCTTTTGATTAGACCTTTATTGAGATATTCCTTTTTAGCTTCAGTTGTGTTTTCATCTTTAGCTTTTCTCAAAAATGCTGAAGCAGAATATTTAAGCACCATGGGACAAGGTTTCTCAAATATTGCGATGATAAAAATAGTGTCAGGAAGCAGATCTCCTCCCAGGCATCCTACACATCAATAATTATTATGTAAAGGAACAGCAAGCACAGTGGTACCGTTTTCATCAGAAGCACAGATAGTGCCATTTCAGTCACATCCAGGGGCTCCTGTAGACCTGTTCAACCAGCAGATGACTCCAGAAAGTTCTGGTTGGGCCTGATAACTTCAAGCAGGGGTTTCATTGTGTGGCAATCTACAGTACTGTTGGCTCATTTACTCCTTAGGTAGTTTTGAGTAGAAGGTGTGAATGTTCATATCATGCTCTCCCTGCATGGCTCCCTGGAACAGCAGGCTTCACAGCCTCTGAGAGCTGGCCCTGAACATATAGTGCACCTGGAAGAAAAATATTACAGTAAGGAAAGCTAAGAATTTATTGGTTTGGAAATAGTTAACTGTGCCTACTTCTCCACACAGCCTTTTGCACATTTTCTAATGTGTTGTCTCTGCTCTCCCTGTAAGTTAAATTAAGATTTTTGAAGAATCTGAAAATACCGAATTGTTCCTCCTTCCTCCCAATCAAGACTGATTTCAGATAGTCCTATCTGAGGCCTCTTACCAAAAGTTTCAGTAAATTACAACACAGTGGCATTCTGCAAAAAACACCTCCCCAAAACTCTTACAGTTGATCTGGATTGAAGAAAGCAGCCATCTTTGGAAATGGGTCCTCTCACCAGACTGAATTCTCTAGAAGTCATCAATAAGTATAGAATTGTTTGCCATGAGATAATGCAGGTGGATTTTAGAAATAGATTTGCTGTACAATTACCCAAACTTCTTCAGAAATGAGCTCAAACAGTCTTTTACATAACATTATCAAATAAATCACTGCATCATGGAGTTTTGTGAAGAATGTATTTCCCATCCTTTCATGATAAAGGACTTGATCCTGTAAGGTGCTGAGCTCTCTGCCACTGATACATCAAATCACTTAAGCTTGAATCAAGCATATGACAGGAGTACTTCTATTGACTGTAGAGTTGAAGTTAAACAGGGGCTTAAGAGCTTTGCTGAGTCAAAATCAGAGCGCTCTGCACTTGGTAGGGTCAAGCTGTTAGTGGGGGAAAAAAGGGTAGGATTGTGATCAGAAAAAGTTTGGTAACTTTTTTACTTTTCTTCTGTCTTCTTGTTACAGATCCTATTTGGATATGTATAAAGTGATAATATTTAGTTACCTTTTCTGGTTTGTGCTCACTATCATCTTCATCACGGGAACTACAAGAATCAGCATATTTTGTATGGGTTACTTGGTGGCCTGTTTCTATTTCCTGCTCTTTGGCGGTGATCTATTATTGAAACCTATCAGAAGCATTCTGCGTTATTGGGACTGGCTGATTGCATACAATGTCTTTGTGATTACAATGAAAAACATACTGTCGGTAAGTGACTGCATCTATAGTGCAGTGCTGAACACTTTTGTGGTTTAACTGCAAAAGTGTGCAGTCATTAAGTGGTCATAAAAAGTTCCTTTCAGCATCACAGAATTGTACTAATGCCTGCAAGAGTATTCTGTTTTTGATTCAGAAACTGTACATGTAGTTTCCAAACTTGCTATGAGTATATTTATTATAAGAAAACGTGTACGCATTTTGCTCAGTCCAGCCATCTGAAAGTTCACAAGGTAAGAAGCAATTCTCAAAGAGCCAAATCCTGAATCTTTTTCTTGTGAAAGTTTTCCTTTGAAGTGTGTAGAAGCTGTGTGTGAATAAGAAGTCTGTAAAGACTGCAAGATTAGGTCTACAATGAATAGCATGTATTTGTCATTATGATGTTTAATTATAATTGGCAATTTGGAGCCCAGTGCTAGAAGCAGTCATCATGCTAAGAAGTGTTGTAGTTTCTGACGGTGCCAATATAGGAGCCGGAGCCTGATGAAAGAGACAGCAATCCAGCTTCTTCTGCTTTGCTTTAATTTTGGTCTAACTTTTAGTTGAAAATTTCAGTATATAATTCTTAAAGGTTTTATTTAAATATTATGGTTCTTTTCATGAATGGTAAACCATTAGTTAGAGAAGACTCTTACAATGCCTCTGGTAATAGGCTGAGAAAAGCCAATCATTTAAAATAAAGGGTCACTTTAAATGTATTTTTGGCAATTGCCTCTTACCTTTGAACATTCTTACTGCTGCACAGAGCAAAAACAGGGATTTTTCATTTTAAATATATAAATGAGCCTGTTGAAACAAACCTGATGCATTGGTCACCTGATTTTACAAATAATCTAAATGCTTACATATGTGCTTAATTTCATGCAGGTGAATTCAATGGGGACTACATGTGTAATGTTAAGCATGTTCATAAATGGTTGCAGAATCAGGTCACTGATGTATAAAAGTTGTTTAAACTGTCAGCTTGCCTCATGTTACAAATGTATCAGGCCCTCACCAAAAAAAGCAAAGGGAGTTTAAAAAAAAACAACCAAAAAAACCCCAAAATCCACACTACAAAAGGCAGAAATAGTTTTATTTTTTTAAAATGGTATATCTGACTGGCAGAGAAACACGTTCTTATTTAGCCTCTCTCACTGTATGTATAATGCAGAAGTATAACTTCAGTTTTTATATAACTAGGGCAGATATTGCAACCGTTGGGCGCTGCTGGCTTGCATCTGTGCGTGGTTTATGCGTGCCTGTGTTCTGGTCCATGAGGGAGGGTGAGCACATCTCCTCCAAGCACTGAAAACTGGGGTGATTAAGGTGAATCACTGAGACCATATAACTTGGGAGCAGCACCATTGTGTGGAGCAGTTCGCATCTACATGTTCAGGCTGGGTTTTCCAGAGGCCAAAAGACAAAGAAAGGGCTTTTAAATTAACTTCTTTCTGATCCAGCAAATGGACGAGGCCTTCTGTTCCAACCCTTGTGGAAGGACTGAAAAGACTATTAAGGCCCCTAAGACTCACTGGTGACTTCTGGTACGTTTAGTATGTGGAATGGACCACAGAGGGAGACATAGAGATGCTGTACCCTGGGACTGTGACCGTAACATAAACAGATGTATTAACATATTCTTATCACTTGTTTCTGGTCTTTCTATATCAGTCTCTTCATTTGCTTTTCAGATAGGAGCTTGTGGCTACATTGAATCATTAATTCAAAACAGTTGCTGGTTGATTCAAGCATTTAGCCTGGCTTGTACGGTTAAAGGATACCATGATATCAGTAAGTACAGCTATATTTAGATTTACATTACTTTAGGCTCCTTTCAAAATTTCAGCCAAATGTATTTTTCCCTTTACTGATTTAATATCTTCATAACAAATTTTATAATGCAATTTAAATTAGATATGGTCTAGGACTTATATAGACTAACATGATCAAATAGTGAAAATACTGCATAAAACTGAGTGTTATCTGCTTTATATACACTGATATCTTAGCTTATCACAGATTTCCCTGTAATGTCTGTGCCTAGTGGTTTGCAAATGATTTTTTTTTAATAGTTTCTACTGTAAAACAGTACAACATAGAATTCTGTGAGATTTTAATGGCTGGACCTGTGTCCTGCCTAGGAAATCTGCTGTAAAATTGTTGTTTTCTGTTTCAAATGGGGTTGGTTGGTTGGTTTGTTCAATTTTTTTTCTGATCTGAATGGGAAAAGAATGAATTGGAGAAGGGAAAGAAAAAGAATATACATAAAATTACATAAAATGCGATCCTGATTATGCAAAAGTTTTGAGTGACAACAAAAACTCTCTGGGGGTTGCAAAAATCAGGAGGGTTCATGCACCAAGTTTTGAAACTCCAACGTGGCTCACAACTTCAAAGCCTAGTGGGCTGGCTTCCCTGATTATAGCGCAAGCCAGCCCTGCAGCACAAATTGCACTCCATATCCTCTAACTCCAGAGTACTGGCCAACTTCCTCAAAGCCAAATCGCTTTGCAGGTGGAGTTTACACTCTAGGTCCATAAAGCCCAGGCTTAGTTCTGTGATATCCAAAAATAACTGTCTTTATAACAAATAAAATACAGCATATATCATATGCAATTGTATATTTCAGTTTTCTTAAGAAAAACAATTTACTGATTCAAAAAGGCTTTTAAGAACACAAAGTTATTTCCACTGGGCAAAATACTTCATGGAGATGTGATTCCTTATTTAAGAACATGTTAATCTTTATGCTGGTGATTTCTGTTTGTTTTTGTAAGCTGATAAAACTGGAGACTGTAAATTGCCTAGCGGTGAAGCAGGAATTATTTGGGACAGTATATGCTTTGCTTTTCTGCTGCTGCAAAGAAGAGTCTTCATGAGCTACTACTTCCTACATGTGGTTGCTGATATAAAAGCTTCACAGATCCTGGCATCAAGGTAACATTCAGTGTAAACACCAAAACCAGTTAAACCCAAATCCTTCATTATTAGTTAATTTTTTATTATTATGTTGAGCAATGCCAATAAAGCATCTGCAGACCCCAAGTACCAGACACTGGGACGTCAGTTTGACATTTAGAGAAGTGGTTCTCAACCCCCCGGGCCATTTGCGGCCCAATCAGCACACAGCTGAGGCCCATGTGATATCCTCAGGGCCATAACTAGGGTGCAGAGCTGGCAGGAGGGTATGTATATGCAAAATTGGGATTGTGCAGGATTGGGCCCAGTGGCATCAGTCCCCCTCACTCCAACCCGTCCCCCCCCCATGGCAGGATCAGGCCCAGCAGCATCAGCAGGAGGGCAGGGTGCTCAGCGCCCCCCTCCCACGCAGGATCACGGGTCCAGTGGCCCTGGCTGGAGCAGGCTCCCCAGTACTAAGACCACAGGAGCAGGCAGGCAGGCAGAGTGGGCTGCACAAACTAGCTATCCAGTGAGGTAGAAGACCAGAGTGTGAAGAGGGCTGGGAGTGCAGAGAAGTGCAGGGGGCTAGAGCTGCAGGGAGAGAGGTGCAGCTGGTGCATGGGGGATAGACTCTAGGTGGGGAGATGGTGGCTGGGGCAGTCCCTGGCTTGTGGGGGGGGAGTCACTGCGCACTGGGCAGGGCTCCCCATCTTTGCAGGCAGGCTCCGCAGCCATGCTTTCCGGGCGCCCAGCCGTGCCGCCAGCAGCAGTGCGGAAGTGAGCGCGGCAATTTACACTAGGCCATGCCATCCTCACAGTAAATTAATTAATTTTAACAGTTAACGTTTTGACTTACTTTGCTAATTTAAAATGCTCTTGGTAGACATTTGCCAGTGTTGAAGTGAAAGGTACTATATCGATTTGAATCGTAATGCTGTCATATGACAAATACTAAACCTTTTATTTTTTTTTGGTAGATATACAGGCAGTGTATATATATATATTGTGTGGATGCAGCCCACATAAAACACAGAAAGCTGCATATGCTGCCCACAATGGTAAATAGGTTGAGAACCATTGGTTTAGAATAAAGCTAGCTCAAACCAAAATTTTAGATATTAACATCCCCCCAAGGTGGAGAAGTTTAAATGGAAAGTGAAAAGGTGGGCTAGTGGATAGGGAGATCTTGGTTCAGTTCCCTGCCTGATTATGTCACCTATTGCTTTAATTCCCAAACTGTAAAATTGAAGATAATACTGCCCTACCTCACAGGGGTGTCATTGGGATAAAATCTATAAATAGTTGTTAAGCACTGAGATATTACAGTGATGAGGGCCATTTACATTGCTAGATAGAACTGAACGTTGGCCCTGGGCCTTTGCCTCACTAAAATCTGAGATCTGAACATTCTTGAACTTGGGGGAAGTTTAGATTTGGATCCAAACTTTATGGCCTGAGCCCATCTTTAGTTCACCTTTAACATTATGAAACATACAATCCTGACCCAGGGGAGATTAAGTTGTCACTAGGACAATTGCAATAAGTCTCTAAAGCCAGATGGTGTTCATCCAAGAGTCTGTAGGAATTTAAAATTGAAGTGGTTGAGTTGCTAAGAACAATATGCACTTCCTATTAAAATCATCTACTATACTGCAGAACTGACATGGTATGCCAGTATTGAACCTATTTTTAAAAAAGTGCAGGTGGTTGTTCTGCGAGTTACACATAAGTGAGGCTCATTTCAGTACCAAATTAACTGGTCAAAAAATTAATTAAAAATAGACTTATAAAACTGCTCGTTGTCTGCATGCTGTGATGTTGGCAAACCAGCATGGCTTCTATTAAGGCCTCTCACATGCTAAAACTCTCCGAGAGAGTAAACAATAACAAAATGAGGTACAATAAATACAATTTATTTTGACTTTCAAAATAACCTTGATAAAGTCCTTCATGAGAGGCTCTCTTGATCAAATTTAGTAGTCATGGAGGGAGCTGTAAAATTTGTCATAGATCAAAAACTGGTTGAGAAACAGAAAACAGAGAGTAGGAATAGTCAGTTTTCAATATGGAAGTAGGCTAAGAACAGCAAACTTGGAAAGGACTTAGCAAAGCTAAGCAATTTGGGCAGATAAAATTCAGTGTAGGCCAGTGCAAAATACTAGTGATAGGTATGAAGAAATAGTTTAAACTAATACACACCGATGGACTGTCAGTTATCTCTAAGCATTCTGTTACTACTAACTAACTAACTACATTCAAGTATGCCTCCAGATGGCAGGTGGAACACGTTCTCATTTGAGGAGTCATACGTGTTTGCATTGAAAGCATTGTGGTGGTTGTGATGTGAGTGTGAAACACGTGCTCGCTGAGGCAGAGTTGTCCAGGTGAGCCAAGAAAATGTATTCTAGGCAATAGCTTACAAATTCTGCATTTCTACAAGAAGTTCTTACTCAGACTTTGACTTTCAGTTCTTAAGGACAGTGAACCCAAGCACCTGGATAATGACTGCAGTAACTAAATGGCTGAGTAGTGACTGCAGGATTTGGCCCAAAATCTAGTGATAGTTGCCAGAAAGCAAATGAATTATTATGCTGTGATTGCTCATCATTTATGTACTGTCCTTGTGGTGTTGGTGTTTTGGCCCAGATTACATAAGGAGTTTATAAAGTAAGCTGCTCTCTGTGTTTTACTTGCCTTAAAGGGAATGTAGAAATATAATGGTGTTAAATATTTTCCCTATTTCTTCTGTAGAGGTGCTGAACTTTTCCAGGCCACAATTGTCAAGGCTGTAAAAGCAAGAATTGAAGAAGAGAAAAAATCAATGGATCAATTGAAGAGACAGTATGGATTTTTATTGTTTATTATTAAATTTATTTCACTGGTTATTTCTATTCTACAGCATATTAACCAGAAGGGTTATTTCTTTTGCATTTCTTCTAACCCTCGAAAGCACCCTTTCTTACTTCTCTGCATATAATTGCACACAACTAGACAAGCGCTTGTATGCTAGTTTGATTTTTTTAAATATAATTTCTAGATTATAGAAATTATATTCTATATATTCAGAGCCCTCATGTATTCCACTATTCTGTGGCTGCAGAATCCCTTCTTTGCTACATAATTGGGCCAAAGAGCCTAAGTTTTCATTTAAAAATAAAATTACCTTTCCATGACTAATGGTTGTGCCGATAACCTTAAAAACATGAACAAAATGTAAACCGATGCAGTGTTAACCTCCTTAAGATGGGTTTACACTGACGGCAGCAAATTTGCCGCCATCAGATCGATTGTTCTGGATCAACTGAGCGGTTTGTGTAGACTCGCTCAGTCGATCCAGCAATCGATGCAGGAAAACCACCCCGGTAAGTGATGTAGTGCTGCATCGAAGGGAACGCTGTTCCCGACAGCACATGGAGCAGACGCAGTGAAGTCGACAGGAGATACGCAAGTGATTTATGTCACTTGCGTATCTCCTGTTGACCACCACCGAATCCGGAAGGTAAGTGTAGACTGGGCCTTAGTCTGTAGAAAACCTGAAAATATGCTATAAATAACCCTTTATTATAACTAAAAACAGAAAGTGTGAACCTCCCCATTAGTTTCCAGGTGGGTTTTTTTTTTCCTTTGAAACATAAGGATGATAACTTAAATTCCAAATTTATTAACTAATTTATTGCGTGTCATTTTAGCAATGTTGGCAGCATGATCTGTCTCTTAAGAGACCATTTCAGTTTATATAATTGGTTTTGTTTTTCCATTTGAGAATACCAATAATTGGGAGAGCCAGATTAGCCAAATCCTTCTGGTGGCACAGGTTACCAAATGGGATCATGAGACACAGGAAACAGGATAAAAAACAAAAACCTCAGCAGTAATGGTGCTAGTCAGCAAAGCTGTGGTTCTGAGCTGGCAAAATCTCCATTGACTTCAATATGATCAGGATTTCGCTTCTTGTGTCTTTTTTCTTGGTAAACTTTGTTGAATGTAGGTTCTTTTGTTTGGTTCTTTTGCCCAGGATGAGAGTCTGTTTTCTTTTATCTTGACCAAAAATATTTTCTTTCATTCTAACTGGTCTGGAGAACCCTTTCCTCTCTAAAGCTAACCCTGTCACTCAGCTTTTATCACATCTAGCTAGTGTTCTTTATCTCATAATCCCAAACTGTCTTCAATGCCTCCCCAAGGGCTGAAAGTCCTATCTATCTCCTACTCACATGCCAAAGAATCCAATTATCCTTCTCTGACCTGCTTGCAACAGTCAGATCCACACCTACCCGTATGAAGTCATTACAAAGCTTTCTTACATAGCCATTCTCCTCAGATAAATCTTTTCCTAAATGTATGATGCTGCTATGCATTTGGACAAATTTCATCCTAACTGCCAAGAAAAATATGCCCCTGCGGGAAGTCATCATTGTTTGTTAATTCTGCATAGACATGTCTGAGGTCAATGTGCTCATGTTATTTAACCCCAAAAAAGCCAATGTACAATATTCAAAAATCACTGTTTGGGGTTTTCAGTAAGTCTGACTTCAACAAAAACAAAGCCAAATGGTGCTTTGTTTGATTTTATTCAATAATACACATCAATACTTAATGCTATATAGTCTGGATAGAATGTAGAGAATGCCTACACAGCAGGAGATCAAAAACAATTATACCAGTTTGATTGATTTAGAGAAATTCCAGCAGCAGTTGAATACAAGGGAAAAAAAATTGATCATCCATTGGACTATATATAACTAAAAACATACTATACTGTGATTAGAGACTTAGAATATAAAATTTGTTTCCAACCAATGGTCAGATTCATCAAATGAAAAGTATTTAAATACTTTTTGATCACTAGAATTTTTGAGCCTGCTGATTCTAAACAAGTTGTTAAAAATGATTGATTGATTTGCAGAATTTGGGTATCTAAGGGTCTGATCCAAAACCGCATTGAAGTGAATCAAAAAACTGCCGCTGACTTCAGTGGCCTTTGGATCAGATCCTTACTGAGGACCAAATTGTGGAGACTATGCCACAGGTACAGAGGAAGAAGGGCATAAGAAACCCCCAACACAACCAGCTGCCTCAGTCCCCAGCACCCCATGCTACGTTTGAACAAAACTGAAGTCCCAGAACTCCCAGAGGAGCTGAGGCTATGGCCACGAGTGCATAGGAGGGGGTATGCTGCCATCCTGGAAAGGATGCAGTACCAAACACACTCCTGCTAAGAAAGTCTTAAGGATGCATTCTGAATGAGGCAGCTTTCCCCCCAGAACTTCCGGAGCCATATAGCCCACACTGCCCCAAATGCAGGCCTGGGCCTCAACTGCATGGCTGATTGACTGACAGCCTGAATTTTTATACTATAAACATGAAGTAAAGTGGCCATTTGCTTGAACTAAGGAAAACATCATATCCACATTTTATGTTAAGACTTACTGTTTGGCATTTTCCCTTTGAAATAAGCTGACCACTTTGAGTGAATCAGCTAGGGCAGCCACTGTGACACAAGGCACTCCCAGTCTCCATTCTGAGTGCTCTATCTGTACTCAAACTCTGCCAGCCTCAGGAGTGAGACTCTGGGCTGCGGAATCAGTTCTGGTCTGTCTCTCAGGGCCATTTAGAGCTCCTCTCCAGGACCCCTTAACTACCTTTTTTAATGAGATTAATGAATGTCAGTGTAGAATTGATATCTTATTTGCAAATGGTAAAGTCATTTGCGACTATTAAAATCCCATCCAGAATTTCCTGTGTGGGTGGGTGTGCGCACATGCATGCGTGTAACATATAACTAATATATGTTTAAAAGTCATGTTTCTTTGTGGATCCAATGGGGTGAAGGACTGAATATGATATCCCATTTGCTAGGATGGACCGCATCAAAGCCAGGCAACAAAAATACAAAAAGGGTAAAGAAAGAATGCTGAGCATGAACCAAGAATCGACAGAAGGGCAAGAAATTCAGAAGGCTGCTGAAGATGATGATGAAGGTACCTCAAGCATGTTACCATGCCATAAACGTATCAGAAGTTGGAGCTCAGTGCTAGGCACTCAGTAGGCTTAACATTTACCTGTATGTGTGCGTGTGTGTGTTGGAAAACATTGATGTAATGGGCATTATTAGCAGAACACCATTTTAAAGCTTGATTTCATCCAAATAAATATGTGGCTTTTGTACTTCCATTTTGGGGAAATGATTTGCATTGAGATAAACAGACATACTTTTGATTAAATTTGTGTCTTTAGCAAGGAGCTGAATAACAGACATTTGTTTGAGCAACAGCTGTATTTATAAAAAAAGAGTGTAATGCTTCAAAAAAAGAGAGATTTATGGTTTTTCTGCCAACCTTTTCTTGGCTGCTTTGAGTTTTTTTTAACCACTGAAATACATGAACATCTTTTATTGTTGTTTGAAACACAATAGATTAAAATATCATGAAGTACCATTATTTCCAATCATACTTACTTGGGCTGACATTTTTTGGATCAAAATTTATTGGAGTCTGAAATGTGGTTTTACAGCTTTGTTTTTTATGCATTCATTTTCTTTTTCAGAGAATTATCAAATAACGGATTTTTTTGAGAATGTAGCTTCATCAGTGATTAATAGAAACTATGTTTCCAAATCATGTTGATAGCATTTACAAGCAAGTTTTTGGCCTATTAGACAATACAATTTTAACAAATGAAATGTCACTGGGTATCTATATAAACCCTTTTTTGTTTATTTTCCATTAGTTTTGTGGAAAATCCATGAAATCCATCAGTGTGTAATTCATATCTGCATGGTGATCATTTCTTTTTAAAACACATAAAAATTTGAACATAAAACATGATTTAAAAGAAAATATATATTCTACACATACACACACACAGTTTAAAAAACTGTAAACTCTTCTGTTATACTTGGAATGGAATACAATTTTTTTAATTACTATGTAAGATAGATCGTTAGCATCCTCTTAAAGTGTGAATATTATTCATACTGAGTATATTTAATAGAGCTGACCTCAGATATGCTTGTGCAGTTTAGACCTATTGAGAAAAATAAGTGATTAAACAAAATGTAAACAATGTGTTTCTCAGTTTGTAAAATTAATATTTGGCCATATTTTATTTTAGGAGAAGCAGACAAAGAGAAAACCAAGGGCAAAAAAAAGCTGTGGTGGCGGCCTTGGGTTGATCATGCTTCCAGTAGGTTTTCTCAATCATCTTACAAATACATGGATTTACCCCTTATATCCTTGACCAGAATGAAGGCATTCCCACAACTTGTTTGTTTTATGCATGGTTTTATAATTGTGACTTGATAGAGCATTTGATTGTATAACCTAACTTTAATCCCCAAGGGGCCAAATTTTCAGTATTCTGCATTTGCGTGTAACCCGGATCTAGGTATCTCTGACCGTTTGCAATGATATCAAATGAAAGAAAAACATGACCCAAAAGAATCTGTCTCACACACATTGAAGGGTAAGCCTTCAAAATGAGGATCAAATAGTTTTAAATTTGAAAATGGAAGCTTTGCCAGTAGTGACAGTCGTATGCATTCAGGGCCTGAGCTTAGTCTTTCCTTGTT
The DNA here is from genome assembly GCA_007922155.1 of Mesoclemmys tuberculata. Taxonomy (NCBI): domain Eukaryota; kingdom Metazoa; phylum Chordata; order Testudines; family Chelidae; genus Mesoclemmys; species Mesoclemmys tuberculata. The sequence continues at coordinate 50,256,818 of ML675601.1, forward strand.
TTATTTTTCAAAGACTGGTAATTCACCAGTTGGCATCTGCTGCATATGTCACCATGGACTTCACTGGGCATGGGATCAAGCTATATTCATGGAAAATATTCTTTTTTAAATCACACTGATCAGTTATATCAATGAAAAGCTAGCCTGAACAAGGACTGTAGGATGGGTCCCTCAATAACTATGAGAACCTTGATTTATGTGACATTTTCAAAAGGGTTCAGAATTTGTCAACTAGAGATTTACTGTTGGTTTCAGTGGGAGTAGAGTCAGGCTAAAGGCTCCAGAAAAATCCCACCTTGCGTAAATACAAAGCATTTAAATGTGAAGCATAGAAATGCATTCATGCTTCTAAGAAGTGAGCAGATGGTGTCAGTGAAGCTCTTCCAAATCTCTGACCTTGCTTGTGAGAGAGCCATTCTAGCAAAAAGTTTATAATATTAATGCTGGCAAGAAGTTCTGGTCTTTCAACTTCTTCCTCAAGTCAAATCCTTCCACAGATCCCTCCCAGCCAAAAAAATTATCCACATTACTTCATTGCAGTTGGCACAAAAAATGCCACTATGCTGTGCAGCTGGTATTCTCTTGGTGGTGCGCATTTTCACTGTATTAGGAACAGGAAATAAAACGTTTTTCTGGGAAAACTTTAGGTGACAGCTCTTCAGAATGTAGAAACTCCCCTATTTAAATATTATTTTTTAAAATGGCAGAACTGTTTAATAAATACTGTTGGGTTGTCTGACAACTTCATGCGTATTCTGCCTGACCCAAAAGCCCACTGAGACCAATGGAAAGACTCTCAGTGACTTAAATGGGTTGGGGATCAAGCACATAATGAAGCCAATTTTCAGGGGTGTGCACTTCACATCGGCACATCCAGATCCCAGATGTAAACAACTAAATCAGCATCTGAACGGGCCAAAAAAGAAAAAGTAATTTGGTGCCTAAATATCAATTAACATCCTATTACAGTTCCCACATTTGCAAATTGAGCTCAAATTGTTAACAAACTTGATTGGCTAAATTCTGCTTTCTTTTTCACTATGATAAACGTGGAGTTCTCTGTTGATTACAGTTTACACTATTATTCTCAGATTTACACAGGTTTAATTGAGAGCAAAATTTATCTTAGTATTATACATAATACAACACTGATGTAATATGTAATAATATTTTAATTACTTTACAGCCATTAAACTCAGTACAACTAGCCTAATAATACCCTAATTTACACCCTGAAGAGAACAGAGTATGGGACTTAATTACCTAGACTCATATGTCCAATTACTAGATCTTAGCTTACAGAAGTCACCCATTACATGGTCATTAGTATCAGTTATTTAATAACTATTAGAAAATGATATGTTTTATTAAAAGTATATGGCACTGATCAGAGTGCAAAATTAAATTGAAACATTTATGAATGATCACTTTCAATCTTGCACCTCAAGAGCTGCTTGTTTTTCCCTTCCAGGCATATTTTACACTCTGTGTCCACTTCTGTATTTTTGTGTATGTATGATCTTGTCAACAGTATTTTATAGAATATTACAGGCATATTTCTGTCAAGTCACAAGTAAACTGTGCCTATGTCTTTGTTTCTAAAGAGCATAATATTACTTTAGAGAGACCTATCCTTTTTCAAAACCTTTGTGAAAACAAACTTCTTGTCATCTCAGTTTCATTTAAAAGAACAATAACAAAATAAACACAAACTACAATTAGCAACTGTTTTTCTTACAATTTTAAACTACAGTGTTTTTGGAAGGAATTGGATATGGTCTGTCTTAATCCTCACACTGGTTTTGTAATAAACAGAAGGAACTGCCTAAACGAAACCTTGATTTCAGCCGTTTCTGATTCATTTCACCCTCATTATATCATGTTCTTAGGGAACAACATGCATTGGTGTTTAAACAGTCAGCATTATTTAAATTATTTATTGCAATAATGCAGAAACTTGTGGAAAGCATCATATAGCTTGATCCTACAAACTGCCTGTCTGCCATGCAGACTCACTACCATGGCCATTGAAATAAAAGGGATTACCCAGAGTCGAAAGTACAATAGTTCTTACTATAGTAAGTGTTTTCAGGATCAGGCCTACATTTGGAAGTGAATACAGACTGAAATGAAGATCTTCTCAATGGAAGGGCCACCATTTGTAAATGCGTTGCAGTGTTTCTGTGACCTCTTTCCATATAAGGATACAGATTTATTTCCTTTTTAGTGTATTGGCTTGTGGCTGTTGGTATGTTTACTGCTGTTCAGGAGTTGGATTATAGGAGTTCGGTGTTTTATGCCAGTTCTGATGTTTGTTAATTGGACCATGTTGCCTTTTCATTCAGTTTATACAGTTATACTCTGTTATGCACTCAGATACCTTCTGATCACACTCTGAGAAGGGGATGGGAAGCATCTGTGAAATTTTCCTCATTGAGATTTCTCCCAAATTGTTCCAGGCAGGGAAGCAGGGCTCCTCCAGTCCCTGTGGAATTAGGTCCCTACAAGGATCGGCATGAGCCAGAGCCATCTGCATAGAAGTCCTTTGTTTCTATATTGGCTATGTCCCCCCGTCCTTAACAGGTCTGCTCGAATGTAGTGATGAAGACAGAACTCCCGGCAGTCCTGATAGCTCCCAAGTGAGGGATCCCACTATGGGATATGGAGAGGGGAATGCTGCCACCAAAATCCCCTTTCTCAGGGAAAGGGAGGTCTGGGCGTGGATTCCTGGGGCATAAATCTGGCCATTAATTATTTTATTTCTTAAATGTTTTTTTACTAGTTCCCTTACGAGGCTAATGTGCTGTCTGTTCCATACTGAGTTGTGCTCCATGCCAGAGTGCAGTGGTGGTGGTGTTGTTTAGCTGTACCTTCCTTTTCAACTACAACATTCCTTAGTAGCTGTTAGAGGAATGTTTTGTTACATTCGTGTCGCTTCAGAAACACTTGAGTGCACAGGTGAGAGAGAGAATTTACACCAGTGTTTGTACAGTACCGCAGCACAGTGAGACTTCAGGCTTGACAGGAGGCCTTTCAGTGCTAATGTATAACAGATCTTACCAAGAAATACTCTGGATATTAATCCCTAAGCATCACATATACTGAAGATCTCATCCTGTCTGTGGGGACAACTTCTGTTACCAGCAATTGGAATTTTTCCTGAAAAACAACTCCAGGTTAGGAATATCTTTGACATTTCATTTTTAAGGTGCCTTCTCAGGGCATTCTTAGAGACCTATGTGAAACATTTTTTAACTTGTTTCAACATTGAATAATTTTGGCTCCAATTCTGCAGTAAGGTCCATTCAGGTGGACTATTGAGCCTGAACAGAGTCCCATGGATGTAAATGGGGATCTGCACAGGCCCAGAGGTCCACCTGAACAGACATGATTGCCTTTATTTTTAATGGCAACTTATACCATGTCTATGTTAGATAGAGTAATGTCAACTTGCATTTAAGATTTAATATGATTTATTAACGTCCATCTGAGCCCAAAAGAGGTGTAGGCTGCAATATATGATTGAGTAGGGTTGGTATTTTTGTACAGGTTTATAATGAGGGTTAAATGTACACTTTATATATATAAATATATATTGTTCCATATGTCTTGAGTGACAATGTGATATTTAGCTTACGTAACTATTCCTTTAAATCTTTCCGTTTACATGCAGGTATTACTTTATCATTCTTCACTGCCAAACGTAATACCATGACTTTGTTTTTTCTCTTGCTCGTTATCTTACTTTTCATTTCCTTGGTTTCCCTTGTTCATTCCTGTAGGCCTGTTACCTTATTACATACCAAAATAATGCTTCTGTTCAAGGATATAAGGCCCAGTTCATTCACTTGGCATCTTTAATGTATGGAGGTTTCAGATCCTTTCTGAATCCATGGGCAAAACACATCATTTGTGATCATGTGTAATAATATTAAAGTGATTCATTTTAAACAAGCCAAGGTTTTCCCTTAGCTTACCAAAGCTTGAGAGTTTAAAGAAAATAGCAACTAATACCATCCCATTATGTAGTTTAAAGGATGCTCCAGCATTTAAAAAAGCAGTTCTGTACTCTTTGTCCAGTTGTACAATTTATATAACATCATTAATTTACCTGCTGAGATTATTTTACTCTCTAACAAAATGAAAGCAACTATCAATCCTGGATACATTTAGGTTTAATTATTTATCAGGTTCCTGTCAAATATTTTAACATAATAACTTGCTCTGTTTCAAGCTTCTTTTTTTTTTACATTTTGCCATCTCTGTTCCCTTGCGTCGTGGTGTTTCCGTAGCTTATTCTTATCTCTGTCATGCCAAAAGTATCACTCACTCTAACACCAAATAATTTGTCTGACACTGAGTCCTAGTCATCTCTTGTTTCTTCTCCATTTCCACTTCTCCTGTTTTTGAGTCCATTAATGACTGGCTGATTATTTTACATCTTTGGGTCAGCTCAGAATAGAGTTCCTTTTTTTTTTTTTTTTTTACAAGAAATAAGCAAATATTTTGTTTCATTTAGTGGTCAGAAGTGGAGATTATTATTTATTTGAGACGGATAGTGAAGAAGAGGAGGAGGATGAAAAAAAGGAAGACGAAGAACCTCGGAGAAGGTCTGCATTCCAGGTACTGTATTGTAATGTGTTTGTCAGTTCAAGTTCTTACTGAGACAGCTTGAGTTAAGCACCTCATAACATCATCTCATGTATTAAAGCTGCCCGTAGCTTACCTATCTAAAGATGATATGAGCTGTATTGATTATGAAAGTCTTGCCAACTTAAAATGCAATGTTGCTTGCTATTAGCATTGCCAAATTCGTGTAATTCAAGAAAGAATTGTACTAGAGTCAGATCTTCATTCACTTGTACGTGAAGGATGTGTATGAGAGAGAGAGAGAGAGTTTGTGTTGCAGGGGATAGTTTGCACCCCTGTTTTCACTGCATTTTTAAATTTAAATTCATGAAAATATTTCTGTTAATATTAGGGGTGCCAAATTTTTAGGTTTTAAACAAAACCTAAATGTGCGTTCTAAAATACTTGACATTATCCTTTGTGTTTGTTTTCATATTGTTAAAACATTACTGTTCAAGACTAAAATCATTATTTTCTAAGGCTAGAGGATCCTACCTTTACCTAGGAACTGTGACCATATAAGGCCCTTGATCCATGCACATATCTCCAGTTGTGCACTTGAGAACTGAGGGTAAAATATGGCCCTTAATACTTTGAATTTTTGCCGGAGGGTTGGGTTGTAGCAGAAAAGTACTTTTGCTTGTGAATGGCTTATCAACTGTTTGGTCAGCTTTCCATGTTCCATACAACTTCCATCACTGTATATGTGTGTGGCTTTAGCAAAATACTAACATTTAACTTGCTGTTTGTTATAGACCCTACTACATATTTACTCTTAACTACTATCTTTGACTTTGTTTGTAAATTTTCTTTAACAATCATCAGTTACGGGATTATAATGATGTCCATATCAACTTGACCGTTCACTAGAGTATACAATTATGGACTTAGAGATAAAGTATTATATAAGCATGTTATTTATTAGGATCATACAAGAGCTCAATAGTTATATAATTAAAAGTTTACAGCAGATAGCACGTTTGTCATTTTATCACATTGTTCTCATTATTAACTGTTATCTACTTACAATCATACAAAAGATAACTTTTTATTAATAGTTTTCCTTTTTTCTACTAATTGTTCTTCCTTTGTCCTCCTTTGTAGAGAGCTATTGGGAAATTTGCTTCAGCCATTTTAGCCTTGCCAAAGTCTGTCATTAAACTGCCCAAAACTATTCTTCAGTATTTAATCAGAGCAGCAAAGGTATTTGCCATTTCACTAGTGTGTTCCGTCATTACATAATATTCTGGAATAATGTACCCTGCTGCCTTTGTCTGCATTTTCCCTCTTGTATGAACTGTCTGAGGATATATGAAAGTCCAAAGCTTTTTACATATTAAATGTCATAAATTGAACAATTTAAAGTGTGAAAACTACAATTAGTTGTCTGTCTTATTTTAACTATGACCTTAGGGAGAAAATGCAGATCCAGATTTTTGTTTTCTTTTGATATTACTAAGACATTGTAAGAGGTTCACATCAAGTTGCATGCATCTATAGACAGTGTGGTGATCTCTCTCTCAGAAAGCTGGTAAAACCTGGAAGTAAACTAACAAAACAACATTCTGTCCCAAAATCTTTGTCCTAGCTATTTATTTTCCTGGTCTAGGTCATCATAAATCTGATCTGTGTGCATCCTTAGCATTTTCTTTTGTCTTCCTCAAGTAAATTTAGCACATTCCAGCCTTTAACAGCACACATGGTTTTGCACTCTGTACGCAACATGATACTACTTTGGAGTAAGCACTAAATGCATTATTGATTAACCACACCAGCGCCTAAGCCTACAAGTTCTTCCTTGTTAAGTACTCTTATCCAGAACTGAAATTCTAAAGCAAGAGATATATGTTCCCTGGCAGAAGTTGAAATGCCCTGTCATTGACCATAACTAGAGTTATAGTCAACTTATTAATTGCATTTCTTGTCTTCATTCTTTCTTTCCCCCATTATCTCAGTCTGTTCCATCATCTCTAGGCTCTCCTCTCTTTACAGTATGATTGTAGATACAGTATAGCTTAATTACAAGCTGTTCAATAGTCAACTTTGATAGTGCCTCACCTATAGTAACCAGTGTGGGTAGGTTAGATCAACTAATTATTGCAATTCAATAAACATCCCTCTAGATCACTCTCTACTAGGAAAAACTTATTAAAAAGCAAAGAGGATTCCATGAGTCCTATGCCAACACATTTTTCACGTGGCATTTGTATTGGACAAAGCAGCCTAGTAAAATAAAATTGCTAACCTTGAGAGAATAGGAAGGAGACCTGCTTCCTTACTCTACCAGATCATTTCCCTCCTAACAATTATTGAGAACACATTCACAAATCAGATTTTATTTTCTGTAAATTCAGTTAAAAGCCAATTTTTGGAAGTTCTTAAGGACTGGGTTTGGAATGCCTCAGAGTGATTTCTGGTCATAAAATATCACAAACAATTTTTTAAAAAAGGAACATTTACAATATCATCTCCTGTAATGGGCAATCCCAGCTTCCCTGAGACATAGGCATGTTCATGTTGTAGTGTGCATGCTTATATTAGTTTGCATTATATTTCCCTTCATGCATGCATTGTGTGCTCCCTGCTTAAAACTTTTGTTGACTAGAAATGAAAAATAAGAGAATGCCAGTTGAAAATGATTTTCATTTTTGAATAAAAATCATGAAAAAGAAGAAAAGCACAACATCTTTTGTCTCAATCTGTTATGAAATAGTACTTAGTGCCTTTAGTTTGTGTTTCATGTTATGGTCGGCTGGATAAAAAATTAAAATATTATTGCTTTCTTCAGTAACCTTTTCCCACACCCTCAGCAGAGTTATCCAAACTACTGTGATTTGGTAATAATATTTAGCGCTGCTACAGCACTTAATAAACATTGGGCAAATTCCTGCTTACTCACTCATGGAAATCAGTAGGACGATTAATGTGAGTATGGTGAGCAGGATTTGACCCTGTTAGCTAATTAATTCCCATGAAATCCCACTGACTCAGGTAAGTATTATCATCTCCATTTTTCCAGAAAGAGAAAATGAGGCAGAAAGGTTAAGTGACTTACCCAAAGCAACAGAAGAAGTTATTGCCAAAACAAGAATGAAAACTCAGGTGTTTCTTGTAGACTGTTCATAGACTATTAGACCTCTGTCTGTAATCTTCAGATGGAAAGAAAATCACATAAAATATAAGGAATTTGCAGACACAAGTACTAGCACTGAAATATTAATAGCAACTTTTGATGTTTTAGATTTCTGGTTATAAACCTTGTGTTAAAGTTTCCGTTTTGCTGCATCTTACTTGTAATCCTAATAAAGCAGAAATATAAATTAGAGAGATTTGGGAGAAGTGAGCCATATGTACATCAGTGTATTAATTTCCAAATTTAATTCCTAGAGCATTAATTGTTGTGGTTCTTATGAAACTTGATTCACCCACAAGTGTTTTCATATTTGGTTTCATGTTAACAAAAATAGTACAAGAAAACTCAGCAGATCTGCAGGGAAGGTGTTTGGATTGGGATTCACAGATTGCTTTCCCCTGCAGATCTAAATGTGTTTACCCTAAATATATATTCCTGTCTGTGGTTTACTCTACTGTTTACTTTCAAAACATGAAGTACCTTGAAATAAATGAGTTTGTTCCCTCCAGTTTGTTTATCAGGCCTGGATTACAGATCCAAAAACTGCACTTCGACAGAGACGCAAAGAGAAGAAAAAGTTTGGGAAGGAAGACAAGCGAAGGCTAAAAGGATTTGGGGATGGTGTGTATGCTTTTGTGTGCTTTTCAGAAGTAGCCTTTAAACAAACAAAGAAACAAAAACTCACTCTTCATTCAGTCCCTGGCATGGCAGATAATGATAGCTTCACAGAGAAAATGCTCTCAATTCCGTCAGCGGAATGGAAAGAATGCTTTCTGCTGTTACCAGTGCAGTGTCTAGTGGTTGGTCAGAGAGAGAATCTCTACCTGAAATGAGTTTACCGTGGGCCTTTACCTGAAAGACACTGTATACAGTGCTGAGGTGTTACAAAGGACAGCTACACAGGAGGTCCATTGATGTGTCATGTCAGAACAGTGTGATGCAAATTAGAAAAGATTACAGAGGAAAGGGGAAATGTGACTGGCATGGAGTTGAAAGATTAAAGCCTAGGATTCAGATTTGGAGAACTGGTAGGTAAGGTCCGCTGGGAAGAAAATCTAAAGGAAGGGGGAGAGCTGGCAGTTTCTAAAGGAGGCAGTATTAAAGGCTCAACTGCAGACTGTCCTGATGTGAAGAAAAGATAGGAAGAATAGTAAGAGGCCAATATGCCTGTATTGGGAGCTCTTTAATGACCTGAAAATCAAAAAGGAATCCTACAAAAAGTGGAAACATGGACAAATTGCTAAGGAGGAGTATAAAAAAGTAGCAAAAGCACGTAGGGACACAATCAGAAAGGCTAAGGCACAAAATGAGTTACACCTAACAAGTGACATAAAAGGCAATGAAAAAAAGTTCTTTAAATACATTAAGGAGCAAGAGAAAGACAAAGGAAAATTTAGGTCTTCTACTTAGTGGGGAATGAGAGCTAATAACTGATGACATCAAGAGCGCTGATGTGTTTAATGCCTGTTTTGCTTCAGTTTTCACTAAAAAGGTTAATGGTGACCAGATACTCAACACAGTTAATATGTAACAACAAGGAGGAAGGAACTCAAGCCAAAACAGGGAAAGAATTAAAGATGTATTCAAGTCAGCAGAACCTGGTGAAATTCATCCTAGAGTACTTAAAGAACTAGCTGAATCAATTATCTTTGAGAATTAATAGAGTATGGGTGAGATCCCAGAGGACTGGAGAAGGGCAAACATAGTACCTGCCTTTAAAAAGGGGAACAAAGAGGACCCAGGGAATTATCCATTAAGCTTAACTTTGATACCTGGAAAGATACTGGAACAAATTATTAAACAAGCAATTTGTAACCACCCTGAGAATAAGAAGATTTTAAGGAATAGCCAGCATGGATTTGTCATAAACAAATCATGTTAGACAGACCTAATTTCCTTCTTTGACAGGGTTTCTGGCCTAGTGGATAGAAGAGAAGCAGTAGACTTTTGATATATCTTGATTTTAGTAAGGCTTCTGTTACAGACTCACTTGACTTTCTCATAAGAAACCCAGAGAAATGTGGACTAGATGACATTACTATAAGGTGGGTGTACAAATGGTTGAAAAGCCGTACTCAAAGAGTAGTTATCAATGGTTCACTGTCAAATTGGGAGATCCCAGCAGGGTCAATGCTGGGTTTGTAATATTTAATATTTTCATTAATTACTTGGATTAATTAATGGAGTGGAGAGTATGCTTAATAAAATTTGCAGATGGCACCAAGCTGGGAGAAGTTGCAAGCATTTTGGAGGACAGGATTAGAATTCAAAATGACCTTGACAAATTGGAGAGTTGGTCTGAAATAAACAAGATGACATTCAATAAGGACAAGTGCAGAGTATTTCCCTTTGGAAGGAAAAATCAAGTGACAACTGCAAAATGGACAATAAGTGGCTAAGTGGTAGCACAGATGATAAAAAGCATCTGGCTAAATTGAATATGAGTAAACAATAGGATGCAACTGCAAAAAAGGCTAATATAATTCTGTGTATTAACAGGAATGTCGTATGTAAGACGTGGGAAGTATTTGTCCTACTCTACTTAGTACTGGTGTGGCCTCAGCTGGTGTACTGTGTCCAACTGTGGGTGCCACATTTTAGAAAAGATGTGGAGAAATAAGAGAGGTCCACAGGAGAGCCACAAAAATGATAAAAGATTTAGAAAACCTGACCTTAAAAAAACTGGACATGTTTAGTCTTGGGGGGGGGGGACTAAAAGGAGGGTGGAACCTGATAAATCTTCAAATGTGTTATGGTCTGTTATAAAGAGAATGTGACTCAATTATTCTCTGTATCCACTGAAGGTAGGACAAGAAGCAATGAGTTCATTCTGCAGTAATAGAGATTTGGGTTAGATATTAGAAAAAATCTTCCTAACTATTTGCAGATAAGCTTTGCAATAGGCTTCCATGGGAGGCTGTGGAATCCCTGTCATCGGAGGTTTTTAAGAACAGGCTGGACAAACACCTGTCAGGGACTGTCTAGCTTTACTTGGGCATGGCCCAGTTCAGAGGCTGGACTTGAGGTTCCTTCCAGCCCTACATTTCTATGATTCTTTGACTTGCCACAGATAGTTAGACTTAGAAAACTTTCTAGAAAAGGCCTCTTTTTGTGTGAAGTTGCATAATTTAGGAAACTAGATAGTAGCTGGGAAGTTATTTTGTGAGTGAGGAATGCCCCCTGGGAAAAAATAAGTATTAAAAGAAGAGTGTATGTAGAATGGATTCACTTATCACCAACGACCAGAATTGATGAGCATAACTTTCCATTGCAAGCATTTGAATTTGCCATTCAAAATTTGCATTATGCAAATATTAGCTAACATTCCCTTAAAACTTGTTTCTATGAGCATTCTTGCTGGTAAACTTGCTCATTACAATATATGTATATATGTAAAGCAAACACAATACAAGAGCTAATACATGTTGTCCATTGTTGGCTGCATGTGTGTTCTCCCACTGTGTTTGCTGTCCCAGATAACCGAGACACTAAACCACGACTGGATTATCCAATAAGAAAGAGCACAGATCTTTTTCAGCAATGAAGGCACCAGACCAGGTTTATTGTCCAATGAGCACGGTAAAAAGCGTCCTATACATGCTACAAGTACACTTAATACATGTATCCCCCTGACAATGGACCAGCTCAGTAAATGGCGGGAGTTTCCGTTCCTCACTCAGCCAGACGAGGAGACCCTTTGAGACCCTCCATTATACGCTGATACAAATGAGTTGCATGTTGTACCCAGGGTTGCCAACAGTCTGTAAATTTACAGACAGTCGGTAAAAAAATGTGCAATTTTACTGATGTCCATAAATCTGTAAAAAAAATAAAATAGCCGGTAAAACCTGCCTCCTGTCCTGAGTCCCAGCAGACTGCCAGTCAGCGAGGAGGAGCTGCTGCTCCATCCAAGGTCTGTCTCCCAGCCCCGCTGGCGAACCCCAGCCACCAGCGCTGCCCGGCTCCCTGCCTAAGTTGCTGGCTGGCTGCGTGCTGCTGCCACCTCTTCTGGCTGTGACTCAGCTGCCCGCCTGCTCCTCCTCCTGCCCCACTGCCGACCTGGCTCAGATACCCCCTGCACAGCTGCAGTAGCTGCCCCATCCTCCTCCAGTCAACCCTCCCTGCCCACCCGAGCTCTCCCAGCCCCGCTCACCTAGTGGTCGAAAACTGCCTGCTCCCTGCCCAGCTCCCTGTGTGCCTTTGGCTGCTGCTGCCATCGCCGCCCAGCAGTGGCATGGCAGAGTTGGCCCAATGGGGTGGGAGTGAGGGTAAGGGTAAGGGTGAACGGGCCATGGCCGCTGGGGCCAGAGGCACTGACCTGCGGGCGGGAGGGCACCGGCTGGTGCCTGGCCAAGCCAAGTGAGGGGGCCAAGCTGGCTGACCGCTGAGAGAACTGGGAGGGGAAGCAGACCTAGTTCCTCCCACTCCCAGGCCCAACTCACTGCCCGGCCGGTGCAGGGAAGGACTGGGACCAGAGGGCAGCCGCAGACCCCCTGGCACAGCGCAGCAGGGAGGGGAGAGCTGAGCCAGGCTCCACTGTCCTGTGGATGTCCAGCTGGCTCAGGTATGCGTGGTGGGCGTGGCGGCCCCTCAGTGCTCCCTGGAGGGATGCTCCATTGCACCTGAAGCCTGCCACTCCTCCCAGAGCCTTCCCCATCGCTCCCCATCGTCCCCCGGCCTGACATTCCTGCCTTTCCTCCTCCTCAGCCCCATTTCCCCCTCTCTCCTTCCCATCCCTTCAGCCAGGCAGCCCTAGTCCTGCTGCAGGACATGACTGACTGATCCTTGCCCTGCCCCCGAGTGCCCTCTCCCAGCAGGTGCTGGCTGGGGCAGTGAAGCATGCGATCTGGGGCAGGTGGATCGCTAGTCAGTGCTGTGCTGTCACCTTGGCCAGGGAAATCAGTTATCGAGGTGTTGCATGCCAGCGAGTACACGCTTTTGTGACATGATTGTATTGGTTATGGTGATTTTAGTGATGTCAGTAAAAAGTTTGCGTGTCTGTAAAAAAAATCAACTTCAGATCTTCATGTCAGTAAAAATTAAAATGCAAGGTGGGTAACCCTGGTTGTAGTTCGGACATGGTAAGATACCACCTTTCACCTTGTATGAGATGGTCCAACCAAGACATCTCTATCCATCATATTGTCGTTCTCAGGAGTCAGTATTCCCTCATTATCTTTGGTGTATTGGGATGTTCTGGTACATTTCTGAAATGTGCTTGTGCGAGTGTTCTGTACCTAGTTCTTCATTGGAAATGTGTGTGTCAGCTCTGTTCTTGCTCGTTACCGTGAGCCTGCCAGCATTCACAACATGACTTCTGCTATCTTTGCTTTATAACAGACTTGACCATTACTTTGGCTCGCACCTCAGGCTTCATATCCAGCCTGTTATGCTAGGCCTCATGTCTCAGGCTCTCACTTTCTACTACAATACAGTTCAAATGAATGTATATAAAAATTCAAATGAGTAGTCACACAGTATTTTTTACTCTGCCAATTTTTAATGGCCAGTTTCATGTATTGTCTGAAAAGAAGCACTTGAGTAGGCATATAGGGATGAAAAATCAAGAAATATTTTTTCAGTTTTCATGTAGATTACTTTACAATGGTAGATTCAAACATTTTCCAGCTGCAGTTAAATTTACAATACATTTGACAGGCAGCAAAGAAACAACATTCAAATTTAACATTCTTTTCTTAGCATCACAAAAGTGTTTCTGTACTCTGACATGTTTAATTTGTAAGTGATTTGCAACTCTTGAGGTCTTTGCTGCATTTAAAAGAGAAGAAATACTCATCAGAAGTATTTTTGCCAGTGCATAGTAGACAAAAACATTCATTCTGAAGCAGTTACATTAGAATTCCCTATAGCTGGTACCTTCCTCTGGTACCTATTTAAGAGAAGGGATATTTTAATCTTTCCTCTGTCACTGAAGCTACAACAGCTATGTTAATATATTAAATACCATTAGATCAATTCTTTGATCCCCTTAGTTATGTCTGTGATTTTTTTTAATGGCAAATATCTGTACTAAAACTACTGTTCCACTTAGACTTAAATAAAACAGCACATGGTGATTTCGAAATAACCCGTTGTTTCAGCTAGTCAGGTCCATGTTCACTCTGTTGTCAATTCATTTACTCTCAATTGGTGTGAAAGTATGAGAGTTTAAAGCATTAGAGGCAAGAGTAGGTTTTTAAAAAGTATGCCAGCAGATTAAAGTTTCCTGAGGGTTAACAAGCAAGCTTTTAGGGCTAGATTTTCAGCAGCTGTAAACAGGCATAACTCAGTTGAATTCTGTGCAACTGCACTGATTTATACCAGCTGAGGATTTGGCTCTTAAGGTTAATTGGTAAACAAAATGTCCTTACAAAAAATAAAACAGCATAATTCATGGACCCTCTCCAACTATTGTTAGAATGTTTTCCCCCACCCGGATCCTGTGAGATCTGGAGAAACCTGTTCCATTAAGACAGGATGGATCAAGGTACTTTTTAATACTCATGAAATCTCTCTCTAATTCGAGTGGGATTTACATGTAAACCTCTGTGGAAAAGGCTTTTTACTCATTGCTTTTCATTTTAATTTGGCAGGTGTTACTGGTGTAGAATATGAAGAGAAAGAAGATGAATCAGTCAAAAAGAAATCAGATGGACCAGGTATGTAGGAGGAAGGAAGGCTGCAGTAATGTTGCATTGCAACTGTGATTGCAGGGATAAATTACATTATCACATGGTCAATGCTGTCAAATCCTTCCCCAACATGTGTACACACACAGACATCAACATATGCATAGTGTTCTGGCCTGGTGATACATACGTATTATACATTTGTGTACTGTATTATGCCTATGTTAGGGTTCAGTCCTGCTTCCATTCAAGTCAGTGCCAAAACTTCTGTTGACTTCGATTGTGCAGGATCAGGCCCTAAAATGGACCTTGTATTGTATTAAATACAAGAGCCAGGACCTTGTATTTTATTATGGATTGTGCACTGCTGAGCACACTGTCAGTGTTCAGTTAAGGACCAATATTGCAGGATGCTGAATGTCTCCTGCAAGGTAATGAATGCCCTTGAATCCCATTGATTCTAACTTACAGTGGGACTTGAGAGTGCTCAGCACCCCACAGACGTAGTCAACAATTTGAAGGATTCTGCCCAATAACAATAAGCTGGTGAGGGGTTTTCCCATTTAGGAAATTAGAACAGATATGCCAAATCCTAAAACTAACAATATGAGTCAGATCCCCAGGTTTGACTCTTTGGCTTTGGGTAGTTAGGAGAAAGGTGGCTAGCCTTGACCAGTTCTCACTGGTGCAGTGTGACCTTCTCTTCTAGAGCTATTAATCTCTATTTAAAATTGAAAGGACGCACTGCTCTCCAGAAAAGCTTGTGCCTCAGAGTGAACCACGAGGTCGCAGAGGTCAGAAGCATGAGATACGTTACTCCTTTCTCACAGGATCAGCACTTTTCAAAAGAAGAAAAGGTTCTTTCTTTCTTCAGGCTTTTACTATCTCATGGCGCAGCATGATCTACTAATATACCAAGATGAATTTCAGTGCCTGGGGATGGTCTGAGGAGGGTTGAGGAAAGGAAAAGATTATGCTAATCAGATTATTATGGGGTTTGATTGAAGCAAACAAGTGTAGCATCTTTCATATTTTATTTTAACTATTTCACCTATCCCTAAATAAAAGTAATTAAAGAAAGTGTTACAAAAACTGGAGGGAAAAATTATTAGAAAAGGTTATTCTAGTTAATAGCTTTGGACCAAATTGCTAGACACCTGCTACTCTCCTTGAAATCAATGGATTTCAAGTGTTCATTCTCTCTCAGTGTTTGACCCTTTAAGTATAACAATCTCTCAAAATATAAATATCTTTCCCTTTCTGAAGATGTTTAGATGTGATCGATCCCCAAAAGACTGTTTTTAAAAAGTGACAGAGAACAGCAAAGATACCAAAACAGCCACAGACTCATTAAAAATGTATACTAAATCACCTCCAACCCTGAGAGAAAAATAACATTCCAGATTAGATTGGAAGTCATTGGCAAAGCATCTCAGTGAGACCATGGAATACCTGTAATAGCTAAACAGTAAAATAGACTTCTTGTTTGTAAGTAAGCAGAGAACTGTCAACCCACTAATATCGACAGCGCAAATGGTACCCATCAATTTTGAAGGGGGGGAAGTGTTTCAACACAAACATGTAAATGCTGTCTGCATATATGCTCTGTGTGTGTGAGAGAGAGAGAGAATCACATTTTCTTTTAAACTGTGCATGAGTACATTTGAAGTTTAGAGAAATTGCAGTGCTCATAGGAAACAAAAATTAAACTTTACCTTTAAAGTTATAGTGACAAGATTTTGGTTAGCCCAAAGCTGAGTACCTAAACGTACAGTATATAGGAATAATGCATCAGTTAGTACATTATAAAATCCCTCAAAACCCAAATAATACAGTAAAGCACTGAAAGTGTAAACACCAATTGGATCATGATATTGCAAAAAAAGGGAGGGAGAAGGGAGAGTCAGTGGAATCATTCAGTGACAGTGGGGTGGCTCCCTGAATGAGAAACTCCTGTTTTTACATTTCTGGATATCTACTGCAGTTTACATTATTAGTGTACAATTTTTGCATACCTTTTAAAACACAAATGACTCACACCCCAAAGGGTTGAACAACATAGTCTGGTGACACTGTTAAAAAGTTTCTCAACAGTAGAGCTGTAATGCTGACATAGGTCCACTTCTTAATACGTACTGTAAACCAGGTGTGTTGCCAGGCCTGAGCAGGGGTGCTACAGAATTTTTTGAAAAACTACTTGAAGAGCTCTGAATTGGCTCATGAATATTCATGTGTTCATTTGGAGACTGTATGGTGGTGTGCCTCAAGATAATTAAAGGTATGAAGGTGTGCCATGGCAGAGAAAAGTTTGGGAACCACTGCTGTAAACACTTTCGCTGCATACTGCAGATGTTACACTTATAAAATAAACAGCAGGATTCTTCTGCTAGGTCAGTTATTCCAAAAGTGGATCCATACATCTGGTTCTTTCAAATTTGGAAACCACGACATAGGGCTGGATTTTGGTTTGGAGAGATGATTTCAGCACTTTTGTGCGGTACATAAAGCAGTGGCAGACTATGAGAGGGAGGGATGGAGATGGGTTGCATATAGTGGCCTGATTTTAGAAACCCCTATATATGCAGAGGAGCACTTACTCGTATGAGAAGTACCACTGATAGTGCCAAGGGCACATATTATTCAAGTGAGAAAGTACGCCTCAATCTGAGTTTGCTGAATTAATCCCATAGAAAGAAATCCAACTAAAACTACTGTTGCGTTTAGTTGCAATGATTGTTAAACTCCATTCATTACAAAATGTATCGCTTATTGTGGAAGAGAAAAATATATGTAAGCTCTCAGCAAGTGAAATGACTTGAGTGAAGGAGTCAACTGACTATACTGTGCAGTGTATGTGAGCAAGAGAGGGTTCATAAAATGAGGCTGGGTAGCCCAGATACAAGAGTAATAAACTGTAGGCAGGTCAAAGCTACAAGCTCAGGCTAACAAGGTCCAGGCATGAAAGGAGCACGGGCTAGGAGAAATTCTACTGGACAGAAGAAAATGCATGTGCGAAATGGACAAATCAAGTGCCCAGTTCTACAAGATGCTCTGTACCCACAACTTCCATTGCATTACTGGAACTGAGGGTGCTCTGCACCTTCTAGAAGATGCTTAGCCCTGCAAAACCCTTACACAGGTGAGTAGTTCCTTTGAAGTTGAGGACTACTCGGGTGACTAGCAAGGTCAACCTTTTAGAGGGGAAAAGAGGCATTCCAAGATTACAAACACTAGCCAGACAGACAGGCCATATCTACACAGGAACACTCAGGAAAGTTCAGGCAAATTGACCAAAGGTGTAAAGTCAATGCACATAAACTTAAGTATGTTAAACCCCCAGGATTAAGTTTCAGCAAACTAAGGACATTTTATTTCTGAATGAGAGCAGCCACATTGGGAAGGTTGGGGATGTAGGTGAGGGTGTTAATATGTATTAATTTTTGCACAATGACTTCACACCTTTAGTTGATTCACTTGGACTTTTCTGAGGATCCGAATGTAGTCATGTCCATAGAAAGGTAGGACAAAGGTTCCAACAAACCAGATGACTTCCAGCCATTTCCAAACATTCCTGTTGCTGATATAGAAAGGTCTTGCAGCCTGGGTTATTACATGCAATAAAGTAAAAATTGAACAAGCTCTTGTGAAATGTCAGAATAGGATCAGAATGTGAATGAAAGACATTTATGTTCATTAACTCTGTCACTTCCCTCCCTCTCAGATAATATCATCAAAAGAATATTTAATATTTTGAAGTTCACCTGGGTCCTTTTCCTGGCAACACTAGATAGTTTTACAGCTTGGCTCAATTCCATTTCAAGAGAGCACATTGATATATCTACTGTGCTGCGAATCGAGAGATGTATGCTGACCAGGGAAATTAAAAAGGTAATATACTTTGAGCTTTATTTTTGCTCATACCATTTGTGTTGCAGTGATCAATCAGAGGTTTATCTTTTCAACTCAGTTTAAGGCAGTGTTCTAGAGACGCATATTTGTAAAAGTCTCTTTTACACTGACTTTTAGCAATAGTATGACTTCTGTAACCCTCTGTTGCTTTCTACTTAAAAAAAAGAAAAAAGAGAGAGAGAGAGAGAGAGAGAGTCTCCAGAACTGTGACTGTGAGCCCAAAAGCAGCTGATTGCAGAAACAAATGTGCTGAAGGATTTAACTCTGATTGAAGAGTGGGATTTTTAGTAGATATTCAGAAATCAAGTCAGGAGAGAAGAAGGCAGCACAGCATTTTTCATAATTGTTCAAGAATTCAGCTCAGTCTGGGTCTGCTCAAATTCCTAGAAATGCACTGGGCATGTGTGGCTTATCATATAAATTAACACAGTCACTCCTCCAGTATTTACATTTAAAACATAATGCTTTTGCTTTCACAGCCATTCTTCTTTGTTGTGGTCCTGCAAAAAAAATAAAAATAAAAAGCTATAGTGCTGAATACGTGCTTTTATAAATATTTAAAAGGCAAAATGTTTTAATGTCATAGACACTTGATTATAATTTCACTGCAGAAGCAGTAGGTAAAGATTTTTTTTTTTAAATCCCAAAACTTCTGGTGAAAATGTCTTGGTTTTTTTGTCAAAAATTTCAAATTTAGAAAGTTTTGAGTCAAATTTAATTTAAAAGTAGAGAACTGAAATTCAAACAAGTAACAATATTAGCAAAGTGACAGACGATGTTTTTCATGTAATTTATAATTGATCACTTTACTGAAGTAAGGAAATATGTGCATAAAGTCTCAGTAAAAGTCAGAAAAATGACTATGCAAAATAGCAAACTTCTTAATCTATGTGTGTTCCAAAGTCAATACAGCCAGTGGTGGAATAAGCTGGATAATATTCTACCTTAGGCACCATCAGTAAAGTTGTCGGGGCCACAAAGAATTCTGCTTGGCTCCTGTGCCCATAGTTTTGCTCACAGTTAACGAAACCATGCTTATGCTAACAAATTTGAATGGGATGTCATTGAGAGATAGTAGATAGTGAAGCCTACAATGTTTCTTTTTACAGGGACAGTTTTCTGACCATAACCAGACTTTATGAACAAATTCTTATCTCTGTTACACCTTTGTAAATCTGGAGTAACTCCAGTGGAGTTACCCATGCTTATGCCTTTGTAAAGGAGGTCATAAACTGATTCTGTCTGAAATGGGCTTCAGGAAATTTGGCTTTTGTCAATTTGTTCTTTGCAAAGATTCATTTGATGCAGCCAAAAGACTGAAAAAACCAAAATCTCTCAAAATACAAATGCCTTACTGTAGGTCTTCTCTCTTAGGGGAATGTTCCAACTCGGGAGAGCATCCATATGTATTACCAGAACCATATGA
This sequence comes from Mesoclemmys tuberculata, assembly GCA_007922155.1. Taxonomy (NCBI): domain Eukaryota; kingdom Metazoa; phylum Chordata; order Testudines; family Chelidae; genus Mesoclemmys; species Mesoclemmys tuberculata. Next base: position 50,276,544 of record ML675601.1, read on the forward strand.
TGAAGTTGTCTAGGGAATCAGGACTGGACACAATTCATGAAAATCCCGGTCAAGCTTCTAGTTTACAGGCATCTGAGAGGATGGACAGTCTGGATTCAGCTGCTTCTCATGACAGTATTTCCAGGTATTTTGTTTTAAAAACAAAACAAAGCACTTTTTTTGGATAGACAGAAAAACCAGGTGGTAGAATTTATTTTAGGAAATGGTTGCATAATGTTGGACTCCACATCCAAAGTTGATGAACCTTTTGATTTATCAGATTTATCAGCCACTGTACAGTAGATAAAAGATGATCAGCTTGACAGACCCATGTGTTTCCTTCTGTGCAAAAGTGCACAAAAGAAGCAAATTAATTCTCATTTTCCGTACCCACGCACTAACCCCACCACCACCGGTCCACAGGAGTTAGGTGGAGTGCAAAGTAGGCAGGGAGCATGGAGAAAAGCCCCCAAAAGGTAGACAAAGCCAGGAATCTGAAGGGATCCTAGTCTCTGACATCATGGGTACTGGGCAGCTGCATGTGAGGCTATGTACGCACTGATGGCAGCAAATTCGCTGCCATCAGATCAATTTTTCTGGTTTGATTGAGCAGCAGTGAAGACCTGCTCGTTTGATCCAGAGGTCAATCTAATAGAACCACGTCCCAAAAAGCACAGCACTGCGTCGACAGCAGTCCCATTGGCGCAGCACAGTGGAGACGGCACACTAAAGGGAAATCATAAAGTCGACTGGAGTTACACAAGCTACTTTGAATAGCTTGCGTAACTCCCATCGACTGCCACCGAATTTTGCCGGCCATGTAGACCAGGCCTAAGATTCCTGTCTGCACTCTATTGCAGCCATGGCAACACAGTAGGAGCAGTTGCCAGGCTGTCATTGGCTCAGCGCTCTCAGTTACGATCTGTGACTCTGCAGAGGGAAACCACTGAATTCTGCTCATGTTCGTGCTACCTCTAGCACCATTATCCCTCCATTAGTCTGCAGTTTTGAGGGGGATGCATACTCCTAAGTGCAGCCCCCCTCTTACCATTGACCTCAGCCCTTTTTGCTGCCCAGCTGAGGGGCTGCACAGATAGTTTGCAGAGGCAACAAGGTCACCAAGCTCTGGGAGGAACATCTGGCTGAACTAATTTTCCTCTGCATGGCTACCTCACTGCTTTCTATTTTCTTCAGAAGTTAATACCAAATGACAGGCTTCTAGAGGATTTTTTAGCTATCTTAACAAAATTAAGACACTGTAGACATTCTAGTGATATTTCACTTTGATTGTGAGAATAGGCACCGAGTGAAGGAATTCCATAATTTATTACAAATGTTTTGTTCATGGAAGATTAATTCTGGTCTCCTGCATATAGGCCTCAATAAAAGGACTTTGTACCAGGAAACTTATGGGTGTGAGGGAAGATTATTTTTCCTCACAATACAAAGGCAGGGCACAGAGTCCGGAAGTGCCTTCCTGGTGGTTTCCTCCTTTCTTCTTGGAATGGTCCAGTAGATAAATGCAATTCGTCGACTCATATCTGTGCCCCCATCATTTACCTGACTAACCCACCTTCCCTTTCCACATTTCCTTGGAGTGAAATGCTGCAGAGTTCAGTGCCAAAGCTTGAGCACATCCTTGCTGTTTCGCACATGCACAGACTCACTCATTTACTTCCCCATGTAGCAGGAACATCCTATTTCCACTGAGTCCAATGCATTCTTGTCCTTTGATAGCCTGCAAAAGTTGTTCTACAGTGTCATAAGGGGAGGCCTCTGATAATCTGATAGTTGCTTCCTGCAGTTTCCTCTTCTCTGAAGTGTGGCAGTAGCCTTTCACACTTGATATTCCCCTGCAAACTCAGTTGCTTGTATGTACAGAAACTCTGCTCAGCTTTTACTAATGACATATGGTAAGATGTTAACAGGCTAAAAATAATGGAGGGCTTGTCTTCCTTTCACAGTTTATTCAAAAGTAAATGTAACTAAATGTCTGAACACTTATCTGAAATAAACGTGTGTAAGCAAGCAATGTGCATAAACAAAATACCCCCAAAGTGCCCCTGCGTTATTCCACTGATTGTTAAAAAACCCAGCAGGATCAGTGTTGGCATGTCATAAGACATTCAATAGTTTACTGCAGTTTAACCATCAAAATTCTTTATTTCATGAAGCAATAAAGCCGCACACATTTCCTGGTGGCTAACCACCAGGACAAATAGCACCAGCATGTTTTGTCTGAAAATTCACTCACATCAGACTGTATAGGAAAAAATCATTTCGCCAAATTCTGCTTTCACCTGAATGCAAGACCCATTGACTTCATTTTGAGTCTCTCATGCATATTTTAGGAGTAGAATTTGGCTCTCAGGATTTATTCACCTATTCATTTAAAGAGACAGTACTTTTAGGTACAAAACCATTTTCACTAAATATTTCAGTCACATTATTCAATACATATTATACTTGTCTACAGTAGAAATTGCAATCAGCTGATTAGCAGTGTGGAGTAGCAATGTGAAGTAGCTAACCAGGCTTAGCTGGAGTGGTGACAACAAAGAAAGCCAAATGTTGGGGAGGGTAAATTCCTTTTAGAAAAGGAAGTCAGTTGCCAAACATAAATAGAAAAAATGTACGTAAATCTTGTAAATTCAATATTTGAATTCACTCTCTTTGGTTAAATTGTATCCACTGTTGAAAGCCAATCAACTGCTGTTGGAATAACCTTTTGCTTGGCGCCCTCCTCCCCTCCGCTTTTGAGTACACATCACTTGTGCCTTTCAAATGTCTAGACTTTGGTGGTGATGCTGAACCAATCATCTGTCATCTGTAAAGAGGGACAAGAAGATAAGTCATAACACTGATTTTAACAGTTGTTATATACCCACTAATATAATCTTTGAAAAAACTGTTTCCCCAAAATAAGATCACAAGGGCACATTAAAACATCAACAACAGAGGTATTGTCACAATTGATTCTCTAATCTCAAACTCTTTTTTCCTGGCAATAGATATTTAAATGTGTGTTTATCAATAGTGTTTGTGGAGTATGTACATCTGCTGCAACACTAATGACCTCTAAATGCAGACAGTGATAACCAGTCATTTAGATCTAATGATAATTCTCTTGTCTGTTTATAAAAGCACCCTTGCCTGTCTCTTTCTTGGATTATAAAGAGTTCCCATGAGCTCTTTTAGCAATTAAAAGTATTGCAGACCACAAGTGAGCAATACTTTGCATTACCCAAACAATAGAGAGAGAACTTTACCATCTCAAAAACCTCATTCAAAAGCTCGTCAGATTCTGCACCAGTTCATTTGCTAATTTTTTTCCTTGGCTAAATATAGAGCCAGTCCTGTCAATAACAAGATCATTTTTTAAAATGTGCCAATGTTTCTTAATTGTAAGGCAGTTCTGTTCCAGTTGAAGTCAATGGCAAAACACCAATTGACTTCATCAAGAATTAGTCCGGGCCTTATTCTTAACATGGTCTCATATACAGTTCTATTATTTTTTTGAAATCCAGTTTTACTCATATTATTTCCATATTAGCCAAACACACTTTCTTTTCTACTGGTACTATTCACTTCTGGAGAATCTGATTCAAATAATAGTTTTTTTAATCAGTATATACGAATTCATTTCCAAGCCTCAGAATGACTGATGTTAATGCCTATTTCATCACTTGAAGATTAAGCAGTATCTGTATGCTCTGAGGGACAGTTTCCTCTCTAACTAAGATGTTGTTTTGGTCTTTAGTTTCTCCCAGTACAAAGTTTTAATTCTAAATAGTTAGGGGGCCACATTTATGGATTTCATTAAGTCTTAGTAAAGTGCTTAGTAATGGGAGGAAAACTGGATCTTTATAGCGGAATTAAAATAATTAAATCTTAACTCAGTTTTTACTCACGCAAATGACCATTGAAGTCTATGGGAGTTTGCCCGAATATTTTCTGAAAAAGTAAACTAGGCAGATATATATTGAAATATCACACCCCAAAAGATCTGATTGGCTTGTATAAAGATCCTGTCATTAAAATTATTATATTCATTATTTTGAATTTTTAAAGGAAAGGTTGTAAAGAAATAGAGGGTGAAACCCTGGCCCGTTACATTAAGCCCTTTACATTAAAGTCAAATGCAAAGCACCAATTGACTTCAAGAGAGTCAGGATTTCACCTTGAGTGTCTTAGATGTCAAATCAAAGATCAAATCCAGAATGGTGCTCAGCACCTACTGAGCTCTTGCAACTTCCTTTGACTTTATTGGGAACTGTGTGATGCTCAAAGCTCTCAACAAAGCTTTTCTTCAGCCCACTGTCTCCCACAATTCTGTTTCCCTCCCCTCTGCAGTTCTGTAGGCAGTTTATTGTAGTAAAGGAGAAGCGGGTGTGGCCAGCACAGGCTCTGTTATTGTTGTAACACAGCCTGTGCTGGCCACACCCCCTTCTCAAGCAAGCAGTTTATTCCAAAACTGTCAAAACTCAGAATACGATTAGTACAGTAACTTCAATGCCAACCTGTGGTCTTTGCACAGTAGGTTAACTGGCCCACAAATTCATGGATATAAAAATTTGCCTAATAAGCCATTCAGGGAGGGTAGAATTTTGGAAATGCAACTACCAAAAAGGAAATTATTGGGTAAAGAAATTTCCCAATCATTCACAATCAAAACATCTAAACTAAATATATCCCCATTTGTAATGGATAGCTGATTAAGTTTATTTACAAATACTTGGACTTTTAATGCACATTTCAATTTAAAATACCTATTCTTCGAATGATTTCAAAGAAGTTAATGCTTTTCAGAGTCTCTAGGGATGCCAGATAGAAAAGTGACCTGGAAGGATATGCCTGGATGAAATTTATGTGCTGGTTAGTGACTGAGTCAACTCAAGTGTTGCCAATTGTAAATCACAATATAGATCATATCCTCCTTGCCAGCTTATTACACATTCAGAAGCACATTTACTGTGCTGTGAATATTATCTTGTACGGCTTTCCAAATCTTGACGGATTCTGATCAGCTGCTCAGTAGATGTAGATTTTCCTTCTGATCACTGAGCTGTTGTTTCCTTAAAAATGTATGTAGTAATCAAAATCATTGCAAAGACTAACTCAGGGCCTAATCTTGCACCTAATTAAATCAGTAGATGTTTTGCCATTAACTTCAACAGGAGCTTGATCAATTCCTCTAGGTGGGGAGCAGTTGAGGGAAACTGGAATACATTTTTTCAATGAAATTTACTAGTGGAAGCACTTCTTATGGTATAAGAGTCTTATTTCCTTCATGGCAAAGGAACCAGAGTTACTTAGTTTCTCTTCTTTGTATCTGTTGTTTACAAGAAAACATGTCTAATACATATATATTTAGAGAGGAACTTGAAACTTTACAAAGTAATAACTATATTGTTTGTTAACTGAACAATAAAGAGAAAAAAGGCAATGGACCATATTTTCAAAAGTACTTGATTTTAATGGTAGTTAGGTGCCTAACCTGTTTGAAAATCCCATAAGGTGCTTCCTGCATCTTTAGGTGCCTAAATATCTTTGAAAATCTGGCCCTAGGTGCTTACAGAAAATAAACCCAGCTCTCAACATGCATGGTGAGATGGAGTTTGGGGTTTAAAAAGGACACTAAAATATCATAAAAAAACTACACCTCTGCTGGCTGCTCCCTATAATTCAATACCAAAACCTCAGTAAAGAATTAGAGCTAGACTGTGTCCTATAGATTCATGCATGGTGTGGACCTTCCTAGTGCTCAATCCTACATCCACTGAAGTGAATGTAAAAAGCCCCACTGACTTCAGTGGTGCAGGGTCAGATCCGAGGCGTGGATCTCCACGTATTGCTTAGGTGCTTTCTTTTTTCACTTATGTATTTTAGAGACTCAGAGAGGTGACTGCATAAATTAAAACACCAAACATTTCCCTCAACTCAGTTCATGCACATCTGTGTACTTCATTAGTAATTACAGTAGAAGACATTCCGATAACCTACCATATGTCATTAATGTATTTGCTTCCTTCCCATTGCTAATGTTTGTATTTACATTAGTGTTGTCTTTCTCATAACTCATCCACTTCTCATTTTATCCAATAGCATCCTGGATGTATAGTATATACCTGTGTTGTCCCATTGTAGTGACAAACGAAAGGAGATAAGGGTTTAATTGAAAATATCCTTTCTTTGATATCGTGTGCTTTACAAATTTTGAAAGAATGGAGAAAATATCTTTTTTAAATGACTCAATAAATAAAATCTTAAAATTAATTATCAATGTCACCACAGTGTAATATTAGATACAAAATCAAAAGCAATCTCATAAAATGGTAATTATACTTGGCACATGCATCAAGTACTGATGTGGCTTTTTTGTGCTGAAAGAGGATTGGCTAGTACATGAAAGCTGTGTTTTCTATTAGTAGAACCTGAGCTTTTTTAAGTTTGAAAGCTCTTTTAGAAAATTGGCCATGCCCATGTAAAAAAATTCAGCAGAATCTATTTTTAATAAAAATCGGAATTGTGCAGAGGAGATCAGCTTCCAAAATGTTTTAATTGAATTTTGGGAATTTCTGTTCACAGCAAACAAAAGCAAAACTCTCACTTGTACAAAATCATTCTCTCCAGGCAGTATGGGAACTTTGAGACTATACTGATTCCCATATCTATATGAATAGCCGTCACATTTTGTGATGAATAGTTATGGGTTCTATATTTTTATAATCACAAACTACCTGTACATAAGAATTTGGTTTTGTGGTGACTCTAATCAGGTCCTTATCTTCTCTCTGAACCTTTTTGTCTTTGTGTCTGTGTTTTGCTGCATGGCGAGCACATTCATTTACTGAACTATGTATAAAGTAATATCATTGGTATTTAACATTGTCTTTATAACTGTTTGCGCTGCTAGCTGCTACACTGAAGCAACCATGCTGTTCTCAAGGCAGTCAACACTTGATGATTTAGATGGACCAGACACTGTTCCTAAAACAAGTGAGCGCGCTCGACCTAGGCTTCGTAAAATGTACAGCATGGATATGTCCTCCTCATCAGCTGACAGTGGCAGTATAGTGTCAAGGTGCTTAATTCATGCATGCTTTGTTCACTCATTTACCCTGGCCATTCTACATTTGGTATTGTATACATGTGCAGATGTGTGTGTTTAAAGCAATTTGCATGCATATTGGAAACTTTATTCCCGTGTATATTGTGACAAGACTTTGAGGTACAAGACAGTACCATAAACCAGTGCATTTGTTACTTTGCTTTTTAAAAGAATTCACTCTTCTTTTATTCATTATAATTTGATCCATATCTTTGCACTTAGGCTCCTACATCCATATATAGGAATCTAAATAAAAGGGGCCTGATTATCAAAGGTGCTGAGCTCCCAGTGGAATTTGTGGGCACTCAGCTCTTCAAATAAGCAAGCACCTAAATGTGGATTTAGGAATCTAATTTTAGGCACCCAGCTATGAAAATTTTGGCCATGCTCCTTTAATTTTTAGTCATTCTCTTCACAGGAAAGAATTATTAAATACGTTTTGAGTTGTCTTCCCATTGATTTACAGACTCTGAAGTTTTGGAATAAAGACAGGGAAAATTGTTAAGAAAAGATAGTGAGCAATATAAATAAACAGTGAAAGAAAGAATATAGTAAAGAACTGTTTCAGAGCTGTTCACTCGGTTTTGCAACTCAAAATGGCTGCAGGCTATAAAAGCAATGTTTCAAATATCGTTTCCAAAATAAAATTTCATAGCATATAAGATCATTCTACTTCCATATTATATGCTGTTTTACCAACTTCTTGGTGTTGATTTATTTTGAAATTCAGCATTTTACATTCTCACTCATTAATCATCTTTAAAGAATTATTACAATTAAGAATCATCAAAATGTACATTGAAGCAACAGCTACCATCACAGTTTACTTCTGAAAACTCTCACTAGAAGTTAAAAGGTGACCTAGCATATCTACAGTAAGTTTGAAAGTGGTTTCAGAGCAAAAGGATATAGAAATCTATATTGAACTTTGGCAGGAGGTAATATTGTCAACCGGCTTTTACAGTAGCAAGTTTATTTTATATATATATATTGGATAAAATCTCAGTGAAGTCAAAGGGAGCCCTACCGTTACCGTTAATGTGGCCAGTATTTCAAACTTCGTCTTGTTGGCGAGCTGTACAAGGATGTGATGCATGTAAAACCCAGTTTGTTCCCTTTTATTATCAGGCCATTGGAGCTGGGAGGAGGCTAACAGGAGAGGGACATATGGCAGCAAAGAAAAAGAAGAAACTAGGGCATATGAGACGAGTGGGGCATAACCAAAAGAAGGCAAGAAACAAAACAAGGACCAGAAAGTAGAAAGGGAGATGGCCAGATTCTCAGCTAAGTTAATACAGCTGCACTGATTTGCACCAGCTGAGAAACTGCTTCCCAGAGAAGCAAACACAGCATGATGGTAGGAATGATGAAAGACACATAAAAGAGAGTAGGGCTTTGTCGAGCAAGGTGGAGAAGCAGAGAGATAGGTGAACAGATAACAGACTGAATAAGAGCAATGTGAAAAGAGAGGAAATACACATAGAAGAGAATAGAGACAGGTAAGCTAAAGAAGGGACAAAGAAGAAAGTAGAGTGATCTGAAGGTAAGATACCATGATACCCTGCTACCCAAATAGTTATTTACTCTGGATGGCACTACTCCATGTTTGCAATTGGTCTATCCTTTCGTATAGTTATAGCATGAAACATGAGGAGATGGATTATGTGTATCTAACTGAATTTTGCTTGCAAGCTGCAGTTTTGAAACGATAAAGCTATGATTGCTAGAAATGTTAGATTTACAATGAAGTATATGCATTTCTATATTGTAGTATCACGCAGCACGTTTGAAACCACTGTAGAAATGTGCTCCAATTGTGTTTGGAATTTGTTCTGTTTTAAAAAAACTGTGTGCAAGTTCCCTCTCTGTCAGCATTAATTTGTCCTGTCTTGGTTTGGAACCATATTGAGTCACTGCAAGCTCCACAAGCAATCACTCAGTGTGCAAATGGATCAGGCCGTTTTGTATGTGTAAGGAAAAGGTGACGGTGGCACATTTTCTGCCAACTGCAGTGCATTTTCAAGTTTGGGAGCAGAGTGGGCTTGCCAATATTTCAACATCAGAACAGAGCTAGTGAAGTTTTCTGAGTAATTGTGTTAAGAGAGAACTGCTTTCTCTTCCTCCTGTTCCTGACAGCGAGCCTACCCAGGTCACCCTGCTGTATTCTCGTCAGGGGACAACAGAAACCATTGAAGAAGTAGAAGGGGAGCATGAGGAAGAAGGGACAGATTCTACATTAAGACGAGAGGATGAGGTGGAAGATTATGGCTTGGATTCAGAAGGAGCTGCATATACTCCTGATACTGATGTGCCATCATACTCCGTTGGGGATGGAAATGCTGAAGTCCCACCTTCATACAGCAAAGCTGTCAGCTTTGAGCGTCTTTCCTTTAGTTCCCAAGATGACTCTGCTGGCAAGAGCCTCATGCTGGTGAGCCCAGATGATAGTCGGACTGACAAGCTAAATGATACTATCCTCCCTCCATTGACACATGACCTGACTGCCAGCGAACTGCTTCTAAACAAGTAAGAAACTTAGAAATGAAAAAAACCTAAATACTTTCATTCCTCTTTTGGGTGCTGGTTTCTCTCTAACTACTGCTGGGGCAGATTACCACCCACCGCCCCAACCACCACCTTTAAACTATCTTAACTGTTATTAGTGAGGATTTTTCTCTCCAAAACCTGGTTTTAATTGTTGAGGGCGGGGCTATTTCTCTATAATTGTTTTGATCAGTTTATATTAAATTTAATATTTACTTATATTTAATTAAAAAGATCCTTCTGTCTAAAATTATTACAATTTACTCCTGGGGAATTCGGCACCAAAAATTAAAAATTCTGTGCACAATATATTAAAATTCTGCAAAACTCTGCATATTTTATTTGTCAAAATAATACAATATAATCACGTCAGTTTCAATTGTTTTGGTAATTTATTTCAAAATACCTGTCACCAAGTATGTCTGTAACAACACAGACAACAAAAAAGATTCAGGAACTGTTTTTTACAAATAGATTCCTTACTAGGCATATTAATACAGAACTTTGAGGAGTAATTAATTTAAACTACAATACAGAAACCTATTTCCCACATCCCTCAGAAGCAGTGCAAAGACTTGGGGGAGTCAGGAATAACAGAGAAGCTGAGGGAGAGGGAAGTAATTTTTGGGAAGGAGTCTGGGAGTGAACCTGGTGGGTTGTTGGGTATGGGTGGGAGAAGTATGGAACAGTTTTTTGACGGGGAGGGATTGTTAGGGAGTTGAGGATCCTCCCCATGCAAACCCCGGCTGACCCCTAGCCTTTCCCATTCAGTCAGGCCATCTGCCCCATCCCCATCTGCATCCCCACTCAGCCACCCCCCGACACACACACTTAGTTAATAGCCCTCATTGCCATTGGATTTCTGCAGTTGAAATTGCTCTAATTGTCCTAGGTTTGGGGAGCTTTCTAAAATTACCCCAACTCCTTTTGGAGGGGATTTTCTTTTGTGATTGTTCTAGTTACTGCTCTGGGGGGGAGGGAAAGGGAGGAGCTGGATAAGATTTCTTTTTAAATTTGTGTTCAAGGGTCAGAGGAGAAGCTTTGAATTGTTTTGATCACTGGTGGAGAGGTTTTCTTTTTACCCTGTAGGAACTCCCCGGGATGCAGAGGGAGCATGACAGCTGCCGCACTCCTTCATGGGGTGCAGCATACTCCCCCCAGCATGCAGCCAACAAGTTCTGGTGGCCAATGCTTGGAGGCTGGAGCCATAGCTCTTCTTTCACACCTTCCTTTGTGACATCATTCACCCCAAGGACTGTAAGGCTGGGTCTACACTGACAGCAGCAAATTTGCCGCCGTCACATCGATTGCTCTAGATCGACTGAGCGGTCTGTGTAGATGCGCTCAGTCGATCCAGGAAGCGACGCAGGAAAACCACCCTGGTAAGTGGCGTAGCGCTGCGTCGAAGGGAGCGCTGTTCCCTTTGACGTGGCACAGTGTGGACGCCGCGCAGAGGAGACACTGCAAAGACGACGGGCGATATGCAAGTGATTCACGTCACTTGCGTATCTCTCGTCGACTGCCACCGAATCGGAAAGGTAAGTGTAGACCGGGCCTAAGGAGGGAGCTTTCCCTGATGTGGAGGGGAACTAATATGGAGTCTCCCTGCCCTTCTGGGGGAAAAGATGGACTCTCGCTTACTTCACAATTCTAGTCTGTGAGGATGGCTGTCAAGGCCTAAGATGGAATGTGCTTTGCTAGCAGATGTTTAGTCTTAGAATCTATAATAACAGCAAGATAGTTATGAGAGCTGGGCGCCAGCAGGTACAGAATGTAGAGGAAGACCTTGCTGTTCAGCTAGAGGGGAGTGAGAAGTGCTGGGCCCAGAAATTTCTAGATAACAAGCCTTTTGCCTTTGCCTTTGCCGTGGAAACTGTGACGTAAAAGACTTGTTTGTGTAAGGTTATATAAGCTTTAAGAAATGTATGCTAGGGTTGCCCTGACCATCGGGCTACCTTCTTTATGTAAAGAATAAACTTTGACCTTGCTAACCTGCTGTCTGGCTAATTTGGACCATCCTCTGGGCAACGGACATGTAAGCAAGCACCCCTGAGTTTGGGTTCCTCGACACTGTTCTCCCTTGACTGCAGACACTGAAATTCTGCCCAACCCTTATTCAGGCCACATAAGATGGGAGAAGCTCCTTACTCCTTCCTTTACAACAGCACACTTGCATAAGGGCCAGACAGAATCTCAAATCCCAGAAATGGTCCCATCAGCTCAGTTAGAACTAGACCAAAAGCCATCATACTCCTGGATAAATCAAGTGCTATTTTCTTCTATGCTTCCATATGCCTTTGTTTTTCAAGTATTTGGCCAGATCTTTCTATGGGCTGGAACACTCAATGTTGACAAGACAAAAAAGTTCTTGTCTTTGTGCTGTGTTTGTGTAGTGCCTAGCCCAATGGGTCCTGGCCTATGACTAGAGCTCCTAGGCTCTACAGTAATACAAATAATAATAATAAATAAATTACACTCATGGAAAGTAGAAAGACTTAAATATATGTGAGTTCCTGTAATAATTTTATACTGTCATAATTTTATTTGTTTTTAACCTCAATTTGTTTTTGTTTTTTTAACAACAGTAGGGTTTGCCCTAACAGTCAAAGAAGACAAAGCACATCTGGTGGCCAAAAAAAATAACATTCATTCTGATCTGACACTAATTTCATACTTGTATCCCTGTATTGACTTTTAATGGAGTTATTCCTGATATAAATAGAGCAAAATTGGATCCAGTGTCTCACTACTATAACATGATTTGCAGATGAGGTGCAACAATTAGGTATTTATAGGCAAAATGATTGTTTTCATGTATTAAATACCACATTAGCATTTCCAAATGATTTGCTTTAAATTGTCACTGAAGTTTAATGTTACTGAATTTATTTAGTATCAGGCCATATTACATGTGTTCGTTTAGAATACCTAATTCTATTAATATTTACAGGTTCTCCAACAGAATCTGGAATCATTATAAAGGAGAAAACAGTAATATTAAAAATCATATCAGATGACTTTCATGTTTATGTCATTCACGGAACTCTTCTTCTTACAGGATGTTTCGTGATGAAGAGTTGGAGGAATCAGAGAAGTTCTACAGTGGTCAGCCTCGACTATTGCTTCTTGTTTATGCCCTGTACAATACATTGGTGGCCCGGTCAGAAATGGTGTGCTATTTTGTGATTATCCTTAATCACATGATCTCTGCCTCCATGATTACCCTTGTCCTTCCCATCCTCATATTCCTTTGGGCCATGCTGTCTGTCCCCAGGCCTAGCAAACGTTTCTGGATGACAGCTATCGTCTACACTGAGGTATGCCATTACACCTACATCCTTATTTGCCAAACATATTGGGAGCAGATAACATGCTTTGTCACAAAGAAAAGTGAATAATAAGGCATTCAGGGCAGGAAGTGTCTCTTTTCTGTGTTTGTGCCTCTCCCCTTTGGGTATTATAATTCAAATATATACTAAAAATTACATCCTTGGGCATCGGTGTGATACATGAGAGGCTATTGTTTGATTTTCCTGTGTTACACTTGGCTGACTTCCTTTTAGTTATAAAAAGGTAAGATCTACTAACAGCAACCATCTAGTGGTATCCAAGATAATGCAGTTATTGCCTGTTATATTTATACTAAGATAATGGTGGTATCTCAGATGCCACTGAGAGTATGTCTACACTGCCCGGGCTCCAGGGATTGATGCAGTGAGATCAATTGAGCAGGCCATATAGACTAGCTCAGTCGATCCTGGAAGTGCTCTCGGGTTGACATGATTAAACCACTTCCCCAAAAGGAGTAAGGTTTCGGTATGGCAACGTGAGTCGATGGGAGATGCTTTACGTAGCTTGCATGTCTCCTGTCGACCGCCAGCAGCAGTGTAGACCAGGCCTGAGTGGCAACAGTTGGTAAATGCTGATTTTTTTTTTCATGGTGACCCCTTTAATTGGAATATACAAAAACATACTTATTTGTACATAACAGTAAATGCACTAATTAATCTAATTATAAAAACCAGGAAACAGGGACATGGTATTTCATGTTACTGACATGAGGCTACTTGTTCTATCTGTCAGTTGAGTTGTGTTTGGATAATTGTTCTCGATATATTATGTTTCTGTACAGGTGACAATTGTTATCAAGTACTTCTTCCAGTTTGGCTTCTTTCCCTGGAATAAACATGTGGATTACACCAAAGATAAACCTTACCATCCACCCAATATTATTGGTATTGAAAAAAAAGAAGGTTATGTGCACTATGATCTTGTTCAGCTCCTTGCTTTGTTCTTCCATCGATCCATTTTAAAGGTAAACGGATATAAAATGCATTATCTTTATTTTATTTAATTTTTATAGTCATTCCTGTGACAATTAATTTGTCTCAGTACTCCTGTGAGTTAAAATGTTACCATGCCCATTGTGTAGCTGGGAAAACTGAAGCACAGATAGACTGTGTGACTTTCCCAGTATCATACAAGATGTCTGTGGCAGAACCAGGAATAAAGTGGAAATTGTCTGATCCCACTCCACAGAGCCATTCTGTCTTTCTGTCCCTTGTTAATCAGTGTTTGGCCTTGAAACTGTCATTAAAAGCATAAAGACATTTCATCAAAAAATACAGATCTCATTGATGACTCTGCAGATATTATGTCCCCAAAGGTAGGCAAAGTGGCCATTTCTTATTTGGTTTGTCCATAGCAATAAGTGATACATTTTTTAGCCCTTTAGAATCTTTTGATTTATTAATAAAGTCAAATCTTAATTGTCTAACACCAACCAACTAAAACTCTTGTATTTGAACAATGGATATGACACCTGAGATTTCACTTCAGCACACAGTCTTTTTGTGCTGCTCAGGTTGTATTGTTTTCTTTCATACTGAAATACTTTAATAACATTTGTATGGATGGCAATCTATCTTTTTTTCCCTGGAAATGGCATGAAAATGGAAGGGGCAATTGAGGTGTAGGTTTGAAGTAAACCAAGGAAAAATATCATGGAAGGTGTATATTTTGATGAAATCCCTGTGGCTCATCCATAATTTTCCCCCAAAATCCTAAGGAAAGTACTTCCCCACACATATGTTGCAGAATTCCAAACTTGTACCTACTACAACACAAATATAATCTCTCTTTATATATTTTTCTCAAATGAACCTCAGTTGGATATGTAGGAGCTTCCTTTGCCTAGTTAGTGTCCAATAAAATATGTTAATTGCTATGTAACTTTCAGATATTGATTATATCCCTTTAGTCAACTAGCTCAAGTAAACTTTTGTGATTTCAAATAACAAGGGGATCTGAGTCTTATAAATATCAGAATAGAAAGATAGAAGATATTTGTAATTATATAGTATCTTTTGCAGCACAATAAATATCACCTAAACTGAAATACAAGAGTGACATGCTTTTCCTCACTAGTGCCATGGACTATGGGACGAAGACGATGAAGGTGAAAGCTACAGTAGTAAAGAGGAATCTGATGATGAACTCTCGCTGACAGCAGGCAGGAGAGATTCTGCTGATTCTTTAAAGTCTGTGAACCTTGCAGCTTCTGTGGAATCCATACATGTCCACTTCCCAGAACAACAGACTGCGATCAGGAGGAAGAGTTCCAGCAGTGGGTCACAACTTTCACACAGATCCAGCTTCTCCTCACACAGGTCCAAGAGAGGTATGTGTCACAGTACAACTAGACCTTGAAGAACAATTGCACCGTTCTGATTAGATGATTCTGTTGAGACCTTTGATGTATTTCTATAAAAAAAAGCTCAGTAAATATTGAACACAACTGCTGCTTTGTGAGAATAGGAAATATGTGAATCAAAATATCAGATACTTATAAAGGTGGACGCAAGCCAATACCTAGATGTGAACACCCCTCAACTTTGATTAAATCAAAATTGAAATCCAGATCTAAGCATTGCAACCAGCGCTTTCCCTGTAATTTCCTGGAACTGAACACTTCAAATCTTTAGGAAGGTCCAGATCCAAACTTTATGGCTCAGCGCCATCTCTAGTAAGCAGGAATTCATGGTGAACTTTTTTTGTTTTTACATCTGAGTTCATATGGTACCTGAAGTGAGAAAAGTTTTGATTTTAGATATTGTGACAGACTACCTTCCCTATCTCTTGAAGAGGAAGACTTTACTATAGTTTGGAGATACGTATATTTACCATCCTGGCAACTAAAGCTGGCTAGTAACATATCCGGTTTGGTACCAATCTCCTCTTTTTATAGTCACGTTAAATCAAGATTTGATTCAGCCAGTTGTCAAGTCTGTGTCAAACACTCAAGACTTTAGTATATATGTATATATAAAAAAAGATGTAAAGCTTCATTTAAAAATCTCTGAAATGTGAGATTTATTTACACAGGTTATACTCTGTGATTTTATTCCTTCTATATTTTTATATAAATTTTTATTTTAATTGGATGCTTTCTTTCCATTTTCTTCCCCCACCCTCATTTCCAGGGAGCACCAGTACACGAAACAGTAGTCAGAAAGGAAGCAGTGTATTAAGCATCAAGCAAAAATCTAGAAAAGAGCTTCTTATGGAAAAATTTCGAGAACAAATGGTCAAAGCAAAGGCATTTACAATTAAAAAGTGAGCAAGTTTTCTCTAAGGGATTGGGGGTAGGGTAGGGAAAACTTAACAAAATAACTTTTAAATATTTTAAAGCAAAATAAATTTTTAAAGCTTTTACTTTTAGTAAAAATAAGTTATAAAAGTGTAAATATATCAGGGGACTGGATGGTTCCATAGATTGGTGACAGGATACAATGCTTTCATTCTAGCTCCCGAATTCACATCTAAGATAAGACAAGAGTGACTCTCAAAGTCCATTTGAAGGCTAATTGTTGTCCTGTGTGAATGATTTGGTGGACTAAGTGAATTTCCTAGTAGGAAAATATTTATAGAACGTTACAAATACGGCCAACACAACTGTAAAGTACCATGGATCCCAAAAGTGAAATATATAATTAAACAGATTACTAAAATCAGTCCCTTCTTTTTGTAAGTCTAGTGATGTGGTTCTTCTGTTCAAAGTATTGGTCTTAAATCAGATTGTGGTTTTTGTCGTTTCAGGACTCTTCAAATATATGTGCCCATCAGACAGTTTTTCTACAATCTCATTCACCCTGAGTACAGTGCTGTGACTGATGTATATGTGCTGATGTTCCTCGCAGATACCGTGGACTTCATCATCATTGTGTTTGGGTTTTGGGCTTTTGGGGTATGTCATGAGAGGCTTATTCTGTAAATCCTCTTTCTGAATCTTGACCACAATTGTGAAATACCATGTAAAATCTTTTATCCTGAAATTATTGTACATTTTCCTTCCCAGAAACATTCTGCTGCAGCAGATATCACCTCCTCATTATCAGAGGACCAGGTACCAGAGGCATTCTTAGTGATGGTGCTCATTCAGTTTGGGACTATGGTAGTAGACCGAGCACTGTACCTCAGAAAAACTGTCATGGGAAAAGTCATCTTCCAGGTCATTCTTGTTTTTGGGATACATTTTTGGATGTTCTTTATCTTACCTGGAGTAACTGAAAGGTAAATCCATTAAAAATAAATCAATAAGAGTTGAATAATATCATTTTTCAAGCTTATTACTAACTTAATTTGAGTGTATTACAGCTAAAGAATAATTGGTGCTGCCAATGTGGAACTGCTTGAGTGGGGAAAGATGGAACTATACAAAAACATACTTAAGTATTTTGAATTAGAACTGCCTTTAGCGCAATAATTTTGTAGTTAATTTATCATGACGATCTGGACACAGAGTACTAAATTCAATGTTGAGTTTAAGGTAGTCAGAGCTGATATAAAGCAAACTCTTAGGTCATCCCTGCTCTAATGAATGCTTCCTACAGGTCTCCTGTTTCCTGCCATACCTCTACTTTTCACCCCCCTCAACATTAAATACACAGCCTCTTTACAGATGACATCATACAGCTATTGAGTATTAGGTCATAATTTCTCGCAGCAACTAATGAAAAAGTGCACATTTTCAAATTTTAAATTCCAAGAGAGTTGCATTGTATCTTGCAAATAGTGATAGAACAGTTTACTGAAAAGAAAAAAATTGGCTTATTACTTGTGAAGGATAAAAACAAATTAATTAAGAAAGACGAAAAAAATCTCCTTTGCCCTTAAAGATTGTCCTTGAATGTATTTATTATATTTTTTCTGAGTGCAATAGTAATGACAGCCATATGTAAATAAAACTGCTCTTCTCCCAAAGAACTCCTATCTCAAAAGTTACTGAGCATTGAAAAGAGCGGAAAAAATAAAGTTTGGGATTGTTAGTTTAATTTGGTTGTTTAAAAGAAAAGGCAACAATATCCCTATTGATCTTTGCCCTGCCTGCAAGAAATATGTGTCTCATAATCTTTATCTTGAATCTGCATTTGAAACCCATCATAGTCATTTTAAATCAAGTTGATTTCTATAAACCCATGAAAACTCCTTATCTACAATAGTTTTGCAAAATGACTCATTGAAAACATTGGGTCATATCTTACTCCCCAAATACTATTCTTCGAGAGGAGTTCACAGCATGCTGCTGAGCTGTAATCATGCATGAAGGACTGCTCCGTTTCAGACATGCCCACATAAACAGGTCCTTCCCAGTTGACTGAACAATTTACGTGGTCTAAATAAGCATCCCTGGTGATTGAGAGATGGAGATGGAGTTCAACCTTCAGTGACTCTCTCTTATGTTCTGGGGACCCTGGTCTCTGCCTCTGACCCCTGTCATCACTGGAGGTACAGTAATGCCTCCAGACACTACTTGGAGACACGAAAGACCAGAATCCACAGCGTTGCTTGTGTACGAGTGAGTTGATCATTTGCATGTGTACTCCAGCCATCCTGCTTTGAGGGTCCTCTCCATCCCCCATTAGCACACTGGGTCAGCCACTGACAGATTCAGCACAGTGAACAGCAGTTTAAACAGCTATACAACACTACTGTGTTACTTACAGCCCTGCAAATATGAGTCAAGATTTAGCCCAATTATACAGATTTTTTGTTGTTAAATATCTACACTTTCTGGTGCAGTTTTTGTCTAGCATTTGGTATCAGCCACAAAGGGAAACCAAGGACTGATTGCAGGTTTTTATAAATGAGAAGTTGAGACAAGCAGAGCATTTTGGATTAATTCTGTAGAACACAGATATAAAACTCATTGATTTCTTTATTCTACTTTTTCATTGCAGGAAATTTAGCCAAAATACAGTTGCCCAGCTCTGGTATTTTGTGAAATGTGTTTATTTTGGGTTATCAGCATATCAGATACGTTGTGGTTACCCAACCCGTGTTCTTGGCAACTTTCTCACAAAAAGTTACAACTATGTAAACCTCTTCTTATTTCAAGGGTAAGTATACGCCTGCTCTCTCTCAGCCACCCTTGTACATATGTAGTTTGAAAGTTTAATTGCTGCTCACATGGTCCCATGACTTAGTTCTGCAGGTCATTGCAAATGCGTGACAATAAAACCTTTATTGCATGGCATATCCTCATGCCACCACAATATATGCTGCACATATTATAGAGAAAATCTATTTTAAAAATGTTATCTCCCCTTTAAATCTATGAGCCTTACTTGACATGAGCCCAACTATACAAACCACCAAGGGAGAGAAAAAGGGAAACAAATGCATTTTTAGAACTTCTAACCATTATCTTACATAGTTTTAAAAATCACTATAATGTCCTGTATGTCTAGACCTTCCAGGTCCAGAAGCAAGTGGTGTGTGTCCTATTGGAAAGTTTGGATGCTTCAATTTTCCAAAGGTTTAAAATCTTCTTTCTAACCCTGCAAGGTAGTAAGATATCTGACTTTAAACCTGTCACTGGAGTTGTACCGCACACCAAGAGTCTGGAGTGGGAAATAACACATGGGAGGGTTAAGGACATATTTATTGAAGTAGAAATTATCTTTTTTTTAAAATAGTATGTGTTTGAAGTCACTCAGAGATTTGGAATGTTAGTATTTATCCTTGGACAGATGGGTTAGTGGGCAGAGTGCAGATGAGATAATAAAAGTACAAGATACTCTAAATGCAGTGTATAAATAGGACATTATCACATATACACTGTGCTATATAGCTATAACATGAGCTTCACATGATTTTCATGCAAAACTATTGATCATTTTTTTAAATGTAAAAAATGTGGTGAGATGACTTGTACGTTTTAAGGCTATATACAGACTCTTCAGCCTGTTCAGAAGGAACTTTCATGATGGAGAGCACCAAATTTAAACTTGCCTAAATCATTTACATTTTAATTGTCTTTCATATTTGTTTACCATTATTGCTAATTATTCTTGACTGTGAGTCTGAAAAGTCTTGAGATTCTGTGCTTGCCAGCTAAGCAGTTCATAGCATATCAAATTTATCACAATCCCTTTGTTCTAATAATCCAGGCTTTATTCCAAGATTTTTTGTATGTACTGGTTACAGTCCAGCTAGAAAAATCACAGAAATAGCTTTCCTCACACTTTAACAGTGTTTTTGGTTTGACTGGGATTAGGAAGAAGAAAGTGGAAAGGTGGGTAAATAAATCCATGTAATTAAAATATTTTTAAAAGGTAACCAAACACTTTCTGAACCTCCAGAAAAGTATTCACGTTGTGCAAAAGCTATTTTATGTACTCACAGCCCGGCTTCTCCTTCTGTTTTATGCTTCAGTAAAGTCATGAGGCCAAGTTTTCTACACGGTTACAGCCCCTGCACCATTCTGGTAGTGCAAAATACAATAAAACAAATGCCCAGAAGAGAACTCCCTTCCAAGTGAACTGCAGTCTGGTCTTATATCCACTTCTGCCTTCCCCTCCTAGTTTAAGAGGTATGGCAAAAGAAAAGAAGGTTGGACTTTGGCCCAGGAGAGAATGTATCCCATAAAGTTGCATCTGTGACAATTCCATGATTATTGATTACAGGTGACATAAGTGTACATTTGACTTCAACTGCAGGATCACTAAAATATGATGAACATCAATAATCCCCGAGCAAGCCCAGAAAATGACTAAGTGCAATTGTTTTCACATCCAGGTTTTCTATTTTCAAGTCACAACCCCCTCCCCCTACCATTGGTTTTTTTTTATATTTAACATTTGTGTAATTTCCCCACACATGATGTAATTATAAGTCTTGCTAAAAATTACCAGTGTTCCTGAGTTAGATTCAGTACTATACCTCACTGTAAGGTTGTTCATCTACTATACTGTCTCTCCTTTTAGATTCCGCCTGGTTCCGTTTTTGACTGAGTTGAGAGCAGTGATGGACTGGGTTTGGACTGATACCACTCTGAGCCTTTCCAGCTGGATCTGTGTTGAGGATATTTATGCTCATATATTTATCTTGAAGTGCTGGCGAGAGTCTGAAAAAGTAAGAAAGTTATACAAGTGATTTAAGCCTTTTTTTTAAAACCCAGAAGTTAATTGTGGCAATTATCAAGAAAAGCTGCCAGCTTACGAGTTCCCAAAGAAAAATATATCAGAGGGCATAATTTCTATTAGAGAGTCCTAAGGGTCATGTACAAAAATGTTCATACAATTGTGTGTCTATGTCTTGTGTGCAATTATTGTAAATGAACATTTTGAATGCCTTTCCGGCATCTAACGTCTTTTGTGAGCCTATCTAATTTTTCCTTTCATTCATCCCAGTTGTAAAATCTAAAATCGTGGTAATTTGTGTCTCTGCAAACATAGATACGCAATTATAGACATAGATTTCAGGGATGGATTTATGAATTAGGCAAGGTAGGCAAATTGGGGAGGAACAGCCAAACAACAGGGGCCATATCTACACTACAAACTTTGGACAATGCAAATTATGTTGGCGTACAGCCACTGCAGTTAGGGGTATCATTCATGCACATGCATGCTTGGCTGCTTGCTTAGCACTGTGCATACTCACCAAGGGTGTTTTGCGTCAGTTCAAATGGTGCACCACAAGTATCTGTGTGTCATGTGCCACTATCTGGTGCAATACCTTCTGGGAAGTTTTCACAATGTACTGTGGAATGGAAATAACTTTCTCTGTCCCATAATGCCATTCATAACCCATAATTTTTGCTCCTTTTTTAAAAATCCTACAAACCTGCACTTTTTGGTGTCTGCCATTCTCTGACAGAAGCATGGAGCCTGCATAGCTCTGAACTATTCTCATGAAAGTTGCAAATACAGAATGCATCATTGTCAAGTGTTATCAGAGCCACGAGAAGAACTTCAGCAATGGGGGACATAAATATTTCTTTGAGGACAGTTTGCTAAGGGACACTGCAAAAAAAAAAAATAATTCAAGGTTGTTGAAGGTGTTCATGGAGCAGTTGCAGGTAGTGGAGTGCTGCTTCTGGGCTCAAGAAATGAGCACTGACTGGTGGGATTGCATCATGATGCAGGTTTGGGACGACCAGCTGTGACTGCAGAACTTTTGGATGCTAAAGGCAACGTTTCTGAGTGTGTGCGCTGGGCTCAGCCCAGCCTTCCAGTGCAGAGACAGGGGAATAAGAGCTGTACTGAAAGTTGAGGAACAAGAGGCAATCAGATTCTGGAAGCTTGTAATACCAGATTGGTATGGGTCAGTGGGAAACCATTTTTGAGTTGGAAAATCTACAGTGGGGGCTATTGTCATGCAAGTGGGTAAAGCCATTAGTCGTCTGCCTCTATGCAAGAGTGTGACTCCTGGTAATGTGCAGGACGTAGTGGATGAATCTGCAGCAATGGGTTTCCCAAACTGCAGACTGGCAAGATGGCATGCATATCCCTATTCTGGCACTAGCCCACCTTGCCACACAGTACATCCACAGAAAGGGCTACTTTTCTATGGTTATGCATGTGTTGGTGGATCACCGGAGATGCTTCACTGATATCAGTATGGGCTGGTCAAGGACGGTGCATGATGCTCACATCTTTAAGAATGCAGGACTGCTTTGAAAGCTACGAGCAGGGACATCCTTTCCTGACCAACAGATTATCCTGGGTGATATCGAAAGGCTAATAGTGATCCTGGGGGACCCAATCTATGCCTTGCTCCCCTGGCTTATGAAGACATACAGTAGCCACCTCAACAGCACCAAGAAAAGATTCAACTCTCAGCTCAGCAGGTCCAGAATGACTGTAGAATGTGCCTTTGATAGATTGGTCGTGTTTACTCACAAGATTGGATCTCAGCAACAAAAGTATCCCAGTGATGTTTACTGCTCGCTGCATAATATCTGCATAACATCTGCGAGGCAAAGAGGGAAAAGTTGCCCCTGGGGTGGAGGGCAGAGGTGGAGCAGCTATCTGCTGAGTGAACAGCCAGACACAAGGGCTGTTAGAAGAGTCCAAGCTGTGTGGTTGCAAGAGACTTTGATAGAGCACGTTAGCAGTCAACTGCATTAATGTGCTATGCTACACTTCATTCTGGCCCTGGAGGTTTGAGCTGTTAGGAACTGTGTGTAGGACTTGGTGTATATTTTTTATTTATATAATCATTGATAATTCATGAACATTTATATATTCATTTATTTATTTATGTAGATTTATTCAGAGACAGTGATGTCACCGTGTCTCTTAATGAACCTATGAATTATTGAGATTTTGCCGTGCATTTATAATTACTGTTTTTCATTAAAACGACAAATAGGTGGTGCTTGCTTGCTGTGTATTTACAAATATGCCTGGGGGTTTTGTTGACTCTCTGAGTTCTATGGTACTGTACGCTCTCAAGTACTGCTGCTTGGTACTGCTGTACATGCTGAGTACGGGGTGCAAGTACTGGGTACATGTGCAGTACTGGGTGCATGTACTGGGTACTGTACAGGCTTGGTACTGGGTGCTTGTACTGCTGTACATGCTGCACTGTGTGTGGTGAACGAATGAAGAGTCATTTTCAAAGAACAGAATTGTATTGACAGAGAAAAGCAGCTGAAAAAATTGCAAAAGAAAAGAGCAAGGCAATACAAACTTCCCACAGAAGTTTAACAGAACAGAACTTTAAATTTAGGACAGCAGGGAACATTTCTGCCCTTTCAGTCCACAAATGCTGTCCGTTCTGGCTATAGATACACCAGCTGTATCTCTGAGTTAAGCACATGTGAAGCTGTGGCTGTCCTTACTGTCTGCCAGCATTGGGTGGTAGGGTTCGGAATATGAGCCCTGGTGCCACATGGAATGTTGCAGGATGTAGGGATTTTCTACCATGGAGTTGTCCAGGGACTGCAAAGGGTGGCGAGTCTGTGATTGTTGGATGTGTAGATCAACTAGAGTCTGCATCATCTGTGTTTGCAGCCTGAGGAGCCCCATAATGTCCTGGAGCATCTCTTTCTCCTGTCCTCTCTGTGCCTCTCCATGAAATCTGCCATGCTGGCCCACCAAACCCTTTGTTCACAGTCCAGTGCAGCACTGGCTTGCAGGATCTTGTTGAACATATTCTTCCTCCTCCTCCTCAGGGACTGATGTTCTGCAGGTGGAGGAGGCAGGGCACCACTTCAGGCCAAAATAGCAGCAGCTACAGATGAAACAGATGCATGTATAACTGGATTTACAGCAATAATGGAAAGTGAAAGTTGTTTCAGAACTCCCTTCCCTTATTCTCGTAAAACTTTTTAACAAGACCTGTTTTTTTGACACTTCATTTTGTAGTGTGCCTCTGCACAGAACCACTCTCCATCCCCAGCCATGGTGAAAATGGCCCACCAAGGGCAGGTGGGGGGAAAAGGAGGAGGGCATTAAGATTTTTGTTTGCATGGAACAAAAACATTTCAGTGCCTGTTTCTATGGGTGCGAGTATAGGGCAATGGCACTGAATATTGGCATTATTTTCCAAGTGATCTGTTTCTGATATCTCACTCCTGAGCGTAACACAGGCACAGAAAGTACACCTGCTGCTGGCATCCTGAAGCTGCCCATGCCCATATGTTGCCATCCCTAGAAACCTTCAAGAGAAGATTGCAGAGTATGTCCAGGAAAGTTTAATCAAGATCTTTCAGGAGGATTCGAGGGACATCCCTATACACATAAATGAACTACCCTTCCACCACCTGCCTCAGCGTACAGGAGAATGGAAAGCAGATACCAGCTCTGCCTCCGTTTATTGTACCTCTACCTCTACTAGTAAAATAATGAAAAGTAGATACCTGTGTCTTGGTAACTGGGCGTGAGCCGGGCACCATCTTCACTTTTCAACACTGTAAGGGAGAATGCATGCACACATGTACCTGAGGTTCCTTCCCTTTCGTTGGACTTGACAGACTAGACTGTGGTGGAGTCCTGAAAACATCCTGGCTTGTGGCATAGCTGGACCTTCTGGCCCCCCCCCCCCCCCCCTGCAGGTCTCCTCCTCTCCTTCTCCACCTCTTCCTCCTCCTGGCTGTTCGCAGCAGGGGACTCTGGTGCCTCTGAGGTATCCTTAGTGGTTAGCGGGGTGCTGGAGGGGTCTCCACCAAGTGTGGCATGCAGCTCGGTATAAAAGCAGCACCAGCTCAGCTGTTGGCTGGTATGCCTACTCCAGGTCCTTTGCTTTCACGCAGCACAGAGGCTGATTCCTGTTGTACCCCTTTGTCTGCATCCCCTGCGCAGTCTTTTCATAGATGTCCACATTTCTACGACTGGTCGGTAGCTGTGCCACACAGCCTCTTCTCCTCGTATGCCCAGCGGATCCAAGATCTCCTGTCTACTCCAGGCAGGAGCACATCTATTGCATGGAGCTGGCATGGTCGCTTGGGCAGTTGCACACCACAGAGGAGAGCTGCTGTGTGCTTGCAAAGCTCAGCAGTCAGGGAAAGGCATGCAAAATGTATGGAAGGTGTTTTAAGGGGTTCTGGTCTCGGTGACCCCTGGGTAATGGACTTCACAGTTATGACCAGAGCAGCCCCTGTCAGGCATTGTGGGACAGCTCCTGGAGCACTGTTATGGCACACACAGGTCAGGTAGTGTCTGCATTCCCACAGTGTTGACCTGTACAGGTCAACCATGGCTCAATGCCATTTGGGCAGGTGTTTTTATTGCATCACGTTAACAGAACACTTGGGTGGGAGACATATTTGAGAATAGACAAATGCAGAAATACATCCATGCAAGACGCTGTACAATGACCTAATTTTCTGGTGTAGATGAGGCCCAGTTGAGTAGCCAGGAGAACAGCCTTGGTAGCTTGCAATAGAAGTCAATGCAGATGAGAATACATAGCGCCCACCTCAGCCTAGACCATGATGGAGGTCCAAAGAATTCTTCCTCCACTTCCTTGTAGAGGGAATTCACCTGGGTCCCTCCTTCTCAAGTGACTCCTCGCAAGTCTAGGACTGACTTATTGGGAACAGGAAGCTCAGAGGATATCTTTTGAGTAGCCCACCCCACATCAAAGCATTCAACAACAACTCCGTGTATAGTACCAAAATAATAGGATACACATTATGTCAACACAAACTGGTAAACTGAGTGGAGTTAGAGTTGAATTTTGCTTCAAAAATCTAATCTTTATAAAAAGTCAGTCTGTGTTTTTTAATTTATTGTAATATTCTTGTATTTAAATCTTAATAATAAACATTCCACTGGGTCTTCATTTCCTTTGTACTTTTTTCTCTTCATCCTCTTTTCTTTCTAGAATTTGGGAATATTATTTTTATTAACCATCTTTTTTCCATATTCAGTTCAATTTCTCCTTCTCTCCCTCTTTCCACTTCCTCCTTTTCCTTAGGGGGTTTTCTCTCTCCTGTACCATGCTTTTCAGTGCTCTTTCAGGTGAAGTTTTACTTTCCAGCAGTTTTACTTTCTTCTCTTTCTTCTCTCTCCCCCTTCTTTCCCATCCCTATTTTGTCCTTCATTCTCCTTTCTGCACTATTCCCATTTTTCTATTTTTATTTCTTTACACCTCTTTGATGTAGCTTTTCTTTCTGCACTGCCCCATCCAGCTCACACTTTCCCCACTAAAACATCCATACATTCACTTATCTATCTCAACCCCTATCTAACTGCCCCTAATACCCACCCACACAGACATCCATATATCCACTATCTTATTCCCCAACACCATCCACTCACCGCACCACCTTCTCTCTCTCACACATGCCAATGCAACCTCATGTACCCCACCTCACTGCCTCCTCACTATCTCAAACCCACACTCATGCACCTAAAATAAGAACCATGTTCCCTCTTCTTATTTCATATATTCAGAGACCCATTTACCCACCAGTCACTGGGCACTCCTCTTCTGGCTCCCAAAGAGAACACTTACCTCTTCTAAGATTCTCAAAACTGCACCATGACCTCCACTTTTTCCATGGCTTTATGGCTGCCATTTTTTTAAAACTGGGCTCAGTCTGTTTAAGTGAGCTAAGGGTCACTTCAAATAAAAATCGGGAATCCTGGATTCAGAGTTACCTTTGTGGAAACAGCATCCAGATGCTTGGTTGTTTTGCCAATTTTAAAAAGAAATTAAGTATTATTTTAGGAATGGGAAATAACCCAAACATTTAGAAAATAATAAAATGGCCATATATTTGAGTGTTACAGACGTATTTCTAGTTTTATTATAATCCTGCCCCTTAACTGTATTTTATTTCAAGGGATGTCACTTAGGTACAAGTAAATTAACCTGATATCCACGGAAATCTGTCACTTTGTTTATGCTAGTTATATTCCTACCATGAATTGAACTGCTTCACAGGTTTCAGAAATGAATAGAGAAAGATAAGGAAGTAATCCAATTCCAGTTTTGCTCCGTGTGGTTTTTTCTATGATAGTAACATTCTATACTGTGCCATGGAATAATTCTAAAATACACACATCTCCAAGTCGAAGTCACAATGTGTGTGCCAATGACACACACAGCTGATGGGTTTTTGCATTCATGTCTCAAAAATCTGCATGTTAAGAACAAAATAACTAAAAATAACTGAGTAGTTCAAGGTACCTCCCCCTCCCCGAGTGGTACTCATAGGTATTTTGGCTATTACTATCTCTCTGAGCTACTCTATAATAGCATTAAAGGTGCTTGAAATAACCTTGTACTGATAAATGATATGCCTCTTGTGAGTTCAATATGAAGTGAAAACAGTGCTCTGTAGTGTGAGACAACTGGTTTGACACAATGCTTTTAAAATGTAACTGATTTGTTTTAAATATAGATTTGTGTTACAATGTAATATTCTCTTAGGGCTTTATGGATTCATGTTGTAAAGCAAGAACAATTTCCTGAAAGCCAGGTTTCTGGCAAGTATATGTGTGTAATGCAACTTTATTTTGTATAGACCATCTTTCATACACGTTTTATTTCAAAATGCTGTACAGAGTTAATATTTGCACTGTAGTAGCTCTGTTAGTCCCAGAATAATCTGTAACCCACTAGCCCCTTTTTTTATCCTGGGACTGCAGAGGTGTTTAGGTGACCACTTCATCTTGAATGGTCTTTTTGACTGTGTGTTAACCAGTTATGCTAAACCATCCGTTCCACCTTCTGTTTAGCTGTGACACTCTGCGTACCTTCCCAGACCCAAAGAAGAGCTCTGTGTAAGCTTGAAAGCATGGCTTTTCTACCAACAGAAGTTGGTCGAATAAAAGGTATTACCTGACCCACCTTGTCTCTGTAAAGAGTTAAATCCTATCAGAGAACATGCAAAATAAATCATAGCGATAAAGACTTTGTACAGGCTGTTGAATCAATGAAAGCATTCACTCATGAGGTATTAACAGAGGGAGAGAGGATTCATAGATGGGGGGATGTGTTTTCTGATGTGATGGGAAAAGAGAAGGAGAGATGCCAGAAGATTCTTCTAGCCCCAGGAGCTGCAGAAGAGATGGCTTCACTCCACTAGTGGACATATTGTGGAAAGGGAGAGCAAAGATCCTGGTGCTAGGCAAGATTAAGGAGTAGGACTGGGGATCAGAGACAGGAATGTGGGCTGAGAAGCAGACTGGGGCAAGGCTGGAGATATTTTAAGAACGAGGAGGACAGTTTTGAATAGATCTGAAGTGTCTGAGGAGCAGGTGCAGTGTTAAGACAGTCCTGTTGCACTGTATCTGTGTGTTGCTGAAAAATAAATACCATCTTTCTCTGCAATAAAAATTGCAGTATTTTCAGGATTGAAAAGGTGCAATTCTGTCTAAAAGAGATCTGAGCTAAAATAGTGTTTGAAGAAAAGCTGGGTGAAAGCTGATGGCTTCAATAGGCAGGTGGTTGAGCAAACTTTTTCTTTTTAAATATGATTTCATGCCTCATGTTTCAGAAGACCATTCAAATGAACCAGCCCACTGCTGCCTCATTTGGGATTGGGAACATGCAGAACCACAGAGTTTTACAAGATTTTCACCCCAAGTCAGGTTCACTTGACACTCACCTCAATGTTTGCCTGAAATTGAATCCAGTGTCAATCCAATCCCAGCCCAATTTTGACTAAAAATGTTAATGAAACTGGTCCCAAACTGGAGTTTTTCATGAGCCGTGAAAGAGTTGGTCATAATTCATAATAGGTTCATGCTAAAAATGTGCCACCGATAAACACACAGCATGTTTTACCGAGCGACTGTTTTTTGTTGCAGAGATACCCCCAGCCGAGAGGCCAGAAGAAAAAGAAAGTTGTGAAGTATGGAATGGGTGGCATGATTGTCGTCTTGCTGATCTGTATTGTCTGGTTCCCTCTGCTCTTCATGTCTTTAATCAAATCTGTTGCAGGCGTCACCAACAGGCCTCTTGATGTATCCATCACAATAACCCTAGGAGGTTATCAGGTAAACAATGACCAAAAGAAAAGTCAATTGTTGCCCTATATTTCTTTGTGCTGTATTATTCTTTACGTTGGACTTACTGGAGTTACTGGGTGAAACTTTGTCAACTGAGTTATGTGGGAGGTCAGAGTAGGTGAGGGGAATGAGCCCTCTGTGTTTAAAAAATATATGAATTTATAATTAAAGTGTAAAATAGCCTCATTTCCAGGTTAATTAAAAATCCCACTTCTCTGACCTGGAGTTTGATTATAGTACATGTTTGGGTACAACACTAACATTTAGTCTCTGTGAAGTATTGATGAAATCTACAATCTACTCCTGGAAAGTGAAAATAGTGTAACCAAACTTGAGTCAGATATTTGGGTGATCATTCCACGTTGATCTCACCTCTTTCGCTGCGGCCCACTTTTGTGCTAGTTGGCCAACTTCAGGGGCCAACCAGATTTTGAAAAAGCCCAGCCCACAATGTAATTTGTAGGGATGCCTTGATTTATTTTACTGAAAGTGGCTGGGACATAGGAATCCAAGTGCCTTGGTCACTTTCGAAAACAAGACTTGGAGACAGATTTTTAAAGGAATTAAGGCACCTAATTCTCATTGAAATCAGTGGGAGTTAGATACCTATATACCTTTATAAATCTGCTCCCCCCCCGGCTCCTAAATCAGCTAGGTATTGCAATGATAAGCAAAGCAATGCCTAAGTACCTTTAAAAATCTGGGCCTAAGTTACCTTTGAAAATGGACATAGACTCCTGAGTGCCTTAAGTACTAAAATTTTACCCTACATTTTTAATAAGATCCAGGAAGGGGTCTGTGGGCAAGGGGAGGAATGTTCAGGGAGGCCATTTTGGCTTTGCCTTTCTCCACAGTCATTTGTGCCATTTGTAACATTTAATGTAACATAAAAAAGTTATTTCCTGTTTAAAATCTGCTGTGGGGCACATGCGGCATTTGAAGCACTGAAACGCACAAGATTTCCAAAGGGAAAATTAACTTGGGAAATTCACAAACAGCCCCAGGAAGTCACTTCTCTGAAGAAATTAATCGAAGATGACAATTGTAAGAGATGTGACTGGCCCAGATGCCTCCGTGTGTTCTCTCATTCATGTTTGCTTAGACCAATGCAAATAGATGTTTGCCTGAAAGAAATTTCAAATGATGGAATTTCACGCTTTTCTGGGATGGAGTAGCTTAAAATTAGGACCATTTTGGAACCAAATTTGGTTAAATGTTTTGGTTTGGGGTCGTTTGCTTTCCCACAAAATTATACCATGTAAGAACATTTTATAAGAAATTCAGCGCTTTAGTTCTGGAAGTTTTCAGATCTCATGCATAAGCTTTTCTCCCATCCCTGAGAATCTCTCCCCACTGCACTGAGGGATTGTTTTGGACTGAAATACACAGAATATCTGTTAAGCTGTAATGTAGAAACAGAATGAAGTAAATCTGACAAGGATGTGTTCTTTTATTTTCTAGCCTATTTTTACAATGAGTGCTCAGCAGAACCAGCTCAAGGATTTGAATCAAACTGAGTTCGATTCATTTCAAAGAGATTATTCGGGTAATACTGTAAGTAAAATACGGAGTATTTCATCATTTAAGAATTTGTGTGCATACATCCTGTATATCCAGAACGGCCAAGTCAATCTGTTCATTTCCTTGGGGTGGCAATAGGGAATCAATAGTGCTGGCCTTTCAGAGATTATTAGTTCCATTGACTTTGTCTGAAAAAGGACAACTTGCATGAATAAGAGCTTGAAGGGTGAGACTGTAAAGGTGTCTTTACAGTGCAATCAAATACTGGCAGCTGGTCCGGATCAGACTTGAGCTCCTGGGTCTTGGACTGGCTGGCTATAAAATGGCAGTGTATACGTTCAGGCTCAGGCTGGAACCCAGGCTCTAGGATGCTCCCTAAGATGAGTGTGTCAAAACTCGTTTAACTGAATTGTATCTGCAAAGCTACTTTGGATTTCCTTGGTAAGAGAAAAGCATTCAGAAGCAGATCTTAAATTTACTTGGTAGCCAGTTTTTCAATAAGACTCATTTCAAAGATATGAAACATACTTTACATCATATAATTAGCATGTCTAAAACTATAAACATCATCAGCAGTTCCCCCCTCCTCCCCAAAAAACAAAAAAACCCAAAAAAACCAAGCATGTTGCATCTTATGCCTTGTTATATTCTAGCCATTGGAACAAATATTTGTCCTATACTCCCCGTCTCCTTTACTAACAAGATTCTGCAGGCCCCATTCTTCTATGTGGAATTCCCCATTTTCACTTTGTTAAAAGTTTTACTTATCAAAGCAGAAGGGGTTTTGTGGTAGAAATGCACAATTCATTAATGTGGATTCTCCCTGGCCCATCTCAGCCACAATAGTAGGGGAAACAAGCCAAGGACAAAAAGAAAATACCAGATAACTTGGCAGTATTTTGGACATCTTGAATTCTACCTTGCACTTTTAGAAAGCCTCAAGTTACCATGTGGACCAATGGGATGTCTGGTAATCTACCTAGCATAGAATTTGTCAGATGAATTACATATAATGATAGCCACTTGTGCTGTGTAGAGCCCCCATGAACTTGTTTAAAGTAAATTTGCGGTGCCACACAAAACAGGTGGACATACAGCTTCTCAAATTAAAATATGTTCTGGGTAATCCATTAGCTCCACTAGTTTAAATGTTGAGGACCTAAGAAACCAAAGCATAGAATCCATGTGCTTGATTAATTTTATTCAGCCCCGTTTTTGCAAATGCTTGCCATCAGGTTAGGTGTTTTTTAAATCATTTTCAGCTGCAAGGCAATTATTTATTTATTTTTCACATCACTGCCTTCTAGACTGGGCTGTATTTCAGTTAAACCTCTCTCTTCTTATGCGTGACTTGGCGCCTAAGGAAAACCATCAATGCAAATCACTAGACTCATCATTAGTAGTACATCTATAGTTCCGACTGACCTGGAAGAATGGTTGTGTGTTTCTTGTATGTTAAACTTTCCTTTCTCTTTTTGCATTTATAGGGTGCTTTGCAGTTTCTAGAGAGCTATGGAAAAGAAGATATAATTGTAGCAGAACTAGAAGGGAATTCAAATTCATTGTGGACCATCAGCCCTCCAAGTAGAAAGAAAATGATTCAAGGTCTCCGGGATTTTTCTGCTGAGTTCACTGTAGTTCTTTCATGGAGTATTCAAAGGTAATTTGACAGATTTATTGTTGGGTTAGGCCTGCTGGTTGAATGGACGTGTTTTGCACTGACAATGTCTGGGTGATGTGTTTCTTTTCCCATCCAATTCTTTCATTCATCAGGCCAAAAAGGGTGAAGAGTGGGTGGATGGGAAGGGAATGATTTTTGTCACTCAACAGTGAGCCCCCCTGGCAATAAAAAAAATAATATTAATGGATTTTAAAGGAAGGCTTGCCCTAGAACTCCTGAGCAAGAATGCGCCTGACCAGCAATAGCACCTCCAAGGTGGAAACTATAAAAGCAGGAGTAAAATGATCTGGGAGAATGCAGTGAGGAAAGCAAGTCCAAAAGTCGGACTATGATGCTTGAGCTTTTTTACCCATGAAATACTTTTATCAAGCCTACTGCAAATCTTATTCTGACATGCAGTACGCTAAAGAGCACCGTTTCGTTTGTGATTGTGCTGACACTGTAGCTTCGGTGACCAAAAAGACACTTTTAAAACAAGTGCAAAGAATGTAGGCCATGACTTGCAAAAGTGACTAATCATCTTGGGTTCCTCAGGTTCTGAGTGCCCAACTTGTGACACTTTGGAGGAGCCAGATTTTCAGATAGTGCGGAGCATTTGCCTTCTGAAAATCCAGTGGCTTTAGGCTTACTCAGGTTGGGCACCTAGAACCTGAAAATCCCAACCTAAATCTTCAAAAACAGCTCTTTATTTGGTGTGTCCCAAAGGGGCGTCAGAGAAAAAAAATGAAAATCCCAACCTTAGGTTTTAAAAAACAAAGGTGTACAATGAATAGACTAATGGTAAATCTTATTGAGACAACTGGCTTTTTAATAGTTATATAAATTAATCAGTTTTAAGGACCGGGCCTTTGGAAAAACATTTGGTATAAACAGATAACTAATGGGGCGATGCAATTAAAATACAAAAGAGAAGCAATCAGTCCTCTTACTAAGGCTTTCCAGTCTCAAGAGCTATTGGCCATGCCCTCGGTGCTGCAAGAAATGAAATAGCAAGGCCCGAGATGATAGCAGTTATTTGTTAACTACCTGCATATCTAGAGCCACCCTGAAGTAAGTAGATACAAAGCCCATTCCTTTCATTGGGGCTTGTGCCTGTTTACTCCAGAGCTCCAACTGCACCTGGTGTACAGTCTTCCCTTTGCTACACACTGGGGGTCTCCTATAACAGGCTGCACATGAACAGGGCAGTTGCACCACATGCCCCTCTGTCACTTTGAGGATACACTCTCAGCTCTAATAGCTAACCCTGAGAGATTACTGAGAGTGGTGGGCATCAGTCAAAAACACAGGGCCCATAATAAATGAGCCCCATTATTTAAGATCAAAGATTATTTAATTCGACCCTTTTTTATTACTGTGGGAGGATACTCTGTTATCTAGTGGAATTATAGCTCCCTCATTTATTTAGATCTACAGTCCATTTTTAATACCCCTGTACTAATATATCAGTTGTTTGTTTAATTAAAAACAGTAATACATTGGAACACAAATTGGATCCTTTATCTTTTGGGAAGCAGTGGACTATATAGCAAGTGTGACTGAATATTACATGGCTAGCATTTAGAGCAGTGGAGTCCAAGCTTCTTCAGCCTGAAGGCCAATCGTCTTATTTTAAAAATGTCGGGGCCACAGTCAGTCGTCTGTGATAGATTCTCTGGCGTATTTCTGCTCCTTTTGTGCTAGTCAGGTAATGTAAGGGTAAGGCTGGATTTACACCTTACATTTACCTAGGCACAGCATCTTCAGCACCTCCACCCTGCCGCCTACAACTGACCTTCATGGGTGGGGCCGGGAGTGGGAGAGGGGAAGAGAGGTGGGATGACTGGGTCGGCCTGGCCAGGGGGAAAGAGGATGAGCAGGGCCATGGAAGAGGGGAGGAGGACCAGCGGGCGGGGCCACAGATCCAGCGTTCGTGCAGGGCCCCCAAATTGGCCAGGGCCCCCGGGCACAGGCCCTGTTGGCCCGTGCAGTAATCTGCCACTGTTTAGGTGCCCCTAGGACACTGGTACCCCTAGGCATGTGGAAATCCAGCCCTGCATAAGGGGAGTAGAAGACACACATAAGCCCACTTTTGGGGATTCTCCCTGCATCGAGGAGTCCCCAGCAGGCAGAGAGCTGACACAGCCAGCTTCTACTCTCTCCCTGCAGCCCATGGCACAAGGGGATGTGGAGGGAGAGGAGAGCTGTGTCTGATTGCACACTGCACACCAGCTGTCTACAGCTGGCATATGATCCAGGGGGACTGTTGCCAGCTGGTGGAGGGTAGAACAGTAACTGGGCTGCTCTAATTTGGGCTGGGTCAGAGAATCGGGGAACTGGCTGTTGTAACTGGTGGTTGATTTTCAGCTTCTCCCTTCCCCCCTCTACCTTTAGTGACTGTGTGGGTGGGGATGGTTACCCTTTACTAGATGCTCCCCTAGGCTTAGGTAGAGACCGTTAAGCTCCCCTGTTACTCTCCTGGGGCTCCCATAGCCCAGCAGGGAAGCAGGCCCCGGAGCAGCCAGAACTACCATCCTCTCTGTCCTATGAGGCAGATGGCAGCTGTTGAGTAGCTGCATCCAGGAAGGGACAGCAGCTGGACAGAACCTTACTGGCTCACCCCATAGGTACTCCAGGGGCTGGGGAACCAGCGCCCTCCGCCAGCTCCCCATGGTGACGGGCTGATTCAGGCACTTCAATTTAAAAATCACCAGGGGAACACGTGCTCGGAAGTGTCCCCAGCCTCTGTTTGCCAGAAGCTGGGAATGGGCAACGGGACGGATCACTCGATGATGACCTGTTCTGTTCATTCCCTCTGAAGCACCTGGCATTGGCCACTGTCAGAAGACAGGGTACTGGGCTAGATGGACCAATGGTCTGTCTCAGTATGGCCATTCTTATGTTTTCTGTTCAAAATCAAATATGCATTTTCATGTTGTCTCAAGGGCCCCAGGAACCCTCAGCCTAGACACCCTCATTTATAGGTGGTGTATGAGGGCTGGGTTGAATATCATGTTCTCATTTCATTTGTACATGAGCTCATTGATAATGAAAGTCTTTATAATCACTCAGAGAGTGGTTGTAGTTGTGGTTAGTCAGGCAATGAGGTGTCATGTGCCATCTGCCAAGGCCAGTGTCTGGCCTCTCAGTGTTCAAAAGCAATCCGTCACGCAGGCTTTTGTGCCAGGCTTCTATTTTGACTTTGACACAGTAAGTAAAATTATAGTCAGACTGTGCTGTAACACAGCAAAAATTGCATCTAAAACACACGAAGCCATCATCAATTATGATGGGGGTTTCAGGCCAAGACACAACTGCCGGAGGAAATGCAGGCTGTATTGGTAGCCTGATGCTTGACAGGGTACCATAGAAGAGTCATTGACACCGTGCAGCTTGATTGGCAAACCCACATCTGCTCCGCACAGCTCAGAAGACTAGTTGTTGCATGGTTTTGAGCTTCGCTACCTGTCATCTTTCTTATTTATTGTTATAGAAACCTCTCTCTTGGTGCAAAAGCAGAAATAGCATCGGATAAGCTTTCCTTTAACCTACCAAACAAAACGAGAGAAAAAATCGCTACAATGATGTCTGGGGACCACTCAGTAAAGAAGGTGTAAGTTATGCTCTTAACTTGTTCGTACAGATGTTTCTCCTAAAGCAGATTAAGCAAATAACTAACTGATGCACAGTTGTTATCTATAACGTAATATCATAGCACAGCATATACTGTACAACTCAAACACATGAAGCATACTTCATTGAGCGTATAGCAAAATGGACTGTCAAAGCTCTGAGGGAGGGCATCAACACTGGGGCACCAACACTGGGGCAGCTGTGAAAGCAATTGAGTACTGTAGCAAAGGGGGGATCATGTATAGATGGTGCCGCATACTGTGTCCTCCCCGCCAACTCCACTTCCCTGGCCTTTGCACAGAGCTACAAAAGGATGAGAATTCCTAGCACCCACACAAAGGCCAAGACTATATTAATAAAGGTTACTTCTAAGGTAATATCCAGCATTGTAGCTGCGTCAGTCCCAAGATATCAGACAAACAAGGTGGGTGAGGTAATGTCTTTTATTGGACCAACTTCTGTTGGTGAGAGAGACATGGTTTTGAGCCATGCAGACTTCTTTAGGTCTGGAAAACAACCAGAGTGTCACAGCTAACCACAAGGTGGAACAGATTGTTTAGCATAAGTAGTTAACACATATTTCAAGGGACCATTCAAGGTGAAATGGTGGCCCTTTAACACCTCTCCAGTCATAGGGAGGAAAGGATGGGGGCAGGGGTTGTTAATGAATTATAGATTGTTGTAATAAGCCAAAAATCCAGTGTGTCTGTTCAGTCCATGATTTTTACCATCTAGCAAAGTTATGAATTTAAATTCCAAGGCGTATCTTTTGAAAGTGTTGCGCAGGTTTCCTTTGAGGATGAGGCCAGATAGGTCAGATATAGAGTGATCTGTAAATGCCTCAAAAGCAACTATGTGCGTGAAACTAGACAGTCATTATGCTCTCAAATGAACTCACACAGGAAAATGATAAGACAAAAACACCCAGTCACCTGTGAGTGAGCTCTTTTCACTAAGTCCCTCACTCCTCCCTGGGTGCACATATACCCAGCATTCAGGGTTTATGACAGGTGAATAAGGCAATTTTGAATGGAACACCATGTTAAAATACTGGCAGAACATCACTGGTATGTCCATCAAAGTCAATAGAGTGACACTGGTTCAAAACAGATGTGAGTTCAGAATCCAGACCCACACTTACCGTAAAGAACTCTCCTTCAAAGTGAAATCATATTCTATAGCTGCCCCAAGAGGGATGTCTAAGTGAATTTATAAAGATACAAAAATATGGAATTATTCTCTCTCACATTTTTCTTGTAGGAAACTAGAAATGATATTTCCATACTACATCAAGGCACCCAGTGATTCTCTGGCAAAACCAATAAAGCAGCTATGGAAAGGTATGTACTCTAGGCTATGAATATCTTAGTGTGTTCTTTTTTTTTTATTGTGAAACCCACAAGGCTGTTTAGCCAATAATGGGACTATGTGAAGGAAGCTTGAACTGCTGCTCTGCTCTGTGGTACCTGTTGTGTGGGTAAAAAGCGGGTATTTGGTTCTAGGGCTGTTGACCCAGCACCTCTCACAAGGAAAAGAAAGCTCTCACACACAAGAAAAACCCTAAAAAGCTTTATTTAAACACTGAGCACTAATACAGTGTGTTTTACTGAGGGTCTAAAAGCACGTCGCAAAAGGCGTGTAAGCATTGTTTGCCCCTGTTTTTTCAGATGGGAAAATGGAGGCACAGAGAATTTAATAGCAACATTTTAAAACTTTTGATAGCTGAAATCAGTCATCAAAATTTATATTTAGGCAGCTACATGATGTTTCATTTATTATTCTAATAATAATTCGTATTAGCATCATGGTAGTTCCCAAGGGCCCACCAAGGGTCAGAGCCCCATAGTGTTAGACCCTGTACAAACAAGTGAGAATTCACCGCCCAGCAACTTTATTAATGCAGTAGGTTGCGTGGCACTAGTTACCTTTCCAGAGTGACACGTGCACCTGTATAGAACCAGGAAATATACAGTTAGGGTACACGTCAGCCCCAGCCTGTAACCCTAACTCTTCTCTCTCTGAGTGACGTCCTGACAGACCTTGTAGGACACTCTGTCCTTCCAAATGATATGGATCGCTAACGGTCAGACCATGGCAGGCTTCGAGAACACTAGCTGGCTACACCTGGCCCGCACACAAACCACTCCTGCGCCGCACAGACTACCGCACAGGCACCTGAAGTTATGACCCCTTGTGATACCTTGGCGTTGTACTAAGGGAACTCTCTGGATCAGCGCCTGCACTTACCGCCGGCATGTACCTCACAGTCACGTGTGCGGCCAGACTGCTTCAACTCCCCAGGGCAAGGATAGAGTATTAAGGATAAAATTTGGTCACAGATTCTGAGACTGCTGGGGCAGGGCTGGAGCAGCTGTCAGTCCCGGGCCCGCCGTTGAAAACAGCTGATTGGCCAGAACGCTGCCGAACAGCTGATCAGCCCACCAGCCTTGGGCTGCCACTGATCAGCTGATTGGTGGGGCTACCCCAGTACAGCTGCAGGCCCCCACAGCAGTTTTTTCCCGCCCCTTCAAGGTATTTTTAGGGACAGGTCGCCACTTCCATGAATTTTTGTTTATTGCCCATGACCCGGCTCTGACTTTTACT
The DNA here is from genome assembly GCA_007922155.1 of Mesoclemmys tuberculata. Classification (NCBI taxonomy): domain Eukaryota; kingdom Metazoa; phylum Chordata; order Testudines; family Chelidae; genus Mesoclemmys; species Mesoclemmys tuberculata. The sequence continues at coordinate 50,315,350 of ML675601.1, forward strand.
AAAAAATACCCCTGACAGAATCTTAACCTTAACTATTGTGCTCCTCTGCTTGTGCAACCAACGTAACTCCGCCCAGAAACAAGGGGATTGTGAGCCTCTTGGGTGTATTTGCTCCTCTCTTCATATCACAGCATGAGGTGTGGCAACCTGCTGCGAGTAGTTCCTGCACCAGTCAATACAGCATCCGTAACACAGCGAAGGGCTGGTTGAGTGCATGGTGGGAAATGAGAGAATACAATTGTGTGAGACACAACACCCATGAAATGGGACATTTACCAAGTCACTCCTCATGTCTGCTTATTATAAGGCAGGCCTGTCTGAAACATACTTACAGTATAGTCCCAGTGACTCTTGCCAGCTCCAAAGGGCAGAGTGGAAGTTGTGAGGTGGGTTGGGTACCGTAACTCTCCATTGCCTTTTCTCAGAGGTTTAGGTGCTCTCAACACTGTGGAAGGGGCACTCCTGCTCAATCTTTACTCTGTATTGACTTTTCAGTGATTTTCCCTTGCTTTTTGGGGAGGTCAGTGACAGTAATGAGGGAGGCCTGACTGGGGATTGCCTGAGGGAGGCACAAGGAGACTTGACTGCCACTCAGCTACTAGATCTGACCTTTCTATGTCCCCAGTAAGGCTGGAGTGTTCATGAGGAGGTAGGAAGGAAGATGGTAACCGATGGGCTCTGAGAAGCACATCTACCAGTGGGAGGCTGCAGGGGTATTGGAGGGGAGCCCCAGGCTCTGTATTCTGTGTCGAAGGTAGCGTAGGGGGAAGAGGCTCAACCCTCTGCAGACGTGGTGGTGTGGAGTAGTGCACTCATCTCAATGGGAAATTCTCAGATGCATCAGAGCGCTCCATGGGGATGAAGACAACCTGACACAATAGCTCTGAGCAGTGTGAACTGACCCATTCATCTTAATCTTCCTTTCCCATGTCTACCCCAGAGAACTCATGGTCCGGGGCACCAGATTTTGCAAAGACATGACTAATGTTACACACAGTTTGTAGTCCCACTGAAGTCAACAGAGCTAAAGTTAAGATCTTGAATAAGTCTTTGCAGGGCATAACACATAACCAGTTTTCAGAAGTGATTTCATTTGAAGTTGTGGGTGCCTAGCATGTCTAAAAGTCAGACCTCATTTATTTAGGTCTCTAAATATGGACAGTACCTGACATTTGCACTTAAGTTTGAAAATGTTGGCCATATTTTATAACTGCATATAAACAACCAGTAGACAGCTGGTTATGTGTGAAAAAATTTAAAAAGACAATCCAAAAGGGGAATAGAAAACAAACTGTAAAAGGCTAGGGAACTATTGTAGCACTGTTCTATCAGCTATTTTAAAATGGGCTCTCAGATTGTTTTAATTGACTTATTTTTAGGATGCACCATCCCTTTTCATATTAATAAGCAACTGGTCCTAACAAGTTTGACTTATTGACAACATGCTTATTTTTGTGTTCACATTTTCTCTTTCAATAGATGGGCAGATGGAAAACATCACTGTTTCTCTAATAAAAAATGAGTCTAAAGATGGGGTGCGTGAGTGGTGGGTTCTCAATCAGCTTGGAAAAAGATACAGACAGGAAGAAAGTCTTGAGCTCTTCGTATTCAGTGACAAAGTTAGCCCTCCTAGCCTTGGATTCTTGGCTGGCTATGGGTAAGAGAGAATCTTGTATATAAAACTGCAGTACTGTCAGAAATAATTAAAGGTGAACTGGGAAATTTATCTCCTGTAGACCAGGGTTTTGTGTTTTTATTGTAACAGTTGAGAACATCAAATACCTAAAATAAATCAAAGAACCCCACAAGAAAAGTGCATTAAGAAGGGTGTAAATTTCACAGTTTTGTGGAGATGAATGTTTTCTGGTTCAGCATCTCTACTAGCTTTCATAGGTATGGCATCAGGTTATCAAAGGCATCGTATTCCTTATATGCAATCTGAGGTGGACTCAGAACCCTGCATTCAGGCCCTACCAGCCTGGTAAAGAAGTATTTGATTTTGAACTATTTTGTTTTAAAATGTTTGTCATTCTAAATTATAAACCAAGACAAAATTCTGCCCTCCGGTGCACCTGGTGCTTCCATCCCTGTTCTCTGAGGGTAGGGGATTAATCCCCTCTTACAGAAGATCCATGTGCAGAAAGCATTTGTTTCTACATCCCCATCCTGCCACTTAATCTGCAAAAGAACCCTCTCTGTGGTTAGGAACCCACAGCTGAAGGAGAAGGGAACAAGGCCCAAGAGAGGACATGCATTGTCTTTGCCCATAACGCTGCAGGGAAATTAACACAATCTGAGGTTGAGTAGTCCTGCATGGGGAGTTCCAAAGCGAGTGGCCAATGGAGAAGGCATTGGCAGCACAGCTCCACTGGTCCTAGAGAGAGATGTCAAGAAGCCCCCAATCTGGTTAATCCTAGCCTCCAGCATATCTCAGGGATCTGCAAGCTCTGGCAGAGAAATCTTGGCTAAGCTGCTGATAGCTATCCTTGCATGAATGATTTGGGAGAACCTACAATAGGGGATTCCCAGGAAGATTCCTCTCTTTGGCACATTTTTCCACATGGGGGGCTTTTGTCCCTTTGATTTTAATTGCATACAGTTTTTAAAATCTTTAGAAATGATTTTAAGAAATGTTTAGATTTGGAATTCCATAGACTGGTAATATTTACCTTGTTATTCCTAATGAGTAACTGATGATTCAGTAGAACTGGTCGTGTCTCATAAACCCACCAATACCTTCATTTTGCCTATACTTGGACTTATAAGCAGATGAGAAAAAAAAATATTTGAACTCTTTCCTCTCTTGTTTTGCAGCATCATGGGACTTTATGCCTCAGTTGTCCTGGTGATAGGGAAGTTTGTCCGCGAGTTCTTCAGTGGGATCTCTCACTCCATCATGTTCGAAGAACTACCAAACGTGGACCGTATCTTGAAGTTGTGTACTGACATTTTCTTAGTGAGAGAGACTGGAGAACTGGAACTAGAGGAAGACCTATACGCCAAATTAATATTCCTGTACCGCTCACCAGAGACTATGATCAAATGGACTAGGGAAAAAACTAATTGAGCTCTTTGGAGTCACACTGCAAATCAAGTTGGCTTCATCTGAATTTTTTTAAAAAAAAGCACAATATTCTCATAAGAGCTAAGCCTTTTATAGTTAGGTAGCAATGATTTTTCATGGATTGAATCCTGGAAGCTACTTCCTTCGGAATCCATGCTGCCTTTCAAATTAAGGATTAATGGTGAAGAAGATTGGTTGGTTTGATTTTTTTTAAAAATGCCCACTCCTCTAAAATCAGGGGACTTTGCTTTGTAATTTAATCAACCAAATGTTCTGCAGCCTTGTCTGAGCAAGTTAATCTTCCAGCCGTTAATTCCTACCCTTAAAGAAAAAGGAAAGATCCCTCCCATGACTTCACTGGACCTTTTCTGGAGTGATACAGTTAGTGCAATATGCTGTTGTATGTCACTGACTTTCAAGATACAGTAATGGGAGTTTGACTAGCCTTCAGGACAACCAAGCCAAAAGGCCATGGTGGGAGTTGAAGAAATGCTAGCCCTATCCATTTTTAGAAAAGCAGAGGTTTTGATGTACCAAAGACGCTGTGGACAACCTTCAGTAAGCAAAAAGAAAACAAGTGACACTCTTTAATTGCCTTATTTTATTTGTACAGTCCCAGAAGACATTTCCATGAAACATCAATGACTTTTCTCAGGAAAAAAAACAAACAAGCTTGGTTTTAGCCCTTAGTTAAACCTTAATGAATTATGGTGAAATATTGGGATGTTCTGCTGGGCCATCTTCCCACAATTACTACTTGCCGACAGACAAAAGCCAACTGAATGACTAAGGAGCTGTTTCATTTCTTAAATGAAAAGACGGAATGAAAAGACATTTCTTGAAGACTGAATAGCGTGTGCTTCTCTCTGCTTCCCACAACATGCTTTCCCCCCATTTTGATGATTTAAGCCAATGGTTTTGCTGTTATCTGATATCCTTCTTCCAGTATTTCAGGTATACAAAAAATGTTTACATATTCCAATTTACATTTTTACATCCGAAACGGGTTTTTTAAGTTCCCAAATCTAGAAGTACATATAAGCTTGAAAAATGGCATTTTCTTAAATTACTATTGTTGGTGACACAACCAGTTCATTAGAGAACATTGTAGCATGAAAATTTATGATTGCAATGTAGGTTTAATTCCGTGTTTAAAAAAATGCAATTTCTGAGAAAAAAAATCATTGAGTGGGTAGGGTATGTTAAAAGGTTATACTGTGTAGTTTTGATTCAGTAATGACTTAAAATAAAGCACATGTTGCAAAGTCATTTTAGAAGGTTTTTTTTCCTTCTTCCTCTTTACACAAAATGGGAAAAGTCTTTTTATAGTAAAGATATTCACAGCAGAGTTAAGTTCAATGACAAATGAATCATATTCATTCTTGTAGATAGCTGCTATTTAGTCAGTGGGTTCCATTCTGTATACTAGCAGCACATTTTGGACACTATGCAGTATACAACAAAAACTGCTTCATTATATTGTAACAATAAAATCACCTGGTGACTGGAACGCATTGGAAGGCTATTTTGATTTCTTCATGTCCCATAAAGAAAAGGTGGCAGCTGTTCTAGAAGGCTGGCAAGATTAAACTGAAGAATAAGGTGCTGGGGGTGAAATGTGGCTGGTGTATAGCAGCCAATCAGTCTATTTTGACCACTGCTGTCTCTATTCCCTCCTTAACAGGCATTTATTTACTGGTGAAAAACTTAGTTGCAGAATGAACTTGGCAGCCTTTTAGACCTGTTAAACAGCTGCTTCTTTGGCATAAATGGACTAAGTAAACCTGGTCCTGGATAACATGAAATGATTACAAGATCTTTACCAAGGCAGCTGTATACAAATTTAGGGTCCCAGCTTATGGCTGAGTCTCCTAATAGCCCAACCTTGCCAGATATGACATAATAGGTCAGTTTCTCGCTTCTTTTGTCAATAAAGTCAATTCTCAAATAGATGGATGCTAGGTAAAATAAGAGAACCCGACAGAAATTGCATCTGGTATGTTTCCCTGTGGAACTCCAGACATTGCTGGCTTCATTACTCAGTGTCAGGAATCAGACTCTTTATGGGTAGTTAAAATGTCCTCCTGCTATGATTTTACAAAAGGACTCGCAAAACGTTTCACTGTTTGTTTGTGCTGGTAATTTTTTTTCTCTGCAGAACCACTCTTGGGATACAGAAAGTCTTTGGGTATGACTTGGTTGCCTTGCTCCCTCTGCAAAGGGGGGTGGCAAATGCGACCACTCATCTGAAGAGCTGGTTCTGAGCAGGGAGCACATCACTTGCATATTGCTCATGTATAAGTGATGAAACAAGAATCAGTGGCACCAATGGTTAAATATTCAGAGGGCTGCTATGGAAATCGAGTCCGTTGTGGATGTGTCAGATTTTGAGGCCAAATGGTGAGGGGCATCTGCACAGGTGCACAAAGGTGGGGTATTAGCAACCAGTCACTGGATTCACCTGGCAATGACTAAGCAGTGCTGCTAGAGAGACTAACCTCTGCAAAGGTGCGACCATAGCCATGCCCTCACGCCACAGGAGGGAGCATACACTGTGCCCCCATGCCATGTGCTTTTAGGAGTCTCACGGGATTGGCTAACTACTGCGTCCAAAGCAGGCCAGAGAGGCCTTAGGTATAAATAGAATGGTTCTGTGCTGTCTGGCTCAGTGCTTGTAGCACTAAGTTGTTCACACAATCAAAGCAGTCAAGGTTATTTAATTATATAGTGCTTCCTTTCAAAAGTGTGCAGTGAAATTCATGCCACACTGGAGGGGGCTGCGGGACAATCCCAACACTGCCATTGGCCTGCTGGCTGAGGGTGGGCAGCTAATGGAGTGACATTGCCCAGTGTATGTGGTGAAGCAAAACTCCACACACAGGCCAGTGTGGGGGCTCATTAGGGAGGCGCCCAGGGATTTGGCCAGTGAGTCGAAGAGCCTGCCTTAATCCAGCCTTGAGCTGGATTAAGAGCTATAAAACTAATGCACAGTTTGCCCCCAGTCTAAATGTACTTCACCTATACAAAGCGTGTTTGCTCATCCTATGTGCAAGTGGCATGAGCTGTACTGTGGAAGGCGAGGCCCTTGTGAGGCAAGCCAAGTTGGTGCTTCTGTGGGCTACCACTAATAGTTACTGAACCATGGAAGCGCTTGTCTTTTTCTTCCACCTGGACGAAAGTTACAGCCATCGGTGCTAAAAGGCCTGCCTGGCTTTGTTGGAATTATAGCCATTGAAGGAAAAATCAGCATAAGTGGCAACAGGCCTTGTTACAAAGGAGAGAATCATTGAGAGAGAGAGACTTTTTGCAGAGAGTGGAAATTTCAATTTTGTAACCACTAAGGGAGAAAAGCCCATGGCCTGGTGCTCATTATCTTGGATTAAGTTACTTCTCCTCTTATTAAAAAATGCTTCTCTAATTGTCATTCTGTACAAACAGCCTTAGAAACTTATCAGTACAACCACAACGGCGCTGTTGGTTGAAGGAACAGCTTTTAATTACTAGCTGCTGCGACCATAGGTGAAACAAACACCAATGAAAGGGAAAGGCAACAGGGTTGTATCTTGGACTTGACCTTTTATTACAGGAAAAGGCCCCTGGGCTCAAACTTCTACTTTGGCACTTTTTCCCTTCATCATCTTTCAATAAAAAGATCTGACTCTCCAGTACTTTATGCTCATTTGCTTGGAGGACCTGTCCTGGGAATTTACTCCATAGGTTTATTGCCCGTTGAATGAAATACCTGTTATAGCCCTTATTAGCCTTATTTTCATGTACAAAAGGATGGATTCATTTTATTTTTTTAAACTCTTAGACCATTTGTCACTCTACCTTTTCGCCCACATTTGCTTGGACACAACAGGCCAAATTCTTGGTTCTGCTATGGCTACTTTAAGCTAGTCTGGTCACACAAAATAGCCATGAAGCCAGACTAAAAGAGCACCTGAGGTTTCCACAACAGAAGGGAATCGGAGGGTGGTAGATTCACTGTAGCAGCTTTCATGTCACCTATTCGCCCATCTCCATTCACTGAAGGAGGGCATCTTATGTCCCGGTGAGCCCTGACTGCTGGAATAGCACCTGAGGCCCATGGATAGCCTTTAGAGCTGGACTGACAATATCTTTAGCAGTGCGTGAAAAATAGTTTATAAACTAAGTCATCCTTGTTGTCTAAAAGTGCGCATTCTAGGTGGTGGTGATTTTCTTATGTAAAGGTGTCTAAAGCGAAGCTCTTTTATTAGGAGGAGTTGGCCCAGTATCTTAGATGAGTGCCAGCTAGTCATGTGACAGGGCTACTGTCTAGAGCCATGCTATCCATGTCATTAACTACTGGTACTAATCAGTAACTTTGGTGGTCTCACCTGAGAAGCCAGGGTTGAAAGGATGTGGAGACAGAGCTAACCTCTCACCTACAGAATGTCACTTCAAGTGGATCAGACATTGTGGCAAAGCTTGGACCCTGCGGTCTAGATGGAACCTGTTCCATTGTTAAACAGAGGACCTCAGGCCAAAAGGTTGAGTCTAGCAACACTTCCCCCCCGAATGCACTAAATGTTAGTTAACCAATGCTGATTCTATTCTATTACTCTTAAAAACGCCTAACGAAGTAATGGGCTATACTCTTACATCCACACAATGAACTGATGGTTTCAAATGTTTTCCTAGACTAGCTTGCACATTCTGAGCCATAGGTGGCATTGACTTCAGCATCACATCCTTTATCACTGAAAAGTAATTTGACGGCTATGTTGCTAGTGCAAGAGTCAATTCACCACTCTCACCTCTGCAGACTAGTTCAAATCTTACTGAAGTCGTTGCTGGAGGATGAGCCTCAGTGGTCTGCTCAGGAGAACCCCAGCACTAAAATATCAGGCTGGTTGGCGGTTAAGATTGTTGCATGGTCAAAACTGTAGGGGAACCTTGCACAATGCAAGCCGTGATGTCCATAACTCAAGCCTGTCCTTGCATTTTCAGGAGAAAATGTCATGTTATTGGCAGATCACAGACATTGCTTTTCTGGGCCCTAGACCAACAGAGTTTATATATAAATTCTATCCAGATTGTTCAGGAAATTCTTATGTATAAATTTTTAAACTTCCAGCCAATATTTTTAAAGATTTAAATATAGAAACAAGCACAGAGAAAGAGAGAACGGGCTAAACATCAGGTTTAATTATCTTAATTCTGCATCTTCACAACTCTGGTAAGGAATTTCAAGCAGGGGATGAGTGGGATTTGAAACGTTTTACCCAATGATTCACTCTACCTCTTACTTTCAAAGAAGTCTTATTTTAGGTAGAACCAAATGAGATTGGCCCCATTTCACAGGTACACACACTGTTCCCCTAAAAGTGATTTAGATCAGCATCTAATAATGTATCTCACGTCTAAACAGCACACCACAAACTACCAATAAACTCTCAGAAATTTGCCTTTATACTAGAGCCAAAGAGTAGGTTTTTTTCCCCCTTGGGTAGTTTCACTGTTGTGTTTGCAACTTCCATGTGACTTTGCCACATGTTGCTTGTCTGTCTCCTGGCTCGTTCTCTCAGCTCCACCTTTTTCTTCCTTCTCATGTACAGTGGTGACCATTACAAGATCAGTGTTTGCTAGCTGTTACCACACCAATGTATCTTACCATTTTCCCTTATGCTTAAAATGAAGTTTGATAACTGACCTTGCCATGGTTTATGCTCTACTTCCCTTTCTGCGTACCAGAAAATAGCCGCAGTGAATGAAAGAGAAGCCAAGAGAAAATCTTGATGTTTGACCAGGAAGTCTCAGCATAGTGCTTCCTTCAAAATTTAAATTTACTGGCTCTATTATTTTGAGAGAGAGAGTGTTGTAGGGGATGATCACCTTCATCTCGGTGTTCTCTTGCCCTTGCTAATGCAGTTGCAGACACCCAGAGATGTAGCAAGAAATCCCAACTCCCAAATGAGTTAATAGCAAAGAGGTTTCTGATGCTGTACATGATGATGATCTTTTCCCTGTCCAGCACTGTATTTCATCATTTGATACCCTGGGCGTTAAAGGCCAATGTTCGCAAAGTGGATACTGATTTTGGATGTCCAGCTTGGGCCTAATTTCCAGATGGGCCATTAAGTTAGCCTTACAACCACACTGTTGGATAGATGAGAATGATCATCCCTATTTTACAGAGGGCAATGGTAAGTGATTTGTAGAGGGACAGGAAACAAGGGGAAGGAAGCCAGGAAATGAAAGGAAAATGAGTTGGATAAGGACACTAAGGCAATAACTAGGTTTCTGATATGTTAGAAATTAATATTTTAACAGCATGAGAGGTCATTTGAAATAAATGTTTGAAAAGTTATCAGTCAGGATGTGCAAACTGCGAGGAATTAGTTTCAGCCAGTCAACCAAATGCATTTATCTATCTGGATGCACTGCAAATAGTTCTCTTGTTCTTGCATATCTTCATAGACACCTTTAACTTGTGCAGGTGCTACTGCAAGTTTTAACTGCTTAATTCACAGGTGGATGGCTGTGTGCAAAGCACGGGTAAAATAAAAATACGGCCATGTATAAAAACACCCACATTTTCCAAGCTACAATTAACGCACTCAAATTCTTTATGAATTGCTCACGGATTACGATGCATTGGAGATAAAAATTTCTAGCTGTATTCATGTGTTGAATTCATGAGATGATCAGGGGAAACCTGAGTCAGATATACGGCCACCTTTGGAGGTGTACCACTAAATAAATGGAGGAGTCACAACATTCATAGATGCACAGCTTCAACCTGGCCTTTGTTTTTCACCACTTGCTTATTGCCTTGCCCCGTGCCCGCAATGCCAGACTTGATGCCCCTTTCATTTCTTTCTCCTACTCCAGCCTTGCAACCCCTGCTGTATTGGAAATGTCCTCGCAGCCCCAGTCTACCACCACCCTCTAGAGTCAAAGCCTTCTGAAAGGACCCACGGCTGTAGATATTACCAGACTGTGAGAAGTAAAAAGTTATGTAAACCAAATTCTTCCTTTGGGTCTCCCACTGCAGCTTGCCTTCCTCCATCTGGCTTCTACACTGTAGGTTCATCCTCAGACAGCTGATCTGTGGCTGTCTCCACCCAGTGTAATTTAGTGACACCTCTAGGCTACACTAAATTATGCAGGTTCGTGACAGCCCCTGCGGGACCATTACACAAGCTGGGGCTCAGCAGACTGTGGTGTACGCCAGCTCCGTTTTCATGTCAAACTTTGTTTGCACCGTAGGACGCCTGCATAAGAAGATTTGTCTTTAGCACAACGCCGCTTTGCTCTGTGTCTTGAAACCCAGCCCTACTGTGCAATGCAGTACAGTGACTTTCCCTCGTGTGATGCTACCCTCTAGTGGCCGACACAGAGACATGATTCTCAAACATTTTGTATTGCGATAGCAAGCCTCTGATTGTGAGCCCTGTGGGCACCCCCCCCCCATTGTCCCTGGTGCCTGGGGATCCCCAAACCCTCTTCACTCCTCTGCACTGTGCCCCCTTTGGCCCTACTCCCTGCAGCACCACCTCAAGCTCACCTGGGGAAACTGACCTGTGCACCCAGCGGTTGATATTGCAGCTCATCCCCCCTCGCATGCTGCTCTGCCATGCGCCTTTAGGGGGCCATGGGGGAGTGAGGACGTAAGGAGCAAGGTCAGGGCTCCCTGCATCCAGGGCACTTTCCCCACCTGGGCTGTGTGAGGGGTGGACAAGCAGTTCCTGATGCTCGCCTCACCGCACAGCCCAGGTGGGGAAGTGCCCTGGATGCAGGGAGCCCTGGAGTTGTTCCTTGTCCCCCACCACAGCCCCTAGAGGGCACGAAGGACCATGGGGGGGGGAACACGAGCAGTAACTGTGTCACCACTGCCTCCCACACACACTCCTCTCTGGGAGGAAGGGGGAAGGCTCACGGCTCGTGACCCCCACCACACCACGTTGCAACCCCCAGTTTGAGAACCAGTGTATTAAGGGAACCCACTGTTGTTGGTAGCTAGAAGAACACTCCTTTGGCTGAAGTGGTGGCAGGCTGTGTTTTGAAGGACTAAGGGGCTAGGCCTAGCCCTGTGTGTTTTGTATGATCATTGTCTCATTTGCAGCACACCAGTTCATTATGACACCCAGGGGGTTCTGTCAGCTCCATACTTCTGTTGGCTCATTTATTTTTCAGACAGCTACCTCATGTTCAGAGGGGAACAGCTCATAACCTGACTTAAGAAGCTGCCAGAACACGTGCAGAGTGTTCACAGCGATATGGTTGTCAAACTCCTGTAACACTACATTTGGGGAAAGCACACTTGTAATATTAGATTATGAAGCATGGTGCTTTGTGGCAACAAGAGTGATGTAACTCACTAAATTATTAATGAACCTTTTCAGATGACTTTGTTTCTAAATATGTTAGAGTTTATACTTTGGAGGCCAATGCAATGTTTTTTCAGCAGCCTAGCATCCCACAACAAAGATCTTTCAACCACTGCTATTTAAAAACCCACATGTTCAGCTTGAAAACTGAGCAGACGTCAGCCGGAAGTGCTCAGAGTAAGATCAGGACAAAGTGACCTTTGAGACCATCTTTCTTTCCAGACACAAAGGGGTTCTACTGTATGAAGCCATCACAGCTGACACCTTTCCATTTAAATTCTTTTGAAAAGGACGCCTTTTACTAAAAGATGGACTTGGAAGGGATACTGATTAGTAACACAACATCAAAGCATAACCCAGGCCCTTCGCAAGCCAGCTGGATGCTGAGGGACTTTGGTTATTGGGGTCAGTAGAGGTTAAAGATGAACTGCACAGCAAAAAATTAAAGGTAAATGAGGCACAGACTTGACTGCTAAAACATCACCCCCAACCTAGTATTTCCTGGTTTGTTGAGGATATTCCCCCAAATATCTCGCCACAAACTACACTACCTGAAATTTCATTGTAAAACATACAAACCCATGACATGACAGCATGATGCAAGCTGATGTCAATGGCCCAGGAAGAATAGCAGGCACCAGTAAGAATTCAACTTCTGCCAAAAGACGTTAGAATAGCAAGAGTACATTCTTATTCTAAAATATGGAGGGAAGACGGATAACCCAAATATCAGTGTGGTAAGTGCAGGCGAATGCTTAATAGTGACCGCGGTACCTACAGGATTACAAAGATGTCTTTGTCTTAAAAGGTTAGTTATGGCCTAACACCGTTTCCATTCTTAATCGATAGTACCCAATACCAACATTTTCAGAGATAGGTGTTAGCATTATCTAGTACGCTAGAACCTCTTTTGCTCCTTCATGCTGAGGGGGTGAAGAGCTGATGGCATATTATGGAATAAATACTTGGAGCAAAGATGGCATTGGCAAAAACTGTAGAAGACTCAATAGTGGTCTTATGCAAACAAAAAAATGCCATGTTTATAAATATGTTTTACATCATTGCCATAGAGGTGGAAATATTAAAGCTGTTGCTTAAACCCTCGTCACAAATGCTCTAACGTGACAAAATCCTCATATGCAATATGGAACGTAAAGCACTGCACGACCCCGCTTTCTCCTCCTCTGCTCAACCTCAACTAGGATATTTGTAACGGTAGGGCTGTCTTCTCCTTGCAGCAGAGACTGCATCCTTCAGAAAGCGAGAACTAACCTTACAAGTGCCTCAGACAACCACATCCCTTCCCGTGCCTGAGAAGCTCAGTGCCGTCATGTTCTATGAAATGGCTTGAACTAGTCTACATCAGCATTCACACACCATTGTAGTAGTTGCTCCTGCTTCTGTGTTCTCACACGGCACCATCTCCACAATCCACCCAACCCTAATGTGGTCACAGATCTTGCTCTCGCTGAAAGTGAACTAAAAAAAAAAAAAATCACACATTATGTTAACTAGCCAGGCTGCAATTGTGTGCCAGTCTTCAAGAGGTAACAAGGAAACACAAAATTTAAAGGCACCAATCAAAGAGCGACCATAGTAATCATTTTTGGTGACGGTAAGAATAAATAGGCTGCAGGCACCCAAAATGAAATGACAAAGCCATTTGTTGTTCCCTGGGAGGTGAAATTCATTTCAGACTGTGTATGTTGCCCTTTTATGCCAGATATTCTCTTTGTTGTTCTCTGCTTGGCTAGCAATTAGCTAATGTTGATTAAAAACACATTCTTAGTACTTTAAAGTCATATGTCTCCTGCTTAGTTTAGGCAAGCTCCATAGTCATTCTTGTGGATTTATGTACTTACTTCTTCTACTCCCAGCTGAAAACCTGGTGTTATTGGTCTGGTGCCAAATGAGTGGAGACAAATACTGACCCCCCCTCCCTCTGTCTGATCTGTAGTGGGTTTATTTACAATAGGAAGAAGAAATGGTATTCATCGTGGGGGATGGCAGTCAGTAATGGAACAATATCAATATGCAGAAAAAAAAGAAACCACACACCTTGTTTTCCTTTTCTATCGTCTCCAAGGTGGTAGTTTCTGTAAACCGGGACTCAATTCATGAAGTTGGGATTGGGAACCAAAGTTCAGAGCCAGAATATTAGTTCAAAGCCATCTCTACTGAGAAAACACAGTGCACTGCTGCATCAGAATTTGGGGGGACTTTTGGGGAGAGGGAAGAAAACAAAAATCCCATAGAACTGAACGCTTTTTCCAAAAGGGCAGCTGGGTGCAACAATGGCTGCAGTGAATCCTGACACTATTGACTTGTCTAGATGAACAGTTAGCATGTGGCGTGTAAATCTGCAGCGTACCAGTGGGCCTTGCTGTGTTAGGGTGACGAGATAGCACGTGTGAAAAATCAGGACAGCGGGTAGGGTGTAATATGCAGAGCCCCGAATATCAGGACTCTTCCTATAAAATTGGGACCCTAGTCACCCTAGTCTGCCTGGACCCTGCTCCCATGCCTTAGCCATTCTCAAGGGCACTTTGATCTACTCTGCTTTGAAATGGGGGGGTAGATCAACGTGCACTTGGGCACTTTTAGTGCACGGTCACAGGGTCCATGCAGACACTGTGAGACAAACTACCCCACCGCAGATGGGCATCCCTGCTTGCCATATACCATCTATTCCTCTAGACAAGCCGTAAGTGAACTCTGACTTAACCCTAGGGCCACTGACACAGCTGCTGGCTGTTCACAACCTCAAGTGCTTCAGTGCAGAGCAGCAAAACTCGCAGGATATTGCACTGTCCACCATTCAAAACGGGGGGTTTTCACCACGTTTTGCTCCTGGATTTGGTGTCCATTGGAATTGAACAAAGCAAGGAGGAGGGGGGTTGAATTGCAGCAAACACACGAAGCCACCCCTCACCTCCTCTGTGCTGCTGTAACTGGCTGTGCCAAAAGTGACAGGACCAATGGTCCGACCGACTCCCAGAAGTGACGGGGCCTGTGGAACCATAATGGCTGCTCAGGACCGTGGTACGCCGCCCCTCTGATGGTGCTCACTGGTCCAGCTCACGGACCGTGACTTGGAGGCATACGGTCTTGCTGCTATTAAAATTTAGTAGGGAAAAGGCCGAATTAGACGGGTAGCTAGACACCTGGGTTCTTTTACGAGGAGGCTGAAACCGATGGGGAAAAACCCCCAGGTTGAATCAATTAATAGCTTTATTGATGATAACACAAACAAACAAGACTTCTTACAATCAAACAATCTGACAATTAACACTGACACTGATCAGTGCTATCTATGGGGGCTTCTCTCTTGATTATCCTTAGCCTCGCCAGATGGTCGCTGGGACAAGTCCTTTAACTTATGCTTGATCCTTAAACCTAAACAAACCTTACTGTTGCCTTTAATTCCCTATTAACCTTTGTTCCTTATAAGCACTCTAGCAACTGCCTAGGGGAGACGTGCTTGGCAGATCGCAATTAACTCCCCGCAGAGTCCCCAGACTCCTGAACTCTCCGGATGCTATACTCACAGCCACACTCTGCCTCAGCCTCTGGTCTGGATCCTTGCTTCAAAACCCTCGTCCTCGACAGGTGGTCGCTGGGATCTGGAGCTCGCAAGCTTTTGGTGCCCTCTCGATAGACTCAAGAGTAGACACCCCTCTCTTGAGCTGGGCTAAAACGAAGGGCTATTTTACTCATCCGGGGCTCTTTCTACATTGGCTCCCAACTGGTGGGGCACCTCCTGCCAGCTCCCTATGGCAGCTGCTCCAACCACTGCTGTAGGTAGGCAACAAGCACCCCAACCACACCGTCCCTGGCTGCATGAAATTCTTTCTTACAAGGCCAGTAGCCTGTTCTCTTGGGTCAGAGCCCACTGACCACTTCTCCGATTGAGCCACAGGGTCTAAAGCACTTTGGCTGCAATAGCCTTCTTCAGGGCCCCTGTCCCTTTAAGAGTCTGGACTAGTTGTTGTGCCCTGGAGTTCCCTTCTGGCTGTGCTCTGATCAGCTGTAGGGCCCCATCCCTGGCTCATTGCATGCTGCTTCTCTAAAAGATGTTCTGTGAGCTGCACCTAAAGCCAGTTCCAGTCTGCCCTGCCCAGGGTTCTCTAGCATCTATTACAGCTTTCTCCAGTGCTCGGCTTCCAACCTGCTTTCTTTGCACCTCGTTCATCATGCAGCCACAGCTTGCAGAGGAAAGGTTACTTCCGAGGCCAGGGTTTTCCTGGAGTTTGTTTTCTGTCCCTATTGGCCTTGGAAGAAGGGGGTGTACACCTGTGTGGCCAGTCTGGCGGGTCCCAGGAGAGAGGGGATTGATGGGGATGGTGGTTTTATGTGGAACATATTCGGTCACACCTGTTTGGGAGTCAGAATCATAGGCACTCGCCCCAGAGGGGCAGTGTTTTGGATAATGGGCAGGCATAGGACTATTGGAAACAGGAACATGAGTTGGAGGTGTAGGCTAGAGCGAATTTGTGGGAGTGAGATGTCCTTTCAGCAACCTGCTGGTGCAATGAATGGAGCTTACCTATACTGGCTGCAAGGCTCGCCCATGTTGGGAGCGGCAGAGTCTCCCAGGGGTGGGCGGGCAGGAAGGCAAGACAGGGAACCTCACAAGGCAGTGAGAATGCCACAGAAGTGACCACGGCCACTGACATTAAATGGAGGGCTGCCAGAAGGAAGGAAATGACAACTATGGGTAAGGATCTGATTCTGTCATGGAGGTCACGCATTCTGGTGACTTCACTGGAGTGCTGTCATGGCTTCGGTTTCAGTCCACCACAGCAGTGTAGCTGAGGCAGCTGTGAGCCCCGTCCACAAGCAGCAGTACCCAGGCTGGGGCAGTGTCAGGGCCTTTTTAGTAAAATCAAGGCCAGGTCATGGATGTCTGTGAATTTTTGTTTAGTGCTCGCAACCTGTCTGTGACTTACTAAAAATACCCATGACAAAATCTTAACCCGTACTATGGGCAACATTCCTTGCTGGGAATCCAAGTCAAACCGGAATGGAAGGGAGAGCAAAGGGAGGGAACATTCATTGTGGACAAATGCCAACTAGCCCAGCTGTAAAATGGCACCACTCAGGCTAAAGGAGGGCTCGGGGCAGAGTGGGCATGTGGCAGTGGAGTCAGATATCAAACAGGTGCCACGTGTGGAACAAGGTAACTTACGCTAAAGAGCATGCAAAGTGCACGGGGCCATGGTACATAGAGCAGCAGCCTGCTTCTGCCCAGAATGAACTTTTACAGAAAAAGCGACTGGCAATCCCAGGGCCTCTTAGGATGCACCATCTGGATCCCTAGTTCCACATGAATCAACCAGCATTTGCACCCAACCAGCTTGAAAAACAAGAAAAGAGACAAATTTCTGCCCCTGAAGTTCAGAAGCAAAAATTAGATTCCAGTACCCTTTCCGCTGGGTGAGGGAGCGGGGGCCCGTTAACATTCATGCCCTGCATCGAAGGAACATGAGGCCAGGCAGTAAAGAGGCCATCTTCCCATGAACTCTCACCGCAGAATGCAAGCACGGACAATTTTAATGCTGAAGTGAAGTATCCATACTGGGGCATTCTTATTTCTTCATAGCTCTACACCACATACTTGATTTCCCCTGACCTCACAAAAGGCAAAGTGCTGTCACTTTAACATTTACAGCAAATGTAGAACAAAAAGATGTTTTGCCTAGTCAGGCTTCCGATCTCAGTGAATCAGGAAGTATGTTTTTTTCTTCTTCTAAGGCTACGAATAACTGCAGCATAAAACACAGAGGAACTAACTGCTTAATAGACTGTGCCATCACATTAAGCATGACAAATGTCAACCCAGCTACAATTCCATTAGTGGGCAAAGCGATTTTATATATATCTCCTAAATCAAAGGCGATAGGTTTATCTTACTTCACATTTTCAGGCCATCATAAAATACATTTAATATTCTTATTTTTCAATATCGCTCATTTGGATGATTAAGCACAGTTGTTCTACTCTTTGAAATCACAGTCCAACACAATATTTGAAAGGAGAAATTAATTGATTTAAAAAAAATCAATGAAGTTCAGCAGAAAGGGAAAATATTGCTTATGGAAGCATCTTTTTAAAAACACTAACACTACAAGAAAAATAAATTAACATTGGGGATTATAATAAAAGTTAGCTATAAAAACAAGGCAAGAAACACCTGTATATCTAACACTGATTCCTGATCTGTAAAACTAAAACTATCATCCACTTTGATGAGGTGGAAAAAACACTCCTTTTGCTCATGTTTCTGGGAGAAAAGAATCCCATTTACTTTTCCTGAGTTTCCTTCTTCTATCAGTTGTTTGTGTAACCCTTCTGCCAGTTGGAGTCAGCATTGACAAGGGTAAGTTCAACATGTAGAGGTTCCTTTCAACAATACAACACAACTCCGGCTTGAGCCCCCACCCACTAACCTGGGACAATTAGGCCTGATCTACACTAGAGAGTTTTGTCCACCAAAGTCAGCTTTGGTCAACAAAACAGAGGTGGTGTACACACTGCAATCAACCCTCCTCCCCCTGACAAAAATGCCCTGTTTTTTCAACAAAATAAAACCACCTTGATGAGAGGTGTAGGGCTTATGGCGGCTTAGCTAGGGCGATGTACTGTCAATGTAGACCCTGTGTCCCTTACCTCCGTGGTGGGGCTGTATTCTTGTCAATTTTGAGAAGAAAGTCCACTGGAGGGCTGAGCAGTTGGACCCCACCTCCAGGCAGGGAGCAGGCTGAGAAGCCCGAGTGCTTCTCCACCCCCTACCACAGGAAGCCGGGACCACCTTGTCAATTTCACGGTTTCGCTGTGAAATTGACAAGGATGCCCAGTTCCCATGGAGAGCAGGGAATGGGGAGGGGAGAAGCCCAAGGCAGCTTCCACCCCCATCCTGGCTCCTGATGGGAGAGGGAGGAGGGCGGCAGGAAGTCGGTGAGTACACACTTCTGGTAAGTCCACCAACGCAAGGAGGGCAGTGTAGACGTCAGCTATGTTAGGTCAACTTATTTTTCAAGTGTAGACAAGACCTTACACACACCTCCTTGGTCGCTTGTGGAGGCAATACTTTCTCCCTCACAAGCACAGAGACTGAATGTGGGGAAAAAAAAAGAGACTCATATAAAAAGGAGAAAAGTAACCCGGCTGTAACTTGGGAAGACGCCGCAAGAAGGATTCACATGCATAAAACCATGAATAAAACACCCACCCCAGAGTACGTTGGGCAGTTTCCTTTTGCTTCAGGTTCTTAAGTCCAGAAACAAGTAGTAACCCTTCCCTCACAGCTCCCTCCCCCATGCACAGTGCTGTCCTTAGTCCAGGCAGACCCAGAGTCTAGAAGAGCAGCTGCAGCGTTCAGCTCCCACCCTGATTGGGGGGAAAAGAAGGCACCTTGCTTGCTCTGCTGTCCGACCAATACATTCCAGCCGCCCTGCTGACCATTCATTCCTCCACAGGCTGTTCTGCCAGCCACTCCACTAGCTGCCAGCTGCTCCGTTAGCCGCCCTTTGCCAACTGCTCGGCTTTCCGCTCTGTTGCACGCCATCACCGGCTGCTGCCACTGTGACGTCTGTGAGTCAGTCTCTTGCGGTTCCACCCAGCTCTTGGATTCTCAGCTCTCAGGGGGTGAATGCAGTGCTGAAGCTGGGCAGGCACGCTGTTCCACAGAGAATTTCAGCTTGAGCGAACGCTTAACAAAGCAAAAGACCACTAATGAAATCTTCATTAGCGCTGTCTTTGAACAGAGAGAGGGAGAGGTTAAACCATGCCCAGGACTCTTAGGCAGCCCACATTTCCAGGCAGAAATATCTGTCTCCACCATTTGTCAACCATCACAGGGCTCTGGCATCCGAGCCCGTTGCTTAGCCAGTTCAGTTCCGATGATAGGGACCCTTCAATCAGAACAGGCTAAGCCGTGTTCTGTTGCCCTTTGCTCATAGAATAAGGGGAATGACATTTCATTACTCCTGCATTTAACACTAGAGAGATTTGTAACCCAACATCAGCCAAAGGGATCATTTGGGCAAAACAGTCCAATCATGCTAAGCACCTAAGAAGGGTGGGTGTGTTCATGGAAATATGAGCTCAGTTGGGAGAGTCCATTCAGACCCCACTTACATCTGTATATTGTCATGTACCTTCAGTGTGACCTGGCACCAAACAGCGCAGCTGCCCAATGTTTCTGAATAAACAAGTCCAACATCAGCTCTGAAAGGCTAGTTAGTTTCTGCCTCGGTGTAAGGCAGCATTACTCACCATTTTGCTTCGCTAGGAATACTCACCAGAAAAACAAAATTTCATAGAAGACTAGGGTTGGAAGGGACCTCTGGGGGGTCATCTAATCCAACCCCCTGCTCAAAGCAGGACCAACTCAGACTAAATCATCCCAGCCAGGGCTTTGTCAAGCCGCAGCTAAAAAACTTCTAAGGATTGAGATTCCACCATCTCCCTAGGTAACCCATTCCAGTGCTTCAGCACCCTCCTAAATGAAAATGTTTTTCCTAATATCCAACCTAGACCTCCCCCACTGCAACTTGAGACCATTGTGCCTAGTTCTGTCATCTACTACCACTGAGAACAGCCTAGTTCCAGCCTCCCTGGAGCCCCCTTTCAGGTAGTTAAAGGCTGCTATCAAATCCCCCCTCATTCTTCTCTTCTGCAGACTAAAGAAGCTTAGTTCCCTCTGCCTCTCCTCATAAATCATATGCTCCAGCCCCCCAACCATTTTTGTTGCTCTCTGCTAGACCTTCGCCAATTTGTCCACATCCTTCCTGTAGCGAGGGGCCCAAAACTGGACACAGTGCTCCAAATGAGGCCTCACCAGTGGCGAATAATCACTTCCCTGAATCTGCTGGCTGTGCTCCTACTAATGCAGCCCAATATGATGTTAGCTTTCTTGGCAATAAGGGCACACTGCTGACTCATATCCAGATTCTTGTCCACTGTAACCCCCAGTGCTGCCTAGCCAGTCGGTCCCCAGTATGTAGAAGGGTATGACATTCTTCCATCCTAAGTGCAGGACTCTGCACTTGTCCTTGTTGAACCTCATCAGATTTCTTTTGGCCCAATCCTCTAAGTCACTCTGTATCCTCTCCCTGCCTTCCAGCATATCTACCACTCCCCTCAACTTAGTGTCATCTGCAAACTTGCTGAAGGTGCAATCTACCCCATCCTCCTGACCATAAATGAAGATGTTGAACAAACCGGTCCCAGCACTGACTTCTGGGGCACTCCGCTTGTTACTGGCTGCCAGCTAGACATTGAGCCATTGATCACTCCCCATTGAGCCTGATGATCTAGCCAGCTTTCTATCCATATTATAGTCCATTCATTCAACCTATGCTTCTTTAACTTGCTGATAAGAGTACTGTGGGAGTCCATATCTAAAGTATCAGTCATCTCATCATAGAAGGCAATCAGATTGGTCAGACATGACTTGCCCGTGGTGAATCCATGCTGACTGTTCCTGATCACCTTCCTCTCTTCCAGGTGCCTCAGAATGGGTTCCTTCAGGACCTGCTTCATGATTTTTCCAGGGACTGAGGTGAAGCTGACGCAGGTGTAGTTCTCCAGATCCTCCTTCTGCCCTTTTTTGAAGATGGGCACTAAAACTGCCTTTTTCCAATCACCTGGGACCACCCCTGATCACCACAAGTTTTCAAAGATAATGGCCAATGGCTCTGCAATCACATCAGCCAACTCCCTCAGCATCCTTGAATGCACTGCATCTGGCCCCATGGACTTGTCCATGTCCAGCTTTTCTAAATAGTCCTGAACCTGTTCTTTCAGCACTGAGGGCTGCTTATCGCCTTCCCATTCGGTGCTGCCCAGTACAGTAGTCTGGGAGCTCACCTCGTCTGTGAAGTCAGAGGCAAAAAAATCATTGAGTACTTCAGCTTTCTCCACATCCTCTGTCACTGGGTTGCGTCCCCCATTCTGTAAGGGGTCCACACATTCCCTGACCTCCTTCTTGTTACTAACAGACCTGTAGAAACTCTTCTTGTTACGCTTCACGTCCCTTGCTGGCTGCAACTCCAATTGTGTTTTGTCTTTCCTGATTTCACCCCTGCATGCTTGAGCATGCTTATACTCCTCCCAAGTCATCTGACCAAGCTTCCACTTCTTGTAAGCTTCTTTTTTGTGTTTAAGCTTACTGATGTCTTCTTTATTAAGCCAAGCTGGTCACCTGCCATATTTGCTATTCTTTCTGCATGTCGGGCTGGTTTGTTCTTGCACCCTTCATAAAGTTTCTTTAAAATACAGCCAGCCCTCTTGGATTCCTTTCCCTTTCATGTTAGCCTCCCAGAGGACCCTGCCCATCGGCTCCCTCAGTGAGTTAAAGTCTGCTTTTCTGTATCTTGCTGCTCTCCTTTCTTCCTTTTGTCAGGATCCTGAACTCTACCATTTCATGATCACTGCTGCCCAGGTTACCACCCACTTCTACTTTCCCTACCAATTCTTTCCTGTTTGTGAGCAGCAGGTCAAGAGGAGCACAGTCCCTCAAAGGTTCCTCCAGCACTTGCACCAGGAAGTTGCCTGCAACACTCTCCAAAAACTTCCCAGATTTTCTGTGCTCTACTGTATTGCTCTCCCAGAAGTCCCCCATGGGAATCAGGTCCTGTGATCTTCAAACTTTCACTAGTTGTCTGAAGAAAGCCTTGTCTGCCTCAAACTTGTGGTCTGGTGGTCTAAAAGAGATTTCCACTATTTGTTGCAGATTAGATGAGATTTCCCAATGGTGGAAGTCATTTAAAAGTATGTACCATCTC
The DNA here is from genome assembly GCA_007922155.1 of Mesoclemmys tuberculata. NCBI lineage: Eukaryota > Metazoa > Chordata > Testudines > Chelidae > Mesoclemmys > Mesoclemmys tuberculata. The sequence goes on from ML675601.1 coordinate 50,337,561, forward strand.
CTTCTTCACCCATAGGACACCCCTTACCATTGCCACAACTATTGTATACCACAGGCTGCATGCCACAACCTTAACTTTGCCCTCAAGGGATATCAGTCTTCCAGCATCTCCTTACCAAACTATCCCCTATAAACAAACGAGGCTAACCCTGAATCTTTCCTTCTTTACATAGCCTTCACCACGCTGCCTTTTCTCACCATGATCGGTTGTAGGTGTTTGGTGAGTTCTCTGTTAGTATTTTTGTTGTCTAGGCCAGTAGTTCTCATCCAGGGATCTATGAGTGGGCTGCAGGGCCTCAAAGCCTGGAGCCACAAGACCTGGCACTCCCATGGGGCTGAAACCAGGAGAGAAGCCAGGGGAGCCCCTAGCCAAACACTCCCCTGGGGCTAAACTCTTTTGGGGCTAAGCCCCTAACCCCCAGCACTTTCCGCGGGACTAAAGCCTGAAGCTCCAAGCCCCAGCGATCCCCCGGGGCTGAAGCCCCTCACCTAGAACCTTGTTGTCTTGCAAGGCTGAAACCTCGACTTCCCACTCCCTTCTGGATCCCTGCAGGGCACAAGTCCTGAGGCCCCCACCCGGGGCCCTGGCACCCCCGGGACAGAAGTCCCAAGTACCCTCCCCACCCAATCGCTGAAGTCCGGAACCCCAAGCCCAACCCTTCTCCATGGCTGAAGCCCCAAGGCTCCCCTCCCCACCTCCTCTCAGTGGCTGAAGCCAGGAGTGCCAAGCCCCCCCTCCCTGTCCACTGAGTCCTGGAGTTTTTATAGCATGTTGGGGTTGGGAAAGGGGCTCAGAAAGAAAAAGATTGAGAACCCCTGCCCTAGGCAACACAGGTAAACACAGCAACATATGGTGTTACTAATCTAAAGTTATGTAGATGTCATTACTCAGACACTAGGGTAATAGGCACTCTAGAAAAAAAAAGATAAATGGGTGAACGGATAGAAGAGATTACCACCGCAGAAATCATCAGTACAAGTTTTATTTGGGAATTTATGTCCACCCACAGCAAAAAAGTGTCAAATCGTGGTAGATTTTGTGTTGCTGCTCGCTATTAATACCTGCTATTGTTGATTTCCCCATTCACAACTTACAAAACGTATCAGGCCAGATTGAGGACCCTTGGAACTCATTAAGTGTATGATTCAGCTGCATTTCACAGAGATTTGTCCATAATAAATCAGTCCAACTGGAGGGTTGGCTCAGGTTTTCTAAAAATCCTGCCATCAATTCCAGAGATGAATGGCACCAATTGGTGAAGGCTAGTTAGTTGTGCTACAGCTTCCAGTCTTGCTTTAGAAAGGACATTCAAAAATCACAGCGAGCACAACCCTCGCAGAGAAGTCCTGAAGACTTTCAGGTTGGCAAAGAACACGAGGGACAGTTTGCAGAACAAGAATATGGTGTCCAGTCTCTTGCCTTCTGGAAGTGAAATGTAATTTGCTACCAGAAGGTGAAGATAGAAATAATTATTGGCACTCCACGGCAGTTCATTTTTCCTTTTTCGATAGTATATTTAAATCCAATTTGCATGCAAGGCTTGTTAAGGACTTTCTCATTCATGCGGTTGGATTGCAAGCTGTGTGGGGGAGGGATTTGGTCTTTTTTATAGTTTTTAAAGTGTCATGTACTTGTACATTGTATAAATAATTGTTCAAAAGGCATTTACCTACAGGCGTTTATTATTAAATGCAATGTATATGTTAAAATCAATCAATAAGATTGAGACATTAATACGCAAAAGGCCAGAACATGCAGAACCATGAATTCCCAAACCAACCATAATTCAGATCCCCTGTACATACAAAATAGAAGAGGGCTGATTCATATGCCAGCAAGGATGTATTTCACGGTTTAATTTTTCTTCTGAATTCTGACAGCCATCTGGATCTGACTTTAGATCTAGCATCTGAACCAAAATGGCTGGAAGCTCACCACTTCTGGGTGGAGCCACACTGGCTTTGTTTGAGGGCACAGGTAGGAGCATATCTGCCAGCAAAGGAGTCCAGTTGAGTTAAGTAGCCTGCTAGCACCTGTTATATGGTCTCTTTTCTCCCCCTTACTGGAGTACCTGTGTGAGCTACTTCAGATCAAGAGCACTGGAAGACACAAGGCTCAAGCTCCACAGAGAGACACTGGGGATAGGGATCTTATCTGGAGGAGCCTAGAGCCACCCCTTCTGGGGCTCCATTGGTTGATACCATAATTACCCCCCAAGTCCTCTACCCTTCTGAGGATCAGCCAGGCCAGCAAGGAGCTCCGCTCTGTGGAAGTAAGACTGCTCTGTTAAGAGTCTAGAGGATGGTGCTACATCGTGCAAACTAAGTCGTCAATGCAGTACAGCAGTTGCCACTAAACAGTCAACAGACAATCAGTGGCTTCCACAGTGCTGCAGATGAGATCCACACTTTGATACGTCAGGCACTGTGGTGTTGCACGATGTTGGTAAGTGCTGACTTTTTGAACTGGTAGCCATTCTTTTTTTAAACTCATTAACCCTCCTGCCTTGCTCAGGCAAAACTCCCATGAATTTCAACGGGAGTGTTACATGTCTGAAGAGCTTAAAATCAGACTCTTTGCAATTTGTAAAGCAGAGCAGGGGAGGGTAGCGAGGGAACGGCTGTGTTAGCTCTATACCAGTAATCCCCCACTGGCTGATTCAGGGCTGCTTTGCATTGCTATAGCAGCATGAAGAAGTAAACACGGTGTCCCGGATCAGGCCCTTCATTGAGGTAATCAATCACTTTAGCTGTAACATTACAATACGAAATGTTCAATCACGGGAATACACACACTTTGCTTTATAGTGGCCAAAGTGTCTTGTCCAGCCAACTAAATTGCATACTGTATAAACGAATCAGCTTCTCAATTCATTACGTTTTCTACTCCAACACCCTTCTTAGTGCCTTCTATGGTTTCTGTACCAATTAAAAATGCTATTAAAAAAAATCTGTTGGAATCTTTTAAGCCAGTGGTTCTCAAATTATTCTCCAGGAACTGCCACTGGCTTAGAATCTTTGTTTAATCCTGAAGAAAATATTTTGAGAAACAAGCAGTGAAGTGGAGAGTTGCTAAGGGAAATGCTGTGGGAATCATTTTCTAACCAACTGCAGGATGAAAATTAAAAACAAGCACAAAAGTAGAGAGTCACTAAAGCTAACCAAATTACCTCTCCATAGAAACATTCAGCACCTAAATACCCTGTTTTTCAGCAGTGTCCAAACCTTGGTCATGGAAGGTTATTTTTGCTCTACTGTCGTAAAGGAATTGCCCCATACAAGAAACTGATTCCATTAAGCAGGGTCAGCTCTAAACTAAGAATCAAAGAAAACATGGAATGTGCAATTGTCATACACAGCAAGTGTCCTTTGCTCCAATTCCTACAGTAACATACTATGGATGTTTGACCTCAACTTTGCTATATTATGAGCAAAGCAACCATTGTGAAAGGAATCCTTTTAAAGTTATCTGTGCAGCTCTCATTGGAGGACCAATATAATCTCTCCAGTACTCACACAAAACACCCTTTATTACTATACTAACAGAAGACTTGTATGACTCCTGGGAAGAATTTGCTGATCTCACTCAGTTCAAAGATTTGGAGGGCATAGTCTTAATGGAGAAATCAAGTCTATAATTTAGGATACTTTCAAAAGAGGGAATGGCCCTCTTCTCTCTAGCACATTTAGACAATAAGGCAAAGGGAAGGAAAGAGAATGGTAAATTAATGAAAGAAAGAAAGAAAGAAAGAAAGAAAGAAAGAAAGAAAGAAAGAAAGAAAGAAAGAAAGAAAGAAAGGTGCTTCCTCAGATTAGCAGCAATTTTGTTGGCTTAACGTATAACATTCCTCATTTAATAAATAGACTAGCAGAGGGGTTTGTTGTTGTTTTGGTTTGTTTGTTTACTTGAAGGCTGGAGATTACATAAATATCATCCAGTCAAGCTGGAATCCACAAATCTCTCTTTTTTTGCCAAGTGTCTCTCCAAGGTTTCAAAAGGGAGACGCCCACACTACTGGCCCAGGAAACTGCATGTAGAAATTCGTATTTCCGGGGCTGATATTATGTGCCTGTGATCCAGCCTCTTTGTATTCACCATTGGCATATGCTTAGTTTATTTACAGACTGTGTACTCAGAGCAAGTAAGATAAGCTTCTCACTGATCTAGTGTATGTGAACACAGGCTGTTAGCGCTAGCTAGAGCCAAAGCCAACTGAACAAATCACGCACGTGGACTTATGAAGTTGGCTGACAGCATTCAGTAGTGAAAAATGGGGAAAAGGGGGCTGAGAAGCTGCAATATGAGGCTACCAGGGGAGTATGGATGTTTGTCTATTTAATTTCTTCTACCATGCCCATCACTATATTATCTGAGCATATGTATTTATAGTGGAGGGTTCCAGGAAGTGTAATAGGTGAGGAAGAGGAATGGGGAATCATCAACTTACTGTGTGCAATTGGATATTTGGAGCAACAAGGGAAGGGTGGTGCAGGGTAGACATTTTACATGGTTCAGGGGAAAGAGAACGAGGGATAGCAGCCAATACACAAGGCTTCAGAAAAAGACAAACTCTTCCAAAATGCATCTGATGAGTCACGCCCGCTATATGTTGGGGTGAGGGGGTGGCCTTTCTTTCTGGCCACTGTGGATGGCTGATTGACGTTTTGGAGTGTGAGACCGGAAGTTTCACTTCTCTTTCAAAAAAGTGTTTTTAATTAAGGCAGTGACGGTCGTCTTCTCCCTCCACATAAGAAGGGTCTCTTACAAGAGATCTCGAGGCAGACTCTGTTCTATGCTGCACACCAGGGAGCTGCTTCCATTCTCCCAGCTCTGAGGGCTACCCCCAGCCCCCAAGCAATTAAGAGCCCCCATCAGATTGCAGTAAGTTATGCCACAGGCAGTTCCCTATGTCAGTGGTGGACTGGTGTAGAGGAGCAGAGCCTCCCATGCCCACTTCCCACCCCAGAACCAGTGGATGGGAGCAGAGGCACAGGGTCTAGTAGCAGCACCACTCCATGATACGTCAGCACTGCACACTCCTTACTGTGGCGTGTAGAGTACACACAGCATGTCCCCCTCCCGTCCCCTGCCCCAGCAAGTGTATAAATAGCAGTGTAGGCAGTGCTTAGGCCAGTGAAGAGGTATCTGAACCCATACGGCATGTACCCTACACAGCTCTCTACACACCCAAGCAGTCCCTCCACTGTCTACCCTGCTATTTTTAACATTGTAGCATTCTGTTACCTCCCTGCTGCCAGAGCCTTTCACGGACACCCGTAGCTACACTCCATAGTGTGGACTCGGTCTGCTTTTCACTACAATGTGTAGCTACACATACCCTGCACACGGCCGCCAGTGGAGTTGAGTGCAGCTGTACCTACAGCTGCGCTACCGGGGAGTTCCTCAATGCTGGGGGAATTTGTGGCTGGATTACAACTTCTTGATGTGGCTTAAGTGGCACAATGGGACCACAACTGATCCTAACAACGTGACCCATGCCGTCCTTCATTATTCCTATGTAAAACAAAAACCCATTGCTCACTTCAGACAAAAAGATCCTGCATTACGATGAACGCTTACTTAGCACCCTTAACCGTTACCTGAGCAAGAATGAACATCATGTTAGAAAAGAGAGAGCGAGCACGCGCATGAGCTCGAAAGCCAGGAATTTCAAAGCTAAGCTTCCAGTTAAAAATTAATTGAACTCCTCAGCCTCTTCTCAATGGGGGAAAAATGTTTTTCCATGTTCAATTTCTTTTTTTTCTCATTACTCAGGATTTTTCAAACTTCTTCTGGATGGGAAAAAAAAAAAGTCAAAAAACCAACCCACCAAGATCGGACGAGACTTTCTTCTCACTTTTCCCTTGTGCATCCCCCCCACTATTCACTGAATCAGATCTCTCATATCTTCCCTCTCTTCCTGTAACCTCTCCACCTGCCATTGCAACCTCAGCCCCTCCCATTACCCCATTTTCACCCCTCCTTCACTTCTCGCCTTATCTTCTCCCGCTCTTCTGGTTCATTCTCTTCACAATACAGGCATGCTTTAGTCTCTCCCATCTAAGATGACCCACTCTTGATCCTATTTGCCTTTCCTACCACAGCCCTGCCCCCCTTCATCTCTAAAGCTCATTAAACATTTCTTCTGAAACCACAGTTTGGAGTCCATTTCTTCCAATTACATCCTAGATCTTCACTGATCTGACTGCTACCTGCACTGAAATGGCTCAAAGTCTCTTCCTGGTTAAATCTCAGAACCAGTACTCCATCCTCCTCTACCTCATCCTGTTGGCTGATTGTTTCAGTGCAAGACTTACTCCTCTTGATATCTTGCCCTCTTTTGCGATGGTCTTCTGCTGGGTCTCCGACCTCTCTAATTGCTCCTTCAGAGGATCTTGTTCATCTCCATCCCAGATTTCTATGGAGATCCCATAATGTACCATCCCTGACTCCCTCCTCTACATTTTCTCTATACAATATCATTCAAACACAAATTTTTAGCCATCATTTTTATACTGAAAGCTCACAGCACTCTTCTCCAATCTGTATCCGCCTCTTTCTAGCATGCTAAAATCTCAGCTTTTCTTTCTGACACATCTTTGTGGATGTTCAGCTGTCAATCCAATTCAAGCTTAACATGGCCAGGACTGAGCTCTTGTCTTCCTCCATCTGTCAGTAACTGTAGACACCATCACTGGCCTCCCTCGTCACTTAGGCCCATGATCAGAGCATCATCTTTGATTCAGCCCTCTCCCTATATCCACACATCCAGGCTGTGTTTAAATCTTGCCTCTTCTTTCTGTACAAGATCTCCAAGATCTGGCCTTTCCTCTGTCCACACACCTAAAACTCATCCAGGCTGTCATTCTCTTGGATCTCAGCTACTCAGTCTCTTTCTCCCCTTTAAATCTGTTCAGTAAGCTATCGCAGAAATAATTTGCCTTGATCGTTTCTACCATGTCACCCCACTTCTTTCCATCCCACATCTGGATCACTCTTCTCCACGATGCCAAACACGAAACCACTTGTTTTTACTTTTAAGCCATAAAGGGCCTTAGCCTTGTATTACTTATCTTTTAGATTGTAGAGCCATTGACCTTGTCTTCATCTCAGCAATGAAGCCAGCCTTCACTGGTCATTTGTCAAAATGTTCCAAACACATCTTAGCACTCTCTCATTGATTCGTAGATTTTAAGGTCAGAAGGGACCACCAATATAATCATTTAGTCAGACCTCCTGCACAATGCAGGCCAAGAACCTCACCCACCCACTCCTGTAATAGACCCCTAACCTATGACTAAGTTATTGAAGTCCTCAAATCATGGTTTAAAGACTTCAAGATACAGAGAATCCACCAGCTGATCCATGCTCCAGAGGAAGGCGAAACCACCCCTCGTACCAGCCCCTGCCAATCTGCCCTGGGGAAAAATTCTTTCCCAACCTCAAATATGGTGATCACTTAAACCCTGAGCATGTAGGCACGAATCACCAGCCAGACACCCAAGAAAGAATTCTCTATAGTAACTCAGAACCCACCCCATGAAACATCCCATCACAGGCCATTGGGTATATTACCTTGCCTGATGCATCCTAGGGCCACATTAGCCTTTTTCACAGCCACATTCCTTTTTGCCCCCCATAAAAATCTGCAAGACCACTGCATTTTCCTCCAAATAGAACCTTAAAATCCTCCTCTGATATATCTTGGCAAGGACCATGCAATTTGACCACAGTTATACTCATCTAATTGTTGTATCCAACTGTGGCCTAATCTTTTACCCAAATCATAAGCTCTTATGGCTGAGACCATCATTCTGTTATATGTTTGAACAGTGCCTAGCACAGTGGGGCTGTAATGTAGACATCGACCACTGCTACTGTATATTTGGTGTGTTAGAAATAGGCGAATTAGCTGAGCTGCCTGGTTCATAGTTCAGTGGTTGATCTACATGTTGTTTCTGGGATTTATGTGGAGGAAAAGCGATGAGATGTTGATGCCTTATGCTGTCAACAGGTGAATGGTTGAAGTTGAAGAAGGTTTGTATTTGGATCACCGAACTGTATGTGAGTCATAAGCAACTTGTATATCTATCTTTCCAGTCTGAGAAATGAGGTTTCATGGTCCATATCAGAAATGGCACCTAGAGTTGTGGTTTATTTGGTGGAAAGATCAAGAGTGTGTTGATCAGGAGTTAGATTTAAGGTTGTTTATGGACAACTATGAATTTCCTGGACTTCCAATTTTTTGTTTTTAAAACTAACCTTAACTTTGAATTCTGAGCACTGGGTTTATATTGTGGCTGACCCCAGGTGTGCTGGTGTTTGGGGAGAGGAGAGTTGTGTGCCTGCCACAACTGACTATGGAACTGTCCAGAGTTCAGTCCTTTTAGTCATCTTTCTTCTTCAGCATTAACATTGAATCAGGCTCTCAGCATGGGATTTGAACGTGCAATATTCAGTAATAACGTTTGACTTATTGCTAAGTCAGTACAAAAAGCTCTGGGCCCTTGTGGATAAAAGGCTAATTGTAATGGCTTGGGAAACAACTTAACTCTTCCTGATATAAATTACTCAAGTAATAATTTATTGGAAACAGCTAACTCTGAACAAGTCACGTATACGGGACTAACACTAATATTTTATTAAGAGACTTAACTGTCATTTAGTGAACTATATGCAAGGTCATCCAGAGAAACCCCAATGCACAGCCTTGGGATTGCTAGTCTCAGTTTTACTGAGATGCTTTTAACACTGATTTGTAACATGTCTCTTAAGGTTAATGCACATGTTGGTTTTCCTCATCAAGATATGATTCTCAACTGCATAGTCCAGTAGTGGTGTAATCATCTGCGAGCCAACCCTTCTTGTGTCTCATCTTAAACCAAGCTTGGATGCTTTTCTAAAAGATATGCTCTAAAAATTGTTATAGGAAAGTTCAATGGCCTGTGTTATACAGGAGGTCAGACTAGATGAATGGTCCCTGACTGCATTACTGTCATGATAAATTATTTGTATTATGGTACCACCCAAAGACCTCCAGTGAGAATTGGGGACATATAGTGCTATGCCCTGTACAGACACATAGGAAGACACTCCCTACGCCAAAGAGTTGGCAATAAACATTGACCTCCATGTTATTTTAGGATGCTTTTGGGGAGATGGGGTGAGGATGGGGAAAAGGAGGGGAAACTATTTTGATATACAAAACAGCGAGAGTCCTGTGGCACCTTAAAGACTAACAAATTTATTTGGGCGTAAGCTTTTGAGGGCAGAAAGCTACTTCGTCAGATATTCTGATATGGTTCATTTGGACTTAGATGGGGCTGTAGAATTGTTGCACTATAGTATACTTGGACACATTATTTCTGTGTGCTGACAATGTTGATCTTTCCTTAATAAAGAGAGTTTCTGCCCTTTATTAAAAAAATAAAACCCTAACAACTCAGAGTGCTCCCTCCTTTGCCAAGGATATTACTAGCTGAGTGCCTAGGAATGGTACAGATCTGCTGCACTTACACGACAGCCATCCATAAAGTTAGTGCCACAGAAAAAAGCCATTACATATCACTCGCACCAGTCACTTGTGGTGATAGAGGAAGCCCAAACACTTGGTGTCTATATGCACCTATTAAGGGGAATCATTAAACAGTCCGGCAACATCTAGGGTCAACTCTAGCATATTGTTGCCTGGCACAGTAAGACATTCAGCTAACGCCAGGATTGGTGGTGACTGCGGGCTAGTTCAGTCACTTGCTGCTTTTTCCAAGAGCAGCAGGATCTCCAGGGCTGCATCTGATTACGGGTCAAAACCCTCCGTTCCGCTCTGTGCGTATGCAAGTTCCCAAGTAAATGAAGAGTTCTTGCTCCTTAGGAGGCTGGAAAATGGAGAGCCCATGCAGGAGATTGTGTCTTTCAAACTTTGCAGTGGCTCTCTCAGCAGAATGCAAGGAAGTTCTGGATGTAGCAGGAGAACGGTGGGGATGCAGCACAGATAATTACCCCAGGGTTTAGGAAGATGCAAGGGGCAGGCTCCTCCCAGCCTGTGCCACATTCTGTTCCTGATCCTTGGAGGCATTTGCCTGCATTTCAGCCATACCTGTTCTACCTTTTACAGGGGAGGTTCAAAGCACTTCAGAAACTACAGAGCGGAAAACTTAGCAGAGTCCGAATGTGACTGGGTGACAGGACAGCCAGCATTTCAGGATCTGGAAAACATGCAGCACTGCAGCTGCCAGGAAGAATTTCACTAGGAAAAATAAGAAATTCTGCTCTTTATCTTATAAATAGTAATAATTCCATTGCAATGTCAGAGCAGGTCTGCAAAGCCAACTTCTGCAATGTGTAGAAGTGGAGGGAAATGCTGAGAACTAGCAACTCAAAGGAAATATAAAGCTGTCTTTCTGAGCTATGCTGCTTGAGTACAGTTCAGTCAATTGTGACCGGATGGCTTTGCGTGATAAAGCACAGACAGACAAGTTAATTTCCGATATCACTAGAAATTCACAGCACATCAGCAGATCCCTGCTGCTGGACATCACTGGAAAATGCTGCTCTATATTCTCACTTAACTTTTTAATTCAAACTACTGTCAATATTTCTTCCCTTGCAGTTAAAACTGAGTTTTATTACTTTAATGAATACAGAGCTGAAAATTCATCCTGACAGAGATTAATGTAGTACAAGTTGGTTCTTTGATTGTCAAGTTAAAATTGCTATTGAAATACAGGAGCTTGTCATATAATACCATTTCTTACTGAACATCAGCTTTAAGGAACACTAGTTTCCACTCTGTTTAGTATAATAGGTGTTTTTCATGAGTAACTACCATGTATGTGGTCCTTTACACAGAAGATAGAAACCATTTTAATGTAAGGTTGCAGTGATGGAAATTGGCTTCTCTGAAGAATAAAATTCACCAACAACTTTTTATATGTAGTAGGGAAGCTTTATATATGGTGTAATTAATTGGTTAGCATCTGTGTACTGCTGCTCGCCAGTGGATATAAGCACTGTGCAGTAATGAGTCAGAGGTTCTATAGCAATAGTTAGGGGAGATTCTCCTTTATCTTTAAGGGTAGGGGTTTGTGCATTGTGAGCAACATCCAAGTCCCTCTCACTGTACATAGATTCAAGATGTTAAATTAAAGGATGCTAACACATTCCGCTGCCACAGAGACCATGGCAAGGGACCACAGGTAGGATGTTAAAATATCTACATTTAAAATAAATGCCTATAATATACTTGACATCAAGGTATGTTCCCTAAAGTAATGCAGTTCAAACACTTAACATGGGTCTTGGGGGCTGACACCCGATTCCTAAAAAATCTCATCTTAGCTGAACTTTACAAGGGACATCCTGAACTTAAAAAAGACTGTTCTGTCTTAAAATCTTGTACCTACTATTGTTACAAAAAATATCCTGAGTGTACTAAAAAGGAGAGAAGCTTATAGAAAAAAATCTCTATTTTGCCTTTTTGTTTAATTTGTACATTTGACAGTACTTTGTGTAGAAGCAGTTACATGATTCCCCTGCGTAGTCTGCGAGGCCCCAAACCTGCCAACACTTAAGGACAGACTTATCTTTATGCAATGGGACTACTCACGTGAGTAATGTTCTGCATGCAAATAAACTTTTAATGTATGAAAGGAATTATTTAAAAAACAAACCAGCCTCATCTCAAGACATACTACTTATCGGGTGAGTCAATTTAGAAGAAATCTAGCCAACAGGATCCATTTAACATACCAAAGAGATCAGGGGTCAGAGTGAAAAAGACTAAAGAAATTGGCTACTGACTTTTTCAAAGCCGTTGAATATAAAACAGACAAAGCAAAAACTAATGGACTAGGACTTTTTCCTATGACAACAGGCTGTTCCAAGAGGTGACCATTACGAGAGACCTCAGTGCAATTCATTGTTATTCATCTTCCAAGGAAAACAAGCCACTGAGATTAAAGATTTCATGGGCATTGATACCCTAAGGACAGCCATCCTATGGCAGAGTTCAGATGCAGAATACAAGGGGGGGGAGAATACAAAGCCTAATAGAACATATGGTGTAGATAGAAATACAAATGCAACATTAACTACAACAAGCATGGCAGCCAGGCAAACTAGATGCACAATGTGCGCAGCGGTTACCAAAACACATTTACTTCAAATGCAGGGAAGTGGAACGAAGCAGCTCTAGCTCAGGATAGAGAGAAGCCCCTCTGTGCTCCCCATGAGTGCCAGCAGCAAGGAAATATAGAGCTGGTCTTATATATTCCATGTGCATAGCCTGTAGGCATGCACAGTCTCCTGTGGTCCTGCTCCCCCTTTGTAAAACTGCAGTACTGAATTGTATAGAATCACAAAGGACTTGGCCCGGTGCCTACTGAAATCAGTGGCCCTTTTGCTTTTGGCCTCAGCAAGATCATGATCAGGTCCTAAATTCTTCAATTCAGCACAGGAGTGCCACATGGAAACGCATGGGCTATGCACACACAATGTATATGTTCAATAAGGACCCGCTGGGTATTTTAAAGCTCTGTATTTTAACACCTCCGATGGTTCTGAGGTTAGTATCTTTCTAGACTAATTCCAGTTACCCTCTCAACAGCCCCCAAATCCACTCATTCAGACAAATGGATAAATCACATTTGGAATTTCTAGACCAAGCAATACACTGAGGTAGGATATTCCAAAAGAAACTTTAAAAAGACTTCTCAAAGAGAGAAAAGACACTCATTTGTCAAATTCTCATGTCTAGATCACTTCACTGCAACATCACAGCTCCAAAATATTCACATGTAGCAGGAAAGATTTCAGGCAGAAATTAGAGAGAATAAAACGGATTACATAAACAGAAAATGAGCTACAACTAAAGAGACAAAAGTCTTGCCTTCAGTGGATAATACTTAGCACCTATTTAGGAAAATTCCTTTTGACTGTAAGGAGAGCAGAGCTGGTCTTTAAATATGGAGTCACTACCACAACTCCAGAACAAGTGTTAGTGCTAAATGTAAGGATCTTGACTGGGATTTTGATTACATTCCCATCCAAGGGAATGAAGAGAATTGTGCAAACTTGAGCACGTAAACCCATGCACATCCCTTCATCGGTTCCCTAAACTTTCAGTCTAGATGAACAGAGGAAAACATACTCCTAAGTGCCTGCCGGAGCAGGGAACATGCAGACCCTGAGGATACACAGAGACATGGCATGTGGGGGATGAGGGGAGGGTCATAATTTGCTGTTGGTACAGCCCAGAAAGAAGTTACTTACCCCTCTCCCAGGGCAGATGCAAGCAGGGTTGGAGCTATGTAACAGAGGGATGTCTCTGAACCACTTATTCATCACAGAGGTGTCTAAGGTCACAGGCCAGAACTAGGTGAAAGGGGCCTACAGAGAGCAAAGATGTTTTTAAACAAACAATCAGCCAAGCTTATTACCTGTTGCTGTATCTGTTCTCCAGTCAGTGAAGCAATGTTAACAGTAATGTCTGCTCTGAGAGCAAAGCTGCTGTATATAGCCCAATCTGCCAAAATCAGATGAACCTGAGCATCTGTGTTTGTAATCGCCACTATTCCATCAAAAGACAATGGCCAGACAGAAAACATGTGTTTCATATTTGTAAATCTAAATGATTTATATTAAGGGAGCAGAGCTGGAGCAACTGCTGCCACAAGGCTGTTAAACATTAATTTACTAATCAATTACTATCACATGCGAGACTTCTTCCCACAGCTTCTCACAATAGCCTGTTTTGGTTTCAGTGCTGTATTTTCTTGATGGGTGAAGGGGGTGGGGGCACCAACATTAAGTGTGTATGGGACAATGAGATTAAAGGCACCTCCAACTGTCATATAACTCAATGCAAGATGAGAAATCACAGCATCCTTAGAGACTGGAGTCCCCAAAGCCATTAGTCTTTGTTAATTTGATACAACAGACCCTGCATTAGTCACATAAGGAATTTTAACCTGCGCAAGTAGCCTGATTGACTTCAGAGGGGCTCCTCACATGTAAGGATTCTTCAGGCAAATAATAGTTTTGATGCCAAAGACACACAAACTTGATAAAGCTTTGCACAAGAGCCTATGGACTCCAGGAACCATAAGGACCTACATACTGTAGAGATCGATGTTAAAAATGCATACATTTAAAAAAAAAAAAAAAAGATTATTTTACCCAGCTGTATGACCATCTGGCTCAAGAGTTGGCTGATCTTTTCCTTTGTCTGGATGCAGAGAAGCTACAATGCCAGATATTCCAACAATGTTATTTTTATGACCTGGTATATAAAACGCTTCTTCCAGGTGCTGTTCCCAGCAGTAAAACCACAGGATCCTCCATGGAGGAATAACAGTAGCACATAGGACTCTGGAGCAGAATCCTTGCCACGAGACCTTTTCCCCTTTCTCAGTTCAGTTCCAACCAATTGTGCATTTGTGCTCTGTCCCATTCAGGTATGATGATGATCTGGCCTCAGTTACTCACTCATTGTCACTTCTTGGCTGGATGATAGCTGTGAGATATACATGGGCATAAAGCCTCAGTATAGGAAACTCCAACTAATATAGAATGCTGCAGTGCATCTCCTAAGCAACATGGGCTACTGTGAGCACATGAGATTTGTCTTCTGCTCTCTCCACTGACTTCCTATAGAATATCAAATCAAGTTCAAAGTCTCAGTCCCTATCTTCAAGATACACCATAGCCTGGACCTAGGATATCTAGAAGGCCGCCTAAAAATCTGGGACGACGACAGCGGTCGACAATTACACCAAATATTCCTCACTGCCACAATAGTTGGGAATTGTTCTTTAATCTGTATGCGAGCATTTTCTCTGCTCTCTCCCCCGACTCTCATTATGTTTGTTTGAGCCTAAAAGAGCAAATTTGGTTTGTGCTGAAGTAAATCTACTTCCTTCATACCAAAAATTATTTTTTTTTTTTAAAAAGATTTACCTGGCAGAGGGAGTTTGCACATTCTAAATCCCTGGCTTTAAGTTGTTTGGTTAATTCCAGAAGTCATGCCTGGCTATCCCACTTCTTGCCTGCTCAGTAGGAAATGATTCTGCTCCTATTAAAAACTTTTAGTGTATCCTTTAGAGTAGATCAAGATCTCTCTGGTTTGTCATTTGTTTCAAAGAAAAAACAAATTTCTTTTGTGACATAATTCTGAAAATGTTTGTCTTTCAAAAGAAAGGCATTTAGTCTCCATCTTTACAAGTCCTGTTTGTCTAGGGAGGAGAAAGTTGTACTGTCACCGGTTCATGACCAGAGACCATGACAGAATTGATTTCACTATTAAGCACTGAGTCCATCAGATCCAAAGAAATAAGGAAGAAATCTATTCATGACTATGTGGATTGTGGGGGAAGAGGGAGTAAAATCATTCTTTGTAGGGTTCTCCAACTTTTAACATACATCTTTTAACCCAATTCTTCCATATAATATTTTATAATGTTTCTAGCATGTGATTGTGTATATTGGTCTGGTCTAACTTGTCTAAAAACTGGTCCAAAACCTCATAAAAATATCCTGCTATCATGACTGATTCTGGTGGGATATTGATTAATTTTTGGGGAGGAAACTGGTTTAAAAAAAAAACTCACATCATCTTACTGAATCCATATACATTAGTTAGAGTATATATAGAGTGAGAGATCTTAGCCTTAACTAGCAAAAATCTACCTTCCTCATCTTTATTTACTTCTAGAATGTGTAAATTGTGTCTCTTGTGAAACAATATTGCTACACCTTTGGCTACAGAGAAAAGATTATTAAACACCCCCTTTTCCTCATCCATCTCCTCTAAATGTATCTGCCTTCAGATCAATAAGGCGGGTTTCCTGTAGGAAGATATTTGCTTTCAGTGTTTTTAGACAAGTAATTATTTTTCTTTTTAATCAACTGATTCACCCCTCTGATGTTTCAGGAAATACAATTTATAATATTAGTCACAAGGAGTGGTTCTGTCAAATATCTTTTTGGCAAGTGCCTAAATAGCATCAGTAGTTGGGCCATCGTTAATTCCAGAACTAGAAAAGATGTTACTGGGTTCCCCCTCACTGCCTGGGGGGACACTGGGGAACATGAAGTGGAAGGAGAAAGGAAGCGGGTAAGGCAGACCATAAAAGGAAAAAAAGACAGATATGTGGAAGACAGCTAGAAAAACTGAAAGAAAGAGATAAAAAATGACCAAGAATCCCTTGAAAGATACAGGCTCTTATCCAAACTGAAATAGAACCCAATTCCATGAGGTATGCAAGGAGTAGCCTCATCACTCATTCCGTCCCCCCCAAACTATTCCTTTGGAGTATAACTGGATTCTCGTTAATTTTATAGAGAAACAATACCACCGAATCAAGGGAGGGCATGGTTTCTGCACAATTCACACAAAAAAATAAGTGTGGGGAAGAGAAAATTAATGTCTAACTTAACAAGCATACGGTGTATATGTATGTATATATATATATATATACACACACACACACTCTATATATATATATA
>ML675601.1:50354163-50399892 GCA_007922155.1 Mesoclemmys tuberculata
TATATATATATATATATATATATATATATATATATATATATATATAGTGGTACGCCAGGCCCCCTGTTCTGGCGCTCACCCACTAGCGACAGTCTCTGTAGGCCATGGGGCCTAAGGTAGTCCCAGCCCAGTTTGGGTAAATCTCTAGGTTTCCCCCTCTTCTTCGGCCCGTCCCACAGGCAAGCAGGTGCAGGCCTCACTATGGGCCTGAGGGTTGTCTCCCCACCCTCACTGGGGAGGGCAGCTAGCCCATTGGGCCGGTGGCCCAGTGGGGGTACCTGTTCTCCCTGTAGGCTGGGAACCAGGACCAGGGTCTCCTCTGCTCTGTTTCCCTAACAGTAGGCAATTCTGACTCCAATTCACTTTCTAACAGCTCCTTCCTTCCTCTCCTCCTCACTCTACTACCTCCAACTGCCTGCTTGCACTGGAGGCTTTTAAGTGTTTGGGGCGGGGCTCCTTGATTGGCCCCAGGTGGCCTAAGTAGTTAAGCAGCCCCAGGTGGCCTAATTGCCTAATCAGCCCCAGCTGAAACCTCTTTCCTGCCTGTAGGGAAGAGGGCTTTAAGCATTCTAGGGCTCACATATCGGCCCTGAAGTACCCTGCCATAGCCATCTGGCTTGACTTTACCACAATATATATATATGAGAAACTTGTTTAAATAATCTTATTCTAATTTAACTGGATTATTTACAGAACAGTTCTGCTTACCCTTTACCCTCTAAAGCCTTGTCCATGCTGGATTATAGTGTAAACAGCAGTGTAAACCAACACACCATTTATTTTAACTCATTTAAAAAAAATAAAAACTAAGAAGGAGTGAACCTGAACTACTAATATTGAAAAAACCAACCAAGTCTCATAACACATTCTCAGTAATTTGGTGAATCATAACAAGCGATTAATTATTCTTGGATAGGATTTTAGGAGATCAGATTTCTTTACAGTTGAGGAATTGAATGGATTAATTACTAAACTGAAATCTTCATTTCACTGTTTAGATCTGGTATCTCTTATAAGTGTACATTTAGGGTCAATGATTTGAATATTTCCAGGAATACTATTAACCCAAATTAGATGGGGATGAAACAAAGTAAAGTCTTTGAGGGAAGAGGAAGATGGGGGGGAAATGGAGAAGGGTGGAAAAGGCAGCTGAAGGGAGAATGCCTCAGATAGAAAGGTTTGCCAAGCTACAGGTGTAACCCCAGAGCCAGTTAAGCAATTTGCTTGGAGTCAGGATCTCAAAGGAGGATGTGCTCCAGAGGGTAAGGCCACAGGGAGAGAGAAGAGTAGATGCTCTCTGTGCACTGGAATCATGGGGAGGTGAAGTAGGATAGATGTGAGGAAAGCAGCTGGGTCAATACTGTTACCACTCCAACCTACTAACACCTGCAGGAGCTCATAACTATTTCCCAAGTCCAGCTGGAGGGCCAAAACTTCAATCAATGATGAGATCCTCCTCCCCACCCCTTCACTCCTCAGCTGGCTCCCTCTGTTGGTGAATCCGGGCAAGTTCAAAGACAGGAAACTAAAGAGGAAGGGAGGAGACAAAATAGTGTGTTGGCCCTATACAATTGTTGCTAAATGGAGAACTGAATTCCAACACTGCAGTGACTGATCTAGTAAAGCTGTTTTACTGCATTCCATCTGCATCTGCTTCAGGAGTCTTTTGATGTAGTGAGATCAGATACCTTTCAGCTTCCTCTGCTATCATAAAACTAAACATCTTGGCTGCCTTTTTAAACTTTGAAAGTAGCAGGGGAGGAAATAAATTAGTTTAAACTAAACCCCTTGGTTAGGGCTCTGGATCTATTTAATTTATTCCCCTTTTCCACCACCTCCTTGTTATAATCCAGGAAAATCATCAGCCTGTGTCCCAATCATGTTAGATGTTTAAGTTCACAAACTTTTTAAAGACTGAGTTCCCTCAATACTGTATTTTAAAAATCTTACAATTACAGCCTGGGGCTTTTGCAATCAGAGGGGGTTTTCATGCTAAGGTATGGTGGTCTCTCTCAACATCTAAGTCATGATCAGAGAAGAGGGACAAAAGCTTTGGCAGCACGATGGCTAAAAATTCCACAGGCCTTCCTTTTTCCAGCCCGTCGGGGTTGGAAAATTCTCAGATTTCTTATTCTTGATCTTCCTTCGAGATCATTAACCTTCTCCTGCAGTGCTTTAATAGCACTTTCCTGTTGCTCTGAGGTAATTTACGGTATTCACTGTGACTTCTAGCAAGGAGATTCTATTCTCAGCTTCCTCTAGTCCTGATGCCAAGCCTTGCAAATTAGCTTGATACGTATCAGGAATGTGTTTGATCTTAGTTATAATCTTCAGATATTTTCCCTCAAGATAGTCTGCTCTCTTCAAATTTGTTTTAGCCATAATCTCATCTACACTCAGAGGGAACATTCTCCCTGATCAGCCATCTTGGCTGCAGAAGGCCTGTCTGACAGTGTCTTTCTTTTCGAATTTTGTGGGAAGTCCGGTGATGAAGGAACATCCATAATGACGTCAAATAAAGAGCTGTAGAATAACGTCTGAGTATTGGACAAAAGGAAAGTGATTCAGCTGCTGATGCGTGTAGATTTAAGAGAGAGGGAAGGAAGCTGTAAAACTATGCAGCCACCATTCCCCTAGTGGCTCCTGGAAGTCCAACACTAATATAAATAAGACATACCACACACATGGACCACATCCAAGTTCCCCAAGATGTCATTCCAAATATTTCCTACTTACTTGTCCACGTTCAAGAATCTGTCAAAAATCATGACATTGTTTAAAGGCAACCAAGAAGTCTAGATGGTTTAGATTAGGTATATGTAAATCAAAATAGATTGCGACTTGGTGTTTGGCTACAAAGTCTGGTGAAGCTTGAACCCAAAGTAACTGTGGGAACATCAAGTTCCCATGGAACAAAATACTATTGTACATGCCATGATTTCAACAGCCTTTCAAGAGCCTGAATTCTGAGATGGGATGCTAGTGAACAATGTAGCTGCTCTCAGCCATGTGCAACAGGCTTTCTACTTCAGCTCACTCTCTGGGAACAAGAGTGAAATCCCTAGCCCTGCCTTTCACACTGGGTAAGAGTGGCATACAGGGGCTCTAGAAGCTTCGGCTCTAGGTAAGAGAGATTTCCACTACCACTGGTACTGTGGATGACAGCTAGAGTGCAGCCTTCCGAGGATGGCTGTCTCCAGCCTTGGAGGAAGAGGCATGTGAGGGTAGAGCTGAGGTTGAATGAGATGTTTCAGGAATGATGCTGTCATACAGCAGAGTTTCTGGCCACTACCGCATCCCAAAAGGTAGGCCATGTTTTGAGGGAGGGAGAGGGGGAAGAAGAGAGAGACCTTACCTTAAGACACCATAGCTCTGCCCTTGCCATCGCTCTTGGTTGACAGTTCTGTGCTGCACCCCTTAGAGACACTGCACAGAATCTCACCCACAGGCTCTTGAAACATGGTCTGTCCCACTTGGTTCTTATACCGCCCCCACCATTAAAATATCTAAGCACAACATTAATAAATTTGTCCTCACCACATATGTGAAGCAGGGAAGTAAAGTCTCCTATTTATAGATGGGGCTCAGAGAGAGGCCCAAATTAATTAAGTGACTTGCCCAAAGTCGTACTACAAAGATTGTAATGTAGTCAGGAATTGAACCAGAGTCTAGAGTCAGTAATGACACAGCCATTGTTCCAGAATCAAGTGTCAACACTAGTGTTGGTTGAATGATTTGTTAATATTTGCTATTGCGTAGCTGCATTTTGGTTAGAAAATCATTCAGTAATTAATCCCAATTTTCCTGTAATATTTTTGTTATTCAGAAATATTAATTTTCATCTCTCTTATGGACCAGGATAGAGAAGTCAAAAGAGATTATAGGATGCCAAAGGAAATAATGCAAACACAACCAAGGTTAGTCTGACCTAAGGCTCCCCACCAATTAGATGGTAGGACATTGTACACAGGGACATGACCAGGCTGGGTTTAATGGAGGAACAAGCAATGAACAGGAACGAATGGTGATGCTCCCCATGTCTGTAAAGATGCTTTGGGATGAAAAGAAGAAAAATAATTTTTGAACAGTGGGTTGTTTGCCAACTGTTCACTTGAGCTCTTCGCTATCTCTGTTGAGTGACAGTCACCTTAGAGTTAGTTACTACTTCTACTCTCTGAATGGAAGAGGGAAATATTTTAAACTGGAGAGTAATGAATAATGAGTAACACTTCTAATCTGAGTTTTCAGATGCAGAACTATTCATAGGAAGACTCACAAAACTTTCAGGATTCATTAATTTTTTCACTAATGCCCAGAAGTTGTTTAAATATTCACAATTAATAAACATGATGCCACAAGTCAATAGTGACCAAATCTGATCCTGTCTTTTTGCAGAGATATTCAAAGATTGGATTCTTGATGGTTTTTAAACTGTTAAACTAGTTCTGTCTGATAAAAACATTGTGATATGTTCTTATGTGAGTCTGCCAAAACATGAACCCACGATGTTCAGAGTCTGACGTTTCACACAGGTTTTAATTTTTTTAAGAAGTTTGCTCAGCCCTAGTTAAGGTAGATCCAACAGACAAATCCTATTGGGCTTGGTGCTCGCTACTTACAAACATTGTATAACTCCAGCAATACTGCCATCTAGTGGTTTTAATCTTGTCTGCCAATATTGCACATGTAAATCCATCAATCCTGTGTATTCATAGAAACATACTGGATAGGATTCATCCTAACAGAGCAACATTCAGGGCTGCACATTAACACCCCAAAAAGAATTACCCACGTTTGTAAAGCCACCACCCTGTCCAGTAATCTTTGCAAACCAATGCCACTGACACTTGGACTCATACGTCTATGGTCTAACAAGCAGACCATGTGTGAGCTGAAAGAAAGCCATCCCCACTGAGTGAATCAGAGCTGAGCCAAGCTTCTCTCAGCTGGGAGGGACTATTACAGACTGATCAGTCCATCAATTACTCTAAATAGTATCTAATTCCTCCCTCAACCTTCCCCTGCAATGTCACTTGGATAAATATTTTTCACACGATTTCCTAAACTACTTTGTAGTGTTTCTGGGCACTAAGTAAAGTAAAGGCTACTAAGTGTTTTACCTTTCTTGTAATCCCTTCTGAGTTTTATGCCTCATTACTTGCATTCATTTAAAATCTCTCCCTTTGTAGTTAAACTTGCTTTACTGTTTTAGCTAATCCAGTGTGTTTAAGTTGAAGTGTCTGGGTAACTATTGAAGGTAACAACCTGCCATACTATTCTATTAAATGAATAATGGACTTAGCATACTTGTACTGTCCAGGAGAGGGCTGGGCAGTATAGGACATGCATTTATGGGGGACGATCCAGAACTGTGGGTGGGTTGGGTCACCTTGCAATATAACCAAGACTGGTAAGAGCTACAGTGTAGCTGGCAGGCTGCAATTATACACATACTCAGGGTGTGGTTTGCAAGATGGAATACTGTTTGTGAGTGGCCTATCTGGGAGCTGCTATAGCAAGATATTGTAAGGGACCCAAGGTTGCAAGGCAGGGGTGACAAAGTCCTCCCCCACTAATCTGAATTGTATTCTTGGTATGTCAAACTGAGCAAATAGTTTGTTAAGATTGTTTTAGCTTGACATGTGCCTGCATCAGAACACTGGATTCCAGCTCATCTCACACCCTAAATTTGGGGAAAGTTGAATTTCGATCGAGTTATGGAATGACTTGTTTCCATCGTTGAAATGCAATTACTTAAAGATAGGGATGAAAACACTCACAATTACAAGCAACACTGTGGCTGGGATTTGGAACCTTTGGAAGAACAGGAAAATTGTAATTAATTAGCTGAAACTTTAAATCAAGATTGGATGTTTTCTAAAAGATATGCTCTAGGAATTATTTTGGGAAATTTCTATGGGCTATGTTACACTGGAGTCAGTAGATGATCACAATGGTCTCTTCTGGCCTTGGAATCTATACATCTATGTTTAATTGTTGATTTTTCTTCTCCCTTCTCCACAGCAAATGCACAGACTTGAGAAACAGCCTGATACCAGCAATGCTCATCAGCAGATCTACATGCTGGCTGCTGTATCCTCTCCTACCAACTGCAGAGGTTTCCCAGTCTCCTGATCTTTTGACTCATGTGAGATTCTGGTGTGCTGCTTCCATGCTCATCTTCTTTTCCCAGTGGTGTTTCTAATCAATGGTAACTCTGCAGTGACAGACATTTTCCAATTCCCCAATGAGAGGTCTCTATTTAAATCCCAAAGATATTCCCTGGTATAGGGTTGTTAGTATTTTTAAATAGGCATTGTCATTCTGTTTTGATCCACAGTATAGCTGGATGTGTTATGACCTGGCTCAATTGTTAAGATTCTAGATCACAAAAGAAGAATCCTTAAAAGGGAATCCATTCTGACCTGTGCGATAACACAAGTTAGAAATTATTACTGTTTGCTAAATAGAGGGCACTGTTCATAGGAATTCTTTTTAAAGTTTCTAGGAAGGTTATATTATAAATGATCAGCTATTAATATAAGGATGCCATTGTTGTTTAAAGGGCAAATCCTGACCCGTCAGGGGCATAGAAGAACCAGGGACTAGGTTAGCCTCCACAAGCTCTTATGTTGCTTCTTTTTGTAATACACAAATGAATAAGAGGATCCCTGTAGCAACAGATCCACCAGTCCTTGCTCTACCCTTCCACTAGAGAGCCTATTCACCATTCCCTCCTGCCTTTGAACCCTACCACGCAAGGAACCCCTGTGGAGCCATGCCATACAAGGTACTCCCATTGCATACAGATGCTACCCTGCCAGTGAAATGCATGTGTTCCTTATAGTTGCTTGGGGTCAGAGTGCCTTGGGGGTGGGGGGGACATGACACCTGTGTCTTCCCACCCAGGAAAGCTCAGCAGCAAGCCACTGACCTATTGGAGATTGGTTCCAACATCTCCTTCCGGGTATTAGGGCTGAGAGAGTCTTGAAGGGCAGGGCTCCACTTTCTCATTCCCTTAACCACTGTTGCTGAGCCCTACCAACAGCCAGTGGCGCTATTCCTTCTATTTTTTAACCTCCACACTGTATAAGGATTTAACCAGCCTTGAGCCCAAACCTAGTTCTCCAGGGGGTTAGGACTAAATCTACCTGCAGAGGACTAAAATAGCCTCTACCAGAACAAGAATAGTTCAACTCAACCCCTCTCACACAATATGCCCTTCGCACAGTCCCCTGGAGAGCCAACAAGTATGGCATGCTCTGGGAACCTGGTGCACCACAAACTCCTAGACAGCCAGTTCAGTCACATTCCTACACTCATGTAATTCAAGTCATGACAGGAAGAAAATAAGACAATATCCAGCTCCTGCGAATAATTAAAAGAATATAAAACAAGAAATGGAATGCAAACAAACATATCTTGCAACCAAAATAGACCAGTCTTAGGACATCAACTTCATGCTGTTTAATGTATGGTCAACAAACTGCACACACAAGCAATACAGAGCACCAACCCAATTTATTTTTCCTTTGCAGGTCAACTTTAACTATAGTGGGCACTATCAGGTGCCTGCTATCAGACCCACTTTACAGATGAGACTCAGAGTAGTTAAATGACCTGTATAAGCAGGTACAACAAACAGGATCAATATTAGAATGACGCATAGACTTCTGCTCTAACAACTAGACCACAGTGTGGTAATGATATTTTGCCAGAGAGCTGGTTGCTCTTAAAAACATTTGAATGCATGATAATGTTGAGGTTTGCTTTATTGTTCTAGTTCACAGCTAACATCCAGTATGGCATCTTTTATACAAAATAAAGTACAGGGGTGGATGAAGAATAGAGGAGTGATGGAACTGGAAGAAAATGTTATAGTTGTCTAACAGCAAGTTCAGCATTGGCTTGAAGAGACAATCCCTGCTGGACATATTAGACAGTTTAGTTGGATACTAGAGAATATGAGCAGTACTGGAAAAGAATGACTAGAGTGGATATTTAGGAATAGTTGAAAGAGATCCAAAATGTGTTTTATATTAGAGCATAAAGCACAAAATGACTACATTAAAATAAAGTAAAGGGACTGATGAAAGCCATAAAATTCATAAGTAAAGCAATTAGTTCTTTAACGCAGCCTCACTAAACCTAGGCATTGCAGGGGTCTCAAACAACATGTGCTGTGTTAGCTAAACATGTCATACTAAATTATGGTTAACGTGAATCCCTCACTCAGTAAAATCAGAATTTACTGGTATTTATTTATCCTTAAGACTCATTTCAGATGCATTTCTTCCAAAATAATGCCAGTTGATAATGTAGGTTGGGAGTTTGTGCACAACTAGTCAATGCAAAACATGATAATTTTACTGCTATCTTGCATCTGCCCTCTCTCTCTCTCATTATATTTGATGTCTTTTAACAGTAACTAAATCTGTTTTTAAATGGTAAGGAAAAGTTCTTCCATTATCATCATACCAGACCTACCACTTACTGAGACCAATCAGTCTTAAAGCAAGGGGTTTATTTTGTTTGTTTTGTTTAAGACACACCAAAGTGGAACAACATAAGAATTTTGATGAAGATCATTAGCTTTTGTAAGCTACATCCAGAGTATCCCCCTTACACTTCAATGACTGGGAATCAAACCTGGAAAATTAGCAGTTAAAGAACAATTTTAAGAAAAACAGCAAAAGCAATGCAAGAAAATCATAGGAAAAGACTTATTGGTGTATCCCTTTTCCAATAGAACTAAGGTTTCTTTTACTCTAAAGGAAAAATGCATAAATGGATCCCACTTTAAAGCACATACTTTAGAGAAATTTAAAAAAATTCCTTAAACAAAAACACTGAGTGATAAATATCGTATTTACTGTGCAAGAAAAAATACTAGTAGATGAGAGAGAGAATGAAGTTAAATTTAAAAAGAAAAACCACACATACACACACCAACAACTCAAGACCAGGAACAAAATAGAGCCTTTTGGGGTTATGTTCATACTCTATTTTTAATTGCTGTCCAACTTTTATGTATCCTGGTGGTAGGCACTGTAGGTAATTCCAGATTTGACAAAACAAATAAATGCTGCTGAACACAGAAGAAGGACAGTGAAAAAGATGTAATTTTCCTTAATATAGCTTGCAAAAATATAGCTTTCATATGCAAGTCATCACAAGTAGCAATGACTCTTGAAGCTTTTGATCTCTGACAAGGCTAACAGCAGATGTGAAGAGCAACTAAAATGCTTCATAGAATTTGCCTGAGATAACACTCTTCCCCATTTCAGATCACTTACCTTTCCTCTGTCAAATTGCAACCATGCTTCAATTTCTTTTCTGATAGAGTAGTCCCCCCTTCAGTCAAACTATAAAGCCCTCCCCCCCCCCCTTTCAGAGCAAACAAAACTAGTCCAAAGAATACACAACAACATAGTTCCATTACCCTTTCTCAGGGCCAGGCAGTCCTCTCCCCTTCCCCTTCTGCATTAAAGGAGACCGTCTCTCTGTCTCACTGGAATCCTAAGGCTCAGGGCTACAAACAAAGCACAGGTGTCAGCTCTGAGCCTCATCCCACACCACTACTGTTTCAACCCATCCCTCTTGCTTTTCCCCACCCCAGCACAAGTTCCTGCCTCTTCATTAATGAGCCTTTTCCATAGCCCCTCCTGTTCTGAGGTTTCCCTAGCAATCTTTAATGAGACCCCACAAAAGCTCTGGGTTCTCCCAGACCTTCCTGTTCCCTACAGGCTCATCCTTTATAAGCCACAGGCTGTTTTCGTATAGTCCTGTCACTCCAGTTAAATGGCTGTCTTGATTATTTGCTCCAATTTGCCAAGCCATAGAGGGCTGAGCCCCAGTAATAGGCAGGTTAGAAGCATTTGCTTGTAAAGGGGCCTGTACTCTGAGTTACACCCATACAAGACAATTTTGACAAATCGCTAAGCTGCATACAATTGTCAGTAGAATGATTCATAATGCAAACCTAGTTATACAAGAGCCTGCTGAAATCAAATGGGCTTTTGTGGACTCTGCATGTTACACCTAATAAGAAAAGGCTAAGTTCTGCCTCTGGAAAGGTATCATAATGCAGGCTATTGTAAATCATAATTGTAAGTGACTAGAAATACAACTCCCAACTTCTGAATTTATTGACTTAACTATGAAGCACTAACATTGTGTTTTGGATTTCTATGGTACTTAACAACCCAGTGGCAACACATCCTCAGTAACCTGCAGCATAACCACACAACCTTGAGCAGGTCTGATAATCCATTCATTAGGTGACAACAAACACAAAAGGTATAGCACATTATACAGATTATTATTATGCCCCCAAATTGACACGCCCCTCTGATTGTTCTGCCCAACTAACACCTGAAGGTGAAGTCTCTCTCACAAAAACCTATGGCTATTGAATGGCAGATAAATAAAAAGCAGACTGGGAGAATTTGTGGTTGCTGGTGAAAATGTTCCCTACTTCGAATGAATTAGGTCCACAGATCTTCAGTATGGAGCTATAGCTACAGAGGACAGAATCAAAGCTGATTGAATGGCTGGTGAGGGATTAGCCCCCACCTTCTGAGACCCCTTAGTTTTTAGATGCTTGTAAAATCTAGCTCCCTAGGTCCCTAGGTCTAGCTCCCTAGGGTCTAGGTCTAGGTCTCTTGGGTGGTATTTCCTGCAACATCTCCTCTCCATAGAGTCCCTGACTGTGCCTGTGCATGAACTCCTGTTGCACTGTAGGAATATTAGCTGTCCTAGACTCTGCAGGATTGAGACCTTTTGCTCTAAATTCTCCAGCAATGCACAGCGTGTCCACATTGAGATTGATGATTTGAATGCCTTAGCACCAATTTTCCATGGATGAAATAAGACCACCAGCAGAGCTGTTGTTTTCATTAAACTCTCAGCTCAGTTCAGATAAATCTTTAAGGCTCAACTTACCTCCAACAAATGCCACAGTTTCTTCTTTGGATGAAAAGAATGTGAACAAAAAGAAGGCTCCGAGATCTCTTGTGCTCAATGAAAATAAATCAAAGTTAATTTTTCAAATAAATTTTTGTGAATGGATCCCACAAAACCAACTTAGTTTGGTAGAAGGTGCAACAGGATGGATCAGTTGACTTTGACACCCTTCTTTCCAAGTTCATAACAATTAAAAAAGGTTATTCTGATAGTCAGGTAGTACAATGAAACTGATTCCATAAGTTTGAAGGGCTCCTATGTTAGGGCATTAAATACAATGTTCAAATCCCAAGACAGAGCTCTATGAACCTTAGGAGGATGCAATAGCTGAAATACTTGAATGAAATGATGTATGTCCTTGTGGTAACAAATTGAAGACTTTCTTGAATCACCCAAAATTGAAGACTGTTCAGAAACATGCACTTTCAAGGGGTTAGTCTGAAAAATGAGATCAAATTGTCTTGTAAAAATTTCAGAACACGAGACACTTTGGTTACATGATGCTGAATGTGTCTCCTCCTGCGCCAAGCTTTGAATTTAGACCAAATCCTTGCTTAAGACCTAGCTGTCTATTTTCTCCTAGATGCCAAGAGACCAATAGATTAATTCCTTTGTTTTAGACATTTACTTTCAAATGCCAAGCTGCCTGGCAGATTTAACTTGCTTTTATCTTGGTGAAGAACTGTTCCCTGATGTAACAAAGCTGGCCTCCAATTCAGGAAATTCAGCTTTAAGAGCAAGCCACCCTGCCCCTGCCAGTGTGACAAAGGAGGCAGAGCAGCATTCTCCATCTGATACTGGATAAAACCACATATGGTTTAGTCCCAATACTGGATGGGGGATAAACCTTTCAGAAACAGGACCATCCGATATTAAATTGGATGAGTGGCCTCCTTATCCCTGAGCTTCAAGATGACAGCCTCTGAGAAGAAGGCACCAAATGCAGGAGCTCCCTAACCAAAGAGGGAATTTTTTCCTTAGGAGGAGATTCCCTTGTCCCCTCTCTGCACGATCCCTGACTTCCCCTAGGGCTAAGGGGTGAAGCTCAAATTGCCCAACAAGGAAAGGAGGGTTGGATGATGAGAGCTGCAGTGCAGAAGTGAGGGGGGTTAACAGTCATTCTTTGCTCTATCTGTGGGGAACTCCTGAAGAGCTGGGTTGCAAAAAAAAGAGGTGGGAGGAGGCCAAAGAGCATCCTTACCAGTCCTGGAGAATGCAGAAGCTGGACTGCACAAGACACAAAGCTCTTCTACATTCTCTCTGGTAGGGGATACAGAGCAGAAGGAGCAAAGCCTTGGACTCCTCTTTTTTGAGCCCTCCTCTGCCATCCTCCTAGCAGCTGGGTTGGGGGCAAATGCTGTGATAACTCCAGGCAGGAAACAAACTGCCTCGTCAAGATTTTTTCCCCCCTTCTCTCTTGCAGTAGTTCCTGGATTCCACCGCCCTGCAGAAGCTACTGGAGACAGGACAAAACTGAGGGTGGTCTTCACAATATGAGGGCTACTCCCTCATCAGCTATCCAATCATCTTTTATTTTGCCCCATTCAGTTACAGACAGGTGATGATGTTCACTGAAAATCTGTGGATCTAGCCCAGAGAGAGAATTATAAATTTAAGACAAGTCTAGACCCGGAAACACTAAGATCATCTGCGTATAAGTAGAGTACACCCCACCCTATGCTTTGAGGTTTTAGATACCCAAACATTTCTGTATCTCCTTTATCAGGGCCTTAAAATATTCTGCTCTGCCTTACTGTTCCTGCACATCTGCCTTAAGAAGGCATCTCTGAAGTCCATACAGGCTAAGCACTCTATCCTTGCATGCCAAAATGTGTGCTCCAGTCTCCCACGTACCATGAGAGAAACATAATTCATTCTTTCTAGCTGTTCAACTTGAAAACTCATTTACTTTTAGGAGACTGATGCCAGAGAAACACTGGGCAGTTTTTGTCAGTAAAATAGGACACTCGGCTTGTACAGGACGCATGGAGCACTGTCTGCCTTTACACTGTACGAGTTCTCTGCTAGACTATTACCAACACAATTTCTCTGAGACAGTTGTTGAGAAATGCAGCAAAGAAATCCCTGCTTAGAACGTGGTCATTTGCACAAAAAATTCCCCTGAATGCTGAGGAAGGGTTTTCATCTTTAATTCCTGAATTGTGGCCTCTTGGTGACAGAAGAGTGACATGATTCTTGAGGTGCCACAGCCTTGGGTTTCGTGTTTGTGGGGCTGTGTGTATGTATCATGCATATAATAGCCGCATACCTCTCCCTATTGCATAGACATGGCTGCTGCCTCCGTTTCCCACCATGAGTACAGCCTTCCTGGGCTGAAAGAGTGATCACATCTGGAGTTTAGCCATCTGCCAAAACCCTAACAGAGTCCTCTATTTTGAAGGTAAATGTCACACATTGCTCCCCCATCCATTTGCCATGATGCCACAACCCTTTGGGAATTCCAGAGGATTGTGGGAAATGAACATCTTCCCATCCACCAGTATGGTAACAACATTCCTCACCACTGCTTGAAGTCACGTAAGCTCTTTTGGACCCACATGTTGATCCTTCAACAATGCAACTTCAACCCTGATGAAGTGTGGAAAGCCAAATGGAGTTCACAAGAAGTTACAAGTGAATGCTTCATAAAAGACCCAATGGAGAAGATCCCTGGCTTCGATCTCCCACAAAGCTCATGGGCAACCCTAAATCGCATCCGCACAAACCATAGCAGATGCAGATACTTGCTGCACAAATGGAAAATTAAAACCTCTTCTGTGTGCGACTGTGGCCACCCAGAACTATGAAACATAACAAATCAATGCCTGATTCACAAATACAAAGGAGATGTCACAGCAATACACTCTGCTACTCTAGATGCAATTATCTGGCTGAACCATTTGAATTAAAATGATAGCTGTTGCTCTACATTTACATCAGCCATATGAAGAAGAAGGTGGTAAATGTAGGGTACAAACATAAAAGAAACTCCAGCCCTTCCTGCTCTTAGGTCAATAGCTCTTTCTCCACTACAGTCTCTCCAGGTTTTCACAGGGTTTGAAGAAGGGGCAGGGAGGTTATCTCCCTTGCTGGAAGCCCCAACAGTGAGTCTATGGAAGAGGCCCTGTACCAACACTGTACCTTTTCTTCAGCCATGACCAGTCTTGCGTTGCCTCCAAGACCTTTTCCTACTCTTGTTTGTCCTTTCCTCAAGTTCCTATGACCTGCCTCTCACAGGCCTTCCCTACAACCTCTCTTGGGTTGAGTAGTCAGTAGCTCTCTCTTGGTGGAGACTCATCAGATTTGTTCTTCCCTCATGTCTCCAGGGAGCTTTTCTAGAAAGCAACTGCTGTCTCCCAGATCAGGAAAGGATTAAAGTAATCCAGGGACTAAGGTACACAATGATACAGTGTCCCCTTGGTTCTGCTGCTACAGCCCCACCCCCCCCTTGGAGTGGCAGAAGGGGTCCCCTTTCATTCCTCCTCCCCAGAAAAATAAGGGTTGCAGCAAGGAAACTCCCTCCACTCTTAGAACATACTGGGTCACACTAATGGTTCATCTTGCCCAGTATCCTGTCTTCCAACTGTGGCCAATGCCACAGGCTTCAGAGGGAATGAACAGACCAAGTAATCATTGAGTGATCCATCGCCTCTTGTCCACTCCCCACTTCTGGCTTCCAGAGCCCTTGGACACCCAGAGCGCAGGGTTGCATCCCTGAGCATCTTGATTAATAACCATTTATGGGCCTTGCCTCCGTGAACTCATCTAATTCTTTTTTGAATCCCATTTTAGTTTTGGCCTTCACAGCATCTTCCAGCAACAAGTTCTACAGGTTGACTGTGCGTTCAACCAACTCCAAGAGCTCAGTTATATATGTCTGAGTTCAAAAGGCCCAGTCTTTTCTCTTGTGATCAGATTAATAATACCGAGAGTTTAAAAAGGAAGATTAGCAGACAGCTCCCCCTTGCCTACAAACCTTATTTCCTGCTTGTTGCTGCTCCAATGAGGTAGTGGAAATGGAGAACTACCCTAAATAGTCAGTCTGGGACTCCCTCACCAGCAAGAGAAGACTCACCAGGGGCATAATGCTAGAGTAGCCAACCTCCTGGTACCCGCTTAGATATAGGCTTGAGTGCAATAAATCTGTAAATCACCAGTGGGCAGCATGATCACTATAGAAATGTCCTAGATTCTGTAATTTAGAGTCGCTTTTTGGCCATTCCAAATTGCACGGGGGGCCATTTCAGACAATGGCCAGGTCCAAGATTGGGCAAGAAGAAAAGGTAGCTTGCAGCCACTATCTCCTCCCTGAATTTCTGGGTTCTCTGTGAAAGCACAGCACAGCTGGGCCAAGGATCTGGCCCTTTATCTCCATTTCATCTGGGTTGAGTCTCATATGTAAACATACAAAATTAGACATTTTTAAAGTATAAAATTCGGGTCATAGCTGTAGAGAATCCCTAGGTGCAGAGGGAATATTATCTGTTGTAACATTAAGATCCAGCCACTGTGACAACTGAAGAGTTAACAATGAAATATATTGATTCAGTTGTGTAGAAATTAAATTGATAGAATAAACACATGAAACCACTCAAAGATAGGATGCCGAGGGGCAGTAGAGAGGACAAGACACACAGGGGAAATCTCTCTTACCATGCCATCCACAGAACAAACAAAAAAAAAGAATGGAGAGAACCACTGATCTGTCCAGAGATGCAGCACTTGATCCATGAAAGGTTCACAGCAGGTCCCTCATGCATATCTTTGTCGCCAAGTTAAAAAGTGAACGATATCCCAGCTGGAAAGCAACGGTCCCTTTCAAACACTTACAGACTTCACTACATAATGAAGGATTCCAAACTCTGCATCACCATCTAGTGATCATCAAATAGTAATGCTTTAGTGCATCGAGAGTGCAATGCTTAGGATTGTTTAGCTTAACATTTACAATTAAAACAAGATAAAAACAAATGGCAAGCGGTACAATTTAAAAATACTCACTAAATTCACATATAGTAAGTGCTGGCCCAAATCAGAAACAACACATCTTGGGGCCCACTTCCCCTTCATAGTTTTGCCCCACCATCAAAGTGGCTTGCCTAAGAATCTAGCCATAGTGACTACCTCAAGTAGAAGTCACAGCAGACGAATGAGTGTAAAAACAATTTTATGTACATGCAGGTGCTCAAATCTGCATTTTTATTCAGCTTTCATTTGTTGGTCCTTTCTCCTGTAATGCCCATGTACAGGACCTCTTAACTGGCAGGCAATGAGAATGATTCTGGTACGCCATGGTGTTGGTAGCCATGTCAATCCCAGGATATTAGAGAGAAGATGGGTGAGATAATATCTTTTACTGAGCCAACTTCTGTTGGTAAGAGAAACAAGTTTTCAAGCTACAAAGAGCTCTTCCTCCGGTCTGGGAAAGGTATTCAGAATGTCACAGCTAAATACAAGATTGAACAGATAGTTTAGTGTAAGTAATTAGCACATATTCTAAGGGACCATTCAAGGTGAAGTGGCGCATTAGCACCCTTGTGTCATCGGACAAAAAAAATGGGAGGCTAATGGGTTACAGATTGTTGTAATAAGTCTAGTATCTTTATTAAGATCATGATTTTTAGTGTCTAGCAAATTTATGAATTTAAGCTTCCAGGCTCATATTTTGAAAGTGTTGTGCAGGTTTCCTTTGAGGGTAAGGACCGATAGGCCAGATATAGAGTGATCGCTTTGTGAAAATTGTTCACCCACAGCTGATAGGATGTTTTTGTTTTTGTCAAATGCATCAGTAACCCAATGATATACCCACGATGCATTGTCATCTGTCCCAGAAGATTAAAATATCAAACTGCCTCAAATTTTCACCACAACTTCAACAATCACCACCCATCCATTAAACTCTCTCTGGAACACTCCCACACTAGCATCAAGTTTCAGGACACCACAATCACCTTCAGCAATGAAGCCCAACAGACAACTATATACAAGAAACCCACAGATCACCACACCTATCTTCATAGATCAAGTAACCACCCAAACACACCAACTAATCTGTTACATATAGCCAGGCACTCAGATTCCTTTGAGCATATACTGTGGTGAGAGTCCGGAATACACACCTTAACACACTCAAAAATGCCTTCAGCCAACAAGGACATTCCACTAGAGAAGTAGATCGCATCATGCAACAGGCCACCCAAATGCTCCAAGAGAACCTGTTCAAGACAGAAAAGAAAGCCCCTCTGACTGCACACCCCTATTTGTCACCTATCACCCCATACTGGAACCCATAAAGAGTATAAAACAAGTACAGCCTATACTCGATGGGGACTCCATCCTAAGAGAAATTTTTCCTGATCCCCCTCTTCTGACCTTCAAACAAGCTCACATCATCAAAAGCAAGCTCCCACAGACCCACTAACTCAAAGTGGCAGCAGACCCTGACAAAACAACAGATGCAAACCCTGCAGATGAATCTTCTCTGCTATAACGATCAGCACTCCTCCAACACACCTTTCAGGATCCTACACATGCCTATCACAATATGTGCTGTACCTCATCCTATGCACTAAAATGTCCCAACAACTATGTGGGGGTGAAATCAGATAGACAATCACTACACTCTCGAATGAACTCACACAAAAAAATGATAAGAGACAAAAACACCCTATCAGCTGTGGGTGAACACCTTTCACAAAGATCACGCTATATCTGATCTACCAGTCCTCATCCGCAAAGGAAACCTCTCAGCACTTTCAAAGATGAGCCAGGGAGATTAAATTCATAACGTTACTAGATACTGAAAATCATGATCTTAAAAAAGGTACTGTATTTATGACTTATTACAATAATCTGTAGCCTACTAATCCCTTTTTTCCCTGTGAGGAAAGGGATGTTAACAGGCCTTTCACCCTGAATGGTCCCTTAGTTTAGTGTAATCAATTAGCGCATACTTTATCTGTGACACACGGAATACCATTCCCAGACCTGAGAAAGAGCTGTATATTGCTCAAAAGCTTGTCTCTCTGACAAAGAGAAATTGGTCCAATAAAAGATATTGCCTCATCCACAGTGTCTCCTTAGGCCTTGTCTACATTAGAAAGGTTTGTTGATGTAGTTACATTGGTGTTGAAAAAGCGCTGTAATTACAATGCTTGTGCCCATCCACACAGCACTCGTGTTGCTAGTGCATGTCCCCACTAGGCACTCGAGCATCGACAGCACTGTGCAACTTGCCACCGTCTGCCACAAGGAACTGTGGGAAGGGGGAAGAGGATCGCAGTGCAGCATGGGTGCTGGCTCAACATCCATGGTGAATTGATTTCGGTCTTGTCATTCATTGCATTCCTAGCTGTGTTCCGTGCCATTTTTCAACAGCTCCCCATATCCTGCATGCCCGCCATCTGTTTTTGAAAGGATGGATCTCGCACTGCTCTCCACTGTTGCGGTCAGCATTCTGAACACATCGTGGCTTGTCATGCAGTATATCATGAGCTCCCAATTGGATCAGGAACCTGAGGTGCCTGACCTGCTGGGTAACATGCAAACAAACAGCACCACATTACTGTTTGCATTCATGGAGCATCTGAACATGGTGAACCGCCGCTGTTGGGCATGTGAAACAACCATTGAGTGGTGGGATCACATCGTTATGCAGGTCTGGGATGTCAAGCAGTAGCTGCAGAACTTTCAGATGTGCAAAGCCACCTTTATGGAAGTCTGTGCAGAGCTCGCCCCTGTCCTGTAGTGCAAGGACACCCAAAGAGAGCTGCCCTCTTGATGGAGAAGCGTATGGTGATTGCCGTGTGGAAGTTGGTAACTCCAGACTGCTACAGGGCTGCTAGGGTGCATCTCCTCCGGACAAGCAGTTTCAAACCAGGTCTCTATGCTGCTCACTTGTGTGCTGCTTTGGTCCCTGCACAAGTGATTCCCGATAGGCGCAGGAAAATGATCTACAATGGGGGAAGAAACAGAGCCACTATGCCAAGGAATCGGAGGCAGAGAAATGGAGAGTACCTACAGGAAAGTTTCCTAGAGATCTCACTGGAGTATACCTGTGAAATCACAACATGCATTAATGTGCTTTTCAGCTGCACTGCCTAGCTGTGCAAGGGAATGGGAAAGCACATGGAAACTGCTACTCTGGTGCATTTCTATCCCTTCAACTACCTCTATAATTTAGCAAAGCAAAGGACCCCCATCCTTCCTCTACACAAGCAGCATCAGATTCGAAAAACGCTTACTAGAGCTCCCCTCTCCTGCACACCAGAGCTAT
The DNA here is from genome assembly GCA_007922155.1 of Mesoclemmys tuberculata. Taxonomy (NCBI): domain Eukaryota; kingdom Metazoa; phylum Chordata; order Testudines; family Chelidae; genus Mesoclemmys; species Mesoclemmys tuberculata. Next base: position 50,373,404 of record ML675601.1, read on the forward strand.
AGGGCTGGGGCTGGCTGCAAACTTTCAGGGTTGAGAACAGCTCCTGACTCCCAACCTCACCAAATGAACTAGTCCCTGGCTCCAGGTCATCCTCCAACTCCACCTCCTTGTCGACGACTTCGACAGGGTTGATTCCCATGTCCGCTGGCCCTGGAGCCACACAGGTATCCACGGGTGTCTTGGGGTGGAGGTGGGGTCTCCGCTGAGGATGGCTTCCAGCTCTTTGTAGAAGAGGCAGCTCTTTGGCTCTGCACCATAGTGACGGTTTGCCTCCCTGCTGCAGCTCTGATTTTTGCTCTGCACTGCAGCATGTCCTGTTGATTGCCCTTCTCCGTGATGGCAAGAGAAATCTGGCCAAAGGTATCAAAGTTCCTTTGGCTAGAGCGGAGCTGGGACTGCGTGGCTGACTCTACCCAAATGTCAGTCAGGTCCAGCAACTTCGGTGTGCTCCAAGTGGGAGAGCATTTGGTGCATGGAGCCATGGTGGTCAGCTGGGAAGATGAGATGTGAGTTCTCTACGCCACTCAAGCAGGAAGTAGCATTTCAAAAAGTCCTGGGACTTTAAATAGGGTATGGGGGGGTGGCTGCAGAGCAGTGGAGTTCAAACTGATGGCCAGAGTGGTCAGGATGGGCATTGTGGGACACTTCCAGAGGCCATTTACCAAGATATAACCGAATCACGGTGTCTACATTGACCCTTTTTCAATTTAAGTTGGGTGAGAAAAGCTCTACACCTCATTGAGGTGGTTTTGTCAAAAAAACAGGGCAGGTTTGTTGGCCGGGGGTGATTGCAGCATATACACCAGCACTGTTGTGTTGGAAAAAGCTGACTTTTTTTCAACAAAAGTCTAGTGTAGACCAAGGATTCTTGACGTTCAGGCTCACTGATCAGAGGGTACCTTAACAGCCAATCAAATGCTGATACCAAATCAGAGCAGTAGATAACTTTCTGTCATTTGTCTGTGATGTTAAGTATTAAAAAAAGAGGAGGTGGAAAAGGCTTAGCTTCTCAAACACAGGGCTGCTGGCCTCCTATAGGAGAACATATGCTCCAGCTAAAAATTGAAGATATTGCAATTCAAGGCAACAAAAGCACTAGGGACAAAACAAGGTCCCAGAAGATGCTTCATTTGCAATTATTGCTAGACATTTTTCCCTAAAAACATTCATCAGTTCTAAACAATCTAAAAAATGTCATGTAATGGTTAAAAGTGAAAACTCTGTGGTTTATCCAGTCTAATTTTGTATTGGCTATTCCTCAGATCAGGAGTGTAAAAGTAACATCACATCTCTGAATTGGGGGTTGGAATTTAAACCAAGCTGATAGATTCATTCACACCACCCTAGTAACACAGATAGCAGGAAATCTCAGTGGGAGGCATGCCTCAGAATGAATTCTAGTACACTGTAACATGCAGAAAATTAGAAACCCGTTTGTTACTACACATGCAGGTTAACTAATGATATTTTGGCATAGTATTTAAAAACAAATATCCTTTTATTAAAAAAGGAGCTTAAAAGAGAGGAATTGCTATAAAGTAGTGACAAACTTAGAATATACAAATTCACGAGTATGTTTTTATATTAATTTTATCCCAGAGGAAATGAAGCGCTTCCCATTTTTTGGCAATTCTTTGAAATAACTAAAATAGGCTCTAGGTTACTCTTGTTTCTGATTTATTAGAGTTAATTTTATAACTTGACAAAAGGATAATCAATAGATTATGTATTGACACCACAGGATTACATTCTTTAATATTAAAGTGTCACCAGCATAAAGTGACTATTTTATTCATAATTCAGACATGAAAATGTTCTAAGATAGCACTGGCCAGGGCTTCAGAAGAGACCTCAAATAACCAAGAAAACACAGGTCCACCTAGATCCTTAACTCCGAATGAGGAAATAAATTTGTTAGTTATGAGCGGTTTTTGCATCTGAACAAAGCAATTTAAGAATCTAGGACCAATGTAATCTAACCTAAATTAGGACCAAAACCAGATTTATTTAGGGTCCAGAAAAGGCAGCTTTTGTGATCATGGGAGAAGTAATAGCCAACAGATCCCTGAACCCCCATGTGTCTACAAACTGATGAAGATATAGTGATCTTTGAATAAAGCCCAGCTGGAGTTCAGGTATATAAATAGAGGGTAAAAACAGTTTCTAATCTTCAAACCAAAATCTTAGCCAAAGTTTTACTATTCCAGTTTGCTACAGATATAAGTCTATTATTCCCCCATCCACTTTCAGGTTTGTTTCTTTTTTTTTAAATCATCTGAAATTCAAGACCTGTGTAAAGTAGATAGGTGTGGCCATTAGATAGTCTTTTCATACATAAAGCCAGTCATTGATTTTCTGAAAATTATGCCACAAAGTTTCCAGTTTAATACTTCTCATCTATGTAGTTGGGAAAAAAAAATTCTCCCTCCTCCAGGAATTACTGGGGAGGGACTATGTTATTTAGGAAGTCCAACTAGATAATCATAATTTGTCCCTTTTGGCCTTAAAGTTCTTCTGGACAGAAACTGCTAACATTTTTAGCGTGTTTTTCTGCACTTTTCCAATATCCTTGATTATTACCTGACACCCAAGACACCAAAAAAGTCATTATTACAGTATAAACTTCTAATATTTTTTAAAAAGCTTTGCAGTTACTGTTATTGCTCGTTCACAGTACCAGAGGGATGATTAACGTTGTGCTACATAGAACATTCAGTGTCAAAGGTTCTTCAATCCTTTACTGTGCCAGCAAAGTTGGTTTTTAATCCATCACAACGCTGAATTTTCTATAAAGGTCATGGTGAAGTTTTCTAGCAGCTACATTATACACATTAGAGGTTTTCAAGATGTGAAATGTGCTATGAAAAAATCTTTGTTTGCAATCCATATAAAAGAGGGCCCAGGAAGAATTTTTCCCCATAGATTCTCATGGCAATCTTACAGTTCTGGTAGAAACATCCTTTTCTTCAGTAGTCATGTAGGGCAAGTACCAATGCTTCACAATGAGTAATTAACAAGGTAGCTGAGTGCAGTTGCCATCCATTTATCACAAGGAGTTACTTTGAAAGAAGTAGTATTTGTGGAAACTGCAAATATTCGATCCTGACTATATACATCTCATACAGTAGCCGTTTGAAGGGCACAAAGCCACCATCACATCTCTGGTATAAACTTGACATAACTGGATGTTATGACAACTCTTAGGGAAGATGATCTTAGGCATTTGACAGCATATTCCAACAGATGGTTTTCCAACAAAGGACACTGCAAAGTATGCACTTTGCACATAGCCATGCAAAAATGTCAGCATACAAGGAGTATTAATTCATATTTTGCTGAAATATAGTCACCACACTGACATGCAAGTATGATTTTCTTAAGAACAGAGTTTATTGGCAACTTGTATTATTAGAGCTAAGGATACCTGTTGGTTGTTAAGTAATTAAGTCTGCATGAGTGGAAAAAAAAAAAAAAAACCACACACACATGCTACTTGACTCTGTAGGTGGATATGGACAAATTTCAACTATTTGTGAACAAATGGAAAAATCCACTAATGTACAGACAGACTTGTGTCTTTCCGAATTAACACTGTAGTGGAACCATTAACCCCCACCACTGTTGCTTAGCCTCGTGATACTGAATTCAAAGCACCCACGAAGACTTTTAAATGCACCTTTGCTTCTGTAGTTATGAACACAGGACAGGGCATGAAATGTTTTTGTAGAAGATTTGCCATGTGTTCTCTTATTTGTTTTATCTCATTCTTAATCATGTGGGTAAAATCCATAGTTAGGAGTTTATGCAATATAAATAAAGATGAAAACCAAACTAAGTGAGACATGATTAATTTATATTTTTACTTGAAAATTAAAGGATATATAAACAGAAATTGTATGAGTTTAGGAAGACAAAAATCAGTACCATTTGCTTGCAGGAAAAAAGTTAAGAATCAAATGCTAAGTCGTCTAAAAAGGAGTTTATAGGGATAACCAGCTACGGAGAGAATAAATCATTGCTGAACATTTTAATAAGGTTCAGAAAAAACTAGTTTAGTAAATAACAAATAAGGAACCTAAATAGCGTGTCCACTGTCATTCACACTAAAGTCAGAATGCCTATTGAATCGCTTGTTCATTGCAGCTCTCTCTCGTTTTGACACTTAAAAGAAACAAATCCAATTCTGACAATTGCCATTTGTTCCAATCAACTGTAGCAATATGGCTCTCTCAGCTCAACTCTACATTTGAGACTCTGACCTTATATTAGTAAGCCATGTTGGAATGAGACCAGGACACTGTCCACAGGCAGCTTTGAATAGTAACTTGTATAACTTTCTGGCACTGTTATACCTATTAGATTTTACCAAAAAAACCAATTAGCCTGTTCCATAAATATCTGACAAAGCAGGTGGACAAATACCTATTCAGGGATTTAAAAAAGTTAAGCTGACTAAATTAGAAACGGCTACCTACTAAAGTAAGTTTTGTTCTTTGAATATGTTGCCTCCATAGATCCACAAAGATTGTGTACCCTGTGCCATGCAGCAACAGAAACCATTTCAAAGCAATTAGCATTTGGAGGAGCGTGTGTGTAGGACTCTTTTCCAGGATGGGGACAAGAACCTCTAATTCACTTCTCCTCAGTTCCTTTTTAACTCTTAGATTTTAAGGTCAGAAGGGACCAATATAATTTAGTCTGAACTCCTGCACGACACAGGCCACAAAACCTCACCCACCCACTCCTCTAACAGACTCCTAACCTATGAGTGAGTTACTGAGGTCCTAAAATCATGGTTTAAAGACTTTATTTAAGGTATAGAGAATCCACCAGCAAGTGACCCGTGCCCCACGCTACAGAGGAAGGTGACCTGCCCCCATGGTCTCTCCCCATCTGCCCTGTGGGAAAATTCCTTCCTGACCACAAATATGGCAATTAACTAAACCCTGAGCATGTGGGCAAGACTCACCAGCCAGACACCCAAGAAAGAATTCTCTGTAATAACTCAGAACCCACCCCATCAAACATCCCAGCGCAGGCCATTGGGCATATTTACCACTAATAGAGAAAGATCAGTTAATTGCCAAAATTGGGCTGTCCCATTATACCATCCCCTCCATAACGCTATCAAGCTCAGTCTTGAAGCCAAGGCTTTTTGCCCCCACTGCACCCCTTGGAAGGCTATTCTAGAAGTTCATTCCTTTGATGGCTAGAAACCTTTGTCTAATTTCAAGTCTAAACTTCCTGATGGCCAGTTTATATCCATTTGTTTTTATTGTCACATTGGTGCTGAACTTAAATAATTCCTCTCCCTCCCTGTTATTTATCCCTCTGATGTATTTATAGAGAGCAATCATATCTCCCCTCAATCATCTTTTGGCTAGGCTAAACAAGCCAAGCTATTTGAGTCTGCTCTCCTAAGGCATATTTTCCATTCCTCGGATCATCCTATTAGCCCTTGTCTGCACCTGTTCATCTTTCTTAAACATGGGAGACTAGAACTACATACAGTATTCCAGATGAGGTCAGACCAGCACCGTGTATAACGGTACTAACACCTCCCTATCTCTACTGGAAATACCTGTAAACACATCCTTTAAAGCTCCAAAACAGAAATGAAAATAAGCATGCATCTCTGTTGCAATAGTGGTCGCACTCCCTCAGTGAGCACATCTTCAGCTGTTCTGTTGGTTCTCCCAACCCACCAATATTCTCAGTCCCATCTGGACTAAAGGCATGTCCAACTAGCCCTTGCAACATCTGTCTAGATACTAGACTATTCTTTCCACTGCTCCAGCCAGGTGAGACACAGGAGACACACAGCGCTATCTAGATACTTACGCAGCCCTTATCGCCATAGTTGGGCAGGTTATCAAAAGCAGGGACTGCATCAGAGCCTGTGGTTCCTCACTAAACTCCCAGAGCCTTTATCGTTCATGATTGATGTTTGCATAACAAACAAGCCAGCCCAGTGACACTGCACTGAGAAAGCTCACGCGTGTGCGCATTTGTGTGCACGCGCATGCTCGTTCGGTTTGTGCGTGTGCGCCCGCGCTCAACTGCCCACCATTACCCTACATGGCTTCGTTGAAAGTTGACCACTATCCAACTTTGCTAGGATGTGCAGGTGAGTTAGAGCCTCATGCCCAAAATCAAATACTGCTGACCGATCTGAAAGAATTAAGGGTGAGTTCCTTCCCCTACTGAAGTGAAGAGCAAAATTCCAATGACTTCCACAGGGCTAGAATTTCACCCAACAGACTTTGGTCTTTGCTAGGATGAGAATTTAAACCAGAGCAGTTTTTACCCTACAGCCATGCCAATAACCTGAGTGACCAGGTTAAAGATACCTGAAGACTTCAAACATGGTCACAGTTGCCTAGCTTCTCAATCTTTTAAAATAATAAATAAATAAATAAAAAACAGGAGGCTAGAAACAGGTGGTAATTAACAAGACTATCAGCATCAAAAGTTGGTTTTCTGAGCAGAGGCCTCCACAGCTTCTATGATAGTGAGTCATCTAGGTTGAGATGTTAAACATACAAATGAAGATCTACTTCCAGACTCCAACCTATCAATCATAATGGTCTGTCTGGACCTGGAATCTATGAGTCAGTGTGGAAAAGATAGTTTAATTGCATGGAAGCAGATGGACTCACACAAGGATAAAACAGAGGGAGAAGAGGACTAAAAACACAGCTTTGAGAAGCTCATGAGAAAGAGAAGCAAGAGATAGACAGCCACCAGAAAAGATTGAAAAAGCAGATGCAGGAATTAAAATGAAACTCATTTTAATTGTCTAATGCAGAGCTGTATCACAAAAGTATCCTACAAAAAATTCCTCTAAAAAAGCTATACACAAACATGTGAAGAATAAATTTGTTTTCACTACTGCAATACATAATACCTTTTAAAAATGAATTCTTTTCCTACCCCAAAACAGTACATTTATCTCCTACAGCACTGTTTTAAAAACAATCTATAAAAGAAAAATCCTTCTTTACATTTTTAGAACACAGATGAAAGGCAAACTTTATAGGATGACAGAAGTGTCTGTGCCCAATATAGTTCTGGCCAATGAAGACAACAGAACACTGTTTTTATACTCTACATAAATAACTTAGAATATCTGAATCCATGAATAATGTGTTGTGATTCATCTCCCAACTTTCATGCGGCATGATACTTGCTGCAATTGTATACTACTTAGAAGTGACTCCTTGAGATTATCCAACAAAGGAATTCATGTCTATTGAAATTGAAGTCCAGCTGATCACAAATGAAACTGATCGCTACCACAGAAAAAGCTACCACAAGTTTGTAATTTCAAGTTTTATTTTTATATGGGTAAACACAGAACCGCTTCAGAAAGAGACAGCATCTGCGAGCTGCTACAAATACACTTCAAAACATGTGAGGTTTAATAGAATATGAAGTAGTATGGATAAAGTAGTTTCACACTGCATGAACATTTTACACTGAATTTTTATGCCCAGATGCAGTCATACTGAAGGTAATTTATAGATCATCTGGATTTAACATACAGTGTATTTATGTTTCAGCATCTTCATGCAAACTTACTTTTGTTTTTAAATAGTTGGCATCATTTTTATATATATTTTCTTGATGCAAAACAGTACATTCTCACTTTAACTTATTTAAAATGATAAATTACAAAAAAGTACTTTTTTGGAAAGTAGAAACAAACACTAAATGTGCAACATATAGCCATGGTTTACAATGTCACAATCACACATTTCCTAAAGGCAATAACATTCCTATTACACTTTCATTACATAAAATAGGGTAGGAATAGATTATATAAAATAGACTTTATCTAGTTTTCAACCATAGCCATCTCTTCAGATTTCAGTCTTGAAAGCAACATTGCAATCAAATATTAAAGTTTTATTTCTCTGATGCATACAAGTCCCTTTCATTTTAACGGGACCTTTGCTTGCATAGTACAAAGAATTTTTGCCCCAACTTTCCATAATCGGAACGTAAGTTTTAGTTGGAAATCCTCTATCAACATGGCAGTAATTGTCTAGCTAAAAAAAACTCATTATGAAAAATTTGGGGTTGGTATCTAAAATTGTTTTGGAGAACACACACACAAAAGAGATGCTTTGTTTCAAAAGTGAATGCATAGACTTGTAGCCTTACCTTAAAGAGCATAGTGTTCGATCACTGAGCAGTTTAAACAAAAACTGCAGTACTTTTTGTCTTACTAATATATACAAGCACACAAGAGTCCCTAGTTTTCTTCACTTATGCACGTCATACTTTTGCTTCCTCACATGTCCCAGATTACATGTAACGGGTCTTAAATTCTCAGTGTAGTCAGTAAGATCTCATCACATAAAATGTCGAGAACTCCAATGAAATGCTACAAGAGCCGTTTTTCTAGAGAAAAATCCATGAGCAATCACGAAATCAGAAATTATTGAGTTCATTAGACTAAACTACTCCAAGAGTTTGTTAGTACTTTTCGAAAGACAAGTTACAAATCTTCAAAGCCCTCTCAGTCTTTTGACAGAAAAGCAACACTCACACATGCCAAATTTTATTTTTGCTTTTATAGAAGTCAAGGTGTGCAAGAAAACGTCCAATACGTATGTCCTTAGTATACTATGACAACAATATCAACAAAAAACCATGGGAAAAGCTAAAAGTTTCTTTTTTTTTTAAACAACTTCACATATCAGATCCACGCTTCAGTCCAATACTACTACACAATTTGGGCACTCAACCACCTTTTAAAAAAAACATCCATCCATAACATAGAATAAAAGACTCATCAATGGGAGCTTCTATCAACAATGTGTCATACTAGCCTTGCCTGACAAGTGTGGTACATATTCAAAGTTTGCACATCTTTTCACAAAGTTCTTAAATCAGATACAATCCACCCAAAAGAGCCTTTTCACACTTGTACATTTATCAGAATCGTTTCAAGAATGCTCTACATTTCTGAAATTTGATGGCTTAACATGGTAGAAACCACATTATTAGCACTTATATCTTGCTTCTAGTCTAATGTTCACTGCAATTTAGGAGTCATGGTGCATCACGTATATATCATGAATCCCCAATCAGATTCTTAGTGACATCATCCTATAGTCAACCCTGATGGGTTCTTCTACAGAAAATTCTGCAGATAAGTATGTGGTCACCTATTGGGCACGGAATGGTCAAGCTGGAGTAATCAACGCTAGTTTGATCCTAAAGATCAAGCACTGGATTTTTGTGTTGATTTATACTTAAGTTCTTCAAATAACTAATGGGAACTTTGCCAAACCTACAACATACAAAACAAACCACTCACTGGCTGCATTATGTATTAAATAATTGTAGAGGAGTACTACTGATTCCAAAATCAAACAGAACTCAAGTTTTTGAAGAATGGTGTTTTGAGCTATTTCCAAAATGTTACCTTTCTCAGATTTTGCCGATTCTTTTTCTGCAGAGGCTTTATGTTCAGCAAACAGTACATCTATCTTCAGTGTTTTCTTTCTTTTTTTTTTTTTTTTTAATTGATTATTGTTGGCTCCTTTCTCCTTCACAATATGTATATTATAAACAGCATCTCATGGACTGCGTACATGTATGTGTCACCAAAGATCTCTAGACAATATTATTTCTTTAGATGAAAGATACCTATGGGAAAATAGGGCCACCTGAAGAAACTTGCAAGATGGTTTCATACCCGTTCATACTTCTTGGATAATGCTTATAAAATAAGGCATTTAAAACCAATCGCTCTATGGGGTAAAAATGCTTTCAGAATAAATGAATGGTCCCCACCCCAGAGGCTTAAATTTATATAAATATCTGGTAAAGAGTTTATCTTCTTTATGCAGATATTCAATGTGCAAAAAACAACACCAAGTTGAATGACATTTAAAACTGCCAAAGTGGAAAGAAATAAAAAAATGTGTTATAGGGAATCTGAAGAGCCAGTCAAAATATTCTAGAATCCCATGATTTGAAACTCTAGTTGTTTCAGTTCTTCTCTCCAAACTGATTTAGTTTTTTTTAACCCATGTGCTTTTACAGCAAACACAATATTATTCAACTATTTCAGCCAGCAAAAGGCAGTGCACTAGGGAAGTTCTTACCATGTAGAGAATGAAGTCCAGAAATGCTTCAACAAGTGGTGGGTAGTCATGCTTTTTTGTAATAGTACCCAAAAGCTGTCAAACAACAATAGAATTCCAATATCATGATTGCAATGCAGCACTGGTAATTCTGGTACCTTTGGATGTGCTCAACATCCACAAAAGCAGCAAGTCTGATATTTACTAGTAAATATGTTTACAACTAGCATAGTCCACCAGAGTATTCATCATCTTCCTCATCAGCATGGGAGCCAACTGCGGTCGGTCCTCCTGTTTTGTCCTGTGTAGTAATTGGTGACTTCTTCTTGGTTCCCCCTCCTGGGACCATCAAACTAAGACCAAGCTTGGCATACTGACAATGAGAACAACATTATGACAGGGTTAGTGTCCATACTGCCATAGGGACAAATCCTACTTGCCTTTCTCTAGAAAGAATCACATTGAAGTCAGAGCTACCCTCATAAGTAAGGTGAGCAGGATTTGTCTCAGTCTATTCATTCTATTTAAAATGGCAACAATCCATTATTTTGGAACATTCTATTCCAATTACATAAAAGAACCTAATGCATGTCCTATTCTCTTTCTATGCTAAAGTGACTGAGAAGCAAAGTGATGGAACATGTACTACGAATTTTGCTCCTTTATAAAATAATCATGGCCACATTGCACAGTACAATCTACCAGATGTTTTAGATAAGCAAGTCTCGTCAATGCAGTTGTTTTTTTTATTTTTAATGTGTAGCACTGCATATTTTATCAATTAACACCATATAACTGGTCTTTTACAGAAGCTTTTACAATCAAGATGGCATCATCATTCCAGATTTTAAAATATTAGGTTTTCTAACAATATTTATTAATTTTTCACTTATACTAGGATGATCAGAAATTTCCATTATTGCCTTTCTGCTCTTACATCTTCTTTCTACAATTTGCAAATACACAGGGTTGTTAGTTTTTTTTTAAACTAGCAAAATATTTTCTTGAAATGAAAAAACTCACATCTTTCTATAAAATTAGCAAACGGCCATGGTAACTAACTGCAAAATTACAGGACCGCTCTTGAGAGCCGAGCAGCACTTGCAACTGCTCTTCCTATCACTATAAGATGAAGCTTCTCAGCTTCTCTCAGTTCCAGTCCATGGATTTCTAGCTAAAATGGACTTCCACAAATAGTACAATATTTATGTACTGAAGCACTGATAGCAGAGTTTTCAGCCCCTGTTGGAGACAGAAGGGAAATTAACTCAGGTGCTATTCAACAATATTTCAGCCAATTCTACAGACAGACTTACGAACATCATAGGAAGCTGCTCATTAATCTAAGCTTTCCAGATGAGAGAGAAGATCAGAGGAATGTGGAAATCCACAGTGGTGGGCAGTAAGGTGGAAAATAAGAGGAGATATAGGGTGGGGGCAACAAATCCAGGACAAACATACAATAATCCCAGTTTTTTCCTGCCAAAACAATTCTCTTTTTCCACCAGGAAAAAAAGTTTACAAAAAGCCACATTAAAATGCTAACTTACATCGTTGTCCATGTACTTGAAGAGCGGTGAATTACAGACATCAGAAACTTGGTCCTGGTCCTGGTTGTCATATCCCTCTAGAAGCTGTTCTAGTGCTGTACAATCTTCACTCCCATTGAATCCTGGTATACTAAAGGAAACACAAGCGCATTTAAAACATTTAAACTTCTCCATTCATAGCGCTCAACTCTGTCTATATTTACTTGTCACTGATTAAGACTAGAGGGACAGGCAGCTGTAAGGCTTGTGTTTATAAAATTTATGGTATTGCTTAAATCGGTCTCAAAAGCCATGCTGAACAACGACGTCTAATGGAGTAAAAATTCTTATAATTATGATTGTCTAACCATGCAAATTATAAACTGATTGCTACAATTTTTTTAAAAGGTTTCGTCACCTGCTTGGAACTAGACAGAAATCATGGTCCCAAATTATAGAAGTGCCTTAAATCTCATTGGTTTTTATTAACTAGTCACCAATGTATGGAATCATACATAGTGTTTGAGATTAGGAAGGTTAAAGATTTAGGATTAAATCATTTTAACTATCTTCAGATATTGTGTATTTTTAAAATACTAGCCTCAAGATACAATGCGGCAAGAAAATGGTAAAAAACAAAACAAGTCAATTCAGTTGGTCAGAATCCGAAAGTCCCTTATCTATACTGAATATACAATTACAAGAGCTAATCCTTCTCTGTTCAGATAAGAACACAGATAATCTGGGAAGGAGGAACAGAAAAGGAGAGAGTAGTGAACTGAACACAAAGTTCTTCTAGCTGTTTAATTTTTAAGCAAGTAGTAGTAGTAAATCAATATAAATATTTTCATTGTTTATTTTAAGGTTATGCATGTCTTTGTATTTAACCAACAGTATCTTAAGAACTGACAATTTGAAAACAACAACATTTTTTAAAATGGTGGCCTTTCAAAGAACACGGCATTCTTGTGCCATACCAAACCAACAGGAGTACAGGCTTAAAATCTGTGAAGATACAGAATTGCCATATAACTCTTTATTAAAAGATTGACCTCTATTCATATTCAACATAACCAAAATTTAAACTTGAAAACAATGAGGCAAATATACACCTTACCTGTAACTTTCCCTTACACATCTTTCTGCAGCAACATAGTCATTTCTATGAAGATGAACTAAGACTTGAGCAATAGTTTTCTAAAATAAAAAGAAATGACTGATCACACCTTAGTAACCAAATATAAGATACTTTACTTTTATTAGGAATCTAATAACAAAAAGTCCTGTACCTTGCTCAAGATAGGTGTAGAAAGGACACTAGAACTAAGGGCATGACTGATCTACACTGTTACCTCCCCAACATTCCCAGTTGAAAAAAAAAGGTGATGGGCTCTGAAAACATTAATCTACATCAAATGTGGCTCTGCCCCATCTTTTTAAAAAGTAGTATAAAGGAAGAGATCAGAGTGGACCAATTCTGTTGTAACCTTGGATTATCTGAATCTAAGTTTACAAATTCAGAATTGAAAGACAATTATTCTTACAAGAATTTTGAAACCACAAACCAAATTTTTTGCTTAAGTTAACGAGTATATAGTCAGAAAAAACTGTGTGTCCAAAAAGTTAACACATTCAAAATATCTAGCTCCACCAACCCCCACCTAAACACACACAAAAACGATAAATTAACATTTCTCCCATCCCACAAAACCCAAAGAATGATTTAATTTAGCTGTATTTGCAGGTTCACCTACAAAGATAGTTTATCTTTTTTCATTTTCAGTAATTTTGTTTTTAGAGCTTTCGGATATTCTGATTATCTGAGACAGCTATCTTCAGCATTTTCAAGACTACGAATCTGACAAGAGACTATACAGTTAAGAGTGAAAGGAGGGGCTAGCCATCCAGAAGATGCTCACCCAGCAATAAGTTTATCTTGGACTGCAAAGCATATAGTGCCATTCAGTTAGAGGTGCTGTAGACTCACAGGCCAAATCAATTTCCCTTTGTGCATTTCTATTTTATAAACAAGGAAGAAAAATTCACTCAGGTCTTTACCTTATAACATGTTGGATAATTTTCAACTTCTTTATAAATACTTTTTTCCTTCTGAATAGACAATGCAGCCTCATCTAATCTAAAGACAAGAACAAAAACAGAAGGAAGTGTGAGAAACCACTGTAAAGAACATCGGTGATTACAACTTACACTGTTCACATTTTAATTTTTGTAGGTGGTAAAGAAGGCAGAACAGCTGTAAAGATATTTCTGTAGTCCACATGCAGCCTACTAAGAGTTCTTATTTGCTTCTGTTAATTTTTTCCTCCACACAGAAAGAAGCCACTTTTATTATTATTATTTAATCCACCAGTATTAAGAATCAAAGTAATCTGAACACTAGAAGTCTTTGAAGCTTTCATTTGGTCTTCAACCTTGAGAGCATCAGTGTAACATTGCAAAGGTTAAAAACACATCTCTTTCAGAAATCCTCTTAATTATCATTGAGTTACCAAGTAAAATACTAGAGTGAACTCCAGAAATCATTGCCTCAGTGTGACTGCAACCAGTGCCACAAACTAGTTAAATTTAGTTTTATATTAATCAGAGCACCAATCAATTTATACACTACACTTTTCTAGCATTTTGTTGTCATTTCCAGGTCCCAGAGTTATGTGTAAACAAAAGCTGTAATCGTTGAAGTCAGCCCAACTCATTCAAGGAAACCACAATCCAGTGCACAGTTTTTTTGTTTAAAATAAAAACTCTCATGGTACTGAATTGTGAATACCCAGCACAGAAGCAGATGTGGCTCAGTCCTGTAAAGTGCTGAACTCTGGTCTAATCCAGTATTGAAATTCTTGTTGGATCCCACTAGGATGTTCAGCACCCTACAGGTGTACGCCCAAATAATGCAAAATAGAAAGGAAATGGAATGTTTATTTGCAAATATCTTGGTGGTCAATTATGTTGAGCAAGATTCATATCAAGCAGTGGAAATGCACCAAGAGCTCGTATTTCCAACCAAGAAGTTGTACGTGCACATATCGCTGAAACGTAGCAGCTATTTCACAAGTCACAACAACACTACAGCTTTTGGACAGGAAATAAAAAAAAACACTATATCCAACTGAAACATCGATTTATCTAATAATATTTAGCACTACCTTGATTTTTTTGGGGGGTAGATGGGGGAGGGGAAGGGGAAGGGTAAGACTCTTGCTTCCTCTATACATATATCATATTTTAAATCACATATGCAAATGGCAGGTCTACTGTTTGTTACAACCATCTCTACACATAAAATTAGTGAAACAATCTGTAGCAGGACTGTCCAGGTTTTTCATTCTTTTTATGCCTGAGGAATAAATATACTTGCAAAGTGAATCACAAACATTTTTAGTTTCCTTTATTAAAATCTTTGGGGATCTTTTCAGATTTCTATCAATAGTTCTTTTCAGACAAAGAAGTAGGTTATTTCAGGTTGTAAAAAAATGACAAATAACCCCATCTAATGCCCTGGAGAGGCATTTTTTTAAATATTTGCATAAATTTAAACAAATGCTCATGTAAATACTTGTTAGTGTTTTGTAACCCTGATGTAAAAACTATGCCATTTAAGAGAACTTAGGAACTTCATTTACAAGGTCTACTATTTTATATTTTTAAGCATTAAAAAAAGAGTTGCACAGTTAAAAGGCATATAATCAAGAAGTATACAATTTAAAATTTCATTAGCCACACTAACAGGAGGCACAGATTACATTAACTCCATACTCCAATCAGTCATTTTGGATTAAAGTTATCAGTTTCTAAAACTAAGGATAATATTTGGTCACAGATTCCATTACTTTAATGGACCTCTGACTTTTTCAGCTTCTGTCTCTTCAGCACATGATTCATTTTCCTACTGAAGTTTTTCCTTTCACTGAAAGTCACAAAACAATCATTCAAAGAACATTGTTATTTTAGACAACCATTCCTCTGAAGCAGAATAATCAATGACATCCACAATATTACAGGAGGACCTCCCTGGTGTGCACACTTCATAATTTGCTCCAGAAAAACATCCATCTCCTATTAAGTGGATTTTATAGCACTGTAGTGCATTACTTCATTGGTCCTACAAGACGTGTTAGTAAGTATTATGCAGTATTTTATGAAGTACTGTATTATAAAGTGAACTACAATTGCCATACTAGAAATACAGAACATCGTGCTGTATTATGTTTGCTCACTTGCTAGATCAAAGGAGCCCACATTAGTGAGTTTCTACTGTCTCCCTGACATTAGTGAGGTTCTACCGTATTTAGTACATAGAAAGTCAAATATTTTTAGCTAAGTTAGAGACATTGCACCTATTCTGCTTAATTAAAATATTAATTAACTGTCTTTAAGTCACTGCTTGCCAGTCTTAGTTGGACCATCCTTAGTTATTTCACAAGTACTAAATGATACAGAATTGATTCTATTAAGTTAGCTAGCACAGTCAACAATTCCTTTTATAGTCATGCAAAGTGAAAACAGCTATGGTACTTGTTCACACCAACTCAAGTTTCACAACAATCACATATGATGAAACAGAGGGTTTGTCTACACGATGTGTTAGTGTATACCAGCTGGAGTGTATATTCCAGTGTACAAAGTCATGCTCATGTGGCCCCTGTTGGCAAGTACTAAAAGTTTCCTAGTGTGTGTTAGTGTAGTACTACTTGAAACAGGACTATATGAACACACCATAGTGAACTTTTAGTGCATGCCTGCAAGATCCGTGGGGACAATTAGCGGGCAACATGCTAGTGCACATTGGAATTTACATCCAGCTGGTACACACTAATGCACTGTATAGATAAGCCAGATAGTCACGTATAAGTACTGTACACTAAAAGTCCTCTACATCAAAATTCATCAAGTTATCATTAATTTTGTTTAGTACAAGGCTCACACAAATTATGTTTAGGTCACCTATTGTAATTTACAATTCAGCAATGAAAACACATAACAAAATGCACTTCATAGCAACTGATAACTACTTCAATTATATCCAAGTTACTCAATGTTCCAAAACCCAAGTGATATCAGATACAATGCATCCTCAATAAATCACTATGACAACCAAGCTAGTCTCAAAAAAGACTTGCAGATAGCCTATCAGTACAACCTATAGCTTCCTATATTTTTATGCTAAATCTTGGCACTAGTAATCAATAGTATTAAGAGAAAAGGTCACCCTGAGGATTCAAAGTCAAACTCTTCACCCTTGATTCAGAATCAGACACCCGCATATTTGGTGTTTTGGTTGGACAAGTAACTTAATTCCCCTATTTTAGATCTCCCATGTGTAATATGAAGTCTTGTTAAACAATGTTGTGAGGAATAATTCATATTGATAAAGAACTTCAAAGATAAAGTGAACCAGGTTCTCAGTAATTCATAATTACTCCTCACTGAATTATTAGAGGAACACTAAAAAAATTATAATGCCCAAAACCAGAACAAGAAAAATTATTGATGAGTTTTTCAGCAGTCTGGTATAGCTTGCAGAAACTTAAACTGGATCATAATCTTGACAGGGATCAGCATAATGTTCTGTTTCCCCGATAAGGACTTTTGGAAAAGGCAGTATGTAGATTCAGTGAAACTCAGTGGTCAAGATTTCAATTATACTTAAAGGAAAATGTAGGTGATACAGAATATATAGTTATACCTGCGTCCTCTGACTAAAAGTCTTGAGGCCTTCCCTAGTAATTCTACAGCCTGCTGTAAACGTTCTTCATTCTAAAGGAGCAGAACAAAACACAGAAGTTTTACATATTTGTGGCTTTAATCCTATGCAGCTTTTTAAAATAAAATACAAACAAAAAAAATGCATTAGCTTAGGTCAACATGGGATTCTCCCATGTCCTTTGTCAGCATTCTGCTGTGTAATATCTTCCCAATGTCACAGAACTGCTGCATGGCACCCTCCCTCTGGACTGTCCAAAAAGTGTGATGAACTTGATTAGGAGACGAAATTCAGATTCTATCCAGTGGGGTACATAGTATAGTAGGGAAGGAGCAAAGACGGACTCTGCACTTTTACATTAAGTATCCCAATGGCAGCTGAGTGATGACTTGTGCAACGTTACTCACCCACTGCTGTGACAGAGAACAAGACAGAGCTCAGAACTCAACTTCAGGTTACAGCAGGAGTTCTCAAACTTTTTTCCTAGGGCCCCTTTTGAAAATATTTCAGGCTGTGATGCACCCCGCCAACCCCCTCCCCCCCAAAGAGCGATGATTCCCCCCCACAACCCATGGCCATGCTACCGTTATCAGCATGCACGGGGGCTAACAGCTCACAACTCTCCCCATAATAGCCTCATGACCCCCAGAGGGGGGGAAGGGGTCACAACCCCCAGTTTGAGATTTGAGGTTACAGCTATCTATATGCAAAGTTATTATTAGGCTGACTGACCTTGAACACTTCTTCCTTCTACTCAATCTTTATTTCCTTTGTTGTTCAAATTAAAATGGTAGTACTTACTTCAAACACCGATGCTGTCTGCTGATAGAGCTGTACAGCCTTTTCTGGGTTCACACTTTCTATTAACCTGAAATATATGCAAGCCAGCATTATTATTCAGCTCAAATAGTAAAGTTTTCACCTACTATAGAATTCCAATGTAAGTCTATAAAAAGAAAGCCTAGCTGTCAATACTGCAAGCTTACTTTCCAGCCCGTTCCAGTGCAATAGCTGCTGTGTCAGGTGTTCCATTCTCCAGATACATCATACTGGCCTTCTCTATCAGCTGAACTGCTTCAGGAAGTTTCTGCATCTCCTGTAAGAAAATTTGGAACAACATTGTCAGGACTATGCTAACACATATAACAGACCAAATGAAAGTATTCAGTATTACATTTGTAGAGTTCAACTTCTAGCAAAGCAAACTACCACCTATAACATCCACAGTCCGAAAGAAACAAGCATACAAGAGAGACCCTTCCTGTTTTACCCTACGCCTTTTTATGACAAATCAGAAAAGTTGTCTAATTTCATTCTTTGGATTAGCCACATGATGAAATAACTAAATGAGTACTCACACAGTGCAGCTATAAAACCATAGCAGCCAGCCTTGTTTCCCTTTGTTATGTTTCAATTTTGAAATAAATCAATCAATTTCCTGCTAGGCCAACTTCACAATTTGTTTAGAGGGTATCATCACAAGTGGACACACATACACACTTTTTATAGTACTTCATTTGAAATTACGATCCTCTGAAAGCCTATTTAATTGATCAACATTTGGGTCACAAGCTCTCTAAAAACTGGTTTACGGTAGTTAATTTATTTTACACTTCCTTGATTTTCTATCCCCTAAATGAGGTTTTAAATTATTGGTTAAACTCATTCAGAAAGCTGCACAGCTATCAAGTCATTACTGCATGCAAAAATCATTATTAGGACTCTGATAAATGAGATTACAAAAGCAATTCCTGTTGACTACAAGATTTATGTTGAGCTAAAGCAGAAAGGCTAAGGTGTGGGAGCTGTCACTAAGAACTGTACTATGCAAGTTTACTGAAGGATCACAAGGTAGATAATGGTGGTCTAGTAATGGTGCCATAGTACATTTACTGTAAGGTAATTTTACCTTATGGCAATTCTTGAATGGTGTGAAGTAAATATTATGTACCGTGTAGGCTGTGCCATACCAAAGCTAGCAAAAGCTAATGACTTTGGCCTATGTAAAGACGACACATCAAGAAAAGGATATTCTTTATTATATCTGCCTTGAAAGGAGTACTGCAGACACTTCAATAAACAAGTGTGAACTTCTCCTTACATCATGCTACCAAGTACATCTGGATCCTGTGCTGAATTATTTTGCAGCCTCTTATGCAAATAATGAATTAATCCAAACTTATGCCTATGCAACCTACAGAAACTGTTTCCTCCTTCATAAACATTTAGAAGGCTTGTTCGATTTCTGATACTTTCTACAGACCATAGATCTGTGAAGTTGTTGCAGAGCTATGAAATGGGTAGTGACTCCTCCTTCCTCCTCAACCTAACAGAACTACCTCTGCAGATGTCAGAGACCACAAAGAGAGAGAACATGTGACTGGTTGCTCTTGGCAACACCATCAACCCTGCAAATTCCCAGGAATTAAGAAGTTAAAAATGAACTTGTCATCATTAGCCATTTTACACCACTCAACAGGGAAGTTCAGTTCTATAGGGAGAATTCCATGGAAGAACAACTCCAGAGGGACAGAGTCAATATGGAAATACAGCATCTACCCTTGGACAGCCCTCTGATTCTGTGGAGCCTTGGAAGGAGACAGAGAATAGTGTCCCTCTGATTATCCTACAGAAGCGAACACCCCCTTCCCCTCTCATAAGAAGGAAGAAATCTCAAGTTCAAAATCTAATTTCCTGCCCCTTTGGGGGTATAGCCTTTGGAGGGGACAACAGGACCCAATATTATTTATCTAAAGTCAAAAAATATGCTGCTTCAATGAAGTACATGTAATTACATTTCTCTTTTCTTAATACATGTGAAACTCAAAACCCCCTGATTTTGATTTATCAAGTTTCAGCCAGGAAAGAATGTTGATCATTTATTCCATCCCCTCCCAAGAATTTTAAATGTCAGCATGGAAGTGCTAGCACCACATGAATGCTAACACTGCAAGCTGAAAATTACAGTTGTCCATGGTAGACTGCTCATTATTATTTATGTGTCTGTTTTAAAACAAAGTGACCAGTAAATACCTTTAACATCATTCCAGCTTGTTCATAAGCTCTACAAAGAGAAAGAAAGTTAGGTTTACTCACAGTATTATTTCAGTGAGTTGAAATAACATATCTTCCTATGTAGCAAGAGCTACTATACGTCAGCTAATGGTGAATCAGTCACTTTAGTGCTAATCTTTAATGACATATGCAGTTAAAACACTGTACACAGCTTTTATTTAAAGAGACAGTTTCTCACTTATGCACTAGTGACAGGTGTTGCAAGCTCATGCTGTATCTTTGGGGACCACTGTATTACGTTTATGAATGATTGTGTTAGACTCCATGGAGGAGGAGCTGTGGTAACGCTTCAGGAACTAAACCAGTAAACAATGATTAAGGCCAGTCACTGATACTGTGAACCGCTCTAAAGACATATCCTCTGTAGTAGTTTGCATATACTGATTCAAATTGGGTTTTCCAAAGGCTTAGAAACAAAGAAAGGACTTTGATATAAAAAGCTGTGTTTAAACAGACTCAGGGCCTTCTTTCTGATTCAGCAAAGAGACACATGTCTGTCCAGTGGGGCTCCAATCCTGCTGAAAGGTTGGAAGAATGATGGCCTACCACCAGGGCCCTATAGGATTGATGGGTGATTTCTGTTATGTTTAGTGTGCATGTAAAGTCTTCTATTGTTTTTATACACATTTTCTCTGTATGTTTTTTGTCCTAAAATAAATGTATTCTATTGAGGAAGCTGTGTGGTAACATAACTGCTGGCATACACTAGTCGTATCCCTTGAGAAGAAAGCACAGGACAGGTGCTGGCCTTTAGGCAGACAGACTGGTTTGCTGGGGATATCACAGTGTATGCAAGGGATTGTTCAGCTTTAAAAAGTTAAGGTAATGGGACATAGGTCCCTGCCAAGAGACAGGTGATGGCTGGAGGCCTGAGATCTGACTGGGCACTCCTGGAGTCGACCATGAAGGAGGGAACACAGGTGTAGTATCACTGACACTGTGACAGTGCTGTCTTTATGGATGAAGTGCTTTTGACCATACTCAGAGCACTGAAAAAGCATTGTTTCCCAGCCCAGAGCAAAGATACAGTAGATGTTGTAAAAGCAGGAAGGCATGCAGCAAATTTCACACTAGTGTTTTAAACTGATCTGACAATCTTTTCACTATTTGCCATGAGTTGATGGAATGGGAAGGCAAGAAAGATCTGATCATGTTTTCACTACATAAACTAGACCACAGTGGACTAAGACACTTTAAAAAACATGTTACTAATAAAATCATTACTAACTGAATTAAGAATAGCTAATATTACAGGGCACCATTATGGTGACTAGAGAGACTGAAGAAATTTCAAGTGTGTGAAGAGAAAAACAAAATTACTTATTACCTTATTTATACATGCAGTAAATAAAAACTCAAATGAAATAAGCAGATTTTGAGTAATATCCTATTGGTGATCAAACCAAGAGATATTGGAAGTAATCCTGAGAGGTGCTGAAAAGTCAATTTCCATTTAATTCAATGGGATTTGCAGCATCTCAAAAACTTTCCAGGATGAAGCCACTAATATGTCTGATCATGAACCAATAAAAATAACTGAAACTTTGCCATCTATTTCAGTGGAAGCAGACTTAGCCCCAGTGTATGCATCTTTTAAATGGTTCCATCTTTAGCTATACATAGCATACTGCAAAAAGTGTCAAATTAACTTAGGAATTTACACTTACTTGGCAGCATGGAAGAGACTGGATGTAACAGAGCCAAAGTTAAGGATACAGACCATAAAAATCCGACAGATAATTATATATAAAAATAATTTACTGAAGGATTAAGCAAACTGAATTCTTACTTATACAGGGGCAAAACTAATCTGATAAGCATGCATGCTAATTTTTTGTTTGTTTATTTTAAATAAATATAAGGGCAAAGTAAAATTCAGCATATCTATGAAAGTGCTGATGAAACTAGATTACATACATTTTGGTTATTACATTGTGTTAGATAGTGTAATGTTAACTAATCTTTTAGAAGTATATTTAATGTATATTATCCATTTCTAGGCAGTGCATGGCAAAAACCATACAAATGATTAAGAAACTAATACACATATTCCCTGAGGTATATTTCTTCAATTTATAAACCATGTTACAAACTAAAAAGAGGAGATCCCATCTAAGTCACCTACAAGCAGTACAAAAGACAAAAAAAAAAAAACCAAAAAAAACCCCACACCTCACGGAAATCCAAGAAAGCAAGCACTAGAATCTGCTAATATGATTACTAATAATAGTAATTTGTGCTACGTGGTATCTGGGCACCCCAATCACAGAACAGTACCCTACTGTACTAGGGATTGGACACACAGAAAAACAGGATGGTTCCTGCTCCATGGGGCTTCTTATTTTTCCATTCACTGGATAGAGAGCAAGCCCCTGAGGAAAGATTCTTTAAAATGAAAATTGGAAGTTAGCTAAGAAACCTTTTAAATATTTGGTCTGTGTTTGTCTCTTACATCTTTACGCATGACCCCACCCCTCAGCCCAGTTCTGATTGTTAAACACTTATACAATTCCTTGAACATTGAACTAAGCATCAGTGAAAAGATACGCCCTATTATTTGCATGTGCTTCAGCTTCCCTCAAATAGGCATCCTTCGCCTGGTCAAACTGTTTGGCATTTTTAAAAGCAACACCTGCACAGAAGGATTGAAGGAAAAAAAGGTGTTTATGTTTTGTCATCTTCCTTCTTTCACCTACTGTTCAAGACACAAAGGGCTAGATTTTTAAAAATTATTTAGCTACCTAAAAATGCAGATGACCATGCAGTAGGATTTTCAAATGAGAACTGGCTGCCCACTTAAGAAAATCCCACTACATTCCTTTAGGTACCTATATCTTTAAAAATCTGCCCCATAAAGAAAGTATTTAATTACATCATTTATCAATGTATTATACCTTTGAGGTCAAGACTCATAAGAATTATTCTCAAATTAGTACTTTTCCCCTCTATATACTGTACTACAATTGGATTTTCACTACAGTCAGATACCCTTCTCAGCTGCATCCCTGCACTTCAGAATCCTTTCCATTCACTAACCAGAATTTATGCTAAATGAACATATTTTAAGGTTCTAAAATTTTAGAAGTGATGCCTTGTTGCAATTTCTCTTCTAAATCAAGATCCTTGTCAACAACGAAGTGCATCTGCAGTAAATACCAGCCTTCATAATTATTCTGGGCACATTACAATATAAAAAAACATCTAATGTATACTTATTTAATCAGGATTTTAAAAGTCAGAACAGACTCAGCACAATTACAAAAATAATCTTTTTCCCCAGTTGGTATTGATAACTTACCAAAACCAAACCAAGGATTTCAGATTTAAGTGAATGACTGAAAATATAAAGTGTAGTAGGCCAGAAAGATATGGGCACCAAAATGTTGTTTATTTGAAGATGGTGTTATGAGACCACTGACAAGAATCCCCAGAGAGCTCAAGGAGGGGAAGGTGGGGGGCCGAGAGGGAGAGAGAGAGAGAAAGAGAGAAGGTAGGAGGGGCAGGGAGAAGGTGGATGGGTGCATAAAGAGGTTTAATTTTAAGTTCAGTGGTATCCAAGATAAAAATCAGTCAAATCCAGGATAGCACTGCAACAGGAAGGCCAAGACAGATTTGGATATTACCTGCATACCAATGGAAAGCTACACGATGTAAACAAAAACTGGAACCTGAGGGCACCATCTGTGTCCGAGGATTTCCAAAAGATTTTTAAGAAGTGGGGCAGGGTAAGTCAGAGAGTCAACAACAAAGAATAAACCTTGAGGAACCTGATAGCTTCTCCCCCATCCTCAAATGAGCGGAAGAGGAGGGGGTGGGAAGGAATATTTTCCCTTGAAATAGTAAGCACCTTCAAAGTATCCAACAGCCAAGCTTTGCATATACACTTTCTTTCTCTGTCAAATAAATTAGTGTTGAACAAATTATAAAGACAAAAAATGAATAAACTCAAGTTCACTTCCGCAAAGGTTTCCACTATTTGCCTCTATTGGGAGTTTCCGTTCCACATAAAATGTCCAATCCTTTTGCCACTGCATGCATGAAGCTCCCACTGAAGACAATGGAGCTTCCCATGCAGAAGGGACACACGCAAGCTCAAACCAAACCCCTATTTACAAACAGAACTAAAAAAAAAAAGAAAAAGAAAAAGAAAAAAAAAGTCTATTCCCCACAATAAAGAGTTTTTCAATTTTATTCAAAAGTCCCCTTAACTTGGTGTTCGATGTTGCAAGTAAGGTATTTAAAACTGTAATCTGCACTGAGATTCAGCTTACATGTTATTAGTTCTAATATTTTCAAATAACTGTTTAACACAGACAAGGACAATTGGAAATATATTTCACAGTTAAATTAGAAAGTTGGTTCTTTTTACTCACCCCCTCACAACCATCTATGGATTTACAATGTCTTAACATAACATCTAAAGTATTAATTAGGATAAAATTACTGGAATATTAAAACCTATAAAATGCATTCCCATATTTACAGTCATGCATACCTGCCTTCCCATATTCAGCAGCTGCGCTATCATAATCTGGTTTCCACTTTAAGAGTCCAGTTTTCAGGCTGAAATGCAAAAATCAAAATAATAAACGGTTGAAACAAGAAACTCTTCTTCCTGCTGTGAACATACGTGGTTTTGTTTCTGTTTTAAGAAGTGGCAATGAGGGAGGAACAGGGGGCTAGCCCACATGAGACTTCGAGATGTCACTAGAAAACACTCTCAGCTATCCATGTGAGATACAGAGAAATGGCAGGTAATAAATAGCATGTTACCTCCCCATCTGGATCAGACCGGGGGGAAAAATGTGTGGAAACTTTCACACATTCTGTAACTTCCCCCTCTCTTCTCAGGATAAGCCTCAAATTGTTTCTGTTGAGGGGGACAGTTTAGAATAAAAGCACTTTTGTTTTAGCAATAGTGGAGCCATTTGTTTCAGGGTGGAAGTTTTGGAATTAAAAGTTAACTGTCATGTGTTGTACTTCTGACACCATCTGTTGTCTGCCTACAGCAGGTTTGCAACCTTTTTTCATTTGTGGACCTTTAAAAAATTTCAAATGGAGGTGTGGACCCCTTTGGAAATCTCAGACACAGTTTGCAGACCCACGGGGGTCTGCAGACCACAGCTTGAAAATCATTAGTCTACAGCATTTGTGTCCCCTGGCTAGTTAAATCAGAACCTCTTTGGAGCAATGATTACATCTAATGCATCTATACTGTTCTCAGCAGAATAGCACTGATCTCACTTGGTAGCCTTCTAGTGCCATCACCATATACATAATCAAACAAACAAACAACAAAGTAAATATATCTAAATGCCTGACTTTAAAAATAAGTTAGCTGTAAGCTCAGATTCACTAAAGCTGCTTGAATAAAAGCCAGACACAAGTTTTTCACCTCATCTCTTCAGTCTTTATTTCTCGTGGGCTTCTCCTTCATCTCTTGGTTCTCCTATTCACCTTCACCCTGCCTCCAAAGCATCACTCTGCTTCCCTTTTCTCCTATCATTCTCCTAGTGTCTGTCTCAAGCTTTAGGTCATTCTAGTTGAGAGGCTCATCTAGGGTGACCAACTGTCTCACAAATCATGGGACAGTCCCACAACTGGATCCTTTATTCTGCATCCGCAACAACTACACAATGTGCCGTGAAATACAGAGTAGGGAGGACTGCCCAGCCGGGCTGCTCTACTCTGAGCTCAGAGTTGGAGTTGGGGGGGGGGGGCGGGGAGAAAAGAAGCGGTGGGGCGGCCGGGCTGAGGGGCCCCGGCCCCATAGTTGGGGGGACCTTGGGGCTCACGGGCTGGCAGGCAAGCATGGGGAGGATGGAAGGGGGAGATAGGAAGGGGCAGGACCAGGTGGGAGGGGGCCTTGGGCAGAAGGACTGGGGCTGGCTGGCAGGGTTGTTTACTTTGCTAGCAGCTAGCTCCATCGATAGCTAGCAGCTAGCTCCATCGATAGCTAGCAGCTAGCTCCATCGATAGCTAGCAGCTAGCTCCATCGATAGCTAGCAGCTAGCTCCATCGATAGCTAGCAGCTAGCTCCATCGATAGCTAGCAGCTAGCTCC
>ML675601.1:50414172-50462919 GCA_007922155.1 Mesoclemmys tuberculata
AGCATTGTAGCACTTTATTTAAGCACGTCACAACTGATCACAGGGATCATAAGAAAAGGCACTGTGTTAAAAACATGAATGTCATCCCACTTAAATGTATGTTCTTTTCTGAAAGCCCTGATGGCAAAATATCACACTGAGTGAATTGAAGTTGCTTTTTTAAAATTAGATTCTCTTTGTTTGCTGGTGACATCAAAACGGATGTTGTTGAAGTGTGGTGAGGCCACACATTTCACCAACTTAAAATGTTGTGTATTACAGGAACAAATGGCCTCTTGATTCCCCTACATTATTTCTTTAAATCTTCAAAGCATTAATCACCCTCCCCCAGCCCAAAATAACAATCATTACACTTACCGGTCTAATTCTCTTCCATACATGGGCATCCTTCCCACTAATGTTAATAAGAGTTACAGATGTGCATAGAGAGACAGAAAGACAACATTGTGATGCATTGAAGGATGCCCTCCACACCATTCCCCCTCACAGCATGGCTAAGCATAGGGATTTCCATCATTCCTTTAGTCTCTGCATTTTTCTCTCTCCCATCTGTCCTTCTTATATTGTTCTTTTCTGCTCCTTGTTTCCCCACCCTCCTCTTTCTATTTGTAATGATCTTTTTCTTGGTTTGAGTCTGCTTCTCCACCCTCTCTCACCCTCTTACACTCTGCTTGAAATAAAGAGGTGAGAGTCCCCTGGTGCCTCCAGTGGTCTGATCTTTATATGTTCTTACAGATGAGCTGATTACCATAGGGAAGGGAAAGAGAAGCATGGTCTGATGAGCTGAACATATGGCCTTCTCCCAAGCTGGATCTCCCATTAGGATCTTTAGTGCATATCTTCATGTTTAGGCTCCGTGGCATGTCATAGGATATAGCCATATACATTTTGCACGAAAGCAGGCAGCCTTGTTTTGTGTTCTAACTACAAGTATTGTGTTTATTTCCACACTATAATTTATTTGTGATTCTATTTCATGATTATTTGGGTTAGTGATGAGCTTATGAGACCTGGATTTCTGAGTGACAAATCTAGTGGTTAATGTTCCCGGTGCATCACCTCAGAGTTATTAGCCACTGACACTGGATAACCACTCCAGTACTGATTTATGGACATTCTTACACCACTCTGATTGTCATGTTGTCTGGATAATGCCACATCTGAATCGTCACAGATCCCCCATATTTTGAAAGCAGCATGCAGAGTTGTAGCCAGGTGGTTCCCAAAAAAGTCAGTGGGGACCTGTGTGGTTGAAATCCACCCTAATAAAGAAAGCATTTCCTTATGTGCTTATTAAGTCACTGTGATGTACATTGTGGGTATGATTTTCAAAAACACCTACATTACTTGGAAGCACAACTGGCATTCAGTGGAACATGTGCTACTAAGTCATGCAGGCACTTTTCAAAATCCCACCCTAGGGTCATAGGAGGGAAAAAATATTGCATGGATATGTCAGTATAGAAAGCACACAGGGCCCAGTTTATAATTGTCCTAGAGCACCTTTGTACCTGATAAGCACAAGAGTCTGTAAGTAATTTTGCAGGGAGAAGATTTCTGAGACCAGAGACCCAAGGCATAATCAGAACCAGTGGCTGGAATTTGAAGCTACAAAAATTCAGACTGGAAATAAGTCACACATTTTTTTACAGTCAGGGTAATTAACCACTTTGACAACGAACCTACGGTTATAGTGGATTCTCCATCACTTGAGTCTTTAGATCAAGACTGGATATCTTTCTGAAAGATATGCTTTAGCTCAAACAGAAGTTCTGGGCTTGCTGCAGAAATTACATAAGAAGAGGAGGTCAGAGTACATGATCATAATGGTTACTTCTGGACTTAAAAAAATCTCTGAATTTACAGTATGGGTCAATAAAATGGCTAATTTCCTTAAAGGTGTAATGAACTCTAGCAAACACAAGAGGGCTCAGTTTGAACATGTATTTGGAAGACTCCAGGGTAGTACCAAACAAAAACAATATGCTCTAGTAGTGTGACATAAACCCAAGTTCAATTGTACTGAAACTTGGAGTCATGAGATCTTTTTAGCTGCCTGTTTGCTATTAAACTTTCCATACAAAATCCCTGCTTTGGCTATTACTGTTCTGTGTTTTAAAAATGGCAGTCTTAGAACTGAGAAGCTTTGGAATTAAAATGTGCCGGATCTGGCTCAGCCATGCCAGTAAATAAATGCTCAAAAGAAATGTAAAGTTCCTATTTTTACAATTCATATTTGATTCAGCATCTTTTCTGAAGTAGCCTTCCCCAGATTTTAGCTACCACCATTCTGGAAGCTAGCTTATGTCAGAAAGATTATTCTCTTTCCTTGTCTCTGCATTTTGGATCCAGATTTTTCCGTTTTACTTTTGCAGAAACATGAACAGTAAGGACGGGGATATTTCAAAATGGTTTTGGTTGTAGCTTTTCAGGCACAAGTAGAGTTTAATGGATATGCATTAGCCCTGCCTTGCAATCACAGACTGTAAACTCTGGAGGGCAGAGGACCATGCCTTCCCTTATTTTTGTATAGTTCTAGTAAAATAGGGCCTGATCTTGACTGGCACCTTTGGAAACTACTGCAATATACATAATAAATAGTAATTGTCATAAAAATGTGCCAGTCCAGGCAAAACATTTATTTGCTCAACCTTTACCAAAACAATGATAATGAAAAACAAATCATGGTTTACTTACCCATCCAAGAAATTACCTAACTGGGAGAGTAGAATTTTACATGTCTTCTTGAGCTTCATTGTATGCCTCTGTACTTTATTTTCCAGATGCAGCAGATTGGGTAAGTCTTCCATATCTGTCCACTTTCTCATGACTTTCTGCCAAGTGAAGATCTCGCCCTACATTTTCAGTCATGGGAAAGATACAGTGTCCTCAAGCAGAAAAGGGAGACAAGATGAATAAGATAGGCAGTCTTTTTGCAATGATCTCTAGAACCCACCAAACTTGGAAAAAGCTGGGTGCATCCATGTAATGAAAGTATAAATTAAAAAACAAAACTGAAGTAAAAAACCAAGACTTATTTTCAGCATGAATAATTATATACAGGTTCCTGAACTTATATTTCAAAAGAAAATTATCCTAATACAATGGAAACTACATTAAAACCAAACTACTACCTGCCCTTGACTAGCTCCAGTAGACAACTCAAACTGTTAATCATCAAGGTTCTAGTACAATTTGTTTGGTCTTAAATTCAAGACCACCTCTAGTAGGCAATTGTATTATGCTGGTGGTTTCATACAGATTTCACTATAAATGATTTTCCTCGGGTATTCTTTTGTCAAGACACATAAAGCTTCATTGAAATAGCAAGTAATATATTCATTTAAAGACCCTTTGGGAGGGAAATCTTATAACAAGGGACTTTCTGGATTGCAGTTATTAGTGCAGATTATTATTTCACAGTCTATTATTTGCTTTTCTTTTATTATTTATTATTTCCTTTTCTTTTTTCTTCTCCTTGAACAACTTCAATTAGTGGGGGGAAAAAAGGTCATAATATATTACCGAAGGAAGAGCTAACATTTTCTTTCAGGTCAGTGTTGAAAGGTGCAGCTAAAAAGCAAGAAAAAGATTAATTTGTTATGCTTTTTAAATGTTGTGCTTGGCCAGTGGGTTATCTTTTATTTATAATCGTTGGTGCTGTTGAAAAAATTCTAGCCACACACACAAAGGCAGGTAATAGCAGGGCTGCGGTAGAGATGGGCCCAAGCCCCAGAGTTTGGATCTGGGATAAGATCAGAATTTCTGCCAAGCTTAATGCTTTTTGGAGGTGGGTTTTTGGTTCACCTGATTACAGTGATAGGGCATGAATGGCAAAGTTCTGATCCACATTTGGATGCAAATTTTCCCAAAATTCAGAAGTGTTTGGATAAGGGTTTTGGTTCAAGATTATCCCCCGATCTATAGAGGTGCTCTAAGTTCATGTCAGTCCCGGGGAAAATGTAGATTTGAGACCAGATTTTGCCCCCAGATGTTTATGTATAATTGCCTCTGTCTCTGTTCACATTGGGTGTTGAACTCACAGATCCAAGGGCCCCTCCCTAGGATCCCAGTATTTTTTTCAGACGAATGTCCTAGGAATATAAAAAGAAAATAAGTCTTGTTACTGTAATACAGCTGTAGGTTTGCTAAATAAATCCATGTTGCAAACATAGGACGCATATAAAACAGCCAGACGTACAATCACAGACTCCATTTTGAGGAACCACAAAGAACTTGGCACTCTCTTCCCCTCTTTTGATGTCAGCCTCGGCACATCAAAAAGAGACAAACTATGCTAGAACTGAAAAATGGCCTGGGGAGGATTGCTTTCTGCCATTTTACTATTTAATACTTGCTGGGCACCTTTAAAGGGGAAAGATTAAAGGAAGTACAATCACTGTAACATAACAGAGATGGGAAATCTGTGTGGCTTCAGGATCTGATGAGTAGTAAATACGTGTTTAAAGGATTTTCAACCCACACCTTGGGTCTGAAATTCCTTATCAATACTGAGCTTTGCTTAGTTAGGCTAACAGGTGGAAATGGAGTTTGGGGCAGATTGAGTAACTGTTTGTCCAGCCAATGTGATGAATATTGCAGGCTGAGCAGTGG
Organism: Mesoclemmys tuberculata; assembly: GCA_007922155.1. NCBI lineage: Eukaryota > Metazoa > Chordata > Testudines > Chelidae > Mesoclemmys > Mesoclemmys tuberculata. The sequence continues at coordinate 50,418,787 of ML675601.1, forward strand.
TCGAAGTGGGAAATAAGGTCAAGCAGCACAAGTAGCTCCAGATGGAAATAACACTCTTGAGCAGAAGATAGTAGTACAGTGATGGCCTTGGACACAATCCTTGGTAGAAAGAGTATTCTGGGGTAGGAGGACAGAATATATTACATACAGGCCAGGTTGAATAGGGCGTTGCACAGGGCCTTTTTTCCCTGTCTTTGACAGTTCCTGATGTCCCCTGCACAATGGTTGAGAGCTCCCATGTGGAGCAATGCACCCCTTCACGTACGCAAATGTCTAAGTTGTAAGTCAAATTTCTGTCTGAAAATTTTGCACTTATTGTTACCAACGTTCCCTTGCAATACTGAACTGAAAGAAGTTAGCAAAACAATTATTTCTCTTTTTTCTAGTTTACTTTATACATCTGACAGCACAATCAAGTTGCACTGTTTCCCCATATAGTCAATTAGTTAGTGTCTCCCTTCCTAAAAATATCCTTTATAAACTTCAACAGGCCAGCAGAACCCTGCCCTCACTGCTTTTTAAAGGAATTAAGAAAAAAAAAACCCAACAACACAGAGCAAACTATTTAAAGAGTGCTGCATTAGAACCTAGGTATTCTTTTAAAAAAGAAAAGAAAAAGAAGTGTTCCTTTAAAGCACAGTCTCTTCCATATTTTCTAAAGTTACAAAAAAAAATTCCCTTTTGATTTGAAACCTCGTTTGCTAAATTCAGGCTAGAGATTTTTAGAATCCGAATAGGAAGCTCTCAGTTCTAGCTACCTGTGAAAGATGATACATCCTTAGCTACAGAGTGGCACTGCTACAGTAACTAGAAGTTTGACATTGTATTAGCATAGTATGAATTAGATGATGTTCTATGAGCCGTATGCTGACTCAGCACTGTAAACAGGCATCGTCCTCTCCAGTGTGTTTACAAGATGCAAAACCCTCCTTAATATGCAACCGTATTCTGTCTGGCTGTGAACAGACTGAAAAAAACCCTGTATACGTTCTGTTCTCTGGATGTGAAATTGACCCTTATGCTACTTAAAACTCACTTAAGCCTTCAAGGCCTCTGTACCACTTAAGTCCCATTTAAACTCTCAAGGGCTTAAGTGGATTTAAATGATAGCTTGTGCTGGCCTTCTGCACAGGCTTGAATTACAAACTCTCTGTGTAGCATTACATTGTATGGAGGCTTCATGGAGTTGTGATTTGGTCAGGCTTCGTACATATGCATCCGCACGTGCACATAGGCATAACATACAAACCACAGCCTTTGACGCTTTGGAGATGCCCAATCAGCTGGTTTCCAAGTGATTTTCAGGAAAGCTGGAACTGGGCAGTTTGGGGCATCTTCTATAGTGCACTGTTGCAACAGCACAGAATTGTGTCCTTTGGTTTTTCTGGGGCAGGAAAAGCATGCCAGAACTGTGGCCCTATATGTTGTATATATATGCCTGTACTGGCTTCTGTTCTGTGCAAACCTATTCAAGTCAGTATAGTTGTGCAAGGTGTAAGTGAATGTGGCATTTGGCCCTAGGTTTTTACCATGCTTTTGTACAATACATTTTTTATTTTAAAAGAAAGCATAATAAAATAAAAAGTCTCTTGAATAGGGCTTAGCATTACATATGAAAAGAAATACAAGGAGAACAAAACTAATCCTAAATGTAGGGAAATCCCAAAGTAATCTTTAATCTCAGATGTTTAAAGTCACTTAATCTGTACTTTTAAAGCACCTACGATTATTTAGTTGATCTGTGCTATGTAAATATTAGTACAGTGGAATCCAGATTACTCAATTCCTCTTCTACCTCAGGGTATGTCTATACTGACGGCAGCAAAGTCGCCACCGCCAGATCGATCTTTCCGGATTGACTGAGCAGTCAGTGTAGACCCACTCAATCAATCAGGAAGTCAACTGAGTAACACCACCCCCTCAAGTAGCGTAGTGCTGCGTCCACAGGAACATAGTTTCCGTCAACGCAGTGCAGTGAAGATGGCGCACAGAAGGGAAGCACAGCAGTCGACGGGAGTTACGCAAGCTACTCTGCATAGTTTGCGTAACTCCCATCAACTGCCACCGAAACTCCAGGTAAGTGTAGACCAGGGCTTAGTCTCTTTTTCTTTGGAACTTTGCTTGTGTCTTTCCATTCTCCTGAATATCTGTCTATTAACTCCTGATTATCCAAACACTATTGTTGTGGCCCAAGTGATTCAAATAATCAGGTTTTTAATCTATTATTCATTGATATTTGGAATAAAAAGGCTACCATATTATCACCTAACATCTCTATTATGCTCTCTGGTACTCTGCTGGGAATTCTCAAAGTAGCTGACATTTTACACAGCAACAGCAATACTTCTGGCACGTTCTGTTATATGGGAAGTCTCCAAGCAATGGAAATTGTGTGTATATCCCCCAAGTGGGTAGCGTGAAGGCTACTTCGCTCATCTTCTGCCTTACTGTGTGTGGAGAGGAAAGTGAGTGGGTCTAGGGTGAAGGGGGCATGATGGAGAGGACGATGCCGTGTTGCTGCTGTAAACTGACTTTTCCTCCTTGGAGTAAATAACTTGTCAGCTGACCAACCTTCTTTACTTTCAGGCACTTCTTACAGTCTCACCTTCCCAGGTATGGCACCTCCATTACCTTTTGGATGCCACTCTTCATACACAATCCTTCCTGTGCAACCCTTCTTTTTCTCATCAGCTGCAAACCATCCAATCAGCTGCAGATTGCAGCTCCTTCAGCAGCATGAGTAACAAATCCTGCTCTTCCCAGCTAGCCTTACAATCCTATTTCCCCACTCAAATGTCCTATCATGTTACTCCATCTTCAGTTCCCACATGACTACTGTCATTTCCCTTACATCAGTATTGGACTCCTAGGCCCAGGTTCTCCAAGGTATTTAGTTGCCTAACTCTAATTTCAAAAGGTCAGATTTGTCCCCACTTTTAGCATCAACCTCTGCCCTCCTCTTCCTCAACCAGCAGATACGGATGGACATAGGGCTTTCCTTTAGCCCTGCTCACATCTTCTGAGCAGGGAGGGGAGCATAAGAAATCTCCACATTTCTGCTCCTTTGGCCTGGGCCAGTTCTAGTCTAGCAGCAGACAAAGAGTTTACTATAGTACATTTGATAGTCTAATGCAGAATAAAATGGAACATGTAGAACATTTTTTACAGAACACCACGAATAGAATCTTAAAGACTTACAGGGAAAAAAAAGCCATGGAAGGCTGCAGGGAAAGAAGCCTTGCCCTGTGTCCATTAAAAACTTTAATAGCACAAAATGAAAAGCACATCCACCTGGTAAATGTAATGGAAAAAAAGAGATAATATCAAAGCATGACAGTGTACTATATATGTGCTTCCCTGACCAGAAACATGTGTCTGGAGGGACAAGGACAAAATTGATTGCTATAAATCATGGCTTTGAGTTGAGTGCAAGGAAATGAATTCAGCCTTTATTTCATCTCCAACTCCTTAATAAAGTGTTAAAGAGAAGTCAATTAAATTGACCAGTGCAGAAAAGGTAAATCTTGAGAGGTCATTAAGCTAATAAAAAACTCCATTAAAAGCCAGATTCTGCTACGCTTACTCATACTGAGTAGTGAGCCTCTGTGAACATTTTCTTTAATTTCCGTTGAACTGTTTGTAGAGTAATCATTGTGAAAAAAGGTGACAGGCTTGGGCCCTCATTGCTTGTCACAAATTCTGTCCCTTTTTTAGGGTAGGCCTACAATAAACTGGAATGTGTAAATTCTAGCTCAATTCGAGGAGACATACCCCTGCTACTTCTGAGTGAGCTAACATGCAAAAACAAATAGAGTATAGCCATTGTGGCACAAGCAGCGGGAGGGGCTAGCCTCCCTGAGGACATACCTATCCAAGACGCTAGTGTCAATACACTACCCTGGTGGGCTATTCAGTTCTATGGTACTATTATGCCTAGTCAAGTCCAGCCACACTGAAGAGAATTCTTGTGTGCCTGCTCCTATACACACACAGACATTCATATTATGCAAGATATGGTTGGTGAGGGAAAGATGCTCTCTCATTTATGCACTGCAGAATCCACGGAGTATCACGTCTCAGATCAGCAAGTCTGAGCCCAGGGTTTCATCCCAGGCTATTCCATGACAACAGTCTTTTTATCTCTCAGTGAATCCACCACGGGCTGGCAATGACCAAAGTCGTTGCCACCTGACAACTATTCAGTGCCCTGTATTGGTGGCTTCAGTATTGTTCAGATTGGCATCATTGGCATCATTGACAGTCACAGTACAGAGGCCAAGAAATTCATGGGCACAGAGAAGATCTAGCCTCTTGTCTCTGGCAATGATGTCTCCTGGTCTATGTTAATGAGTGGGATGGGAGGGAAGAAGCAAGTGTGTGTTGCTCATCTTGTACCTGCTCTCTCCAGTCTCTGGAGTTTTATCTGTCTATGAATTGATGTGGCTTTGTCACTGGGATATCTAAGATCCTCACAGCCATTAATTAATTTGCCCTCAGAATACCACTGTTAGATAGGGAAGTATAAGTATCCAAATTTTACTGATGGGGACCAGAGAGATTCCCGTGGCTTGCCCCACATCAGACAGGAAGTCTGTGACAAAGTTGGGAATTAAATCCAAATTTCCTGAAACTCAATCTCGTGTCTTAACGACAAGCCATCGTTCCTCCATCTGCAATCTGTCACAAGCACTATACGCAAAGGGAAAAGAGGTGTAACATGTTACCAAAAGAAAATGTAAGTATTGTACTAGAAACTGAGGCTCCGATTCTTAGCTGTGCCGAGTTTACACTTAGAACGACTAAGGAGAGCAGGAGTCTTTCTGCTCCTCTGATCCTGAGCCAACTGGCAGGCAAAACAGCCTGAGGCTGGCTGCAGGAGCCCCAGAGGTACCACTGCACTGGCCAGGGGTCACTTTCTGCCCCGACACATACCTTATACAGAGGTAGAGAGCAGGTGATATAGACCTGGCAGTCAGTGGACTCCTCTCTTGTCCCATTTGGGCAACTTTCTGCCTACTTCTTGCTGTTAACACAGCACAAAGCATATTGAGATGGGTCCAAGAATCTGGCCCCATATATATAAGTACAGTGCTAAGAGGTGCTGATGAAAAGAATAACATTTATGTAAAATTTATACAGTGAATTATAATTATTTTCAGCTTCAAGTTCTATTCCTTTATGCATTATAAGTGCCAGAGCCATAAAATGATGTCAGAATCTGTGAAGTGACTGAGGAAATATATTCCTACACAGGCTATAGTATTGACCACTGTATAATGTGTTTGATTTATCATGTTGCCCCCTGGTGCCTGAAAAGCTTACAAAGGATATAATCCCAAGTAATGCTACACAAGAGCCAATGTTGCACAGGGTAACACCGACATAAAGTAATGTGAGCTTGGACAGAGTCATCCAACAAGAACCTGCCTTATAAAGAAACACACAAAATGCAGCAGTGTGAACATATGCTTTTTTCATCAGTGATATATTATAGCATGTTTGTCCAGGAGTTATTTTATCTCAAGGCTGCTTTAAATGTTCCGTATTGTAAGTAACAAATATCACCTTTGACATATTTACCTTAAGGATAGAGGATAATCAGAATTCGTTTTGTTCATTTAACTCTCTGAGCTGTTACCCATTTTAGGGAAAGGAACTTGGCACCTCTCCTACTGCCAGTCTGCTTTCCTCATTTCACACCTCTTGCTCTCAAAGATCTGAGGGGAAATATCAGTGGCTTCTATAATACAGTGGCTGATCTCCTTTGAGATACATTGGCTGTATACAAAATAGTTCAAGAAAACAAAAAGACAATGATTTTTCTCCCTTTCTCTTCACCTCCCCCCACACCTGTCTAAACCTGTTAAAGGCAAAACAACATTGTATTAGACAAAAGCCCCCTTTTGCAGAGTTAATCCTAAATGAGTAAGTTTTAACAGGTCTTCTGTATTTTATTAACACTGCAGATGGATTTTGATGAACAGGATATGTATTTAATGAACCTGTCTATCCTTTGAAAGGGTCATTGTTCAGGGATATTTTCTTTGTTGGGTCACTAGAAGTTTCTTTCCAGACATTCCTTCCTCAGATATTCATTTTTAAAAGTGGCATTGTTTAATTTCTGAAAATCAAGACATTTTTCTAACACCATAGTGGTAAGATTGCCTTGAAATATCTCTTGTATCAAGTGACCAGAGTGAAAGAATGAAGAGAAATGGAATGAATGGAATTACTGTCGCTATCAGATTAACAACTGACTGAGGAGAAGTGGGCTAAATGGAATGAACTGATGCAAAATAAATCATTGATGTAGCTGAGTTTTTCATCGGGGCCCATGGGAGATGATTCCCATTGACTTTCCCTTTGACTGTCACAGCTGTAACATTTATAATAACAAAGTGCACACTCAGTTTAGTTCATAGCATTTACTTCCTCAACTATGCTGTATTCCCTTATCTTGTATATTTATGTTACCGTGTCTTCATATACTTTAGTAAGAAAATACCTTACACTGTCAAAAGTTCTGTGTTTCTTTATTAAAAAATTAATAGCTAAAAAGTTTCATTGCTTGTGCAACTGCATGGTTCAAAGACATTTTTTCAGAACCTTTATCCTTCACCAGTTTTTTTTTTACGTGACTGTTAACAGTTTGCAGTCAGATTACCTTAGTCTGTGCTCTCATCTGATCTCTCCAGAGGGGTAAGATTGGACCAGGTCACTACTTGGATAGGAGACCGTGCAAGAAAAAAAAAGAAAGATGTTTTATGATTTAGTAGATGGCTCTTTTCCCTGTGAATCATTGTTCCCTCAGGGTACATGTACACAGGGATAAAAAACCCTGCAGCTGGCCTGGGTCAGATGATTTGGGCTTGTGGGGTTGGGCTCTGGGGCTCAAAAGCTACAGTGTGGATGTTCAGACTTGGGCTGGAGCCTGACCTCTGGCACCTTGCGAGGTTGGAGGGTCCCAGAGCTCAGGCTCCAGCCTAAGACTGAACATCTACATAGCAAATTTTAGCCCCACAACCTGAGCCCATGCGCCTAGTCAGCTGACCTGGGCCATTCGTGGCTGTGCCACAGATCTTTTATCCCTGTTTAAACATACCCTTGGGGAGGTATTGGTGTAGTAGGATGCAAGGGGGTTATCAGTCTTCAGATAAAACCTTTTGGTTAACTCCCCCCATTTTACAGATGGGGAAACTGAGTCACAGAGCTGTTGAGTAATTTAAGCTTTTTGGGGCAGGAACTGTCATTTGGTTATCTGTACAATGCCTAGCACAATGGGGCTGTGGCCTCTAAGTGCGACTGCAATACAAATAGTTATATTTTACCCCAAGCTAATGGTAGAGCTAGGAATAGAACTCAGATTACTTGAATTCCAGTCCCACGAAGCCTCCACTGGATTATGCAGCATCTCTGTAGCCTAGCTGAAGCTGGTTTGTGTTTTCCCTGGGGAAGGGAGAGGTTAACAAAGCCTGGCAGAAGAGGCTGACCAGCAACAGTAAGATGCTGATGCCTTGCTCATTGGCCAGGGTGACTGCAGATTGGGTCACTTTAATAATGTTTTCCTCTTCCTATTATTGTCTTTTTCAATAAAGCATTATAAACCTTCTTTGGTCTGGTTCCTAATGCATATTCCTTGTTTAGGAAAATCAAGTGCATTTGGAGGTAAAGTTAGCATTTTCTTAAATTTCCATAGCTTTGTTGTTGTTAGTGCTCTGATGTGGGAAGACCTATTGGTCACAGGCATAAGGCCCCACTTTGCACACAGCTGGCAAATGAAAACAATATCAGAACATCTCCATGTCACATAAGGCTTTTATATAGTGATGTTTTATACTTCACTGCAGTTTCCTTTGGAAATGCTTAAAACAACTACATCTGTTTCCTTTTAGTGGGATTTTGTGTACTTCAAGCCAAAAGGAAAGGACAAAACTCATTAATTGTGCACAGTAATTACAATGTCCTATACAAATATCTGTTGGACTGATTTTTTTTATGGAAGATGTGTAATACACTGTCTGTGCAACATGACAGTGTTATTGTGACAGGGAATAATAGCTGTGACCCAACAAAATAATTTCAGGATTGGATGGTGGTTAATAGTGTGTATTGCTGTTGTACACAAGAGATGCTAATATTATAAGTCAATAAGATTCTCCAGGAGCTACCTACATTTTGTTGACCTCTATGAATTCCAGCCTTGATTTACCTTGGCCAAAAATTTTATTTCATCTGCAAAGCGTTGATCTTAACAAAAAATAAAATAGCCTACGTGGAGCCTCATCCACCAGTCCCTCTTACCCCTTTTGAGGATAGCATCTTCAACTTTATATGAATCCTCTTTGGGGCCAGATAGGTATCATGTCTGCAAGGTATGCATTTTCAGCAAATGTACTGAGTAACACACCACAGTCTAGATGTGGTTTGCCTCTGGATGTATATTTGATACACAACATTCAAGCCCAAGTATAAAGGAAACACTTTTTTATCTATGCCAGAATACAGTATAACCTCACTACCCTTCTGGGCAAGGCTGGGGACTTTGGGCCTGATTTGCATTTACACCAAGGCCCCGCTTACACTACTCCTCCAGATAAAGGGCCCTTAAAGAAGGTATAAATGACATTTATTTGCATTTCAGGCCCCTTTTCTCCAAGAATCAGATTCTCTCTTCGTTGTTTGTGTGGGTTTTGTTATTTTTCTTGGCTGTCCCTTGGAATTTTTTGAATTTTTTATATAATTTGTTTTCAGCCAGGGTACCTATAGATTAAAATGTATTATTATTAACAACAAATATAAGGGAAAGCCCTCATATTTAAAGAACACTCTTTTCTGTATTTTCCAACCTGTAAATAGCTTCCATCTGTTTGCATTAGCCAAATAGAGTTTGGCTAGTGTGTTATGCAAGAGTATTGCTTCAAAACAGTTTGTGCCGGCTCTCTGTGTTGCTAATTCCCTGCCCCTGGTGAAGCCACAGCCTTAAGAAATGTCTACACTGTGGAGTGAAGTGAATTTATTTTAAACCGACTTTCACCTGCCGAATTTTAGAAGTCAGAGAAGCGTGATCACATCACATTGCGTTGGGGAATTGCATCCCTACTAGTCGTTTTTGGGTCAACAAGCAAAGCAGTGCACCATGGGTGCAGAGGCTTTTGGGGAAATTATCATCCTCTGATGATGCAGTGTATTCCCCCTCCCCTCCTTCTTGCCCGAGTACAAAACAGACGATCTCCTTTTCGCACCATTTTTCAAACCCTTCAGTCTTCGCCATGTGCACGCCATTGCCTGAGAGGCATGGAGCCCACTTAGCTCTGCACTATTATTGGTGAGCATCACAAACACCTCACAACTTATTCTGCAGTATTGTCAGGGGCGACACAGGAGCTGCAGCCCTGAAAATTGCGATGTTACAGAGGCCACCTTGCTACAAGCCATAGAACGAAACAATTCCTGTTTGCCGCAGGCCATCACGCACCATTTGCAGCCAGTGGAGTGCCACTTCTGGTCCCGGAAACAAGCACTGACTGGTAGGATCGCATTGTTTTGAAGGTGTGGGATGATGAGCCGCGGCTGAAGAACTTTTAAATGCGAAAGGCCACTTTCATGGAACTTTGCAGAGCGCTCTCTGCAGCCCTGGGGAAACGCATGAATACTCGCTTGAGACCAGCTCTGACAGTGGAGAAGAGAGTGGCCATCACTCCATGGAAGCTAGCAATGCCAGACTGCTACTGGTCAGTTCGGAATCAATTCGGAGTCAGTAAATCCACCATGGGAGCAGCTGTGATTCAAGAGTGCCAGGCCATTAATAGACTTCTGCTAAGAAGGGTAGTGACTTTGGGAAACGTGGAGGACATAGTGGAAGGTTTTTCCACAATGAGGTTCCCAAACTGTGGCGGGGCAAGAGATGGGACACATATCCATATCTTAGGGCCTGGACCACCTTGCCACAGAGTACATAAACTGAAAGAGATCCTTCTCAATGGTGTTGCAGGCCCTTGTGGATCACTGGACAGCAAAAAGAAGCATTTTAATAATAGGCTCAGCAAGTGCAGAATGGCTGTGGAATGTGCATTTGGATGTTTAAAAGCATGCTGGCAAAGTCTGCTCACTAGGTTAGACCTCAGTGAAAAAAAGTCCCAATAGTTATGTGCTCCATAATGTCTGTGAGACAAAGGGGGAGAGGCTCCTATTGGGTTAGGTTGAGGAGGCAAATAGGCTGGCTGCAAATTTTGAACAGACAGATGCCACTGCAATGCAGAGAGCCAATTGCGGAGCGCTGTGCCTCAGGGAAGCATTGAAAAACCGCTTTTGCAACAAGACACAACAGTAACATGCATTGCTTATCTGTGCTGTGCTTTCACTTTGCACCCTCTACCCATCCCATACCGAGCCAATACCCTCCCCTTGCTCTCACCCACTGTTCCAGTCCCCCCACTCCTTCCCCTCCCTTTATTCCCTTCTTATCCATAAACAAGCCATAATGAAATGTGAAGCGGTATGTTTTCCCCCACAACCTTCCCCCATGCCCTGAAATCCATTCCCCCCACTTTCCCCTCCGTTTATTTCATTTTTATCAATCAATCAATCAATCAATAAAGAGAAATGAATTGGAAAGAAATACTTTCTTTATTGGTGATCCTTTACATAGGGAGGAAATGGAATAGAATGGAATTTCCCGTGTGGATTTTGTGGGGCCAGATGTACAGAGCCCATTTGGGCTATGCACACAAGAAAGAATCACACATCCCCACTCCTTAAAGGGGCTGTCATTTCTTTCTGCTCACTTCAACCAGCAAACTGCAGCATGAACTGCATCCTGCTCAACCTCCTCCTAGACCACTTTGGGGTGGGGGCTAGGAAAGAATGCATTAACTCAGAGTTTTGCAGGGGCTGCCGAGGAAATCTCTCTTGCTGCTGACCTTCCTAAAGCTCAACCAGACACCTCAACATGTCTGACTGATCCCGCATTATATGCAGCATCTCTTCTTGTGGTGAACACTCATACTCCTGTGATGCCTTCTTGTCCATGTCCATGCTCAGTTTGTCAGTTAATGAAATCCCCCATGCTTTTAGCTCTGTGTCAGCAGCTGTGGGGGTATTCATTAGCTCATTAAACATGTCATCCTGTTAGGTCTTTTTACCACTTTATTACCTACAACAGGTGCTCTGCAGGAATATGAGACAGTGGATTGTTGAAGGCCATATTGTCCACTGTGAGGGAAGCAAAGCACAAGGTACCCATTGTTAACTCATCCTATAGATGAAAAGCAATGTTACAATGTAAAAATAAGTCCCCTGAACATTCCCAAGAGAAGGCTGGAAACCCATTCCATTGCCTGACTATTGCAGGGTTCAGAGCGCCATTCCAGCCATGGTAAGCAAGGGGTGAGTGCATCTGTGTTAGTGAAATCCCCAGGGCCCATGCTGCACAGGTCCATGCTCCCTAAAGCAGCATGGATGTGGGGCTCCCAATTGATCAGACGTTTAACAGACAGAAGAAATGGTGAGGAGTAGGTATGAGTTAACCATCTCTGGAGTAAAAAAATGGGAACCCATCTGCAAATCCCCAAGGGCCATAGCAACAACGTCCTGTTTAGGGACTTATGGTGTGTCAAACTAAGAAACCATCCCCGGCTGTGCAATAACACACGCTTTAAAAATCTGTATTGGCCGCCTACTGTAAATGTGCGCCATCTTCCCTAGGTAACCATGAGTGATATCAGCATACTGCGGGGGAAAGGGAGGATTTGCTGCAAGCATCTGGCTACAGGCCTGGCCCTTATGCTGCTATGCTGTGTTCGGCGATGATGCCTGCACAATTAATAACAGAGTGATGGGAGAAAGTGTCCTATCGCGATGAAAGAAATAAGTCTGCCCTCCCAAGAAATCTTTTCCAAAGGATTGCACAGTACCTGCATGAAAGCTTCCTGGAGATATGCATGGACGATTCTAAGAGCATCCCTGTGCACATAAATAATCTTTTCTGGGGTGAACCCCGTGTTTAAGCACACCAGTTACGAGGAAGCACAGCCCACACCGCCACACACACTTCTTTTTCCAGCTGGTACAAGTTTCTGGACAGGGGATATAACCAAAGACATGCAATTTGCAGTACATACTCACCAGATGTGTCTTCCCCAGCATCCCGGTCAGTCATGGTTTCCTGCATTAGGGTGGGCAGCTCCTGTGTTGCAAAGAGCTCCTGGCTTTCAGGGAGAAGGGATACCACACTCGCCTGCCCCCTGTTCTCCTCCTCCTCCTCCTCATCCATGGACTCGTCTTCATTCATCCTGAACTCAGATTCCCCAGAGATATCAACGTTGCGTAGTGGCATAGTGGTGGGTCTCCACCGAGAAACACATGCTGCTCTAGTGAAACCAGCATCATTTTCGGTGAAAAGCCAGAACAGCTGTTAGATTTCCTAGTTTTCTGAGAAGCCTGCCTCAGCTCTTTGATCTTAACGCAGCACTACTGCATGTCCCTGTTGGGCCCCTTCTCCAACATGCCATGAGATATCTTTTCGTAGATATCCGAATTCCTTTTGCTGGCTCGAAGCTGAGCGAGAACAGACTCTTCGCCCCAGAGACCAATGAGACCCAAGACCTTAGGTCGGCTCCAGGCTGAAGCATGTTTGGGGTGTGCAGTTGCCATAATCAGCTGTGCTGGCAAGCTCTCTCCACATTGACCAAACAGGAAATGGAATTCAAAATTTCCCAGGGTTTGCTGGGAGGAGCTGTTTCCTGTTTACATGGCCATAGTGCAGCAGAGTGTGAATGTGCAGAGTGGTCAGAACAGAGCATTATGGGATACTTCCTGGAGGCCAATGATGTCGATTTACGTTGCGCTCTGACTACACTGACAATCATTTGACCCTCTGAATTCAATCTCAGTGCTCCACCACTTGCAGAGATGATTTTATTAAGTCAAATTTTACCACAATTTAGGTTGGTGGAACTGACGTGCCAGTGGAGACGCATACTTTAGGGGTTCAGTGTAAGGGGTGTTATGTCAACCTCCATTGTCAATGTAGACCAGGCCTCAATGTCCTCTGCCGCTGGAGTCATTGCACTTACATTTGGGGAATGAGTCCGTGATCCCACTTTCCAGAAGCCAGATTCTTGCTCACAGTTACACAGGAGTGAACTCTGAACAGAATGTGACTCTGAAGTCCTCATGTGGAAAGATGAAATTCAGCTTCATTACACAGAAGGAATTGCTAATGAAGAAGGTAATTACACACCACCTATTGCTCTTCAGTCCAGAATCATGATTGTGAATCCCTTAACATGGATGTGAAACAAAACCCTGCACTTTCTAAGTGCCCTGGAATACTGGAATCAGTAGGAAGGATGGCTCAAATGCAACTGAAGAACGGGACTGTCTGCAAAGAGTGGCATGAATGTCTTTCCCTACGAAATTAGAACTGGGAATAGCGCAGCACCATCACCTGTAAAAGGAAAGCACATTTGTGCTTGAAACATTGCGCAAGAATGTAAAAAGACATTGAGCTTGAGCAAGGTTGTTTGCCAGGAAAATATCGCCTTGGTCTCAGCAAATTGACTGTAGCTGAACTTTCGTGAAAAGATTCCATGGTTTTGTGTGTTTGTTTGTTCATGAACAAGTGTTTGTTTAATGGTCTTCTTATTGTCACCTTACCATATTCTCACTTTTTTGGGCTGTACTGCTCCCCTTTACCCCCATCATCCTGACTTAGTAAGGGATAAGTGTCCTTTGTTCACTCCAAACAGTTTATACGTTGATAAATCCCAGTTCAATGTAAAAGTACCAAAAGAGGTGAGAGCTGCAATCTCTTTAGTGTAACTTACGTGAAAATTGAATATAAAAGGGCTGTATATCACCAATGAAAATAGGCCTCTTGGCACTTTATTTCTTTCTGGCGCTAATACAGGTTTGTAAAAGTAAAGAGCTAGATATAGCTTATTATATATGGTGGGGAGAAAGAGTGGTACGTTATATCTGATACCAGATGGCGGGGGGGAAAGAGTGTAAAGTGGCACATTTGTTTCTCATTTAGGAGCTAACAAAAATCTTTCATTTTATGTCTTCCATTAAGGACATAGTAGTTCAGATCCACACATATGAGGGCATTTCCTTTGTATTACCTTTTTAGGAATATTGAACCCACTATATATTTCTCCCCTCTTTCCTGTCCTTTTTTCCTCCCTCTCCCTTCATCCTACTCATGCTTTTCTGCTAAACACTGGGTAGGCTGTAATGATGCAATAGGAAAATCAGTGAGTGTTGGCTATTTGTTCCTACAGTAACAAAACCTGCAAGCTTTCGCCTCTGTAAAACAGCTTCAAGAGATGATTGTTTCATTTATAAACTCAAATATGAATTCTTTACACAGCTTCAGGGTTCAAGTGCAATGGTGAAAAGATCATTCAAGACCTGTGGATTTTATTTTTTTTGTTTAAAGGCACACTGCCACATAGTTTAGACCCCAAAGTTGACTTCTTTTGGATCAGTGTTGTCTGCTCTGGAATGTTTCCTGAATATGTCCAAATCCACCGTTTTGGCACAAAGACATTTTTAAAAACCTCACATGATGCGTTTGCTCAGATCATGCTGCAGTGTGTAAACCAATCACCCATAGAGATTAGGAAGATCTTCCCCCTCCCTTCACCCCCATAGCATTGCACAGATTTGGTAGATGCTTTCTGATGTGTTTCCCATTTTTCTGGAGCACCTGTTATAGCCATTGCTAGAGGCAAGACATCAGACTAGGGGGACTGATCCACTGTGGAAGTAGCTATACTCTAGAGAGACAACCATGGAGCCAGCAGAGATATCATTCTCTTCCCAGAGCTGTGCAGACATCATTAATGATACTGATATGCAAATAAGGAAGTATATGAAACAAAGCTAGGTTGGCTCATGCTGCCCTATTCACGATGGCTATAAAGGACAAAAGTTGTAAGCAAAGGCATGTTTAAGAATTACACCCATTAAAGGTAAAAAATCGATCCCTACATGTACCCAATTCTGTAGTTCTGTACAGCATTTCGTTGCTTGTAAAAGGTACGATATAAGTCAACGAATCCCTCTGTTATGCTTATCTAGATATTTGGTACTATGTTAAAATCTGCACGTGCACAGTTACAGTTCATTTTCATGTACATTGCACCAGATTTTGTTACCCTTGCTCAGGTTGGCCGCGGTCCTGGCTTGTATCTAGCACAGCTCAAGCATGGAAACAGCAACACTTGCTTTAAGCCTCCATATCTTCCAGCCTTAGGGGTGGTCCAATGTTGGTCTAGTCCCCAGCATAAAACTAGAGCAGGTAGCAGCCCCAAGTCCACAAAGGGCAGATGGGATGCAGGGATACTTTGCCCATGGACCTTTCTCAGGTGGGTGGTGTCAAACCAATGCAGCATCTCTAGGAAAATCTGGATGTCTCTAGACAGGAGAAATACTCCGTGGTATTGGGGCTGCTTTGTGCTGTTGGTGTGGCACAAGCAATTGTGGCAGGGCTAACGATTTGACTGTGGAGTGGTGCTATGCTCCGTGAGTAGCCCCGCTGGAAAGTAATACTCAACATGAGGATGGCAGAATCTGGCCCAAAACAAGCAAACCGCACGGGGAGAAATCATCCCTCAAGCATTCCCCTCAAAACCAGAACAGAATCAAAATTCTCTTTTTAGAATATGATCACAAAGGTAAATTTCCTCAGACAGATGGCAGTCGGCAGGAGATACGCAAGTGATGTAAATCTCTGTATCTCCTGTTGACTTTGCTGTGTCTGTTCCAGGCACTGTCCACACTGCGCTGCGCCAACGGGAACAGCATTCCTGTCGATGCAGCGCTATGCCACTTACCGGGGTGATTTTCCTACGTCGATTTCTGGATCGACTGAACGGGTCTACACAGACCACTCAGTCGATCCAGAGACATCGATCTGACGGTGGCAAATCTGCCACCATCAGTATAGATCCAGCCTAAATGTCACCTTTTCAAATCATGTAAAAACTTGTTTTAATTTTCATATCTATTCTAAGTGTCCTCAGTAATCTTTCTTAATATGAAACAGATTCAGATTCTGATCTCAGTTAGAGCCTAATCTTGCTCCCATTCAAGTCAATGGAAAAACTCATTCACTTTAATGGAGCTGGGTCAAGCTCTTAAATCAGCCATTGAAGATAATGGAGTTACTTTTGATTTACACTGGTGCAACTGAAATAGGAATATGGACCATAAATGCCAGCATGTGTAGCCAATCAATCTTATAGTTTTATACTGGCCTCAATTTTATGCCTGGTGTCAGAACCTAGAGCAAATTGTGTACTGTTTCTGGGTAGTCTTGCAGCTTGGGAATGGACTACTGAGCCTCTCCCCTCTAGGTTCTCCCTCATTGGGTCTCCTTCCATTGTATCAAGCACGGATTTCTTGTCCTGACTTTGAAAGAAAGACCTCTGCTGTGTAGCCCGACCCTCCCTTATCTGCCCTAATAGCTTATTATAAAGTCAATTTCTGCCTTCTCTCCACCAGTTATGCCATCCTCCATTGTCTGCAAGGACTTTCATGCTTTTTCCCCTGTTGCCCTTTCTGACTGGGAAGCACTCTCACACAAAATCCATAAAGCCATCGCCTCATCCTCCTTCAAGACCCTGCTCAAACTCACTTCTTCCATAGGATATACAGTAGACTACAACCTGATATTGGCTAAGCATGTGGAAAGCTGTGATCACTACTGGAGACTAGCAAAGAATTGTGCACATCCTGATATGTATAATTATTACTCTTTTGCCCAGCCCATCATGCTTGTTTGATTCAGTCACCTCTCACATCTTTTAGATTGTGAGCTCTTTGGAAGAGGCACTGTCGTTTATTATATGTTTGTACAGCACTTAGTACAATAAGACCTAACTTTGTTGAAGTGGTTAGGGCCTACTGCAATGTAAGTACTACATTATTTACAAAACATGGTGTTAAAAAAGTTAAGGTTGCAAAGTCAAAAGTCAGAAATGCCATAAAGTTGCCCATGCAACTTTAGCTGAATAGTTAATGTTTGGCAAAGGTATAAGCAACTGACAACAGTCTTATAATGGGAAGTGTTAGGCAACCTTAAGAATAAGTAAGGGTGCCAACTCCATCTATAATAATAACGTTCAGTTATTAATGCTACAATCTAATGGCTGTTTGGTGTCCTTCTTGAAAGCAAATTGCGGTCTCAGTTCATTTCCCAAATGTCTATGCCATAACTGGCACTCTTACTTGTGGTTTCAGCAAAAGCCAATGTCTGTATGAGCAAGGAGAATGAGTTACATATTCACTCTTAGAAGTGTCCAGTCTAGGTCCAGTTGAGCCACAGTGGTTAAAATTGAGGGGAAATTGCTGCTTGTGCTGCATGTCTGTGGGTTACAACAACTTTGGTCTCTTGGTGTATGTCAATCCAGCACTTTGCATGAGTATTAAATTCACAAAGCAAAAGTCAACTGCAGTAGTTAGCTCTTATTTTACAGTGTCAGCACACCTTGCAGAGACATGAAGGACTGGAAAAAAGGAAACAATCAGTAGGAGGAAACAAATAAATTAGATAGTCAGGAAAGAAAAGAAGAGATGGAAATACTGTAGTGTGGGAAGAATGGATGAAAAAATATGGACCAACTTTAGCAATAGGGTTAGCTTTCTGGAAGAGGATTTATTGTTTGTGGGATTTGAAAAGAAAGTGATGTTGGCTGTATCTCTTAAGCAATGCCGAATTAGGTAAACAAAAACAATTTTCTTAAAATTGCACACGTGATTACATTTAACACAGATCACTTGGATATATTTGAACTCATGAATTCTGAGAGGTTGTTGAGGGGTCCAAATCCCCAATCAAGTCAAAGGGACTTCTTACTTGAATGAAGGCAGCAGGGTCAGGTCCTTATTCTGTCAGATTTTATTTACTTCCCATACCAACTGCAAATAGCTTTTTACATTATCTGTTCTTTGTGACAGCTGATGTGAAGAAAGAAGGGTGGGAACTCCAGATTGTGAGGAAATGAAGAGGAGTTTCCTTGCTGGGGATGTGCCAGAGACAGAAGAGTCTAGCACCATACAAGGCAATCGAAGTACAGAAGGTGGGAGGTTAAGAACAGATAGCCTGGGTACTGTGTGTCTTTCTGTAGGATGCCTTTCTTCCTTACAAATCTTGTCTTTTACAGCTTTGATCACTTAGCACAATGGGTCTCTGGTTCCTGAAATCATCTTTGGTGTGATTCCAGAACATGACTTACACTACAGCCTCTTTCGCCCACTCTATGCTGATGGCTATCTGTGTAAATGGTTTCTAAGCCTATCTGACAAAACATGGGCCAAATCCTGAAGTCCTTGCTCCATTTCAAGTCAGTTCTTACTCAGACAAATTTCCCAGTGGACCAAATCCCAGTCCCAGCACAGAGTGCAGGGAGTCCTCGCGGGGCCAGCCAGGCTTCGCAACCAAGCAGCTTCGCCATCAGCAGTGGCTATTGAACTGCCCCAGGCCTGCCCACTTCCATGACATACACTGCGAGACTCCATCCCCAGGCCCTCTGTGGCAATGGGCTTCAATGTTATGGTGGCAGTGGAGGTGCTGACTCTCCCACCATCCCACTGGAAGGTGCGGTCTCCGCAGCTGACTTTGAGCCAGAAGGATATTGAGGAAACTGAGCCACCCTCTTCCCCCAAGTCTCTGAAGCCTGCTGACAGGGTTGAGGTGAGCTGCCAGCCAGTAGCCACATGCAGATCCAGGTTGAAGATACTTCCTGCCAGGACAACTGTTGGCAAGGGAGGTATTTTCCCCACACATCACTTCCTCACAATCCAAAGTGACTGATAGGGTCTGACTGAGCCCCTCTCTCCAGGTCCTTAGCTTCCCCTACCTATAGTTCCATGGGATTTATACAGCCAAATGTCTGCTTGGTCCCTGCATGAAGTAGACAGAGGGGCAGGACTTTTAGCTAGTGGAAGTGTCAGGGAGCGCATTTGCATGCCTTCCCCAGCCCCAGGCTTCACAGGTCCATACAGTGGAATAGCTGAGGAGCGGCTCTGCGCCCTAATGCCATCCAACCTCAGGGCCGATCAAGCCGGTGTGCGGCTTCAGCAAATGTTACTGAGCATGCCCAGTTCCTTTGAGCATGCGCAGTACAGCCAGGGTAACAAAATCTGACGGGTCACAGAATCTGTCACAACACCGGCACAGAACCACCATGCACAGGAGTGAGGGGAGGAGGGACTTCAGTATGTGGTCAGGAGTTGTCTCACATTTACCTTTCCTTTTCCATTCTTTTCAAAGCTACATTTAACTTTCCGTTGTTGACAGGACGAACACGTGTCCCAAGATAGCTGTTTACATTTAGCTGCTAAAACAGATGGTTCCATCTGAGTGAAAAATGTTTCCAATGTTTTTTGAAAATAAAATTCAATATCATATTTTCTTATAACCATGTTATGACTTTGGGGGGATGAAATGGTGTATACAAATGGCAAAAGAGTCTTTGCTTCCCTATGCTCAAACTGAGTTTTTTTTTTACTCTTACCTCACAAGTTTCTGCTTACTAAAAGCTATACCAGCATACAATAAAGTCAAGTTAATATCCTGCTTTAGGATATACAGGAGTCACATACCTTAATAAGATTGAAAAGAACATTGGACACTTAGGAGAATAAGAATATCATCTGCATTTATGCTGGCCAGGATAAAAACGATAAGGGAGAGCTATCAATCTCCATGCCTCAGGGCATAAGCTGGTCCCCAGCAGGGGTCAAGAAAGAATTTCCTTTGCCATGTTAAAATATAGCACAGCTGGCTGGGTGCATCATAGATTTTGGTTGCTGAATCTGGAGTATCTATGATAGGTCACTTCCAAGTTGCAGAATACAGGTCTAGATGGAGGGTCAGTCAGTTCTGGTATACAAAGTCATACGTGTCTTTGCTTATATATCACTAATGTAACATTACCTTTATTCATGATCAGGTTTTAACAGATGTGTCTAATGGCACTACCTTGTTCACTACCTTGCAAGATCTGGCTCTGAGTGACCCTCTTTGGCTTAATACTTGTTGTTTTGCTTGAGTAAGGACTACAGGATTAGACCCAAAGAACGGGCTTGGAGGGGGAGGTAGTTATGTAAGCGCGAACACAAAATCATTTTGAAATCAACAGACCGCCGAACACTTCAGAGAAAAAAACCTGAAACACCACTCTAGAACAAAATGCCAAATGCCAAAATGCCAAGCACATGCAGAGAGGCTGAGGCTGTCCATAGAGCTGTCTCGTGTGTGTTACCAGATCACATATCAAAAGATCAGAGAAGAGGACAAAAGCAGCTCCTGTAACAATGAGATGTACTTCAAAGTAAAAAAATTAAATCCAACGAAAAAGAAAATAAAGGAGGAAAGGATAATATTGTTATTAAGAAAAAGTGGAATGTCAGTACTGCCTGAAGCCACCAGTTAGCAAGTACTAATCCAGCCACCTGATATAGCCTGTCATGTAGTGTAAATAATGTATAGGGGAAGTGACCACAAATTGTGTCACTATAATTCTCCTTAGTATCCACTACAGAGCTACTGAAGTCCTTACTTAGGGTTCATCTGGGCCTTGTAATCACAGGACATAGAAAGGGGTATTTGAGGAACCATCACGGGCATTGAATTCCTGTCTCCACAACAGACTTCCCATATGACCTTGGGCAAGTCACTTAATCTCTCTGGGTCAGATTAAAAGGTAGTTAGGCACCTAGTGGGATCTTCGGAAGCATTTGGGTGCTTAATAGCCATTGAAATCAATGGGAATCAGGTGCCCAGGTGTTTTTGATGATCCTACTAGACACCTATATACTTTCAAAAACCTGGCCACCTGTGCCTTAGTTTCCCCTGTGTAATATTCCTTCCCTACCTCACTAGTGATGCGAAGATAAATGCAATAAAGACTGTGAGGTGCTCAGACACTACACTACGGGGGATATATTAGTATCTAAAACAGCACTGGAGAATTTAGAAATACTCATTATGAATTTCAAGTAAAGCTGCCCACTGTGATGAGAATACGCTTTTTAATTGTACAGTACATACTTAAATTGAAAACTGTTAACATGAAGCTTTGGGGCAAATAATTAGTAAGCATAGCAAAGTGTGATCCCGTAAAGGTCATAAAATACTTGCAAGTACTCAGGCTAATCACAAGCATGTACAGATCTCTACGAGCCAGCCCTCAATCATCTTTTGAGTTTTATTTTGTGCTGCTCCACTTTATTTTTAGAAAACTATCCTTTGGTTAGCTAGCACACAGATTCTGTATTTCAATTTGCAATGGCCTTTATACTCTCTCTTGTTAGTACCAAGTCAAAAGTAGGGCCTTATACATCTTTTCTGAGATCTTTGCTGTCACTAAATGACAGCATGCTGTAAACGTACCAGAATGTCTTGTCAGGGGGAAAAAAGAGGCTATGCCATTTTGGTTTTAAAAACTGCGTATTCCTGATTTCTTTGGACCAAGCCTCAATCACCCCTTTCAGAGTGCAAAAAGGGTGTGCAAGGGGAAAAGATATTCCAAAATGACTCCATTGCAGGAAAGCGTAAACTGGACCCCCCCACATTCCTGCAATTGTATCAACATTTGCCATGGTCTAGACTATCCCTTCTGCAGTAAAATCCAAGGCAGAGGCTTTGGAGGAGGAAATATTAATGAAGAAATACCCTCACTCAGTTCCTTCCTCATGGGTCCATTGGTGCTGGGTCTTCCCTTCATGGACTAGACCATAGGGCCTGTCCCACCTGTGCAGAGATCCTGTACTAGACCTGTGCAGCGAACAATAATTCTGTTCAACAAGAGATGTTCAGAATTTCAAAATTTGGTTTTGTTCTAATTTGGAACAACCCCCCAAAATCTCCAAATTCTCCCAAAACAGAATGCAAAAAAAAAAAGTTTTGAAGAATTGAAATATTTTGAGAATGTAAATATAAAATTCTGCCAGATGGGCTGAAAGGGATCCAGGAACCTAGAAGCGCCATCACCCAAGTTCCAAGGTTCCTGGCTCAGCCGGGCTTTTCAGGACTTCCAGTATCTCAGCTTCCTGTCAGCCTAGCAGACAGGTTGTCAAAGAGCTGGGAGCCTGGAAATTCAGGCTCCCAAGAAGCAATCTAGGCTGGCTGTCATGGAGCCAGGCACAGGAACTGGTAGGAAACCAGGAAGGTTTCCAACAGAAATCTGCCCAGCAAGTAGAGTTTTGTTGGAACTCTGGCTGGGTTCCATCAGAAGTTTGCTGAATAGAACCATCTCTGCAAAACATTTAGATTGAGAAGAATCTGCCTTTCTCTGACAATGTGTCTTTCTGCTGGAGCATTTCCAGCCAGTTCTACCCGGTACCTTTGTTCCACCTCTGGCCTGCGGCATCCCATCCAGTTTCCTAGCAGCATGATTCCACTGGAGCAATGCTACCAGGGATTTTCCTTGGCTGCAGCTTCTTCTGCAGCAGAGATAATGCATCTTGGGGAGCATTATCTTTATTGGGAACATCCACTACCCAACCTCCCCTCCCCAGTGCAATGCATATGTCCTCTGGCCTGCCCACCATTTCCCCAAACAACCCTCCCCAGAGCAGACCTTCAAACCTCACAACACCCTCTGTGTGATCCAGAAAAGGGATGGAGGCAGTGATGATATGCAACCGGTTCGCACCGGTTCGCGCGAACCGGTTCTTAAAAATAAAAAAATTGAGCGAACCGGTTATTAGCGTCCTCCCCTGTCGCGCTCTGCAGGGCGCTGGCGGGTTTCGCGCGAACCGGTTCTTAAAATAAAAAAAAGGCAGCGAACCGGTTGTTAGCGTCCTCCCGTTGCGCTCTGCGGGGCGCTGGAGGGGTTTAGAATCTGGCAGCGCAGATTCTGGTTTTCAGTGCGGGGAGTCTGTGCTGCGATTCTCCCTGCCGCCGAAATTGACCCTCCCTGGTCAATTTCAGTGCGGGGAGTCTGTGCTGCGATCCTCCCTGCCGCCGAAATTGACTAGGGAGGGTCAATTTCACGGCGGAGAGTGCCCGGAAGTTTTGGGTGCTGGGTTGTTGGGGTGCAGAGTGTTGGGTGTTGCGTGCATGATGTTTAAGAACCTATTCAGAATAGGTTCTTAAATATCACCTGCCTTTATAGAACTGGTTGTTGGAAATTTGGGATATCATCACTGGATGGAGGTAAACAGTGCTATGGAGATGGGTGATTTCTGATCCCCTCCTTCTATGTAGAATAGGGGAAATCAGAGCAGAGGTTCTGCAAATCTATGGAGGATGATTGAGGCCCAAGTGAGGAGCAACCCCCGTGTGCGTGTGTGCTTTTACTGAGACATTTGTTGTTTAATTAGGTAATATTGGGTAAAGCTGTGCCGACTTCTGTGGGAGATTTGTATCAGTAAGGGGTTTAGGATTCTGCAAGACAGTCTATTAAAAGGAGAAGCTTCCTGAATGTCTTCTGTATTCCAAAGATTCAGCAACCGAGCAGGCCATGGCAGGATCTGATGAATAGCATTTTCCTCCTAAGTTGTTAACATGAAAAATCTGTTAACTCAAGGTTACAGCAATGTGACATCCTTTCCTTTTCATTTCTGTTTTTATTTTAAATAATAGTGATGTCACAGCTCTGACACCAGGAGGATCCAGAGTCAAGTCTTGAAGGCTTTTCTCACTTCTTGCTCAGGCAAAACTTTCATTGACACCAACAGACTCAGTAAGAACAAAGAAAAGACTTCAGGGGTTTGTCCTGAAACAATCTAAGCCAGAACTGCTTCAAAAGGTTTGTGATAAATGCATGGGTTATAGCTCCGGGCTGCTGGTTAAAATCCTACCCAGAGCAGTAGAGACCAAAGTTGTTACCAGCTGATGGCTATTCAGTGCTCTGTGCAATGAGTTTGGCGATCTCAGTGCAGGTGCCAGTGGCATCTGCCTACATCACAAGCACAACTGGCACCATTGTTGGCATTCCCACCCCAGAGGTCAGGGGATTAATGGAAGTCGGGCCTGACCCTACCCTTATTGGAGTCAATGGCAAAATTCTCATTAAGATCAACTGTGGCTTTGTCACAAGTCCTGAGTAAGGCCCAGCATGTATATTGCCCAGAAGCAGACCCGTAACTCAGAGAATCATAGTCTAGTGCAGGGGTCGGCCGTGGCTTACCATGGCTGAAGAGCCGCATGCGGCTCCAGAGCCGCAGGTTGCCGACCCCTGGTCTAGTGCCTCTTCTCCCTTGCTCCTATGCTGCTGTAGAGTCCTTCCCCTTCATTGGCACTGGCCAATGCATTTAGGTGGGGAATTGCCAGCCATATGTGGGAGGCTGCACTAGTCCCCTCCACCGCTACCCAACATACGGGTAGCAAGTGATGGGGAGAAAGCAGGCCCTGTGATCTCAGTGGCGTAGGATTGGGTCCATAAACATTATCCTCTCACCTCTAGAAGGGATGCAACAGGGCTGGCTATAGGGGTTCCCTCCAGGGAAGGGGTGAGGTACTTTGGGATGGGGGAGGGGTAATAACAGGGGAAGCTTGCACTATCGTTGCTCATTCTTGTGCTTTGTGGATGAAGAGAATTTGAGGTCCAGATCCTCAAAGGATTTAGGTGATCAGGACTGGAGATCAGTCCCTTGGGCAGTCTTTCTAGCATTCTTCATGGACGCTACATTCATACAAAACAGGAGGGAGAGAGAAAGAGATTTTGCACAATGCCAAGGTCTCATTTTGTAACTGACCTTGGGAAAACATATAAATTCTGGGCCCAACTCTGTCCTCAGAAGTGTGCTTGTGACTCCCCTTGGCTTTGCTGTGAGCCCTGCACGTGTATGATGGGACTGGATTAAGCTCACTGGACACCTGCTACTTAAAGAGTCAATCATAAAGAGAGCTTAATATCAATATCCTCTTTTATCTTCATACAACAGGTGGTATTAATCTGCAAATTTGCATTCATTAAAGGACTAAAATCATGAGCTAACTTGCTTCCAGAAGTACATTGAAACAAAATGTAATGCTAGAGAAAATGGTCAAAATGAACTTTTGGAGCAAAACACGTCTTGCTTGATTGGAATCCTTATCTTTAGTGTGATAGATATCTCCCAGTTAAGCTGTAGGGCTAAATGTTGCCTTCAGCAACATCATGTATGTCTAGAGTACCTCCACTGAATTACTGAAATCTGGAATCACTTCATTGAGCCATTTGAGTTCTGACAGGAAAAAATTGGTGTTAGGAAGATCAGAGACTCATACACTGGTATAAGTGCACTGACTCATTGAAGTTTTTTCGGATTTCATTGGCGTTATTTCAGATTTACTCATGCAACTGACATCAGAATCAGGCTTTTTATTATACTAACTCCTTGGGATGAACAGATATCAGGTGATATTGGCATGATCTCTTTTGTATTTTATATGAGGAAAGCAAAAAGGAATGGTTGTAAACCTCCCACCCTATTAGCTCGTGTGTCTGAAAGAATCCTGCAGTTATGCTGATCTTTTCATAACTGCAAGTCAGCACATTTACAATTTAATTATTTAGAGAAGGGGGTGGGGAAGGATGCCTTTTGAAGAAAGTCCTACAAGTTTCCAAACACTTCAACATTTCATCATGGCAATCAGCCAGATGCCAAACAAAATGCTGGTTTCCAGCAGGGATTTGACAGGTGGCCTTTGCAAAGTTTACACACTAAAGTGAGAGCTGATGTTCTGCTGCTTATTTTTCTACCTTTTAAGTTATTTTTTATTGGAACCAGACTGAAGACCTCTTTCTGTGTAACAAAAGATAAGATCTCCCCCTGAATATTTTGGGATTTTAGTTGTGCTTTTATTTTATCCATATTTATAGGGTGGATCATAATTCACACTTTCAGATGAAGAGATGTAGGGTGGGACAGACAGACACACACACCTCTCTCCTCACCCCCCCCGAGAGACTAAAGGTAAGCAATATAAAGCAGCAGAAACAACACAGAGCTAGACTGAACAGACATACAGGCCAGGAAACAATCCAAGGTTCCCCACAAGGAATTTCCTCTCCATTAGTCTGCTGAGAAGGGAATCTGTCCTGGAGAGGAAAGCAAAGGTCTGGCCCACAACCCTGTCAATTCCCCCCAGGTTCCATTGAAACAATCTTACCAGGGACTTCCCAACCAGTATCTGTCTCTAGGACCCTCATTTAAGGAGGAGAGGAGTCTTCACCATAGAGTGGGTTCCTGGGGGAAGCAAATACAGCTTCTAGCTGTATTGCACTACCTTTATCTCTGCTGGATACAGGTTTCCCTCGCTCTCTTCCCATGTGGCTCACCAGCCCCCGAGACAGCCCTCTGCAACGTCTAGGAGAAGAGGAGGGAAAGGCCAGAAATTCCTCTATGGATGCAACTGAACCCCACTTTCCATGTGGTTAAAAGGAGATCCACATGCTTTGCATAGATTCAAAAGGGTGCATTCTGCCCATAAACTTTTGTTTCCATACCTACCTAGCAGGTCTAGTTAGTCCTCACTTACATACAGCTGCAACTCTCCCAACAATTTTACACAAGTATGACTCCCTGGAAGTTAGTGGAGTTACTGCTGTTATACAACAGGATAAATGAGAAGAGACTCAAACCCACTAACTACATGCAACTGAAGACATGAGAACTTGATTCAGGTTGCCAGATTCTGATCTCAGTTGACACCAGTGTTGTAAATCGGACAATGGAGTCGCTCAGAGATACACTCAGGATAATGAGATCAGTATCTGGCTGAAGGTAATCAGGCACGTAAGGTCAAGTTCTGAGGCTAGCTTCTCCCAAAGTCAACAAAAGTTACTTGTTGTGTATTCTTGCAGGAAATTAGTGTCCCTCCCTACCCTGATTTACAGCACATCTAACCCCACTAAACTTAACAGAATGGCAATAAGTGAAGGCCACATTCGCCCCTGGGATTTCTATAGCACTGAGGGGTGATTTTGGCAATTTGAAAATCTTCCTCATTGTTGACAAGAGTTTAAAATCCTATCTTTTATTCCATATCTATTTTCCATAGCTTCCTATACAACACATAGTAATAGGTGAGTCTTTTCCAGCAGTGCACCAAGCAACTCAATTAACATTGTCACATGTTGTTTGTGCAGTCATCCTCTCCCCAGGAGAAGTGTGTGCAGTGGAAGGTCTTGTCTGGTAGGGTTTTGTTTTATAAAGATACCCGTAGGTATGTATTTATGTCAGATAAGGCACATTTCTTTGGCCTTGACTTGCACGTGGAGTGGAAGAGGGGAGGTCTGAGATAGTCCTTAGTTCTTAGGGGAGTTCAGCCCACAGTCTCAGATTGGCCTGTGAGAAAGTTTTTGACCACAGTTTACATCCCTGTTTTTCTCTGCTGATCTTTGGAGCCAACCGTGTATTATAAATTAAGGCTCTTGCTCTGATATTCTTTCTGGGAAATCCGGGCGACTCGTTTTCTTGCTGCTATTATATTTAATCTCTTTAGGAAGTGCCTGAAATGGGCTAGAATTATTTAAAGAAACAGATAAAGAGAAAGAACATGACGGCCAGTCGGGAGACTTTGCAAGTTAGGTCCCCTTTACAGGCCAGGGTGATGTAAAAGGACCTTAGTGTGAATGAGAATTGGGGCCAATGTCTTTTCATGCAGTTAAGTCAAATGAATGTAATAAATATACTGTGATACATATTTACTGTATTGTTACACTATATGTTCTGTATGTCAAGCCACATGTAATGCACTGAACCCCGGTCCTCTCCGTAGAAAAGACTCAAGATTCTCTGAAAGTGGCATAGGTGTCTTCTTGGAAATAATATCTGATTACCTGCCCCCCCGCATCATCAGCACTAAGTTTTGTAGAAATGTTTTTCTCCTGCTGTACTTGTCCACCCCCGCCTTTTGCCTGTAGAGGGTAAGCAGGGGTTGGGAAAAGTGCAACTGGACATGTGTTTAGTACCAATAAAACCACCTGAGAACTGTAGAGTGCAAGTACACTAATACTTCCCATTGTCATATGAGGCATGGTCCTATTCCATTGATATCAGTAGCTAAACCACCCCTGACTTCAATGGTGCAGATCAGGCCTATAGTAAAATAAGCAGAGAGTTATTTACAATTGTTAGCAAGATTTTCTAATGCTGATAGCAGATGGAGAAACACTTGAACTCATCTGTGAAAGGAAAATAAGCCAATGGGATCTCTCTGATTCTCCTCCTGCCCTTCTCCCTTCAAAAACATTTTTTAGAAAAGAAATGTAATGAAAACAACTCAACAAAACAGCCAATTTCTTTGGAATTATCTTCTATTCACCATCTCTTTGAAATTATCCAGCAACTAAACTACAGCCCTCCACTGGGCTGTATAACAACAGCAAAGTTCTACTCAGATAAAGTAATTGAAGGCAATGTAGGTAAAGAAAAGCAAGCAATAAAACAGTATCAACTGCCAATGCCAAATTGGCATCCATAAGGGTAATTTTCAGGACCAAAGGATCAGTCATAGCTCTAATCTTAGCCAATTACTGTATATTTCTTCAGGGCACCATGATTATCCCAAAAGTAACAATAATAATTTTAACATTTGTTTCGCATAATCAGCACCAGATCTGAACACCCCACATGAGAGGTTTGAAATCTAAATTCACAGCCAAAATGTTGTATCTTGGACTAATTTCTAATTCTGAAAAAGGCTGATCCAGAGCCCAAGGCAGGCAATGGGAAGACCCCCTATAATCCAAGCCACTTTTCCAGTGCCTCAGATGTCTGGGACTCTTGTAATTTACTTCCTCGGTGTCACTGAACACCCTCACAAGCAGAATGTGGTGAATATAAGAGATAGAGTTGGACGGTATCTGGAGAGCCATGTAAGTGCAAATCAATATCAAAAGGGGGCATATGTGTACTGCTCTTCAACTATCATGGTAGTATAAGAGAAGACCCAGTGCCTCACTGGTATCCAAAGAAAAAGAGCATCTGGGCAACATTTACAGCAATGGCCATTAAATATCTTGGTTTCCCACCATCCAGAGTCTGCAGAGAATGTGATCTGGTCACTACCATGTGGCTGGGTCCCCTCCACCAGGTCTAACATAAAAAGGATGAAGCGCTCCAGAAGAAGCAGCTGTTCCTTTTCCATATTAGGATGAGGAAATCTATGTGCGGAAGCTCACAGAGCCTTTGTAATATGTAATGTGCGTCACTGGGATCACTAAGCAGATGTACAAAAGTACATCAACAAGACACCTGGTGGCACACGACCTAACTCCAGCTAAAGCACTGGGCCAAGAACTTCGTTAAAGAAATGTATCAAGTCCTTAGGTTTGCAAGTACTTCAACCGTCTCCAAGCACGACTAAAGGAAAAGCTTGTGTGACTAGATAGGCAGTCATTTATCACACAATCAGTGTTTTTTCAAATCTAATGTTCTCTACACCTTATACCAGGGTTTGGAAAAATGAAACAAGTAGAAACCTGATTGATTTTACTGTTTTCAGTAGCTCTGGCTCTCAGGAATCTGACCTTAAAGAAAAATCAGAATTGGGAATTAGTGTTATTACAGCACCTGATCTGTTCTTAATAAAATTCAAGGGCTGATCAGGTTAAGGGGAAGGAGGTTAGGACTATGCACTCTGACGTCTGTATCTGTGCAGCAGGTATTTGGAAGATCAGGTCTATGAAATTAAAATACCTCACCCAGTCTATCAAGGGGAGGTTCACAAGCCAATGACAGCTCAAGCCAGGCTCACATTGAATGCCTGGCTCAGGCTGTGCTCTGCATCGTTGTGTCAGGCTGAGCCAAGGAAAGCCAAGCCAGCAAAGATATTCTGGCGTTACTTCCTGGCGGTCACAGTGACCTCATATATCAATTATGTATTTTCTTTTTCATACTCTATGTATTTAGTCAGCTTCATTGGCTTGACTTATATCTTTGGCTTGTGTTGCTATGGCTTGGCTGCTCCGCCTAACTGTCTGGCTTGCCCAGGTCTGGTATCACTCGGTTTGTAAAACAGCTTTATTTTCCTAATTGGGCAATTATAGATTGGAAGCCATTGATGGTTTGTTTTTACCATTTTTTACTGTGTGTAAGCTTTATTTATCTATTCAGCTGGCTTGCTTTTTTTTTTTTTTTTAAAGCTGAACACACAGCAGGAGCTGATCTAGGACTTTGCTTGAGAATGAGCAGGAAAGGCCATGCTAATAGTGTCGTGACACCTAATTTAATCCCTCCTCAACAGCTGCACCTTAAATTAACAACACAGCACAGGAGCAATAGAACATGTTTTCTGATTTTTCATGACAGGTTTTACCCCACCCTTTCATTAAGGGTTACTTGTTTCCCCTTCTGTACAGAGGTGTAGCCAGATTTTATTTTTTGGCAGGGCCTGTAGTTGACTTGGGTGGGCCTGACCGGCAGAAAAACAAGCACTTCCGGCTTCTGGCCACGTGACTGGAAGCCAGAAGTTCGGGAAGGCGACCGGCTGAGAAATTAAGCTGTCCGATGTTCTAGTTGCAGCTTAAGTAGAGCGTTGGTGGCAGAATAAGCTGCTGCCAACGCTCCACCTAAACCTCTTTGTTAAGTGGAGTGACGGGCAGTTTAGTGACTGGAAGCAGGAAGCTTGGGAAAGCAACCGGCTGAGAAATTAAGATGCCCACTCCAGCTGCCAATGTAGAAAATTAAGCAGAGTGTCGGCAGCTGAACCAACCAACTAACTGGTTGGTTTCAAACTGCTTTCAAAGTAGGAGGGCCATGGCCCACCCATCGCTATGCCCCTGTTTCTGTATGGTAGCTGAGCTACTTCTCCATCAAAGAGCTCACACTCTGCTGTCTTGCCTCCACCTGAGAATACAAGCAATTGTGTTCTCCTGAAATAATGCTCCTGGCTGCTTCATGGATCAAAAAGTGAAAAGGAACATGCACAGCAGATACACTTTCCCCTTCCCTAGCCAACCTTGTAACACCTCCTGTTCAGAAAACCCAAGCGTTCAACCTCCACAGCCAGCTCAACCCAACTATCCATACATCTGGGACTATAAGTTCCTTCTCAATGTGGGTCTCCCTGACTTGTCTCTCTGCACTGTTATCTGATGAGATACTGACACAAACAGCTTCCAGAGGCCCTGACCCGAACTGGTACCCTAGCATGCCAGGCATTGTACAATCACAGAGGCAGAACAAGTGCCTGCCTAACGAATTTGCAATCTAAAAAGTCTTCTTCCTTATTTCCACCTTTTCCTCTTCCCTTCCCTTCTCCAAATTTCCCCTCTGTCTCTGCATTATCTCCTTCTTTCCATGTCTCTGTATGTATCTTTCCCCAAGGATCTTCCAGTTCTGATTCTTTTACTCCTCTTCCTTTCCCTTCCTCTATCATTTCACGTCCGTCTCCTAACAAGAGGCTAATTCTCAAACTCTGACAGTGCTATAGGTGGTGAGGATGAGATCACTGGTGCGTGATTTTATAACCAGTTCATAAAAGTAGCTGTTGATGCTCAAAGAGCAAATCCAGATGAAATGCTAGGGTGTAGCACTTGTCAGGTAAAGAAACGTACCCTCCTTTGGATTGAATCACATAATACAGGGGGAAATGCTTCAAAGAAGCAAATATTTTCAAAGATTTCTGCTGCCGTGTGATCCCTGCCTTACGGAAAGCATTCTGCGGCTAAAAAGCAGGAACAGTAAAGACATGAACTCTTCCACCCTAGAAATGTTTGTTTCAAGGCTTTGTCAGGACTCCTTCAATGCAAATAAATAAATAAATCAGCACACGTTAGGTTAAGATCTGCTCTCAACCTCCGTGCAGGTTCAGGACAGAATGGATAGAATGGAGAGATCTTTGCCAGACTTAAGAAGGGTTCAATGTAGCTGGAAAGCTCATCTCTCTCACGAACAAAAGTTAGCCCAATAAGAGATATTACCTCACCCACCTTGTCTCTATTACTGAGAGACAAATTTAGCCCAAATTTTACCCGACATATGTGTCTCAACCCCAAATGAGTGTACGCTTCTTAAACCACCTGTGGCTTATTAGATTAGAATGGAAATGGTTCCCAACAGGGCTTTGAAGACATTACTGTTCATAGATATTTAACTGCTGGTGGTTTTCTGCAAGGGTGGGATAACAGAGCAGCAGCACATTGTGAAAGCTGTCTCTGTAGTGCAAAAGGGTTTGTTTGTTTTGAAAGGAAAGCTCAGATGTGGTGGAAGACATAATGAAACACAAAATCTTGGCAAATACCATGGGCCAGATCGTGAGAGGCTCTTGCTTGGTCAGGCAGGAAACCTCTCCCCTTCCTTACGCAGCTGGGGAAGGGCCTTCCACAATAGCAGGCCCAGTATCCCTGTACAGGCTGCGCAGGGGCTGCTCACCGAGAAGGGAGGCGGAAGAAGGTGAAGCCTAAGGCACAGGTTCTCCAGGCCTGTGCTTGGTCACTGGCTCTGCATCATCCACCTCTCTAGGCTCATCATAGAAGCCTGGATCTCGCTAGCCCTTAGTTCTTATAAGGGCTTTCCATTTTACTATAGGAGTCCAAAGAAGGTATTTTCCTCCAACCTGACAAATCCTGCAGCACTGATTTCAGCTAATCAATGGGGAAATCAGTGGGGCTGCCTGGGTGTAGATTTATTTATATTTGTATTGGAGTAGTACTTCAAGTACCCTCCAGGCTTGGGGCTCTGTTATACTAAACACTGTACAAACATGTAGTGCAAGACAGTCCCAAAGAGCGTAGAGTCTAAATAGATAAGATCCAATGGGGAAACAGGTGAAGTGACTCTCCCAGGGTCACACAGTAAGTCAGTAGCAAAGCCAGGAATAGATTAATAGATTCCAAGGCCAGAAGGCGCCACTGTGATCATCTGGTCTAACCTCCTGTATAGCGCAGGTCATAAAACATCCCCCAATATAATTTCTAGATCAGATCTTTTAGAAAAACATCCTATCTTGTTTTAAAAATTGTCAGTGATAGAAAATCCACCACCACCTTTGGTAAATTGTTCCAATAGTTAATCCTTGACTGTAGAAAATGTACCCCTATTTCCAGTCTGAATTCATCTATTTTCAACCTCCAGCCGTTGGATCATGTTATTCCTGTCTCTGATACACTGAAGAGCCCATCATTAAATATTTATTCCTATGTATTTAAAGACCATAATCAAGTCACTCCTTACCCTTCTGTTTGTTAAACTAAATAAGCTCATTGAGCCTTTCACTATAAAGGCATGTTTTCTAATTCTTTAATCATTCCTGGTTGTCATTTAATCATGGCTCTTCTCTGAACCCTCGCCAATTTTTCAACTTCCTTCTTCAATTGTGGACACCAGAGTTGGACACAGCATTCCAGCACTGGTCACACCAATGCCAAATAAAATAATATCTTTCTACTCCTCCTCAAGATTCCCATGTTTCTGCACCCAAAGATCACATTACCCATTTTGAAGACAGCCTCACACTGGGAGCTCATGTTCAGTTGATTGTCCACTGCTTACCGGGATAGAATCCTTTCTCCTGTAAGTATGCCCTATATTCTTTGTTCCTAGAAGTATACATTTATATTTAGCCATATTAAAAAACACACAATTTGTTTGTGTCCAGTTTACCAAACAAACAATCCAGGTCTTCTGTATCCTGGTCCAGAGCCTAAACACTGGCCCACGTTGCCTTGAAATAAAACAGAAGAATTTGGCCAACCTATTTATAATCTCCTTTCTCTCTCTTCCTCTCCATTCCTTCATCCTAATGGGTATTTGGGGGTGGGAACAGAATTGCAAGCAATAAAATAGATGAAAAAAATTAAAGGTGTTTTCATCTGCCAGTTTATTCCTTTAAGAGATATAATTAAACTGAGAGGAACATAAAACATGGTATGGGACAGAGGATTGATTTTGATAAACAGTTTGTTATTTTATCAATTTTTATAAACTGGCTTTCACCAAACTGTCAACAGCTTTTGTGCCTACTACTGTACTGATCAAAGTCCTGAACTGTGTCATAATCAGACCACAGGACACTAACAAATATCGGTTTGAAACCATCCAAGTGTGTGTCATCTTGTACCACATAGCAGTACTGAAGGACAATTGCATAATAATGAAATAGCTGACTGAGAATGGATGTTACTGTCTAACCACAGGATGCATTTGTTGCTTTCTATGCAGAATTTCTGCCCAGAAAAAGAATGTTTGAGCCAATTGACACTCTAGTCAAGGGTTGACAACTGGAATAACAGATCAATCCAGGGTCAAGACCACCAGCATTTCTCTGATCATTGTTATGCTGTAGATGAATTGTGTAGTGGGAGGAAGAAGACTGTCCAAATCAATTCCAAGTTTAACTAAAACAAAGATCTTGCACACATGGCCAGAAATATTACAGACATGGAACATTTATTCAGAAACTCACGTGCTTCTGAATATACACCCGACAAAACACCTTAGCACGTATATTTTGTCAAACAATCCCTATCAAAATAGCAGGGAAACAGTCTGCAGGAAGACTTGGCATGAGAAGACCACAGGAAGTCTAGCTGAAATTTTTAATGATGGAACATTAATATCATATGAACAATTCCAGAAAAAAATCCCGAGTTTGTGCTGAATTCTGGAAAAGGCTACAACTTTGACTCTACAAAAAGGAGAATTGTTAGAGAAACTGAATACCCCCTAATAAAATCAAACCCACAAAACGTTTATCCTGCATATGCAGGATATGCAGAGGTGGGCACAACATAATATTAGATCAATTGCTTTACTCACAACCTCTGTGCTCAGTGTTTGTGCAAGGATTATCTGGTTGCTCATGGGAGGCTGAAACATGGACACACAATTAGGCTATCAGGGTCTGATTAAAAGACCATTTACAGTAAGTAATGGAAAGAGTTCCATTGACTTCAGTGGGTTTGGGATCAGATCCTGAAAAATCCAGTTCAAGGAAAACCAAAAGAGAAGCCGTGTTTGTGAAAGAGGGGGAGAGGGGACTGTGTAGCACAAGATAATCAACAAAATGGTATTCTTCTAATGGACATCACTGAAAAAAAAATGCTGGTGGCATGACTTCTTCTGTCCATATGACACTATGGACCTAGAATCCACAAGTCTCCCTCAGAAGTTTTCATTGTCAAAGCAGGGCACTTTACAACAGACTATTTAAACTAATAGGATATAGTTAGGGTCATAAAGCCTTTCCACTGGGTACATATGTGGCATACTAATGGTAAATGCATATTGAGCTAGTTGCACTGCTACTGTGTGCCTCTTGTTACTCATGTAAGAGACCTATGGCCTTAGCTTGTGCACAGCTAGTCTAAAAGAAACATTAGGATCATTTGATGATTGTCTGGCATTGGCCACTGTCAGAAAACAGGATCCAGGGCTAGATGGATCATTGGTTTGACCCAGTATGGCCGTTCTTATGCTCTTATACTAAGACATTATCTCTAGATGCTGAACTGTTTGTGCAACTTTGATGTTAGAGAAGCAGAGCGGCTGGCTCAGATAAAATCTAGGTAACTGTGCGTATAGCATCAGCATGATCTAGCCTTAAAATGATGTATTTACCATTAATTTGAAACAAAGAATATTTGAACCAGAAAAAAATTCTATAACAAAGATCTAATTTATTGTGTCATCTCATAACTGTTTGGTAGCTTAGGCGAAGTGAATTAGGTAGATTCAGCCCATTTCCATGTGGATAGGAATCCAAAACACACAAATTAACATCAGTGGCGGCGCTGACATGAATTTGAAATCTTGTTTGGTGCATCATCAGAAAAGTCAAATACAGTTCCAGCAAAGAGACAAAAGTACCACTCATATTTACAGCGGCCTTTCTAGGATAGGGTTGAGGAACAGAAGTCAGTCAGGATGACTAAAATTTGGCACTACCCCTACACATACCAAGCCTGGTGTATGGATGAATGAAGGGCTTACCATGCTGCAACAACAATCTAGTACTTTTCAAAAGCATTAAAACACACTTTTTAAAAAGCAGAAGTCTAATGTAAGTGATGAATCATTACAATTGAACACGAACTTTTTGTTTGTACATACATCATCAGAATGTTCTTTTTATAAGCACAACATCGGTCACTGGCCACCAAGATCGTTTTTTTGTTCCGAAGGCAAAATGCTATCACTGATAGAATGAGGAAGAGGGGTCATCAGAATGTTCATTTTTACTGCAATAATCCATCAATACTTAGATGCAGTATTAAGTGGGATCAGTCTCTTCTGGAATTCAGGCAGTTTAGCCAGACCTCAGAGCGCTTTATCTTCTTGGATAATAAAGGGAAGAAAAACCCTTCTGCTGCTCCAGGAGTCCAGATGCAAGTATTGTATGAAGCAACATCATGAACATTTGTTCCTATGTGCTATTTCTGTGTTTCCTGACAAACACTTATTAGTACAATTGTGAATGGATTATTCACTGGTGGGTAACAATGTTATACTGGAAACAGAGAAATAATGCTAAGACAGAGGCTTTCTTCTAAGTAGTTTACTTAGAATCTGTGCTCAAATTGTATTTCAAAGCTGGTAAAAAAAAACAATGGACAGAATGCCTGAAGTTTACAACCTAAATACTCATCCTGCCATAAACTATATTCCGGTCATTTCAGAAAAACATATTGGGCCAGATTTTAAATGATCACTGTAATGAATGTTTACATTTCAGGCAGATTCACAGTCCCCACCCCTGGAATGATTCCCTATCGGCCTCAATAAAAAGATTCCCCATCAATTTCAACAGGCTTTTCATCCAGTTCCAGCTGAGGCAGCACATGCAAATCCAGTAATTGTGCATGCAGAATTCATTCTGCTATGTACATAACTGCAAGAAACACCTGCATTTGCATACCTAACTCTCAAAAATTTGGCCCACTGTGTACTACAATCTCATGGTAGTTATGATTGAGATGGTACATTCAGTCTACACTCCTATTTTCAGACATGTGGTTAAAACCATCCCCATCTATCTAAGCACTTCATGTCCACATGTGATTTTTAAAGTTTTGTAAAATTTCATCTGGACATTTTTTAAGTCATCCAAATGTGAATGCCATCCTAGCTTGACATGTCTCCCATGAATATTCTGTGTTCAGATAACTCAAAAATAAGGTCTGTCCTTAAATATTCCTAAATCTACCTGGGTTCTTATATAGCCCTCATAAATGAGGAATGCACGATTTGCTGAGTTAGAAAAGGTTGGTTAAGAAATAAAGTCACTATAAAGGATTGAAAATAGAAAACAGCTCATGAATATAGCACATCATTTTCTTTATAATATAGCACATAGCACATATCTCACATAGCACTTTGAAATCAATGTTACTGAGCTTGTTTCGAGATGTTCACTCTGTGGGGCTCTTTTTTTTAAAAAAAATTGTTTAGTTTAGCTTTGTTTAACCAAAGAAATTGGATGCAAAAATTCCATGTTAATGTGGTATTCTAGCTGAGCTTTTAAGTGTACAAAAGTAAAGAAATGCAAAGCCCTGATCCTGCCGTTGACTCCAGATAACCTGACTCCTGCATCCTCATGGATTTGGTGTGTGTGGTGATTGTAGAATCAGATCCTACGCTTGTGGAGAGGAAAAAAGGATCTCGTAGTCAAGGCAATGGACTAGGACTCAGGAGATGGAGGTTCAGCGCCCTTGGGAGTATCTCAGTCTTCATTCCCCCTCTCAGAGCCAGCTGTAACATTTCCTTGCTCCCACCCTTCGTCTAAAGTATAAGTTCTTCAAGCCAGGGACCGTCTCTTGCTATGTTTATATACAATGGCTAGCACAAGGAGACCCTGGTTTTGGTCGGGGCCTCTAAACACTACCGTAACATAAATAACAAATGAGACTGATTATAATAATAATAATGTCCTCATATCAGTCAGAGCTGTACATAAAAGAAACCTATCAGACAAAGTAATTGAAAAAATCTGTATATGTGGAAGAGGGCCATGTGGGTGCTAAAAGATCAATCAGAATGCTACACTATATTTTTTCCTCAATTTAATTCCAAGATAATGTAACCCTTCTGCCAGATGTTGTCAGCAGCAAGGACCGGGTCAAAAGTCTAGGCGTTTTTTCTTAAACTTAACTAACTCCTCCAACTCAAACCCCCGCTCAGAAACCCAGGTAAAACTAAATACCTTCCCTCAGGAACCTCAACAGGCAATACTTCCCTCACTCACAAGCATTGAGACTGCATATAAAATAAGAGAAACTTCATTAGGGGACAAGATATAGCATCAACTTGGGAAAGCACAACAATGACATACAAAACCTCCACCCCCATGGCATCTTTGGCAGTAGTCCGTTAGCTCAGTTCCCCACCCACTGGGTGTGAATGTCCAATGAGCAAGTGTTCTTTCAATGTCTCTCCCCCTCACTTCCTTTCTGCTACACCCCACTCATGGTTTGGTGTCAGTGCTTAGTGTAGTCTCAGAGTCTGGGAAGGGACCCAGGCAGGCCTGTCACCAGCCCCCAGGGAAAAAGTGCTGCTCAGTCTGATTGTCAGGCTCCTCCACCTAACCCAATTACAGTGATTTCAGATTTATTGGTGCTTACCAGAGTTCACTCAGCTCTGTGCCACCCCTGTGATGTCTCTCACTATGAAGCTTCTTCTGCATCCTGTTTTCTAGCTTGTATGCCACTTCTTTGCACAGTTTGCAGTAGTGGAGGAGGAGGAGGATCCCTGGCCTAAGACCTTTGAGGCAAGTCCTTGTCAAGAGACCCTTTTCCTTCCCTCTCTTCTCAGTTCAGACCCATCACACAACCAAATTGGAATTTGCGTACAGTTCCGGTGACTCCTCAAAATGTCACGTGAAGGAAGATTATGTAAATGAAGTTCTCTCTCTCTAACTGTACTGTCCCCTGGTCACAGTACAGGGTTGCAGAAAGTTTCTTCCCTGTGGAGCTTCTGTTTATCTGGAGGTCTGGGTAAATAGCTGGGAAATCAAGCAGCCCTTGGCTCTCCTCCCACCGTTCACCAACAGATAGTGGTGGAGAGAGCGTCTTCCCAGATGGCGCACCTCTCCGTTTTTCCCCTGTTAACTAACAGATGGGAGTAGGGTGCTCCCTGCCCTTGATAGCTTCAGGCTACAGGGCTTACAATAATATAAAGCAAAGATGATTCAGACTCCAAGTAAAAGCGGTGAAGCTTCCTGTTGGTGCAGCAAAAAAATGTAAATAAACCTGCTTTTGCTGCAAACTGCTGTGAAGTCATCTTTCCAAGGGTCACCGCTGTACCCACTTCAGAAGATTGTGTTGCCTTCCTGTGACCTACAGGCTTAAGATATTAATTCACTTTCCCTCTGCTTAATATCTCATGTAAAATTAGTACGAAAGAGAAAGAACGATGTGCTAGTTAACCACCCAGTCCTTCTCAGCGGGAGGATGTAAAAGTTGAAGGCAGAGATAATATTACCTCCCTTGGGCATTAGATGCTAGTGGTTTGAGCACATGCCTTTGATAATCAGCATCAGTATCTCTTTCATGTCACTGAACAGAAAATAGGGCCTCTTCAAAGAGACTAATTCAGAAAAAGAAATTGTTAAACAGGCCTGACTGGGTTGAGCAATGCTGAAAATTAAGAACCTTGACGGGCCAGGATTAGTGGGGAGGTCAGCACTTTTAGGCAGGGCAATGGAATAAATTAATAGGCCTCTGTTCTGCATCTGAAGCTCTGGTGGTTGTCAAAGAATACCCGTGTGTCTCTCCCTTTCTCTCACTCCATATGCTTCCGTGATGATTAGAGTTCTGCCGTCTTGTCAGACTATTATAGCATGTATTAGTTGGTGGCTAGAAGCTTTTTGGCCTAAGCTTCTCAACTGCTACAGAGCTTTAGTTACACACCCTCACTGATTTTTTTTTAATCCTGACTTCTTTTTTTTAATGTTAATCCATTAGTAGATACTTGTCCTTTATCTGAGACACCAGGGCCTCCAAAAAATACATATGAAAAAAATGGGGCTTTGTTCTTTTGCCCTCAGGAATCTGGCCTCGTGTCTTCCAGGCAGAAAATAACTTTATAATGATTGAGGGCTTTGGTTTTTTTTTTTTTTTTTTTGCTTTAATCTTCCAGGAGCAAGTAACCAGCTGATGTTGAATTCTGTGCACTTCTGAGGTAGTATTATCTGAGAGAAAAATTAAAATAAAATGAATCTTTCCAAATCTTGTTAAAAAGCCACTTACCATTTTGGACTGGTTTTCAAAAGAGCCTAAAGAAATCAGGCTCTCAGAAGCAGGATGCTTAATATTTTTAGGCATATTTGATAATTCCCAGACCTTCTGGATGCGAGTGGCACAGTTTCCTCAAAAATTTACACAGGATGAGGGCAGGAAGTGTCTCAGTGTTCTAGAAGAAGAAGAACGCTATGACACCTCCCCAGAGATAAAACCTAATGAAAGAAAAAGCACACAGGACCTTTTGTTTAGATGATTTAGGGTCTGGTTATAAAGATCTGTGCACACTGGGTTCAGACTGTGTGCACCAGAACCGTTCTCATGTATGGTTCTTACTAGCAAGGTGCTTGTTTCTGCACACTGTAAACATGTATGAAATACATGTTTTAAGTATTCCCCTTAGACTTTGTAAAACAATTCCAGCAAGGAAACCTTGTTTGCTCTTTGCTAGTAAGAACAGTGTTGAAACACAGTTCTAACCAATGCAATTTGAGTTCTAGTGTAGACATGTTCTGAAAGACGCACTCTCTGCCCACAGATGTCTGTACATATGCGGATTTAATTGATTTTAGGCAATTCAAGGATTTCTTGAGTAGACAAAGAAAAGTGAAAACACTTGAAAGTAAACCTTAGAAAGCATTACATACTCTACTAAGATTCCCAGCTGTTTACTCTCTCTCTCTCTCTCTCTCTCTGAATTCTTTTACACGTTCTGTCTCCACTCTCCCAAACATCAATTATTTTGATTTATTCCAGGAACAATTTCTTACTTTTTACCACTCTGATTTCCAAGACTCTAAAAACCAATTCACAAGCTTTGTTCCAAAGAAGCTCCTAAAACCAGGAGGAAACAGGTTTTAAAACAATAAATTAAGTCCTCCATAGGCTCCCAAACCTAGTGAAGAAGTGGAGAGCAAATAACACCAGCAGGTTCTTTGAAATGCTGTGCAAAATGCTATACACGTAAATAACTAAATCCCAGTTCCTGTGCTCCGCATAGGGGAGCTCTGGAGGAATTCTCATTGCAAGCCATAGAGCAGTGCACTCCACTGTGCAGCACAGTTTTGAGGTGTACATGTGTTTATGAAACTTTTGCATGGCTTTCTCTGCACTTGTTGCCTTGCTGCAGAGCGAGTGGCATGATTTTTCCTCTCAGTTCATAGCTCAATGTATAATACCCAGTGTTTAGAATAATGAATATCTGTTTAGCACAGAAATAGAATATTAGACATTTCCATAGTGTACTTTCTCCTGAAGATCTCAAAGGGCTTTATAAACAATTAAGCCTCACAACACCCCAATGAAGTCGATAAGTACTATATCTAGTTTACGGAGGGGGGAAATTGAGGCACAGTGAGATTAAATGCCTTGTCCAAGACCACACAGATCTTCAGTGGCAACGCCACCAAAAACAGAGCTATCCCTCACTTCCAGTCCACACCACTATAATCATTAGAACTCACTCACTGCCATAAACCTCAGGAGATCTCCCAGTAAAATCTGGACTGGTTTTTATTTTTATCCTGTCTAATAAGTGTGGATGTTCTTCATTATACATATACATGTTTAATCCTTGTTTGAATCCCTCTAAGCTCTCAGCCTCAATGAACTATTATAGCAGTGGGTTCCACAGCTTTATAATGATAGAATACTTGCTTTGTTTATAAGAATCATGTATAGTAAATTCATCTAAAATTCAAGAAAACTTCCAGGACATAGCTATTCCAATTTATGCATCATGGATGCTATTCACCCCCATGCAGAGGGCCAGCATAAGACCTGTGCTCCACTTTAGTCCTGTTTTAAAAGTGTATGTGTGATGTAAGAGGTGCAGAGACCTTGTGCTAGGTTTCTACGGGGGTGAATGTAATCCAAAACAAACTATTCCTCTTATTTCTTTTTACATTACTTGGAAGACATCCTGTTTAGAAGCCAGAAGCGCTATTAGGGGACTGGAGTTTGATGGGTCACCTGGCTTTTCTTATCCTCTGCTCTGAAAGGTGACACTAGTAGGACAGCACTTCATTTTTTTCTTTGCACCAGATCTTTATAACTCATGAATTATGTCAATTTATAAGTGTTCCTGAACTCTATATGATAATCTGCTGGCACAGTAACTTGAGTTCTTGCAATACTTACTGGAATGCTGTTAGAAAAAGAGGTGGGTGTCAGTATTAAACTAGAAATACACAGATACTCCAGCAAGTATTTTATTATCTGTCTTTTTGTGTATCTTTAGATGGATCAAAGATCTTTTAAATAAAAAGTTAGTTAACACAATTAATAGTTCCTCTCTCCTTTGTGATGCACTTGTTACAACAAACATCACCCATTTTGTGATGGGATCTGTGTTTACAATGACAGGTATGAGTAACCATGCAGAGAGCACATCCATTAGCTCTAGTTTGCACGTATTGTCCTGCTTCTTCGACAGTCATTTGTCATTCTGCCTTGCACAGGAACAGCAAACTTTGTTCTCCCTTTAGTCTTCCCGCCAATTTCCCCCCAAGGGGAGAAAAAAAGAACAAAGCATTGAGTAATTAAGGTTTCAGTGTACAGAGCTTCATGAGGATGAACTGGCCTGCAGACCTTTG
This sequence comes from Mesoclemmys tuberculata, assembly GCA_007922155.1. NCBI lineage: Eukaryota > Metazoa > Chordata > Testudines > Chelidae > Mesoclemmys > Mesoclemmys tuberculata. The sequence continues at coordinate 50,461,505 of ML675601.1, forward strand.
TCTTTAGATCAAAAGCCCAGCACTTTTGTGCAGCGGTTTAAGAAGCAGTTTTAGCAGTGGTAATATACAGTGCATTGGAGTCATGACCCACTTATGGAACACAGCCAGCTTGGGGGATTGCTGTAAGCAGCGCTTAACTGTCCACAGCTCCTTGATGCCACTGACATATTCACAAACCAAAACATTGTCGGAAATGATGTTTTGTTTCCAGCTGTCACTGACCGTAACAAAAAACAAAACAAAACAAAAAATACCAAAACCCTTCTCTCCCTAAACACAACTGGCTGCTGGATGTTGACTCCTCACAAAGTTATGGGGATTCATAAGCTGGAGATGTCAAATGTTACTATTATAGATATACTTTAGATCAGAGCATCAAATGCAATAGACAAAATCCTCAGCTGTTTTCATATGGAGACAGGTGTTAGTCTGCTGAATCAATTTACACCAGCCAAGGACCTGGTCCATAAAAATCAGGGATCTCTGTGTTACAGTTTCCAGTATATAAGAAAACTTTTTTAAAAAACGGATTCTGCTAACCCATGTGGCACACAATCTTGTAAGTAGTTTTCAGATTCCCTGTAACAAAGTTATACCCCATCCACGCCAACCTGCACAATCATGTCAGCAGGAACCGATTTTAAAAGCTGCGCTTCAGAATGATTTCCTAACACAGGAGAAACTGTGGCATGGAGGGGACATAAATATAAACTTAGGTTCAAGTGTGAACTCAGCCAGCGTCTGACAGGGAATGTTAGTCGAGCAGCGCATTGTACTCACACCAAGGCACAGACTGCCCCTTACTCAACCTGGTTTCATTTTACAAGGGGTTAACATTTGGGCACCTAGTGTGATCTCAGATCTGTTGAGGCTCTCTGCATGCCGTTAGATAGCCAGCTGGGATTTACGGGGAGGAGAGGATTGAAAAGGACCAGGACTGGGGAGAGTGAGCTGCATATCCCCAAGTCATTAGCCCTTTTTAGGCAGTGTACAAGCAGTGGGATGCTACTCCAGCCCTGAGCTGAAGTAGTGACTGCAAGGCTCTGCAATTTGAGGAGGAAGACTCCTTCCCTTCAGCCCTTGGGAGGACTCCCCAGTGCTGCTCAGGCTGCGTGCTGGGGGCAGGAATTGAACCAATGAGAGACCTGGAAGTAAGGCTGTGTTTGTCTGTCTTTATTGGGAGCGATGGGTTAAAGAGCATAAATCCAAAGGTGGAGGAGCAGATTCTAGGCTAGAAGCACAGCCCCGCATCCTGCCCTCAGCAAACTCAAACTCCAATCATTAATCCCCTGCTGAGGATACCTCCAGCAGGCACAGAGCTGATTCCTGTGCTTCCATCTCCAGAGACTCCAGTGCAAGGGCTATATTGGGACATAGACTCATAGACTCATAGACTCATAGGTCAGAAGGGACCA